>JAWMRA010000113.1:29444671-29504077 GCA_035584735.1 Pseudotriccus pelzelni
CGCGAGCTGGGAGTTCCCCAACGTTGCTTAATAAATACCTCCTGCTTAAAGGCTAAAAACTTTGTCTCTGAGCAGAACTTCTGTGCCTTTTGGGGCAAATTCGGTATCAGAGGCAAGTATAAATATCTTGAACTAGACCTGGACACAAGATGCAGAACTTTCCAACTTTAAGTTGGCCTCAGAATATGTAGAGGTTCTCTGCTTCAAAATTAAATAGGTGGTACTAGTACCATAGGCAGGTGTTAATTCAGTGGAAGGGGCAGGGAAAGATGAATTGGAAATAATGGGTTTTAAAAGGGGCAAAGAGACATTAAAGCATTGTAAAGTACAAAAAATGTTATTTTATTATCAGGAATAAAACTCCTTTCTCATACTGAAGTTATGCTAGCTTCAAACATGTGGGCTGTTAAGAAGGGGAGTCCCAGTTTAGCAGAGGAGACAGGATGTCTGTGCATTGGGAGACTGAAAAAAAAACATGTAGATAGATCAAAAGGCAGATAGAGAAGCAGGCAGGCAGACACATAGAAAGACAGGCTGACCTGCCTGTCTATCAGTCCAAATGTCTAGAACTCAATTCGAATATATTTCCACAGAAGTTAATGCACATATATTTCCAAATAAATCAGTGTACAAAAAATACTTTTATGTGATCATCATGCATTCCTAGAAGTACAGATCAGGAGCCATCTCTACCTGCAATCCTCATTCAAGACTGGACTTCAGTCTCTAGGTCCCTTCATCAACAGTAGGGTCCATTGGTGCAAACTGTGAAGGGTTCACACGATGCTTCCTATTGCACATCTGAGGAAAGGGAACACACACCCCTTGAACAGACCTCAGTTCTCTATGAAGAGAAGTTTAGTGTCCTCTCCATCTCCCTCTCCTCCGAGGCTACTCTCACTGGGCCCTGGGAGGTTACACAGTTTCTACAGGGGTTTGGAGATATACCATACATCAGATCTGTGGTCTTCATCAGCTGCATAAACTCCAGGAGAGAAAAGGCCTTTAGTTAGGAATACTGCAGAGCCTATAGCTCCTTTTAATCTATAAATAAGATTTGTAATGCTTCACTGAGGACAGACAATGAAAATGGCCTCATTTCAGATATTAAACTACTGTCAAAAAATACATCCAAGGAGATTTATATGCACTGAATATATAAGTATTCCTCTCAACAAGCAGCATAGCAAGAGTTTAAAGCTACCATCTCTTTTATTACCATTTTATTTGTCTCTCTGCTGTTTTAGTGCTGATAGCATTTGGTTTTCTTTTCCTGTATCATCAAAGCTAATTCATAATCTCACTGACCGAAAAAATTCCTTGTTCTTCCTGTCTCTGCATCTTGTTTTGTACCCTTCTCATCTCTGCTTATACTTTTTAGCTACTTCTTCCAAGTCCAGAGCACCTTCTATTTTCTCCAGCTAACAACTTAATTTTCTTCACATTTCTGACACCAAAGATTTGCCAAAAATTTTCCCACATGATCTCTGCCACTTTAGGTTTGCAAACTCTTCCCTAGAGCTGGGGAACTGAAGCAATTCAAAGTATGGTTGCAGGAAGGAAAGCTTGTGTTTGAGTTTCCCTCACTGTACCAAGAAGAAACAAAATGATTTGCTGCCACACAGTGATAAGAAAATACAGTCTGGATAGAAGAAACAGCAGCAAGCAGAGAAATGTTGAAATGTACCTTTACCCAGGCAACATCAAAGTGTTTACTGCCCCATATTTCTGCTTCCTTCCACATCCTCGGAGTTGCTCACTTATATGCATCTTCTATTCATTAACATCTAATTAAGCTGTACATCTGCTGGAGCTTTACATCAGCATTGCAGTCCCCCACATTAAAACTGCCTGAAGCTTTCTGTAATTTTTTTCATATTTGTTTCCGGTGCACTAAGAGCTAAAAAAGCTTTTTCATGCTGATTGATAAACAGAAAGAAAATAAACTCTGGGTTTTGAAAAGGATGAAAGAGCAGAATATGCTTCTCATCCAAAACCAATCTCTCCTCAGGGATGCGACCCAGAGAGGCAGGGAGGTTTCTTTTAATTAAAGGAACAATGAAAAGAAAAGAATATCACATCTGTAGACACCATAGTCAAGGCACAAAGTGAGTAAAAGTAAAGGTTTTGTCTTTTTCTGCCATGAGAAGTAGTTGCATTTTATCACTTTATCCCACTTATTCTGCTGCTTTTTTCTAGCTCATTTTTTTTCCACAAAAGCTAAGCCAATGCCATAAATTAACGGCCAAACTCAAGGTGATTTCCTAACTATCACCCTCAGGGTGCATTGCTTAGATATCACATGTATAACAATACTCCAGAAAACCATGTTAGCTGGTAACACCCTTAGCCTACTCACTTTTTCTGGTTCTGACAGAGCTGAGAAACGGAAACGAAGCAAGCAGTTCTACTGCCTGCTGGCACAGCTAGGCTTGCCCATTCTCTTTTTCCTGAACATGAACAGATTTCTCCTGAGTATTTTCGAGTCATCCCTAAGTACGTTGTTGCTCGGATGCTGGACTTATTAATTTCTACCAACGCTTTCCACTAAAGCAGTATGTAATTACAGAAAGATGCTAAAATGCTAAACTCCAGACCAGGAGAAAAAAGTATTAACCAAAGGGGTTTCTGATAAAGCATGCAGTGTTGAGCCATTACTTTTATCAGTAGTAGATGTATTTTCTTATCCATACAAAAAAAAAATCTCACTGTGGCATTTCAGCACAGAAATATCCACCATAAAGAGAGATTTCCTTTAGCAAGGCAATGCTTCTGCTTCCTGCCTCATTGCCAACAAGAAAAGACTTCCATGAGGTCCACAGTTCTCAGGCAATATTGCATATACTGATAAAACTGTTTAGATTATGGCTGTCATCACTCAGGTTCTTTGATTTGTTAATGCTCCAGAAAGACTCAATGCTTAATTGCTGAATATGGAGCAATGTAGGCAAAGTACTTAGGGGCATGCTCACATCCATCATTTTGTGAGATTCACTTCAAATTCCCTTTTGGAACCCAGGAAGCAGTGTGTTTTGTACACATGTCTCAAAATTATTTGAAAAACTTCTATATCAAGAGCATGTGCAAACTACAAACAAAAGTTCCATGGACATATTTTAAGAATGGAGTTCTTTTTCCTCTTCTCCTTTACACAGTAGGCCAAAAACCTCATGCAAATGACTTCTAGAGAGCTTTTTCTTATTTTGAGCCTTAAGATATCTTTTACAAAGACATTGAGACTTGATTTAGAAGCTGTCAGTGACAGAGAATCCATCATAACTGGAGGAAAGTTGTTCCGCTGTTACCTTAGTCTAGCTTCCAGCTCCTGAATCTCATGGATTCATCTTTCTGACAGAAATAACACCTACAAGAAGCCATCTCTTCCCACGATCACCTCTTAATTTTCTCTTTGATGCACTAAACAGATAAAATTTTTTGGCTTCTCCCTAGAAAAATGTATTTTTCTATCATTCTTTTCCCAATCCTTCTCAATCCTTCACAATTTTTTTGAAGGATGACTATTAGAACTCAAAACAAAAAGTGCCAGAGATTAATGACTCATAACAGCAGTTATAACTCTCACTTAAGCAATTGAAACAGCTAGAAAGAAACATGCTATTCCTTCTCCATGATGTGACAACCAAAATAGTAGTAATCCCTTGTTCATCTATGATATTTCCCAATAAGTTTTAAAGAAGTTGTATTAAACCTTAGCTACATCAGACTGCCCAGTCATGTTCAGTTGTTTCACTGCTCTAGTGCTCTTTAGTTACTGATTTCAAGGGTGAAGCTCCAGTTTCCTAAGGAAGAGACACTTTCGGCATATCTGGAAATATAACCATGTAAGATGAGGACACAAACATGTCTGTGTCAAAGTACGTGCACTTTACTTCTCTAAATGATCCAGAACAGCTATTTCCTATACGCAATATATCATTGTTATTCATTTACTAATTCTGTGTCATCAGAAATACAAATACGGTATTTACAGGTGCTTTCGTCCTAGATTAGACCAAGCCAAGAATAAACAGCGACATCGTTTGCTCAGAAACAAATTATTACTGTTGTGACTTGAACTTTAAAATTACCCTCAGTCCCTACCCTGTTTCTGTGGACTCTCTTGATTTTGTTTAGTGGTAATTTTCTCATCAAAACACTGTGTCAGTATATTACCTGTCCTAAAAATGCCTTGGATTTATTATATCACAGAGATACCGTCACTGAACACCTCTGAGATCTCAAAAATGGCACAATGCTTGACAGAATCTGTCTTCTATAAAAAAATTCTGATAGCATTAATTATACTGCCATTCCCCTCTGCTTTTCTGTTTGTGTCCCATCATTGCCTTTCCTTGATTTTGCCATGAGTAGATGCTTCATGGTTTCCTGGAAAAATTTGCTGAATCCTTTAAGTGATTAGAATTGGAATACATATAATTCACGAAATCACAGAATATGTTGAGTTGGAAGGGACCCATAAAGATCATCAAGTCCAACCCTTTGTCCTGCACAGGACCATCTCCAAGAGTCATAAAAATGTTTTATTATAGGAGAAAATAAAACTCCAAATCACTTTATCTCCTTGAACAGGGAATACAAAAGTCCCCTTTTTTCAGTTTTTAAACTGAGAAAAAGAGATAAAATAAAAAAGTAAATATGTAAAGGGTTTACTCAGGGATAAAAATAACTGTGGAGAATAGTAAGAGTATAAAACTAAACTTTTCTTTGCAAACTTTTCATGAACCATATATCTGGTTTTGATTGACTCAGGTTGTATCATCCAGAGCAGGAGCAGACACAATCACCACGTGATATAATAGGACTCAGTTTGAATGGTAAATCACTGGGATGAAACACTCAAATTAATATTAGCTACATGAGTGAAATGGGTTGGAACAAACTATTCATCAAACAATTTCAAATAATAAACTAATTAATGCAAATTGTGATGTGTTCACAGAGAAATAACAAATGCAAAAAGGGCAAATTCCACTGTCAAATGAATTGTTCTCAGGGAATAATTCATCTAGCTACAGAAGACAGAGGAGAGTTGAATGCTAATGGGTAGGAGTAACAAGAACACAACATAGAAATAAAGCTAATTCATAGAGGGCAGTAAGTCTACTGACTGCTTGGGAAGAATGGAACTAGGTACTGCTGAGCCTCCTGAAAAATTGGATGTATCTTAGGCTTAAGCTCATGTTTTCTATTTTGTGAGATTAATATTTCAGATCGCAGGCTCTCCAATAAAGTATCTTAAAATGAATTGTGTTAGAATAATTGTATAGAGCAAATTCTGCAGAGTCATGATACATTCATTTCAAATACAACCTGTGCTCTTCAGACTTATCTATTTGCAGTGTTCTCACACCTGCTTGTTGAACAGTGCTTGTTGAACACTGCAGCCCCAGAGAACCAGCTCCTGTTTCAGTAGTGCAGAGCTGTCAGGTTCGTTCCAACTAAATTGGCCATTAAGCACCTCCTCAGATTTTGCTGTTTCAACGTGGCAGAGCAGTAATGCATTCCCAAATGTATACACACAGAGACCCAAACGCATAGCTCATTTCTTTCTGCATCATATTGATTAGTTTTGCAGAGGGGTTAGAGAGAAGGACCTGTGATATCAGTTGTCATTGATTTCCAAGATAAATGAAGAACTCAGCAGCAAAATCCTTCTCAGCCAAAAGAAAATAACACTTAAATACAGTCCAAGCAGTTAGTAAAATATTAGCTTTTTTGAAATATCAGAACTGCTTTTAGATAACATTAATTTCAAGTAGATGAATGTAGACGCTTTGTCATTTTCAAGGTGCTTCTTCTGCTTTCAGTTTCAACTTTTTGCTAGTTATATGCCCATAGGACATTATAGATGCTCCACTGTTTACTACAAGCTTAAGTTGCTGTACTAAAAATATCTGATTTTGTTCTGTATTCTTGATCAAACCTATTCTAACAAGATAATAGTTATGTGCACACTCTACAGCTGTCAAATATATGTTATATGGTAAAACATTTATTAAATGTGAGAGCTAATGACAGGAGAACCAGTTACCACTACATTTCACAAAAAAGAACAGAAAAAGCTGTTCAACCAACACCTGCACACACTGTTTTGTACCAAACTGCTCTAATTAGCACATTTTGAGATATGATTAGAGCACTAGAGGAAGCTTTCCAAATGCCATTAATTATGGATGTGATCTTAAATTATTCACTTTGAATATTTTTTCTTGCTTTGCCCTTTTATCTTCCACTAACTTTTTGTTGCATGCTACAACAGTCCCCATTAAACCTCAAATGGAAGTTTGTTATGTTAAAGAAAAGGTAAACTGAAAACTAATCAACTTCCTTTTTTTTTTTCTAGGGTTCTTGTTCTAAAAAGGGAGGATGTGGGTGACAGTCAGTTTTTTTCCTATTAAATTTTCATCATTTTCTACTTTAGCCTCTACTAGTATTGGAAGAGTGATACTTATACAATTATTAAACACGAAAAATTCCATCTCACATTAAAGCAATATTATGGAATGCAACAAATTATTTGTGTAATAATTCATTCTTGTTCCTTTTAAAGATTAATATATCAGGTGAGTTATCCAAGACTCTGGTGTATTACAGGTAGTATCATATGAAGAGCCTAATAGGTTGTGACTAACAGCTACATGTGATTTCATTTTCAATAAATGTTGCCCAACCACTTGTATTAGAAAGACGTCGAAAAACATTTTCCAGTTTCATATGCAACCAAACCTGTCAGGAGTAAATCTGTGCAAAGAAAGGAGAATAGCTTTAGGAAGGAGAAAAACAGAGACAGGGAAGGGTGGAGTCATAGCATAAGAAAAATGAAGGAGATGTGGTAAGCAATGCAGAACAGGACATAATAGATAATTCATATACATCTATCTAAAAATAAAGCTCACATCTACGTAGAATACATAGTGACATAGTAAAAGGCTCCCATACACATTCTCTGGACTAAGTAGAATAGTCAAACAACCCCAGTGCATGTGATGACTTAACATTGCCCTGGATTTTACCTTTTTTCTAGGTTAAAGTTCCTCCTTTAAAGCTTCCTCTGGGACCCATTAGAAGCTACTAGCACATACTTGTTTTGTTAAATACTGCTGATAAAAATCCAGTGAAACCAAACGACAATTCTATTAAAAGCTGTTTAAAACATGTGGCTGTGAAAAACAGAGAGATGTACTCCAACCTGGAGTGCTATCATTTCACACAATAGCCACATCCTTCATAAACCTAAACTGAGCTGAAGTTGGTCTCTGGATAGGAAAGCCCCAAGGAAAACTCCAAGGAAAACACATTTAGGAGAAATCATTCACAAGTCTGTTCTCCTGCTGATTCAGTGGTGTTTGGTTGGTGTCACATGCAAGCTGTCATCTTACTGATAAGGAGGAATTACCCTTGCATCTGGTATCATTAAACCTCTCTTCAGAGAGGTTGTTTCTGACATCTTGAATCGATACCTTTTGTGGCTACTACATTGTCGTACAGCAGTGGTTCTGGACAACAAGCAAGATGCTTTCTGCCACCTGGAACCAGCTCAAAGTCACCATCGAGTTGGAAAATATCTATGAAAAAGATGATATTTCTAACCAGTCTGTCAGCACAAGGAAAATCTCATGGAAAAAGCAGGTGCTGTAAATATCACGTGAATGCTATTCTCTAGTTGCCCCAGTAAGTAAGATAAGCAGATGGAGTAAGGTGCCAACAGATGAGAGAGTCTGAACAACACCCTCACATTTAACAGATACTCCTGAAGGTCTAGAGTGGGCCATCTTGGAAAGCAACCATTTATGTCCATTTAATTTTACATGGAGGGAGGATTTTTTCCACTTGTGTGTTTGTGTGTTCATCTTCCAGAATTAAATATATTGGAGAAATTATCAAGAAACATTCACTGCCTTTATCTATTTTCAGCTGTACTGGGGAATGTCTTGCACACTTTTATTCTCATCAGGAGAGATGAATACCAGCCAATCTTGAGAAACAGTTTCTACTGATGTGAAAATTATGTATCTGGCAAATCATTTAATCATCAAAGAGATTTGTTGCAACCATAGATCTTCCATGGTACAGGATATTAGTAGTCATGTAAGAGTTCCCTGAGTAGCTTAGGATAGCTTATCTATCCCATGACCATCTTGCTCTGTTCCCCTCTGACCTTCCAGGAAAATCAGAATGTCCAAAGTAAAAGACAAATTATGAAGAGGACAAAAAAAGACATCTTAAAAAAGACCAAAAAATCTTTAAAGACAAAACTGCAACTTTTGCTTAATTTTAGCTCCCACCACACTAGCCAGAATGGCAGAAAATAATTTTTATAGAGGCATGAATCAAGTCTAACATCTTCCGAGACTGGCAATTCACTTAATGGCTGATAGGACTATAAAAACCTAGGACTATAAAAACCTAGACAATTTATAAAAAAACCCATCTGTCTCACATGTGGTTTTGATGGCAGTGGTAGGTCTGCAGCTTTAATGAGAAGTGACAAATAGCCATCAGTTTAACTTCGGTATTGACTGAGATATGGATTCCTGCCAGCATTCCCAGAAAATTCTGAAGGACAAGGAAGTGTGCAATTAAAACTAGTTCCATCACAAAGTACAGACAATGAGAAAGCAAAACCCTGATGTAAAGTACAATTCCTCTCCAGTTTTCCCCACTGTAAATTTATTTTACTTGGCAACATAATTTACACTCATGATGTCTCAGACATTATGATGCTCTAATTCAGTGACCACATCAGTTACACTAATGATGTGTACATTTACACAAATGTAAAATTTGAGGCATATTATGAAAACTTAGGGAACATCACAGTCCATATTATCAGAGCTGCTGAATTTTTCATTTAACAGAATATCTGAACTATGCTTTGTTTTGTAGGCAGTATATTCCCTATTTCGCTGATCGGAAATTGAAGCAAAGAAAGTGAAATGTATGGCCTTAGAAAAATTCTAACACAGTTTCCTGGTCATTTCTAGGTCCTATAACAGACTTAAGACTGGTGAAATTATTCTTACAAAGTAATATAAAGTATCAGTGGCAGAGCTAGAAGCTAGAGTTCCACATTCTTGCTACCTTTCCTTTAACTACCTATAGTTCGTATTCAGAAGACAAGATTTCTGCAGCCTACACACTCTGGTTTTTTTGTTCAATGTGTGTGCAAAGTATACACCCCTGGGAACAATGTGATAACAATTCCATTATCATTTCCCATGCTTTTAAAGTAATACAAAACATGCCAGGGCTATACACAAGTTAGCTTTAGTAATGGGGAGGTAAGGACAACTTTTTTTTTCTGCCTTGCTTTAGACAATTCACAGCTATTGCAATTACACAGCATGCACTATTTATTAACCCAACAGGCACTGTCAAATGCTCATCAAGCATTTGCATATAATCTTCAGCAGGAAGATTTTTTTATTCTTTTCATATTAAGTTTATGGTGTCCAGCAGTGATAGCAGATTTGTTACATTGCAAAGCCACCTTGAGTGACAGAATTCTACAAGAGCCTGGATGTGGAGGTTAAGTGTGTAATTCAAAGAAATTTTTGTCATCAGTGAGAGTTCCATGGACATCCTTGCTGTCATTCATTTTCAATTTCATTGCAGTTTCTTCATGACATCTGTTGAAGAAACTTTAGGAATAGTTTCTTTCTGACGCAATCAGAATCAGGGCCTATATTCTGCTGATAGCCTCTCCTGTAAAACTTTCTTTTTACATTGTCTCAATTTCTTAAAAAATAGTAAACTGTCTCCTTACATGACATGTTCATTTATTTGCTCATTAAATGTGTGAATTAACATCTTCACACTGTTGAAAATACATTGCTAAAACAAACAGCCTCCAAAATTTGCTTGGTGATATAAGAAGAGATGGATAGCCCTAGACTAGTTTAAATCAGGATAAGTACATTGATTTTAAGAAGATATCTTCATACATATCTGCTAAAGTTCTATGTTATAGAAAGCATTAATCTGTGTGCATCATGTGCATCTCTAACAAAATTAGATCTAAATGCTACCTTCACTTATAAGAACTGTTTTCTTAAATTCACAATGAACAAATAGATACATGTAGGCACTGATGCAGGTGTGGTCCTTGATCTGAGGTATGGCGTAATACAAAAATGTTCTTACAAGAAAAAAAAAAACACACAAAAAAACAAACAATATAAACTTTTGCAATAAGTCTAAAGACATCAATACTCTCCTATACCTCAAAGGTCTTTGCATATGCACACAAGTCTGTGGCACAGACTCTGATGTCCTCTCACCACAACCAGTCTAGACCATTGCTAATGACAACAGGAGCATGACCTACAAGAAATATATGAAAAAATGTAGAGCACAGAATGTTCTTGCAATGCACACTCAGAAAAAAGAAAGAATCAGAATGAATATGGACCCAAATGTCAAACACAATAAATTTAGAAGAAATCTCCTGAAATAATCTTCCAAGAAGAAAAAATAAGCACAGTTTTCATATTGGTGAATTGTAAGACTGAAAAGTTATAAACCTTTTTTTTTTCTGTATGAGGCAAAGCCCTCAAATGCCACCAGTACATTTAGAAACAGGTGCATCTCGTATATTAACAGAAACATTGCCATTCGGAGCCACTTTACACTATACCAGTAGCACAGTGTTGGGCTTCACAGGCCACTTTTCCTTAATATTGCATTTCCCTGCAAATATTTTATTTCTGGTTAGTCTGTGATGTATTATACAGCAAGACAGGTCTGGTAATATAACAATCACATGCTTTCTGTTAAAAAAAATATATACTCTAGGTTAAGAGAACTGTCGGCTCTCCACTAGTGACTGGTGGCAGCTGGAAGGTCCTAGAAAATCTCTAGCAGTAAGATAGCCTAGAAATACTGTCCTCATGTCAGCAGTTGAGTGCCATGTCTGCCTTCAAGAAATTTCTCCCAGGAAAGAAAGCTACTTCTCCATTTGAGTTTTTTTTTAAATTATTTTTACTGTTCAATTTCCACAAGGAATTATTTCTAATCTTAATCTTCCTTCTTTTGTATTCAGTCCTCAGAATACGGCTTCTGATGTAGACAAGTCATTTCTCATGTAATGCTAAAGAAAAACATCAAAATATCTGAGCAGAAAATTCAAACCCTGGTAAAGGTTCCTCTCTAACTTTCTCTAGTTACTGCAGATGTTCTAGGGGCTGTATTTTACTATCAGGACAAAAATCCACATAAAAATAACACCTTAAAAAGCAATAATTCTTATTTTTGTACTAGCCAAGGGTGGTTTTAGCTAGTTATTATGCCACTGCTAAGCTGAAATTTCACATCTGAAAGGAAGTGTCCAGCTTTATTCCTAAGCAGGAACTCATCTCCCTTCAAGCAAGTAGTGTTTCTAATCATTGCCTGCTAATGAGCATATTAACCTGCATTTCTGTTTGCATTATGATTTCTTCCAGCATTTCAGCCCAGTCAGCTACTGTGCTGCTAAGGAGGAGCATTACTAATGCAATAGCAGTTATGAATTCAGAGTTATTGCACAGATAGGAGGTATCTGTTTATATTAATTAGTTTTGAATCAGATAAAGGAACAAAAATGTGATGAATCCAAGGAAAAAGCTATCAAAAATATGATTCAGTGAATCATTTATAACAATAGACAATGACAATAAAGTAATGCATTACTTATTCAAACAAGAGTATGAGCATTAACCAGTCAAACAGCCAACACTAGCAACATGAAAAATACAAACCAGAAGGCTGCTGAACATCTCCCAGAAAATCCAGAGCTACAACGGGAACACATTTCTGGTACCCTATCCAGCACCTTGTACTTTATTCCCTGCCTGAACAGCCAGCCCTACACATTTAGCCGCTGACATCAGCGGCGGTCATATTTCAGGCAGTCCATCTGTGGTGAGGCTAGTTCAGCTATCTAGGGTTTGGTGGGGTTTTCTCCCCCCATTTTTGCAGAATCATGAAGTGTGTGCTTTTCAAAACTAACTCCAAGACAAGAGGCTAACAGGAAGAGGTGGTTTCATCTCTAGGATGAAAAAGAGCTTTTTTCGATGCAGCTGACTTCAGTGCTGAAGAATCTCTATTTTAGCATACAACCTGACCTAAAAGCTGGAGGCTCAGCATGACAGCACAGAGACCAAAGTGCATTTTCTAAATTTGCCACTGTGTCCTCTTTGTGCTAAACACTGGGATAAAATGTTTGGTCATCCTCCTAACTCTTAAGATCCTCAGCTTAAAATTCATTTTAATTTACCCTCTTTTTAACTTCTTTTACTGGTTGCTTATCTTTCTCTTGTACAAAGCCAGAGCAAAATAAAATAAAAAAAAAATCAACCAACAAAAAAGTAAAAACAAAAACAAAACCAAAAACCAAACCAACCAAAAAAAACCCACTATGTCCTGGAATCACACAGGCCACTTAGAAATCTACTTAGCATAAATAGAGAATGTATCCTACCAGAAAAGGACCTGGGGCTACTGGTCAATAGCCAGCTGAACAGGAGCCAGAAGCATACCCAGGTGGCCAATCAGGCCAATGGCATGATGGCCTGTACCAAAAATAGTGTGGCCAGCAGGACTAGGGCAGTGACTGTCCCCTCGTACTCATGAGGCTGCATCTTGAGTCCTGCATTCAGTTCTGGGCTCCTCAGTATGAGAAAGACACTGACATGCTGAAACAAGTCCAGGGAAGGTCAGTGAAGTGGTGAAGGTTCTGGAGCACAAGTCTGATGAGGAGCAGCTGAGGAAAGTGGGGTTGTTTAGTCTGGAGAAAAAAGGAAACTCAGGGAAGATTTTATAACTCTACAATTACCTGAAAGGAAACTGTAGCCAGGTGGGGGTTGGCCTCTTCTCCCAGACAACTAGTGACAGGATGAGAGGACACAAGCAGCATCAGGGGAGATTCAGACTGGACATCAGGAAGAATTTCTTTGCGGAAAGGGTTGTCAAGCATTGGAACAGACTGCCCAAGGAGATGGTAGAATCACCACCCCTGGAAGTGTTTAAGAAACCACGAGACATGGCACTTAGTGCTGTGGTTTAGTTGACATAGTGGTGTTTGGTCAAAGGTTGGACTTGATCTTGAAGGTCTTTTCCAGCCTTAGTGATTCTATCACTGTTGTGTCAGAGCCTTGAACAATTTTGCCCCACTCTCTGGAGGTTTCTCTGCTTGGCTCATGGCCAACACTGGGCTCCCAGGATGCAGTGTCAAAACAGTCCTGGTTCCCAGTGTCAGGAAGCAGTGCTCTCACTGGGTGGTCCTCCGAGACAACATGATTCAAACTGGTTTTTTCCCAGTGAATCCAAGCTTTTCCACCTCCATATGAATATATTCTGTGCACACATATCTTCCAATGCAATGGTGTGTGATTATTTTTTTTCATTTGTCTGTATAATTCACTGAATAATGTATTTTGGAAACTGCCAAGACCTTTTCTTTGCATAATTATTCAGCTATTTTTCCCACTGCATTTTTAACATATCTGCTGTTTTCTTCCTCCAAGCTAAAAAAGAAACAGTTTTAAAGCATGTGTTTGATCTGAAAAGATGTGGTTGTGAAGAAGAGAAGTTTATTACAAAGACCATTGTGCTCAGATAGCCTAACAGGAACTCAAAGTATTGCCATTGGTTTTCAAACGGTATAAACATGTTCTGCCCTCAGACTCTACATCTTAAGGAATAATTGTTTACTAGTTAGCTATCATATAAAAAAAAGATTAAATATTCACATTTTAGTGGCAGCTGTAAGATTACAGTTGACCTCTTTTAGTCTTTTATTCAATTCCTCTTTCAAAATACACCATTAGAAATCTACTGAATCACTGAAGACTAATATTAAGCTTGCTGCTTAAATTCACTATATCCCAAGCCAAAAATGGTTCACAATTCCATTTCCTTGAATAGAACACCATGCAGGTTATGAAGATGAAGTCCAACTAATAGCACTACCAAAAAAAGGAGAGAAAAAAGGTTATTTCCCTGATTTCCCCACAGCAAAAATACTAAGAGATGTCAGTGAAGTAGTAAGATTTTCTTTTTCATTCACATAATATACCTGTTTAAGGTCTAATAATACATCAATTATCAAAAAATCTTATGGTACAAGTCCACTGACTCAGTGAGCTTGGACTTGATCCAAAGCCTTCTAAAGCACTGAACTTGTTTCTTTTGATGTAACTGTGTCCTTTGATGTAACTGTGTTTTATGTCCAGTCCTACAATTCCTGACACTCTCAAAAACTAAATTAATGTTCTTTATACAAGCTCAACATCCTAGAAAATGGGAAAATAAGTGGTTACCTTCAGCACTTATAAATCCTTGTGCTTCCAAGTACTGTTGATCAGTGCCAAAGCTTTTTTCTCTGCTTTAACACCCTTTCCTACAGGTTCAAACCCCTTTTAAAAAATAACCCTGCAACCCCATATGGATGTGTGAATTAAGGCTTTCCACATGTTCAAGCAGAAGATGGTTCCATCTTGCTTGTTTAACAGAAGAAAGTGGCACAGAAGATACTGCACCTAATTTATGTATTCCTGGAAGTCTTCTTTTTATGCTTTCAATCAAGAATATTTGAGTTTTGTCCCAGGTAGCAAACGTGAACAGGCATTTTTGAATCAGCACTAAATGTAACATCACTTATCCTCCCTTTTCCTACTGTCTTAACTTAAACACTACTTATCATTACCTCTTTCTGAACTAACTTCCCAGGTCATCTTCCCATAAAACTTGTGTACAAGTTTGGAATGAACGAGTTTGAGAAGATAACAATATATGAAGTCGCATGTTTAATGATTTCATTCAAAATTCAAATAGGGAACTTCAACAATCAAGGCATGACCACTAGGTAAGCACATACCTGCAAGGGAAGCAGTCTTTATTTCTGTCCTTCTTATCCACAATAAAATCATATTCTACTGGAAACAGAGTTGACTTTCCAAGTCAGGCACTTGTCAGGCTCAAGGGAAGCAATTAGATGTAAAACAGACCACCTGGTATGACAGTAATTAGACTCTAGATCTGTTGTTATGAGGGCCCAAAGTTGCACATTGAAATTTGCTGAGAACTTTAATTAAAACTGTAGTAAAGACTTACCTTTATTTCTTAATTATTATTTTATTGGGAACTTGCCTGAGCAGAGGGCTGAATGGCTCACTGAAGTAGTAAAATCTAATATAGATATTTCCCTCTATATTATCAGTAGAGATCAGAACCACCTTAGCTGTTATGAATGGTTATTATCACAAGTATACCTCTGGCCTTTTGGCATCTACAGAAAATTAATTAAAAGGCTCAAACTGGTTATGATTTTCTACCGTCAGTTTAGACTCCTTGTATGAGAGCAAAGGAATCATAGGCTGTACCTACGTTACTATTAGCATTAGGGTTCGGGGCATTTTGATGACTCTTCTCGGTGTACCCATTTGCTATGCACAGCTCACGTACACAGATCTTATTTGGTAAAACAAATGAGACTCATTCGGAAGAAACTGAACCACAAGGTCAGATCCAGACCTATACCAGATACACTCCAAATCTGATATGGACATAGACAGTGAATCAAAACAGATCCAAACCCATGATGTAGTGGGAATATAACAGACTAATTTTAGTCTGAGCTGCACTCCTTAAACTTTACATTATATAAATGCAAGATCAGCAGCAGCAGCTCTCTCAATCCACTGAACCGGCTCTGCTGCACCAGATTTCTCACTGGGTCACTGGAATTTTTCAGCACATTAAGTAGAGGAAGAGAACGTTAACAAAACTAAGAAACTTATCCTAATTTTCATGTGTCTGTGCATGTCACTCTGAAGAGAGGCATATAAACAACTACCTAAACTAAGTCCCCATACACATACTCCTTTGCAATGCAAAGTCAGAACTAACACATACTATACAGAGTTAGGGGACGTGAGTGATATCACTATTATGATAGCATTTGTTGCGCATTGATAATTTATTCACAGCTCTGAGGTTGCATACTGCCCATCAGGAGTCTCCTGTATAATGTAAAACATCTCAGCACATGCTTGCAAGTGGTATTACTACCAGCATTAAGTATTAATGCCCAGGCTTTTATCCAAAAATATCAAAATAAGACAACAGAAACAGGAACTAGTGATGCATATTGAGAGATGAATACAGCTGAAGCAAAAAGTAGATCTTTCAGTGTATTCATTATGACATTTCACTCACAGTACCCAATAGCACCTGGCAGAACATCCCAAGAAAGGCAGATGTTCTTGGAGAATGCCCTGCCATCATGTTCATCTACCCAGCTGTATGAAAAAATACAAGGGAATGGACATTTGTGTGGGGGAGAAAATTGTTCTTAATTTGCAGCCAACCTTACCTGTTGCACATAATGATTCCAGATTTTCTGTATATTAAATGAAAAATTCTACTTTCTGTCACTGTTAAGTGGTGCTTTATAACAAAGGCTATCATTTCCTAGTTATAAGCTTGGAAAAAAAAGATAAATAAATAATAGAAAACTGGGGTGAGCAAGGGGATTTTTTTTATTTATTTTTTTTTACTCCAAACAGGAGAAATTAATAGGGATGCTCTATATTTAAATCATTATTCTATAAAACCTATTAATTAAACTCATCTGGCCCATTCCTATTGCCAAAGCACAATTGTTTCCTGAAGTACATAACCACATACTCCAGCATCATAGAATTTTATCCCATAATACTTTCATTTAAAATAGCAATAAAATCCTTAGCTTAGGATTTTAAACAGTGTTAATTAATCTAATTTTTGCTTTTCATCATTTATGCTCTTAATTACTCCTAATTTAGCCCCCTTTGGATAAGAGAAGTTGCATGATCTGATTCTCAAAAATACAGTGACAATACTGGGGTGTGCCTTTTATCGTTAGACTTGAAATACATACAATATTACTATAATGATGGTGAAAATTTTTTGCATTACAAATAGCACAAATAAATTTTAAGTGGCATATACAATCCCTCCATTGGCAGGAAAAGATTTAAATGCACTGATGTCAAGAGGGGATTCTGTAAAAACAAAACAAAATTCTAACAGTATTTAACTGTTAGAACAGCTAATAATTTTTTTTCATAGAAAAATCAGTTTTCAGAAAAACTGTATACAGTAAAACAATAATCATAGCTTAAAAGTTCCTTTTTGTCCCACAAATAAGGGTCTCCATTACATTTTTAATTACTATTGACATTATATTAGAATCACATATTTACAAGCAGTTACTAAAAAAAACAAAACACATTGGCAACTTCTGTAAAGTTTGAATTGAATACATTCAAGTTGAAACATTGAATACATTCAAGTTTCCCTGATTTGTTTGTACATACCTTTTACCCAGCTCTATCTTCATTTGCCTACTTGGTCATATAATTTGAGGCATTCTTCCAGAAAACGAGAATCTACCTTTTACATGTATACTTCAAAGGACAAAAACAGCATTTTCTGACCTTATCATGAATCTCAGTAAAATCCTTACAGAGTTTTGCAATATGCCTGGACAGCCAAACGCCACTGTCTCTGAGAGACCAGCCCAGAGGCAAGAGGCAATACTCTGCTCAAGCGAAAATCTGAAGTAGCATCATGTATTGACAAAAAAAACCTGTTGTTCCAAGGTACTTCAAATTTCAGCTCCTGAACAAGCCAAAAAGAACATCCTGCATGACTACCCTGGTGGAAATGGGGATAAAAAAGCCACTTCCAAGGCAGCCAGGTCTCAGCTTCTCATATATACTATGCAGGTCTCAGAAACACGTTCAGAAATTGGCTGGCAGGTAACACTGTATATGAAATTGACTTATAGTGTGTTCCCCATGGCATATGAACCTGAGGAGAAGGTTACAGCTATTCCATGTGCTAGTTAATATTTTTGCATGGCAGCTTTCTGGGCATCCTGCAGCATGGGTGTTATGGAATAAGAATACATTATTAAATCAATAATCTCTAATTGAATAAGTTAAGCAACTCACACATCTTGTTAAAATATCCATTATCAGAGACCACCTACACTGTTCTGTACCCCCTACAGTACACCTCACATCTACACAGGGCCTGTGAAACCATGGCTTCTGTCCAGCTTCTTTCTGCAGGAGAAATGCTCTGAACAGCACAGTTCTCCACAACAGAAATTTATCACTTTAAGAATCTGACAGTCTTCTCTGGAGTACCTCTAACAAAATCAATGAAGAAGTTAAAAAAGCAGACATTTATAGCAAAAGGATTTATTTGTTTATTTATAAATATGCTTTTTCTTTCCTCAGCATCAGATGCCAACTTAGTGTGAGGAAGAAACAACACACCCGGTGACTGACATCAGCCAACTACATCTCTCTGTTCCTGGGCTGCCTTGCCCAAGTAGAAATTAGAGTAGCTGAGGTTATAGAATTCCTACAATAGATCTGAACTAATTGATTTTTAGCCAAAGAGGGGGTGGCAATGCCTAAATACTATATATTTCAACAATGAGCTGTTTCATAAATTCGTGTTATTTTAATTGATGCATCAACTCAAGAGTAATTAGAAGCAAAGTACGAAAAAATTCTGATTTTTAATTTTTACTTTCTACTGCATTTTTAAATTCAGAGTAATATTGCATCCACAATTTTGACTGCGTTTTATAATCATAAAAAATGTTAAAGCAGTGAAAGTGGAAGTTTTTTAACTCAGTCTCAAATGACTGTGTGCAATCTTCAAATTATCAGCTAAACTTAAGATAATTAAAGTAGAACTTCAGATTTTTTATTTCTTTGATGGGAACTATATGCAAATGTTGAAATTAAACAGTGTTATAACTACAGGCACAGAGGAATTTTGTGGTCTGCTGTACAATGGCATAGAATAGCTCTTTGTTGCTAACTGCAAACTCAGTCTTCTGGTACGCTGTTTAGAATTCATGAATATTCACCTCCCTGCCGTTCTTCCTGTTATGACAAGGCAGTTCCTCACTAGCCATGCACATGCACACTTACACTTTACCCAGTCTCTGCAAAGCTAATTTAGGAATCTGGGTCATGTCTCAGTCACACTGCTGCAAAGGACACTATCTTTCTTCATTTTCATAATGCTACCAAAGATTAACACAGAGCAAGGAAAAGCTGTATTAGACCAACCTTCTTCTGCAGAGGAGTACCTGCCAGGGTCTCACCACTACCTTTACTGTGCATAACAACAGTACCCAGCACCGGCACGGCAGGGAGGCCAATAGCTCAGCTCTTCACCAGTACATTCCAGCTGGACGTCCAGACCAATGAATGATGTATTTAGACACGTAAAATGGATCTCAGTGCATCAAAAAAAGGAGAAGGGCTTTTGATTAGGTTTTTTTCTAAATTTTATTATTTAGATGTTTTATATGGGGTTGCTTGCTCAATTGCTTAACACAGCTGCTCTGCTACTCTCCGAAAATATGTAAAGCTGTCAGAAGGCAGCTTCCTAATAGCCCTTAGAGCATCAGTTTCAGAGCACATTATAAACACTACTAATCCCCTCAAAATCCCTCTAAGGTACACAAGTCAATATAATTATTATTACTTTCTTATTTTACAGTTGTTGAAATTGCAGTGGAGAAATATGATTTGCCTGCATTGGCATTACAATGCAGAGGGTAGGTCCTCATGTGGCATAAAACTTGTTAATGCTATTGAAATCAAACCAGGAATAAAACTACTGTATTATGTGAGAGCCTGCACTTACAACATGAGAGCTCCTTAATTGTCATAGTGGGTAATTTTATTAGGAGATGGGGAGCTTACAGAGAGTAAATGAATTGCAAAGACTAATATCTTACTTATCTAACAGCTATTGAATAACATTTCAAAATAACTATTATTTAAATTCTTTTCAGAAGAGATTGCTGAGATTGCGGAGATGTTACACAGAGCCGGCTGCAGCTGCAACATGCTGGGGACCTACACTGTGCTATACACTCTTCCTTACAATGAAGAGCTGCATGAACGAAGCTCTAAATGCACCAAAGTGTTTCAGGTAAACAGTCTCATGACTGAGTATAAAAGGAAATTAATCATTAAGGAAAATCAATTAAAATCACCCACTGGGTCCTGTTTTCTGCTCACTGACTACATCTAAATCTTATGTATCTTTCCCCTATAGATATTTTTGCCCACTTAGTTGACAAAGATGGGTACTAGTTCTCTCCTTGAAGTAAGAGGCATCACTGCAAGGGCAAGGGCAGAACCAAGTCTATCAGGTTTGCATTTTTGTTCCCTCGCTACAGGACACAACGTGGGTAAGCAGAAGTAAACTGAGAATCAATAGGCACAGAGCTGGATAGAAGCAGGAAAGCAGTGATGGCCAGAGTGGGTTATCAGCTCCTGATTTCTACGCTTCTGCAATTGAATACAGTTCTGCTCTGAACAACAGAATTTTAATTTTCTTCCCCATGTATAGGGGAATCTAGCTTTCCAAAATCCAAGTCATGAATTGGGAGCATCACTTAATTCCACAGAGATGTTCGGCCATTTGAATACCCACCATAATCTTACTTCAATACGTAATAATATTTAAATGTATTAAAACACCTGTAAGTAACAAGTGACACAAGAGAGACCCAATATAAATAAATTTCTGAACCTGTCACTGTATATAACTCAGTTTATTTGCCTTATGAAACAGTAAGTGGCACAGTTTTAAAACTGTCATAGTTAATTAGTGATGAAGATAAAAGGATGTATAAGAAAATAAATTACTCTGTGCTCTTATCTGGCCTGCTGTACCAAGTGGCCACCTTTGGATGAGAAGTGAGACCTGTAACTGAAAAATCTTGTAGTCCTTGCAGGTTTGCAAGGACAGCCAACAGATCCGGGCCACACTAATGTCCCAGGGCTGAGGCAAAACCAGCGCACTCCTTTTGAGTAAGCCACTGGTCAATATTTCCATCAGAACAATTATTTTGAACGCTACTCTACAAGGTAAGGTGCAAAAATCACACAATCTAGAAGCCAAATCCTCTCTAATCCACCACCAACTCCTTGTCCTGCTCAGTGCCTTGGCTGAGAATTTTACAAAAAATGGGAAAGTTTTATTTACTCAAATATTGCTTTCAAAACAAGAAGCAGCTCAACTGTCTTGGATAAGACTTCATTAGTGAATTGGCAGAAGTAGCACAACCATGGGAATAAATTTATAGATAGGATGAAGCTATCTCTTTGAATCAGAAGTTGACTGCAACCAGAAAATCACCGTTCTCACACAGTACAGTGTCCAATGACACTTTAAAGAACACCCATCCTCAAATACAGCTGCCAAGTGTTAAATATATTATTAACTGGAAGTAAAAACTGAAATAATTCCTCCCTAAATTCTCCTTGAGGAAGTTAGGCTTTATGCTATCCTTAATACAATCAAGTGCTTTACGGGCATAGTTCAATCCTGTACCAATACACTATCTATTAGAATGGACATTTAAACACCTTTCTGACTGTAGGATTTTGGAGCAACAGCAACACTTTCAACTTCTATGGCAAATTTATCCAAGGATTCCAGAGTAATTTAAAAGCAGTAATTAATTAAAGCTACATGAGGTAAAGAGGTACTAAACATTTTTTGCACACAGGGTGAATCAGACAGACTCCCAGAGCTATCACACAGGGTTGTTCACAGGGCAACAGAGCTGAAGACTGGATCCCTGGGGCATCCCTGTATCACTGCCCTGCATCAGGCATCAGATATCACACTCTCACACCCTACATGTATTCTTAATGCTTAGTAAATTCTCCATTATAATGAAGACACGGTGAAGTTTTTTTACTGCTTATTGACAGTAAACACACGTTGTTATCTCTAGGTAGTTTTGTTTTGTTTTAATATGTTGAGGGGTTTTTGCCCATTACTGAGCTGCTCTTCCTTATTACTAAACAGTCAAAGAAGTAGAGAGTTACCAAGGGCTGCCTACATTAGTTTCAGATGTCTTTTCAGTGTATTAAAGTGTTTTCAATTACCTCCTAATACACCTCCAGGGAGCTCAGGAGAATGGAGGGATTAGTAGAATAATGAGTTTAAATTATTTAAGGGTTTGCAGGGTTTTTTTCCTCTTTATGCGACTTTGTTGGATTTAATCCTAGACCAGAGACATTTGACAGTACAAGCCAGGTTATATCTAATGAGTAATCTTGATCTCAAGTGAAAGGGTTGCAAGAAAAGAATATAAAAATGCAAATTGCCATTCCATCTCCAAGAAGCTCTGGTAAAAAGGGTGGCGAGGTCAGTTTTATTTTGCACTGATTGAAACAAGGCATTTGTTTTAGCAGTTGTTGAAACTGATAAGAGTCATGACTGGTAAATTAATTTATCAAGCAGGAACATCCATTAGGAAGAGAGAGCAAATGAACCA
Source organism: Pseudotriccus pelzelni (assembly GCA_035584735.1). Classification (NCBI taxonomy): domain Eukaryota; kingdom Metazoa; phylum Chordata; class Aves; order Passeriformes; family Tyrannidae; genus Pseudotriccus; species Pseudotriccus pelzelni. The sequence goes on from JAWMRA010000113.1 coordinate 29,467,047, forward strand.
TTCTTACCTTATTGCATCATGATGTAATAAAAATCAGAAAATCAGCCAGCTGAATTAAATTTCAGGAGGGGTGAACTGAGGTAGCTGAGATTTGTCTAGTTCTCTCTGATAGCCACTGACATGGTTATCACCACCCACGTACCTGAGTATCCCAAAGCTATTACATGTAATTTAGGCTCAGCGTCATGATGAAGCAGAGAAATTCCATTTTGATTTCATTCAGGAATTGGAGACACAAAAATCACACTCTAAAGTTCCCACTGAAAATTTGAAGAAACCAGGAATTCAACCAATATCTCCCGAGTTCTTCCACATCCCTGATGGTCTAACAGTCCACACAAAGCAATAATGCCAAATAAACAAAAATGAAAACACCAAGCTGAAAACCAGATCATGGTTCTGGAGTGAAGAAAATACATGTTCCACAGAAGATGTTTATCATGGTACACTCTTTCCAGTTTCAGTCTTAACCTCTTCTAGTCTGTTATGTTACATTGGTGGACCTGCTTGTGCTGTAGGCTGCTTTTAATTCTTTCCTTCTTCCTACAGTTTTCTGTGCTATCTGGCTACCATTTGAAGTAAATCTAACTAATCTGCCAAGTTAACTTTTCTGAACCTGAAAAATTAGGATACATAACACTTCCATCATGGTGACTGTCAATATTTCCACCATAATTAGTGCAATTTCCTTGACACTGAACCTGGAACTTGGTTTCTGTCCTATATGGTCTTATGAATTAAATATGGATTTGTTGATAACAATCCTCATACTAGAACTTTAGTTACTGATTTAGAAGGAGGATCTAGACATTTTTCTTAGCTCCTGTTTTTCGAACAGTGACCTAATGAATGTGGATTACAAAGTGCAGCATATTTTCAGCAATAGTAAATAGGACCAGACCTTACTGTTCTTACAGCCTTTGTATTGTCAGCATCATAGCTGTATCAGAATTTACAGATGTCCTGTCACCTATGAAAAATACAGAGGAACATAAGAAATTGGTGAGAAAAACATATGTGAAACATATTTCAAATAAAATCCAATTTGGGTTATATTGTGAAAGAATATCAAACATGTATTGAGGTAGAGCTGTTGGAACAATAGTAGGTTTGAGTATTTTTTCCAGTAGTGCTTTCATCCTCACACAAGTAGTTAGTCAACATATAAACTTTAGGAAAGAGTTTTGTTTTTGTTTTTTTCCTCCCTACACCTTTATTCAACTTCTTGAAAAATAGACTCATGTCGGCTTACTGAAGAGATCCATAGACCAGCATCAAGCAGAGAAACAAATATGAGTTTGGAATTCCTTATGCCCAGGCAAACCTTTAACCACAAATTAGTCTCTTTGATTGGTATTGACTGCATATATATATATATATATATATATATACACACACAGACATATATGTTTTCTCAATGGAGTTTTTCCTGCCTTTTTTAATTTTTTTTTTCCATTTTTCCTCTCCCTTCTCCAAAAGGTTTTACTGGAAATGTCTTGGTTTATTCCTACTGAAAGGGGAAAAAAATTCTGTGGGCAGGCAGGCAGATTTTTTTGTCTCTGCTCTTGTCATGAACACCTCACTGATTTTTATTCTTCATCCATAACTATTATGAGGGATTCTCTATTCTTGCTAACTGATATCATGACTATTGTTAATCCAAAGACAGCATTTTTTCTCACTCATACTTTCATAAGACTGAGTAATCATAAATGAATAAGTAGGTCTAGAGATTCATTTTGAAATTAAAATCTAAAATATGTCAGATACATGAGATTATTAGAACTGTATACATAAAATTATCACACAAATGAAAACAGCAAAAATTCATCTAAGCCACAGCTTCCATAAAAGTGATCCAAACACTGGATAATCTTAAAATGGAGGCACTTCCCAGTATCTACCATCAGAACCAGTCCAGAAATCAGAGCTGGGCAAGAGATGTGAGTCTTGTACTGTACTCAGAAAAGACATTTTTCATTGTTTTCACTGTTACTGTGATTTCTCATGACAAAGTCAGCTTACAGAAGGTATCAATATCTTATGATGAATGCTACGCAGAGTGACCAGCGTGTTTTCAAGGAGGCTTCTTCATCCTCCTCTACAGCACCATTAGTTAGCACACTTCAGGGAGTCTCTATGTTTTGCCCATCCTGAGTGGGACTGTAGATGGATACATGGATACATCCTAGCTATGCTAATTCTCTTGCTAAAATCCTACCTGCGTTCACATACAACCCAGAATTTAAAATATTGAATCGTGTAGCAAATTTCTACCTGCAGACTGCAAAGGAGCAGCAGCAGATGGTTTGGCTGTATATTAAATACTTCCTCACATCCCCAGGATATTCTGTCAGCTAAGAGCTTATACCCAGAGGCACAGGAACTCAGGGGTGTGGAAGGGGTGTGCACATACAGTTTGAATGCCCTCCTTGTGCTCTTTATAAAATGTGTTAATGTGAATAGATCGAAAGTTTTAGCCTGAAGTGAATTAAATACATTATGTATGATGGCAAATTATGCAGATTTATACCAGATAATCAGTCGGTGTGCTTGCCATTGAAGACAGCTAATGTCCAAATAGAATAGTTTGAACTTGAACAAATAAGCTCAGATTGTTCCCACTGGGCACATCACTTCAGACTTCCAGCGCACTACCTCATGATTGTCTCCAAAACTAGTGTTTCCTATTATGTTCATATTTCAACTTGTTCTTTTTGAACTTTCATGGACGCATCCACCTCCACCCTTCAACTCCTTTACTTCAAACAGAAATATTAAAAATGGGTTCTTAACTGTGTTGTAGCAAGAAAAATACAGTGCAGGGAGAGCTTGGAAGTAATTTCTGAGGACCTGGGAAGAATTCTCCAGGCATTACCACTTTGATAGACTAAGGTGTTAATGACAGGTTTTAGCCAGGAGGAGGAGGAGGAAGAAGAAAGTAGAGGGATGATGATGCTATGCTCGATGAGAGGAAAAATAGGAAAAGACAATCATGGGCCCAAACAATGTCTTCCCCAAAAAACAGTTGGAATTTTAGCTCAGGCTGCTCTCAGAAAACTTCCTATTTGTTTCAACACACCAAGGAGAGATGTGAGTCTCTACAGAATGATGCACAAATTCAATGGAATCGATTTGTTTGTTCAGCCTGGAGGGGACTGAGGGGAGAACTAATTGCAGTCTTCAACATCCTCATGAGAAGTGAAGGGCAAGTACCCATTGGTCTCTGACCTTGAAAATTTGTGCTGCCAGAAAGAGACCTTTTGTGTGAAATCAAGTAATTTTTAGTTTCTGTTCCTCCTCTTCCATCATTTGTTCTCTTGCTATGAATGTTGTAACCACAACAGGAATAAAAGATTTCTTGCCATGTTTACACTACACAAAGTACTGTAGAGACCTTGTTTAGGTTGGTGCTTCATGTTTCTAGATATACAACACATGAATGCTTACATCATTCCCCAGACGAGCAGAGCCATATGGCAGACATGTAAAACAACTGACGACTCGGTGAGCTGGCACAATGCATGTATCTCTGACAATAAGGTACAGCTTTTGCAACACTTAACAGAATCAAACTTGCAGACTTGTGAGAAATTTAGGCTCAACCTGGATGATCCAAGCCTCAGGTCAACTACTCAGCTTTGAGAGAAACCCATAATCTGAAGAGCCCAGGGGGAAATGACGTGGAGCTCTAGCCTATTCCCTGAGAAGAGGAAATTTAAACCCCTTCATGGCACCAAGTTCTTGACATTCTGGCCCCTAAAGCCAGAAAAAGAAGCCTGGCAGAAACATCCTGGGCCACAGGTGGCAGTCCCATGACCTGAGCTCAGAGGAGGAACGACTGAGGACGCATCAACTGAACTAAGATAGAGATCAGACAGTTTTTTGTTGCCCTAAATTATCAGACACTACTGAGCAGCAAACATGGCACTGCAGCCATGAAATGACAATGGAGCCTTTCTGCTTGGGCAGATATCACTTTCCTGATAGTGACTTATTCAGTAATCACAAAATATAAGAAATTCAGGGTTCCTTTTTCCTCCTTTCTTTAATAATGCCACTAAGTTGGTGACTGCTTAATGGACATATTGATTTTTGTTTCCTTCAGGGATACTGTAGCTTGTTAGGAACAGTATTTTGGTTTTTGTTTTGGTTTTAGGTATATACTTTTTTTTTTTTTCCAGATCCATCCTAGCACTGCAGGAGCCAGGACCAGTGCGTTATCTGCTCTTTGCTTGACTTTAATGCTTACATAGGGAGCCCATATAAAAAGGTCCCGACTTATCAGGCAAGATTTCTGGCATACTTACCATGTAGTGGTCTGTCAGCTGCGACCTGACTCTTCAGAGAGAGTTTCAAGATTGTTCTGATGAACAGTCTGACCACATTTATCTTCAGTAAATAAACATGGTATCAGCCTAATAACTCTCATCAAACCCTCTTTCACACAGATCCAAATTGCTTGTGGGTCCCTCACTAGGGAGATGCACTTTCCTCTGATCTTGCAATTTATAATAAAGAGAGATATCGTATTTATGAACAATCAACTATTATACTGCTCATGAATTTGTTGTTCCAGGGTTTACATTTCAAACTCAGTTTCTACATATAAACTCTGTAAGACTAAGAGTGCTGACACCCTCTGCTGTGCAGTTAACTCTTACAACAGGCTTTACCATGTCAGCTGCCAAACAGCTGCATTTTGACCCAGTATCTCAGTAAGGCACCCTTCTTGCCCTGCCACATTCCCACCTCAGCTGGGAGATCAGGGAGGGATGAAATGTCCCCAGGTGCTCGGATAGGTAGCTGCTTGTCCAGGCAGATCTTTGGGATCTAATGAATATGCAGTGTGGATGAGGCAGGATCATTGCAAAGCCGTGCATGGATAACTAGGTAATATTTTTAGGGACTGTTATTTCACTTTGCGAAGATCTGGAAACAAGAGTGCATGCATGAGTGACTTTGGCTGTAGCAGCCCTTCAGAGCCAAAGACTGCAAAACTCACCATCGGAAAGGTTTGATTAGCAAACAATTGTAATGATGGGGAGAGTAGTCTCTGATGGTTACCTGCCTAACACGTCTAAGTTTAAAGTCAACAGAGGACTGGCTGACTGAGTCTGTCCATAAAAATACATATTTGGTATAATTTTTAACCTCTTCTCATAATTAGAATGTGTGAAAAAAGTTTTCCTTAATTTTAAACATCTTTGCCATATAAAACACCAGTAGTAAGGAGGCCTGAACACTACCCTTAGTCTCCCTTGCTTTGATAATACCAATAAATAAAGACTGGGGATTGTTATTTAGAGGTAAGAGTGCTGGACTGCGACAGCTTGCATCATACAGCTAAACTCTTATCACAAGTCACAGGAGAGACAAGAAGCCTGTATTTGGTCAAATGTCATATTTCTGTTTGCTAATTTTTGTGCCCCAGTTTATATACTATATAGGTAATGATTACATTTTCTTTTTAACAAAACATTTTTAAAATTTAAAATTATTATAATTATTTTCAATTCCGTTGGAATTTTTTGAGTGATAACAAAATAAAAAAAGAAGTTTCACTGAAAAACAGAGCAAACTGAAATCTTGGAAGAAAATATTTTTCTCTCTACAGTTTCCTGGGCTTGTTTCTAAAATGAGATATTACAATATTACTGGATCAATTTGAAGAGTAAAATTCTTGTAAAACTTTAAGTGAAAAACAAGCATTTTTTATCTATTCTGCTAGTGTTATTTACCTGCATTGCCTCTGCTGTGTGTTCTAGTGTTATCAATGCAGACAGAAAGCACTATATGACAAGTAAATTACATTACTTATAAGTTTTTTCACACGGTCCTTCATTCCCAAGAGATTTACTTTGCTATCTCATCTCACTTTTACATGTTAAATCAATACCTGTATTGGCATATGCCAGGCACATGCAGTATCAATTATTGGAAAATTAGATCCTGACACAAGGCACTGGATTCTCATAAAGGTGTTTCCCATGGCTATATGTACTATACCTTATAATTAATAATTGTGTGTTCTGGCAGATCATAGCAGTTTTGACCTGAGCTTTTCATCAGTACTTGTAATAGCGCAAGAATGCTCTGTGAGTCGTATTATTCCACAGGGTTCCTATGCGAAGAGTTGTTCAGTAGTGCAGTAGCCTTTCTTTGCCTGAATAACAATGGCAGTTCTGATTACCCTTAATAACGTTATTATGCTGTGTGCACAAATCAAGCATGAAGAGCAATCAGGTGGAGAATTAGATTGTTTTAAAAAAAATGATCTTTATTCTTGCTACATGTCTACTGAACCTTGAAAACAGTAATAAGATGGCCTTTAAATTCCTACTGCTTTGATAAGAGATGAGAGGTGAAGCCAAATGCATTTCTTCCAGTTTGATAGCTATAGCTTGCAGGCACTGCGCAGTGCCTAGAGGTTACTTGCAGTGGAAGTTATGAAAGAAAGACTTGAACTGCATATGTAGTTGGTACTGATATATAAATATTTTTATGGCACATTTTATGCAGAAATATGGTGGTATTAAACCTCAATCAGTGAAAAAAACCCTCAGAGGAAATGAAGAGCAAAAAAACCAGCAGTGGCTGAACTGTTTCTGGGTGAATCAACACCACACTAAGTAGAAATGTTAAAAAACAAAAGGTGGATTTCATTTTGTTTGTGTGCAGCCTTCGCCTGATACAGTCAGTTGCTAACTAAACAATTTTTTTTATATAGCCATGCAGAGCTGCTCCTGAGGCTGTTCTTGTTCTTTTTGCTCCCCATAGTGTCTGCATAATGCCACCTAAATTGTGGACCTCCCTTTTTGAGGGATTAAGGCCTTATTACAAAATACCTTACACGTCCAAACACAGACACTTCTCCATAACCTGAATCCTTCAACATATATGGTTTACATGAGCCGCATTGTTTTATATTGCCCTGTATTACCAAAGGACTGGACGTGGATTGAAAGAAAATTTAAAGACTCAGGGCAAGGATGACCCTTGAGAGGATTCTAAGTGGCTCCTTCAGTTTTTCAAGGGAGGTTCAGTAGTGATAGGAATTTGAACCATTTAATCCAATTTGAATCAGCAAGCCATTTGGCAGCTGCCTGCATGAAACTCATCCTTGTAAACACTGGTCCTTGTTGGTCTGAGGACAGACAATATTGTCTTCTGCTCCATTCCTTGTTTGGTGTTATTTGTGAATTATCTAGATAATGGACACACTGCCACATATAAGCAAACAGTTTCTTGCGTGCCCTTTCATTTTACTCTCCCTGCCTTATTCAACACTTCAAGGTTGTTTGGGTTTTTTTGTCTTCCTTCTTACTTATTTCCCATCTCTTAAAAATCCCTTTCAGGCAAGGTAACTTAGCCTTAGGCAACACACTTGAGCAAATGACACAAAGAGCATAGGTAACTGGTCTAGAAAGCTAATTAAGGGGAACTTTTGATGATTGCTGTTGAATCCAAAAAGCCATAACTTCATGCGAACCACAGAAAAAAATCTATGTTCTAATGGAGAAATTAGATGAAAATTAACTAGAATTTTCCACAGCAATATCTTCAGGAAATTATTTTACTTTCTAGTCTATTAACCTGCTACACTTGTCACACTTAGAAAATACAAGTCGACAGTCACCAGCACATTGTGCATGGCTGAATGGAGTTTCTCTGCTACGTGCATTTTCTAGTGTTTCAGGTGTCCAAGGATTTACCAGTTCGGTTGCTGCAACAGGGTGTGTAGCTGCCAAGTTTTCATACGCACGTTTCATAACCCACCTGTCCCATGCAATCAAGGAGATTGAGTGCACAGGTATAGATGGGAGGCATACCCAAATCTTACTGGTTTCAAACTTTGCCTCTTCCTCAGCCTGCCCAGTTCAGCAGATGATCCCAGGCTGGCCTTATGGCTGCAGTAACTTGCAAAACAGGCACCGGGTGCTGGGGATTTGAGAGCAGAGGAGGTGACTCAGAAGAAACCCCACTAGTTGTATAAGTCTTCTGGGTCTGCTGTCAGTTGGCAGAGAGCATAGCAGATTCACTAAATTTCACTCATTGTGCTGCCCACTTCTAGATTGGGATAAGGGGGCCGAATTAAAAAAAAAATATAGAGGTGTTTCCACCCACCTCACTGCTAATGCCTGTCAAGAAGCAGAGATGCCTCTCCAAGACTGATGCTATTCAAAGAGGTTTTAAGTTCTACACTTCAATTTATACCTAAGGATTTGTGGAGGAAATCACCTTTTCTGGCTAGAACAGCACGAGACTGCAGCATAGGAGGTCCTCTCTACTGGTTAAGAGTTAAAAAATATAAGGTGAAGCATTATTATGAATTCAAACAGTAATTCCAGAGCTTCTTTCTTCCTTCAGTAAGCATAGGTTTGCCATTTTGCAGTCAAATTAGAAGACTGACTATTTTGCCAAAGCTCTTCAAATAAACACAGAAAGCTAAGCAGCACCTGATCTTTCCCCTAGGATATACTGCAGAGAATTAAAAGCCTTTTTTTCACCAGATCATCCTTCTGAAATGACAGCAAAGCCAAGATACTTCCAGCTGGGATTTTTTTAATGTGGTGGGATATAGGTCCCATGAAGACCCTTTTCTCCAGTATGAGGGAGGACAGAAATGGGACGTGCTAAAGATTATCCCACATTCTGGGGAATTTTCTCTCCATTCTTAGAGCCTGAATCCCAACTACTTTCCACACCTACAGTTTCCCTGAAGCACCACTGTATTAGTTTTATTCAAAAAGTCACCAGTCAAAATGTCAGTTCAAAGTAGGTTGCAGATGTTTTGCATGAGAAGATTGATTGCTGTAACTCATTTCTTGCTTTGATTAAACATAGCTCTGATGGGCCTCAGTTCTCTCTTTCCTTCTCCTATTTCTTCTCATAAATGTAAATTCACAAAATATCAGGATATAAACTGTGTGGAATTGAATCATCCTTATCCCTCTCTATCTGGGCCTAGCACATGAAGTCCTGATATCTGAAGACAGAATAAGCAGCAGTTTTAATTTCTTGGAAATAAATAACTTCTTTTTAATTTCTTTGAATAAACAGAAATTTCTCTCCAGTCTCTGTCATGATCTATTCTTTATTTCCATTTAAGACAAATGATAAGCCTATATAGCAGCCATGAAATATCAAGGAAAGGACAATGAACATATAGGTGCTCTACACTTTACTATTCAGTTTTCTTGTTTTGCTTAGCAATCTGATATCTTTGGTTTTCTGCTTGCCATTCACTGAACTGATGTAAAAGCTCTATGTGTGTATAAATATGCATCAACTAGACTCAGAAAATAAGGTATAGAGAAGAGGGAAGTGATCTGTTCCAAGTTACTCGAGGCAATAGCAAAAAGTCACAAAAGAAATTAAGCACCTTGACTCCCATTCTCCTGCTTTTCTTCATCCTTTTTGAAGAAAAAAAGCTGTTCTTTTCTGCAAAGCTCCTGCCAGAGATAGTTTCATCTGAGCTGTTTCATACTGCAGTAGGCAGGAGACTTGACTGCCTCCAGTGCCCCCAAACCTTTTGCATTCTTCTCATTGCTTTCCCCAGTGCCAAGCCACAGAAACCTGCTTGTGACTGAAAGCTCAGGAATCTCAGTGTCAGCTCACTTCTGCTTAGCTTAGCAGTCACATCAGGATCTGAAGGCTCTGCCTTCCAAACCAGTGCCTGTATCTATTTGATTATGGAAATGCATGCAGAGGTCCGGTTAGGAAAAAATCCTAGCCTGTCTGGCATGCTAATGGAATAATCCATCTACCCAAGGGAGAAAAGAATTCAATAGAGGCTGCTTAGTAGTTATTCAATAGTTTTTAACCCTCAGTGGTGAAACCAAAGTCAAGGCTTCATATTTGATGCATGTGCTTCAAACAGTCTCACGGGATGCAGTCATAAAGAGGGAGATGAGCACAGACAGTATGCAGCAAAGAATGCATGAGACAGAAATCAAACAGGATCTGAGATCTGCTTAAATCTGTCAAAACTTCTCTCTAAAGGACTGTCAGTCTTGGAAAAGAAATGGCCTGGGAGGGATATAATACATAAATTAAGAGTGATACAAAGAAGATGTATTAAGGCCAAGTTCTCCTTGTCTCTTTCCCCACCATTAACCTGAATATTTGCCTCTGAGTGGTCTCCCTACCCATACTGAGCAGAAGACTCCAAAATCTGCTCCACTGCTCAGTCATGCAGACAAACATATGCTATTTATGCTGCATCTCGATGCACCACCATTCAGTTATTCCCATTAACTAGTCCTTTTCTGTAGGAAAAAAATATATTTATTTAACATAGTACACCTATAGGCAAATTAGCCTGACAAATCAAGAGACCAATATTGTCTGTTGGTGTAAAGGCAACAATGGTGACAGATTCCACTTTCCCACACATACCTAATTTCTGGCTAATGTGCTTTAATGGGATTGTTACAAGCAGGGAGAGTAATTCATTTTTCATAGTCTCCCTCACCTCTTGGCCTCACTACTGAGTTTGACAACTAGGAGAGAGACAATTAGCAGCTGTGGTAAGGTGGATGCATATTTTATGAGTTGGCTGGCAGAGCAGACACACTGCATTTTCTTTAAAGTGTTTAGACAACAAGCTGGGGTGGACTTGAACTGCTGACCCTATGCAGTAAGCCATCATGTGGTACTACCATCCTACTGACTCAGGAGACTGTTTTTTAAAATGTGATTTAAAGCAGCTCTTTGAGGGAGAAAAGCCTAACAATCATAACACTCGTAGAAAGAAATCACACATCCAATGTGTTGCTTTATTTTTTTTTTCCTTAAAGATAGCTACGATTGTATCATTAAACTACCAAGAGTAAATCTGAACAAGGCAGGCACAGTTTTAACAGCACATTAGCACCAGGAGTTCAAATGTTGAGCTGCATTTTAGTCTGATGTTGTATAGATACATACACATATAGCAGCAGCGTGGTGGATGTTTTCCTTATGGAGCTGTCATGGGGACACCAACGGGTGACAAAACAGTTGCATTTAGAGTTGTACTTGCATGAAGGGTTGCAAAATGCAGCCGAAACAACTATAAACACGATCTCTGGTACACTGAGGTGATCGACTATGAAACCTTGAAGCAGTAGACTATTTTCTTCACTAATAGGACTGTATGTTATGCTATCAATTTCATCTTTCATTCTAAAGAACCCATTTTATCCTATTAGAGCAAGAGTACACTTAGACTGTACTCAGTCTAGGTTCAAGTGCACGTACATGAGATAAAAGTTACTTCTTAAATACTGTTTGAACCGTTAGAATAGAATATATTCTAATTATATGACTCAAGTCAACATTGGCGTTTTGAAAACTACTGTCCCCTGGACAGTTCAAGTGAGGAAGTCTAGATTCTTGGTCCCAGTCTGATCCCTGGGTGTTTGTGTCTACAAACACCTCTTCAGTAAACCCTAGAAGGTAAAATTAGAAGCAATGTGTCTCTATTTTGACTAATTTCAAGCAACTAGAATCTTCAGATGTCTTTGAAAATCGCTTCAAAATTAATTTTAAATATGGGTCTGAATCCAACCGACAGGCACAAATAGGTCTAATGTTTGAGAAAGTATAGAATTTGAAAGAAGCTCTACACAGCTACGATGTTTCTTCTTTTCCTTCCCCTGCTCCCCCATTCCCAGTTCCCTTTGATTTTTCATCTTTCATGTCTCCCTAGTGACAGTTCCAGTAAAGCATTCATTTGTTCAGGAAATCACACTGAAATGAACCCACTAACATTGTGACAGTTTCCAGCAGCAAAGAACCTTTCTGTAGAAAAGTGTTGAATTGGTCATCAGCTGACTCATGCACTCCTGCTCATCAGGGAAGCTGCAGATTGACTAAGTACTCATCACTCGTATCACAAACAGGACATCTTTATCTATTTTGCCATTATGACAGGCTCCCTGTCCAAAGGCACCAGCAGTGTAAGTAGATAAATGTGAATGAAAACATGAATGGCAATTCCTACAATTAATATTTAAATATTTGATTGTGTTTCAGCTCCCTTGGGGAGTTTGAACTTCTCCAAGAACAAGAGTGGACAGGATTTAAAAATATTGCAGGAAATGACCTTAATCTTCCCCCCAAAGGATAGCCTGAGTGACAAAGTTAATTCAATCTCTAAAATCTACGAAAAATAAAGCTCAGCAGAACAATGTGTAAAAACTGCCCAGGGATCAGAATAACTGGTTTAACAACAGTCATCTTTAGTGTGGTTTTATTTACAGCAGATATTATTTTCCCCTTCATATAGCAACACCTGTTTCAAGTTGAATCCTTGCAGTGGCAGCTATTCCTGCCTAGTGAGCCTGTTCCAAGTCGGCATAAAAGAGCTCTGGATGGCAGGTAAATTATTTGCCCACATTTCTAATTAGCCCTGGCAGCCTGTTCCAAAGCCTAAACATTAAACAAAATTAAAGGAAAAGTGGGGTAAGGAAAGGTGAGAAAGGAGGATGCTAATGATGAATAATCTGTTTTAAAAGGAATTTATAGTGGTCTGAGAACACCTGTATAAAGTGGTCCTGCTTCTGTCATTTCCAATGTGATGCACATATGCTGCAGAGAGAATACTTACTAGATCAAATTTGTGTTACAGTCAGGGAATTATTAGTAACTGAATCTCATTCAATGTCTGTGGATTTAGTGGGAGTTTAGCATATGAACACGGGTAAGCATTTATTTAAATGCCACAATAAATAGAAATTGTTCCATGAATGATAGCTTCAAGGTTTATAACATTTAAGGGGTACATCTATAGCAAAAACCCCTCTACAATCCAGCTGACCTTTCCACGCTGAATACTGTTATATCATTCATTAGTAATCTGGGGGAACAGTCACCAGCACACTGCTGCCCCATGTTAATTAGCTCTTTCACACATGGAGCCCAAATTTTGATCAGCTCCTTCAGCATCTGAGAGAACACGCCCAATATACACCCCTGCACAGGCAATGTGCAGAGGCTGCAGGAGTCCATGTCAGTGTGGCTAGGAGTCATTCCCTGCCAGCTGAACTCTCTGCCTGAAAACTTTCCCAAGCACGTTGAATTTACTGCTATGCACACAGCTATTCAGGGTTTGCTCCTGAGGCAAATGAGAAGTAACTTAACCTGCCTGACCTTGCTGTGGATAAGTTGTGGAGAGCTCTCATTAGCTGAAATGGGAAGCAGTAACAGAAACCCTGAAAGATTCAGGAAAGGATGGCCTCCTAAACTGATATATCTGTTGAAATTACTTGCCTGCTTTAAAATAGCTGGGTCAGCATTCTGAAGCTGACTGTGTGCTAGACCTCTGCTCCTCCAATATCAAAAATTCAACTATTGCCAAAGAAGAACCACCATCCCTCCCCAACACTCAACTTAAGATCCCAAAGGGTACTTGCATATCAGCTTTTTCCTATGAAGTAAAATTATATATTAATAAAAATACATAGCTTTGAGGCCAAAGGACCTATGTTTCCCTCCCACTGGTGTGTGGTCCCCAGAGTAGTGACCTCTGGCCCTGCTCTTGTCTCATTAGGTCTGTGCAAAGTACCTTTTGACAGGACACTTCTTAGAAATAAAAATATGCTCACTCATACTAACCTAAAAAGTTAGAGACTTCCAATTCCAAACTCCTTAGTGTGGGAATACTTGACTAACCATTCAGACCCAGACCCACTGTCCAAACTTAAAATGACAAGCACGTTATTTAAACAGACACATTATACATCCATTACACACAAATATTCATTGGATTTATAGCTCACAATGGTATTAGATAGATTTAACTAATTTTAGGGTTACTTGAACTCTTTCTGAAGGACTAAACATTAGATACAATTCCCTTAAGTACTTCAGAAATATTATGAATGAAACAGATCAGTCAGTGCTCTAATCAAATCTGACTATCATCCAGACAACTTTCTCCAAGAAAACTACCAATCATTGCTAAGACCTTTAGCAGAAGATTGTATCACTAAGTCTGTATTTCCTTCTCTGATTTAAAACTGCCTTTCTGATCTACCCTTGAGATCTCTGCTTTATTTCTCTCTTTTAAAAATCTTCAGAATAAAAGTAAAGGCAACCGCAGAGGCTTCAAGGGTTTTATTTTTCATTCACTCTTCATTTTTGTTTTCCTGACATCGCTGACAGAAGATTTGGGCTATCAGCTGTATACTCCTGGATTATTCTCAAGTGCACAAAAAAAAGAACAACATGCAGCAAAGCAGGGAGGTGGAAATACTGATCTATACAGTTACAAAAGCAACTGAGGCTTCAGAATTGAACACTTCTATATCCCCTGCTAAATTTAGAAAAAAATGTGGAGAATGGAAAGAGATAAAGACCAAAGGCAACCATGAAGTTACATAAGAACTGGAGCACAAGCTGCAAGTCAAGAATTAAAAATAAGCCAAAAGGGAATAAGATTAGAGTCCAATATCATATGAACTATAATAGGTCAAGGAAGGAAATTAAGTGCCAGACGCAGAAGATAGTAGAAGAGAAATAGCCAGAAATTAAGTAAGATAGAGTTCTTTGGCTCCCAACAAGACATGGACTTGCTGGAGTGAATCCAGGGCCCAACCACGAAGATGCTCAGGGAGCTAGAACACCTCTTCTATGAAGACAGGCTGAGACAGTTGGGGTTGTTCAGACCAGAGAAAAGAAGGCTCTGAGGGGACCTTACAGCACCTTCCAGTACCTAAAGGGGTCTACATGAGAGCTGGGGAGGAACTTTTTAAAAGGACATGTAGTGATAGGACAAGGGGCCATGTCTTTAAACTGAAAGAGGGGTAGGTTAAGATTAGACATTACAAAGAAATTCTTCCTTACAACAGTGGTGGGACTCTAGAACAGCCTGCCCAGTGAAGCAGTTGAATGCCTATCCTTGGAAGTGCTCAAGGCCAGGCTGGACAGGACTTGAAACAACCTAGTCTAGTGAAGGGTGTCCTTGCCCATGGAAGGATGTTGGAACTATACGACCTTTATAGGTCCTTTCAGACCTAAACCATTCCGTGATTCTATGATCAGCACAGGCATCAGGTAAAGGGCTCTTATCAGTCAGAAGACAGGAGCTGATTATAGTTTCCAGATCCAGATCAAGAAATCCTCATTACAGACATTCAAGAGGTTAAATATGACATCAGTAAGAATATATCAAAGAAAAAGCTCTGTGACACCTAGAGGGAGGACGGACAGCAGGTGACCCATAAGGACTGCTTTGTTTATTGCACCAGCTTCAGCTGTTCTTTGGAACTGATATGCCTAGAGTAAGAGTACCCAGCACAGCCATTCATTCTAATTGAAAGCCAATGAAAAATCAATTTGAACATTATTCCAGCTCCTTTCCTTAAATGCTTTACCAGTTGCCAAAATTACAGGCAGGAGAGATTACCATTATAGCCAGTAGCTCTACTGATCAGCGGTATTTGAAGCAAAATGAGTTTTTTTCATTTGTTTTGGGTAGTTGGTTTTTCCTAGTTTACCAGGTGGGACAAAATGTGCTTGCTTCAGAAAAATAGTTTAGCCATTGGGTCCTGTATTTACAAGAATAATTCCCCTCTGCCTCCCAAAACAGTACATGTCTTGTTTATCTGGTTGACAAAATGGTGTCAGCTTGGAAGATGGATACTGAGCCCTGCAGTCAGGATTAGCTAAAAAGCGAAATGAGAGGATGAAGAAAACCAGCATAATCCAGCCTCTATCAAGAAGCAAAATGTAATTATTTTTAAACTTTCAGTTTGCTTATTTAACTTTGGGGGGGTCTTAAACTGAAATTAATTTTATTTTTGTTATAATGAGTCTCCCAGACCTTAAGATTCATAACTGCTCCTTACCTGCTTTGAAATCATAGTACTAACTTAAAGTCTGTGAGATCTTAAAAATAAATCTAAATCTATTTGCTTTTTACTTATGCTTTCTGTTCCTTTAGCCAGCACAAAAGCCTTGACTTCAAATTTTCCTCTCCTATAGCTTGGACAGAGAACAACTGCATTTTGTTTGATTATTTTTTTCTCTAAAGTGGAGAAATCACAATCACATGCCTCTAGATGTCAGATCTTTAAGAAACAGAGGAGATGTGACAACATGGCGTCCCTTTGGTGCCCAACCTTGGCTGTTGTCTTTCTCTTAGTTTGCAGTTTAATGAACAAACACTAACTACAACTATTGTTGGCTTGGTGGCCCTCTGCAATGGACACACACCCCCTTAAGTTCACCCATACACCCTATAAGTTCACTGAGCAGAGAGACTCAGAAAACAACTTCTACTACCCTAACTTTATAACTAGGAAACAGAGGGAAGCATCAAAACTAACTCCCACATTCAGAACACTCTTTTACTAACTGTTTGAGAACTCTTTACATGATTAAGAGCTTTGATGATTGGTGCCATAACTGCTATGTAATGAAAGAGGGGAGCAGAAAACATGTATTCTCAGAAACCTGTTTTTCTACATCTGTGGCCAGTTCTTATCTCCTGACTAGGCACCCTTTTAGGAACTATATTTGACATAATTAAAATCTCTTGTCTAACATTTCGTGAGTTCCCTTCAAAGTAAAGATGCTCACTTTAGTGATTTGATAAAATATGAGTTTTGATAACCAAAATTACAGTCTGGTAAGATGTATGTCGAGGGAGGGCATGGCATCTGGAGTTACAGACTGCTCTCAAGAGAAGGCCACTTCCACTGTGAAATAGGAATTAATGCTCTTAGATTATTTTGTATCCCATTTCCACAAAGGTGTGGCTTATTTCTGGCAATTAATTCCAAACATAAGGTACATGTTGAATGCCAACACTTGAGCCTCTCATGACGGTCTCAGTTATATTACACAGCTAAGTTATTTTAATGGAAGCTAAAAGGACTTTTGTGGGTCAGACATATTGCTTAGCTGGGTCATTCTGGAAGTGTAAAGCACTGCCACAGGCTGTTGTCCTTGATGTTTCCATCCCTTACCCGTCAAAGAAGCAGTATCTCTTCCACTTGTGAAAGTCATGAATGGAGAGGTGCAGAATTGTTCTAAGCTTGGGGAACTGGATTCCTCAAGAAATTCACCAGCACCACACACCAATGTCTTGTCAATCACATCTGGGCACACAACAGACTTTCCGTCTTTCATGGCAACGTGCTACTGATATGCCAGAGGGGCAGAATGAAATGCAACTGAGGAGTACCACAGTTACATGCAGATTAAATCAGCCTGTGCCTTCTTCCTCCAAGACCTACC
This sequence comes from Pseudotriccus pelzelni, assembly GCA_035584735.1. Classification (NCBI taxonomy): domain Eukaryota; kingdom Metazoa; phylum Chordata; class Aves; order Passeriformes; family Tyrannidae; genus Pseudotriccus; species Pseudotriccus pelzelni. Next base: position 29,484,276 of record JAWMRA010000113.1, read on the forward strand.
CATCAGGGTGAAGCTACAGCACAAGTCTGAAATTTTTTGTACATCTCCCAGGCTTCAAATAATACCCGCTGCCAACACTGATACTCCCTGACTATCCCGCCAGGCTGCCTGCTCATCCAGCTCTAGTATTCACTCCCCCACAGGGTTAAGTGCTGTTGCCTGCAGCTTCCAGTCTACTAAGGAAATGCAAGGAGGTAACAGATGGACTTTTCACTTAGAGAAAGGCATCGATAAAACTTCTCTAACGTTATCTTGAAAAATTGATGCATGTTACTCTAAGGTCTTGAATTCATATAATTTGAACAGTCAAATTAACTAGTTTTGGCTGTCTAGTTATTGATTTGCGGAGGTATTCAGTGTAAACTGCAGACCAAGCAGGGAGGTATAAAGATAAATGGACAGCAAAACACAGTTCGTTTTGACGTGAGGCTGAAAGCTGGGACACTCAAGTCTCCAAAATCAGTTCCAGGAAGCTCCTCTGTCCAGTAGTCACTCAGGGTATATCTGACTAGTCAAGATCTTGGGGATCAGGGGCTGGGTCTGGTCTGCCTCACCTTCTAATTTTTCAGTAGGAGACAAATTGTGCAGGTGAAAAGGTTACCAGCCAAAACACAGTAGCAGAGTTTTTAGAATATTTCCCATCACATTTATTACCTTTGTCAAGTATAAATAAAAAAAGATAGATTGTTTTTTTCTTTACTTGGTGTTATTACAGTGTTTTCAGCACGGATAAACTGCCCATGAACTGCATAGCTGCAGGGTCATGGCCCACAAATTAAGATGCACTTCTTCCCTCAGACACTGTGAGAGGTCCCTTTTCCCTTCGTTAATCTGTTAAGTGCAGGCTGGACAGAATCCTTAAAGGCGAGAAAAGAAATGTCAACCAGGAGAACGGGACAAGATGATTTCATGGATCTTAACCATCTTTGTTTCTGACAGCTGACCCAGCAGATGAGGTGTGTGGCACTGCATACATACTTTGGTGGCTGGATGCTAATGCTTCATGGCAGACACTGTCTCCATATAATTAGAATACAAGCTTATGTGAGCTACAAAACAGCAGGTGGACTAATCAGTTGTGGCAGGAAGCACATGCTTCTCCATTTCCTGATAATTCACTGGCAGGGAATCTTTTCTTTTTCTGAAACAACAGACCTTTTAAATTAAAAAAATAAGTTTGTATAAATTCCACAATCAATACCAACTAAGACAGAAGAAATCCTCCAGAAGTAAAGGATGCTCTCAAGCACTCCAGTAATTTTACATGTTACATTCAGACTTCGCCAAACATCTACTTGTTCCCTCACAAATGTAATAAAGAATCTACAGATATTTTGTGGATCTCAGGCCAGAGGGAAATGGACAGGAAGTTTGGATTCAAAACATTTTGTGACTTAAAGGTATTTTAAACTGTTAAAAATAGAATTTACTTATATGAGGAACAGTTACCAACCACTTATCATATCAGAGATTTCCCATACATGGATACGAGATACACTGTTATTTGCATTAATAAATGCCATTCAACTCAAAATTTTTAGCATAAAGAAACTTGCAAATAAATATTTGTAATAAAGGAAAGCAAAACCATGTGATAAATGACTGGAAACTGTTAGAGCTGGCACCAGGAAAGGACCTTCTAAACCACTTTGACTTTCAAACATTTCCTCTCTCACAAAAAAAAAAAAAAGAAAAAGAAAAGGCTTTACAGGTAGGAGAAAACAGGACATTCACTGATGACAATAAGTCTATTCCTGTGGGAATAAAAGTTAGGTTTTTTCTCCACTGTTGGAATCCACCTCTGTTTACTAGCTGACTTTTTAAAAATTACAAGTCATACTCCTGCTCACCAAGCTCTGACATAACAAAACAGCTTCCTGATTTCTCTAGCTACTTGGACATCAGAAAGGATGAGGAAGAGGAAGTAAAGGTAGCTAAAAGCTACTTTCCCCCTTCTACAATTCCGCAGTGTGCAGACCCCAGGACTCTGATCTGACAGGTTGCAGCTGTTGAGAAAAAAATTTCAGAAGGCTTAACTCAAGACTGTGAAAGCTTTAGAGTTGTTTTCAAGATGCAGTAACAAAAGAGCTGAAATCCGAGTGGGTTCTCTAATGCACTTGTGGCATTTTAACTGAACCTCCCAGAAGGCTGGCTGCTGACCCCAGCTTCTAGATGCATCCACAAAGACATGTTTGATGTACAGGCAGAATGAATACCCACAGGTGTTTCTGTAAAATCCTTGATCATCAGGGATGCTTATTACTTACTTCAGGAAAATAACACTGACATTGTACTTTACTTATTACTGTCTACATTAGAGTCACAGTAAAGATGATATCCTTCCTTGTGTCTTCCTTAACTCTAAAATTTACTATGGGCAACAGCTTTCCGCACATAAGCGTATCTGTTTGAAACATACAAAGTCCCTCTAAGAGCATTAAGAACTGTCTGCTTTAGGATTTGCATTACAACAGTGGACAGAGTAGAGTCCCCAGAAGCCCCTTTTTCTGTTTCCTTTGTTCCTGCCCCCTCCTGAGCACTAGACCCTTAGAGGGGATAGGATGGGCACAGGCCTGCTCCAGCCCTGTTAATCACTGACACATACATGCTGAACACCGACCCTTCCTGCTGACTTGGCTCAAGACATCTTCGAGCTAGAAACACTTCCATGGTAGCAGGCAGGAGTACCTAGCTTGGTTGCCACACACTGTCTGTCTGCTTCTAGATTTAAGCAAGACTTGGTACTGTGGTGAGCTTTCACTGTATCATGAAAAGTTGTCATTTCACCTCAGCTTGCCCGAGGGTGTCAAACTGAATGGTCTAAAATAGGTACTTTTGTTTCCTCCCTTGTAATTGTAAGCCCATTAGAGAGCAACACTATTTTCAGGAAAGGACCCCAAGACTTTATTATCTTAGGTTGTGTAGAGCATTCTAATACATTCCTCCATTTCTATTTACAAATGTGGGGGGAAAGGATTGAATTTAGTTTGTGAATAACATCTAAAACTAAGCATTCAGTTCTGGAGTTTGCCTATCTTCTTGAACTGTATCTCCCTATGGTCAGAGACACAAGGAAGCTGCACAGATAAATGCATGGCCCTCTCCTCCATTTCTCTTTGCCACAGACACCACCGAGTGAGAAGGTTAAAGGTATTTCTCAGACCATAAAAAAAAATCCTCAGCTAGGCTAGTTTGATGTAACATGGTCAGATGGAGCTGTCCAGGTGAGCATGTAATTGATTTTACAACGAAGAAAATTTGAGAAAGATGAGAAGTATCAAGAAGATGAGGAAGGTGAATCCTGTGGCTGAGACTTGAATGGCCTTTGATTAAACTTCCTTTCCTGAATTTGAGGAGCAGTGGTTTTGGAACAATGTCACTGTCAGCGTTACAGTGGCTTCACTTTCAACCCTCGTGCTTTGCTATTGTGAAAGTAAATTGACATATTTGCATATGAAAGCTCTCTATTATTATCACCAGCCTCAGGAAGGATTGAGAAGTAGCAGGGTTGGAAGGAAAAAATTAGATTGCCCTTAAAGAAGAAAAAAAAAGAAAAAGAAAAAATCCTCATCTTACTTGTTCTCTTTCCTCACCCTCAAAAAAACAAAAACAAAGCAAACAAAAAAAAACCACACCCAAAACAAACGAACAAACAAACAAAAAAAAAAAAAAAAGGAAAAAACTAAACCAAAACTCAGAAAACCCCAAAACCTTCTTCCCAGGTGTTGTCAAGGACAGTAGGGGAAAGTGGAAAGTGTTTCCCTTACCACTCCCTCTCTTAATGCTCCCTCCCCGGGTTTTCAGTTTGTGTAAGCCTGGAGAAGAAAAGCGTAAAATGACAAAGTTCCCCTTCTGCAAATAGACCAGACTTTGTATTTTGTTCACCAGCCAAGCTGTGGCAAACAAAATATTGTTCCTTCATCACACAGGCTCACTCTGTGTTTCAAATTGCAAGGATCTAAGTGCAGGAGATATTAAGCTCATATGCTTCCTGCTACTCACATTGCCCCAAGTATGAATTCAAGGCAAGGAGCTGTTTCCCTTTCTTTCCACTCCACACATGATGGCTCAGCCCTACATCAGCCCTGCACAAAGGCAACGGGAAAAATGAGGTCCGTGTTGATAAAAGACATCATCTTTTCTCCCTGAAAGAGATCATGACCTGTTCTGAACAGGTTCTAGACAACACATTATGCCAGCACCTCTTCACTTCCCCCTCCCCAAACTGGTGATAGTAAAAAATCTGGCTAAGGCTATGAAAAGACAGCACATGCACACTGGACAGCACACTGTGAAACTTAGTAGCTACAAAGGGACACTCTCTCAAGAAGGCAACCGGACCTTTCATTCTAACTGGACAAAATAGGAAACTTCAGAAACAAGCAGAGATCCCAAGATAGATTCCACCAAGACAACCTCCAATAAAAAAAAAAAAAAAAAAAAAATTAAAATCCCTTAATTAGGTCAAAGAAAAGGCAAGAAGTACTCACTACATTACAATAATTTTCACTGAACCTTCTGAACTTTTCAGTTGAGAAGGAGCTTCTGACTGTGGACAAAGTAACAGATTACAGAGAGCCCCTGAAGCACCCTCTCATCAATCACCCATGGAGGACCAAGAGAAATGAAATCTAACTGCCTGCTTCCATATATTACCTCCCTAATTACTCCTTTTACACCTTTTAGGTGCAAAGCTGCTAACAGGCAGCCACTTTCCAGGTGTGTTGCAATAACAAGCCACAGCAACCCCTCCAAAAGCTGCTAGCATAAAGATAATGTGAGCAACTACAGGCCAAGGTTACTGTCACAAATACAACAGATTGCACACGGAAAGAGATAACCCTTATAATGACTCTGTGTTCTGTTATTTCAAAAAATTACTTATTAAAATATGGTGTTTATCGCTCCAGATCCTGTACAATCTTCCTTTATTATCTAAGTCAAGCTGCGTACCCTCAGTTAAGAACACTGTCTTCCACATGTTTTATTCCTCCTGGTAGTCAGCCATGGTTACTATATATGCAAACAATATTTACTGGGGACTTGGAGATTTATTTTGCTTTTGCCAGAATTTCTGTGCCTTGCACTGCGTGATTCCACCTCAAATGCTCAGCTCCTGCTCAGTTGCAGCAAGAGAGCAGTTCAGGCTGTCTATTCTAATGACTTGTGACTAATCCTGCTCAGCTGGGGTGCTTGAACCAAATACTGGAAAGACACCATGTTGTTTCTTCCCTTTACTGGGAAGATTTTTTTTTCTATCTTGGAAGATTCAGGTGAAAAATATTTTTTAAAAAGTGAGAAAAGAAATAAGAAGGTAGGTTTGTTTGGTTTTTATTGAGAGGTCATTTAGAATCTTGCTTGAAATAGTTTTTCTTTCTTCCTATAATCAGTAGTACAAAAGGTTTTGCTGATGTTTTATGATAAACAAGACTGGTTCAAATCATCAAATTTTTACTTTTTCTAACAGCAAAGCTCTCAAGAAAGACATGGTCTGTGCTTTTCCTCTCAAATTTTTAAGGCTTAAAGTGTGAGAATCCAGTGTAGCCATTTATACAGCACCTGTTTTTCAAATATTTCAAGTGCTAGAAGCACTATTCACCCTATTCAACTTTAGATAACTAAGCAAAACACATCCAAAAGAAAAACCATCTCCAAAAGTAAACCCACCTCACTTTAAGTCCAAATTCTGTAGACATTCATCATTACATTAAAACAAACCCAGGGCAACTTCACCTCTACTGGCCACAGTAACCATATTTGCTTTTAGTTCCCAGATAAATGGTACTAATATAAAGCAGGATTTGTAGCCTGACCAGGAAAGTGATGTCTCAAAGACCATCAACGGGCTGTCTGAGTTTTTTTCACAACACAAAGTTAGATTTTTAATACATCTGAGGCTCACTTTTTGTGCCAAAAGGAGGAAGTATCCAGCCACCTTGCAGAGAGACAACATCAGGCTTTATTTCAGATGCTTGAAGACACCCTCTCGCAGAGGGCCCAATTTTTCTTCATTGAGACAGGGACCTTCAGTGTAACAAAACTGATTTTTTAAGTGAAATGGACCACCTCTGGTGATCTTCACAACTATTAGTCTCATTCCCCAAATATCTAGATATCTAGCTGGCTAAAAAGCAGATTCATATAAACATACTAGAGACCTACTGAAGTTATCTTAATGAAATATTCAGAACTGACCAAAGGTTTTCAGATCCCACCTTAAGCTGAACTTTCCTACTGACCTGAACACAAGCCTTTTAGAAATGCTTGCAATAAACATCCTTTCAGGCTAATACTTCAAGCTTTCATGTTCCATTTTCTTTCAATTAGTCTGAAATCACAGTCTTCCACATGCTATTGGTGCCTTTCATAGAAGTAATGGTGTAGCCCTGTGCAAAAGGGACTTTAAAAATCAGTGCTGGAGACAGCACTGAAATTTTAGGTTTATCTTCTAACAAGTATAAGCCAAAGTAAAAATACAAAAAAAATAAGAAAAACACACCAACTGAATGTAGCCCACAGAGATGGGAAATAATGATAGGTGGTATTGACCCTATACTAGTCCAGCTGCAAGATGTCAAATACCTGTAGGGTGAGATCTATCGGGGGGTGACAGTGAGTAAAGTTTTTTGCCATCTTTATTTCTTCAGTAGCAAATATCTGTCACAAACACATACAACAGATTAAAAACTGGCACTAAATGAGTTATCTATCAACTGATGGATCTGTCTATTCTTATTTACATAGGCAAGGAAAGGACAAAGAACAGCACATGCTGTTATGTGTAGCAAAGACGCTGTTATTGATTAGCAGTCCTGTCTGCATATGAGAGTGGAGTAGTGCCCCACAGATTGAGTTCACTGAGGAAAATAAGGTTGTACAGCACTGTGTGGGTCAGCTGCTCACCCTGCTCCCTCTTATGAGCACAGCAGTTTAACTGATCAGCTCTCTTAACTGAGCTATAGGAGAATCCAGAATTATACCCAGAGTAAATGTGTGTGTAATCAAATTTTCTGCAGTGGTTTGACCCTGGCTGGATGCCAGGTACCCACTAAAGCCATTCTCTCACTCCCCTCTGCAATTGGGCAGAGGAGAGAAAATATAATGAAGGGTTCATGAGTTGAGATAAAGACAGGGAGAGATTGCTCACCGATCACCACCATGAGTAAAACAGATTCAAAGTGGGAATATTAATTAAATTCATTATTAACAGAATCAGAACATGAAATTATCATCAGATAATGAGAAGTAAAATACCTTCCCCCTACCTCTCCCTCCTTCCCAGGTTCTACCGCCTCCTCCCAGTGTTTCAGGGAGATGGGGAATGGAGATTATGGTTAGTTCATCACAGGTTGTTTCTGCTGCTGCTCCAAGAGAGGAGTCCTTCCCCTGCTTCAGCATGGGATCCCTCCCATGGGAGGCAGTCTTGCACAAACTTCTCCACAGTTTCTTCACAAACTGCTGCAGCGTGGGTCACTTTTGAATGGAGTGCAGTCCTTCAGGCACAGGCTGCTTCAGTGTGAGTTCCACACAGAGCCACAAATCCTACCAGGAAAGCTGCTCTAGTGTGAGCTCCTCTTTCTACAGGTCAGCAGGTCCCTGCCAGGACCCGGATCTAACACAGGCCTCCCATGGGGTCACAGCTTCCTTTGGGCACCCACTTGCTCCAGAGTGGGCTCCTTCATAGGCTGCAGGTGGATCTCAGCACCACCACAGTCTTCAATGAACTGAATGGGGACATCCTGCTTCACCATGCTCTGCACCACAGGCTGCAGGCGAACCTCAGCTCCAGCGCCTGGAGTGCCTCCTCCCTCTCCTTCTCTACCAACCTTGGTGTCTGCATAGTTGTTCACGTGTTCTCACTCCACTTTTCTCCGGCTGCAATTTTCATCTGCCAACAACTTTTTTTTCCTTCTTAAGTATGTTATCACAGAGGGGTTACTGTCATTCCTGATTGACTCATGCTTGGTCAGACTCGGTGGGTCTGTCCTGGAGCCGGCTGGCACTGGCTCTGCTGGACATGGGGGAAGCTACTAGCAGCTCCCATGCCACCAAAACCTATCACATAAACCCAATACACTATCTAAATAGAGGGAAGTTCATTTCTACAGCAACATAATACAGACAACATATTTGATGCAGTAGCACTTGTGCAGAACAGGAAAGAAGGCAAGAGGTATGTATGTTTTGGTAAATTAATTTATAGGCTTAATGGCTCTGCAGGACTTTGCTGTGTTGCTGTTGTTAACTGTTTGTTGTATCTCTGGTTTTAGTGTCAGCTTGTTACACCAACAAACTAAGTGAAGGACAATGTTAGCACAGAGCCTTGATTTAACATGTCTAATTCCTCCTCTTGGAAAGAGCACTGTCAGCGTTAAGTTACTTTAGTCTCCTTGTATATTCATTTCTTTCTCTGATGAAACTGTCTGTAGCAAATCAGAGTAAACATCACTGTGGTGTTCTCTTTTAGTCACTGCATCAGTAGAAACTTTACACTGTACAGCTGGCAAAAAGAAAGGATATTATGCTAAAACAGTGCTTGGCAGCACTGACTTAGAGTACAGGTCTCAGGCTCAAATCCTACCACAGAGTAGGTTTGTTACAGATTATACCTTCTAGACAGTGGAAAATGTACTTGCAATTCACTCCACCAAAAAGCTCCTAGACAGCATGATGATGCTTGTTGCAAACATGGTATATCTAGATTGGAAGCTTTTCTCCAGAGAAATGCTTGGCACCATTTACTGAGTTGGTTTTTGCCACTTGCTTATTCACGTGCTCAGTGTTAATTCTTAAGGAGTCAGTAGACATCAGGCATTGGGAACCTAAACAGAAACAGATTCAAGGCAGATCAGATATACCACATTTACCTTGCTGCCACACATCCTATTATATTGACAAATTTAAGAATGAAAATTATTGATCTTCCAAGAAAGCTAGAAAGTGCTTCACTAGCACATACAGGACTCACTGTAACAAATATTCAGAGAGGATGAGGTTAACACAGCTGGGAGAAGGACCCAAGGATGGTGGTGGACCATGAAGGATCACAAGAAGCAAAGGGAGAAGTGGGGATGGAGCCTAAGAAGGTTCCTAAAGACCTACAAAGGTTTCACAATCTGAATGTAAAATAACAGATTGGCTGGGGGAATTTAGAAATACTTTTACTTTATAGTAAGTGGCATGTGAAATATCACACTGGGAGAACAGAAGGCCCTCATTCCTCTGTAACTCTGAACATAGCACCATTTGCACCTTGGTCACATAAGCAGATAACTTGAACCTCAGCACGTGCCTCAACAGTAAAGTAGGAAGAAAAGAGGGGCAATGAGAGATGAAAGGACTTTCTCCAGGGTGCACAACACACCAGTAGCACAGAAGGTATTCAGGCTCCCTGGTGTCCTCACCACAAAGTGATGCTGCTATGTGATTTCAGATCACCCTTAGTTAAATGAGTCAGTGTTTAAAATGCCTCAAAATATCTTCATGTTTGATGTAATCCTGAGGTAGTCAGATCACTATATCAGTTCTGAACACATTCTTATTTCCTCTTCAGGATCCCTCTTATCATTGTGCTCCACAGTTGACCTTTGAGGAGCCTCCAGAGCCATAGAGTTAAGGATGGGCTACGACAGTGTTAATCCTTTGTTCTCAACAAGCATGGAGTCTAGTAATAGAAAATGTAAAGATAAAAGCAGCTGCCATCAGCACATTTTCTTCCATATCAGCACTATGATGATGAATTCATTGTGGTTCAGACAGAGCTGGGCCTGGGTTACTTTTCAAGGATGTAATGAGCAGTATCTAATATGCTCATTATGCTAGCTGTTATCAGACATATTTCTGCATCTGAGCATATCATAACACTGGAGCCAGTTTTATGTCTGTGTGCACGTGAGGCAAGCAGTTGCCAAGCAAACATCCTTAATGTGGGTGCATCTTCCTTTGGGTAAAATGGGCCCACGTTGATCCCTTCTCCATTCCAGCAGCTTCAACAGTCTCAGAAGCCTGTTGCTCATTGCCTCTCTTTCCCCACAAGACCCTCATTAAGGTGTACACGTGCAGTGGCTTCAGGCCAGCCTTCTGCTCTGCATTCATTAGCTCATTCCAGTGTACTGTGATTGCACAGGTACACAGCAGATACTATTATTGGAGATGTCATTTACCAGCAATTAAAACACAATAACTTTGGAGCTTATCAAGAAATTTCATTTTTTGCAGGATTTCTTGGTGTATTTCCATATTCATAAGTGAAAACAGCTGCAATCCCTGTTGACCAACATTGACATCTCACCTAATACACTAGTTACTTTATATCTCAGGGGGTTTTGAGCTTTCCAAATTGTCTGTCCATTTGCATTACCAGATTATGTTTCACGGTATTTCAGGAGCGTTTCTTCTTGCCAGAAATTAGTTTTGCCTGGCACTGATCCTATCTACTAAAAATACAGAGTAGCTAAATAACACTATTGTAAACCAGGGTTTCTTTTCTGGCAGTGAAGTGTATGTGTCTGGCTTGGCCTGTCTTTTTGACATCCCAACACAGATGTTGTGTAATATTATGTGTATCTTCCTCCTCCTACTGAATAATCATCAGAGCTGAGAGAGGCTAATTCTTAATGGGAGCGTACTTTGAGGCTGATATTTTTCTATTCCATTGTTTTAGTAATTTCCCACTGCTTCAGTCCTCAGTAAGAAATTGTGTCTTTGGGAGAAGTCAGACCTCTTGTACTGCCATGTAGAAAAATAACACCTAACATTTCTGAGGCACTGGATTATATTATTGGATCACAACCAACTCAAGTGTGTGTGGGGAGAAGGTCTGGTCAAATCTCCTGCAGGTGAGATAATGGCCAACATTCAGTGGGTGAATTTTTGGAGCCTTGTATATTTGTTAAAAGTAATTTTCCCAGTTGAGCTTTTTGCTCGGGAGCTGGGGTCTTACAGTGTTCCTCCAGGAAAGCTTTAGCACAAGAAACCCACCACTAGAATTTAACCTGCACTGAATTCAGCCGACTCTCATCACATATGGACAAGACTAAAGCAATACATTCTGTTTATCTGCTTTGGCCAATAAGATTGCTGAATGTGAATTGCTTAATTGCTGCATTTGTTACTAAGTCCATCAAAGAAAGAACGAATGGCAATCAAGTTGGACCATCAGAGCAGTGAGTCTGTTCAGCAGTTCTGAGATAACTGGAAATGAAATAAACTTCCTTCATCTCTGTTGGACTCTCTGGATGGGTCAGGAACAGAGACTGGCTAAGAATAATGTTTGAAAAAAAATTAAATAAAAGGAGTACTCACCGCTTTTAATTAAAGTGCTAAAGAGGACCCTAGGTTCTGCTGGCTCTACTGATTGTCATCTTCAGTTTCTCAGCATAGCATCAGTGCTGCATCATTTATGGAGGTGTATTTGCTTAAGAGTTGTTCTCGTTAAAATTCAATTACATTGAAACTATATAATCCCTCATTGTAATAACCTGATAAAAAGCCCTTAAATGCCACACCACGTGCCCATTTAGCAATGAAATTAGCTTAGCGAAGAACACCATCCTAATTTAGCAATTAGGGTGCAGTTTGTATCAGGCTATTTCAATAAGATTGGAAGGCAATTTACAAGGTAGTTCTGCTCATTGCCAGCTATTAAAGGCATGTCAATAGAGAACAAAATTCCCAGTGCATGTCTGGGTAGAAAATGATGTCTTTGCGCATTTCTGAAAATAAAAAAGCTATCATGAACAGGATCTTCTGCTTGCAGTATATTTGCCTAACTAATATGTTATATTCTCTTTCTGTGCTAAATGGTGAAGAGGATATATGTTACAAGAATGCATTACAAGATGAACCTGCAGCAACAGGGAATTCTCCTTCATTTTGAACTCCTTGACTTTTTGAAAACTTAGATTAGGGTCAAAGTCTCCTGGTAGTGTTTTAGAAACGCTGAGTGGAATATCAGCTTGACTGTTCCCTGAAGAGCGAGCTGTGGGTTGAACGTAGTTGTGTTAGGATCTTCTTGCTGCTCTGGATGACTTTCTCAGATTTGTTAATCATGAGAAGATCACACCCTGTAGAGCTTTCCGCACCTTGAGTCAATGAGGGAACTAAGTTTTGTCTGTGCAACAAGAATATTTGCTGAGAGGTGGTGCTGATGCCATGAACTAGATTCTCATAAGGTCCCAGAGAGTTTATGTGATCTTCTCTACCTCCTGTCCATGGCTTTTATCATCAGACGAGGTAATAAAAAAGTATGTCTATGCAGCTTGCTCTCAGTACCCACTATTATCAGCAGTAGTAGCTTTTGATTACTCTTATATATCAGAAGCGGTTGGCCATTGCAAATCAAAGCTAAAAGGGCCCCTAGAAACAAAGTTAGTGATGTGCTCCCAAAGTTTTCAACTCATAGAGGCCTACCAGTGCCCTTTATAAATGTAGTGGAGTAATAAGTTTCAAAGACCATAGTTCAAGATAGCTCCCAGACTCCAGCTATAAACTGGGGAGGTTTCAAATCAAGATTGATGGGAAAAAGTCCAAGGAAAAGCAATGCTGTCCTGGTATTTAGGCTCTGGCTCCCAGTACAGCCAGCATTTGCCTGATCAGGATCTGAGGTAATCAAGACGAGTAGGTTGTATGGTGTCTTTTCACTTTGTCCATTCTTAGGCTGTGCAATAGCTGGCTTTCTTTCTTGGTTTTTTGGTGGATTTTCTTGTTTGTTTGCTTTTTTAAATATTTCATAACAGTTTTCAAAAGCCCTTTCACAATAGCCAGAGCTCTTCCTCTTTCTTTGGAGCTGTTTCTAACCCCACAATATTATAGGGGAAGCTGGCATGAAAGTGCTTCAGAAAGGAGGATACAGCTCTGAGGTTATTCCTTGTGTTTTTAATTCATCTTCCTTCTAGCTATCTTTCAGTTTATATTTAAACCTTCATTTTGGTCCCTTGCTATTCATTTTGTTATGAAGTATTAATGGTTTCTCTAGAAGTATAAATCTTCTATTTGTTTGAGTGATTTTTATCTCATATTAAGTCTTTTTGCCATGCTAATGAAGTGACTTACCAGCATTAATTAATATAATTACTAGCTTATTTTCCTTGGTATTTTTAATAACAGAATTGAAATTCTATTTTTTATTTATAAGTGTTTATGTAGAAACATAGATAGACTAATAGTTGTGCTGTTCTCATGTGCAATATCAGAATAACATAAAGGTTTACCGGTAGTAAACTAGTACTGAAACCACCCTAACTAAATAGCTAATTAAAAGAAATGGTTGTGCATATTTAACTACACACACATTTTTATGTGCAGAAGTATTATTACACCCACAAGTACCATTTTTTCCACAGCAAGATTTTACGTGCAAAATTATCATGCATGCAATTTCTGTTGGGAGGCAATGCTTATCATTTTCCCTTAGAAAAGTTGAGATGCTTGGCAAACATGAATTTCACTGAGCAGAAAGTTAGTGGAAGACCATGCAGCTGTTGACTTTGGGGGTTCTATATTCACAGAATTGAAGCTTTCATTTCAAAAACTAACAAAACAAAATCTTTCCTTAGCCCTCGTAATCTCAAAAAACCCCACTCTTGCTATGATTTTGTTCACTTTCCCACTTGAAATGTTCTAGTTACAGCAGCCGGGACCACTTTATCACTAGGTGAGTGTAACCAAAACTGTGTATTCTACACTCTCTATGTAATTTCTGACGGACTGATTAATAAATGGATCATTTGCAGCAGCTGCCCAGGGTACACCTGACATCACAGGCTACAAGCTGGGTGTTAAAGAACTGTGAGGCAGGGAAGTGTTTCTTTTTCTTCACACCAATGACTCAGCTGTGATAACTCCCCTTTCGGAAGTCATTCACACCTTCACACCCAGCCAAGGGGTCATCGCTGCTAATGGGTCACAATAGACTGACATAATAGGCAGCTGCAACAGCCTAGAGCAGCATCAAAGATTCCAAAAATATCCCATGACTCACAGAGTTAAATCACCAACTGTGAAACTCCCTGCTCTGGGAGAGGTACTAGGCATTCCCACCTGAACCTAAGCATATATAATCTTGGGGTTTTGGAATTTCTCGTACCACTCGTCAGATCCAGAGGAGGACCAGAACTCCAGCAGGATAGCAACTGCCCCTCTCAGCAAGACTGCGATCATTACTTTGACAGAACTGCAACCATTATCCAGACCAACAGATATTTCTTTTCCTTTTACTTTGCAGCCGGGGAGCCACGTGGTGCTCATCACAGGGGCTAACAAACACCGTTCTTGTCCCAGGGGGCTGGGTTATACATCTGCTTTTGTGTGTTAAAACCAGTTTGTTTTTTTCTCCGTATCATTGTATTTATTGCAATCTTTTCAGTAAATTGCAACTCTGACTTGTAATCTCCCTTGAATTGCATTCATTTGTTATGCTAGTTTGCTTTTAAACCATTGCTTGAAACAATCACAGATAGGAAAACGCAAGATGCATCTGCATGGTTACTCAAGTTTTGCCAGTTTTTAAGCAGGTCATTGTGGTTACAAGATGCACTATTCAAAGTACAGAAAATCCAAGGTCATCCAGTGGACAGACTTGTTTTGACACAGAAGAAATAATTTATTGGTGGCTCAGTGAATTCCTGTAACCACAGCTCTAGGGATCTCAACTCCTTAGGATCTCTGCTGAGCTCCTGTGATAATGATGTGTTTCTCTGGAGCCTTTTTTCAGGATTTTGCAAAGTTGAAGTGGTGTTCTCTGAAGTTTGCAAGTGAAGACTAGAAAAATATAAAGCATTCTGGAAATAGCTTGTCAGAAGTCATATAATGCACAACTTGATTCTCAACAGGCTTTTTACATAGGAGAAAATCTCTATTACTTTCTCTTCATTGGTCTAAAGGAGGTTACTCCTGTTGCATCCATTCTATCACTGGTTGGAATTGACTCACAATGTGATCTGCCATGTTTCTTTGTGAGGGTGACAGTAGAGCTAGCAAGGCAGTGGCTTCACTGGCCAGGACATAGTCCTATAGTATCTGAAGGAGAAGAGCAAAGTAAAGAAGATCATGATGGCCTCAAACACACTAGGCCACTAGGGAAATCAGAGAAGAGGTTGCAATGCCTGTGGGTACAATCTATCTCTTCTTCCAGCCTCTGTGAAGATCCCAGGAAGAACATCTCTTGGCTCAGAGTTGGCTCTCAAACTGCATCTAAGTGCATTGTGTTTACCTTTGTGTGCTACTGTGAAATCTCACATATGAAATAACTTTTCCTGTCCAGCCTCCAGGCACTATATATGTAAATCCAATGAGTAGGCAAATAACTACAGAGTGACCCATAACATCTACTCTGCTACAGATCTGTGACAATCAGCATCCAGAGCATCTGTAGAGTAGTTCAGTCTGTAAAAATTACCAGCACATCACTGACTGTGGTGTAAAATACTGCCTGAGTATAAATATATCCTGAGCTTGGACAAATTGTTTCCTTAGCCATGTATACCCTAGCTTCTCCACCTATAAAATGAGGCAGGCAGAAGGGTTTAGAGCCTAAACTTCTTTGTATTTGTAAATGGCTTTGAAGACCATGGATGAAAGACGCAGTGGAAGGGTTCACTCACTGGAAGCTAGAACTTGAGAAGCTGTGAAGTGGAAAGTTCTGGGAGCTGGGCAAAAGACAAGAAGGAGAAGGAAATGAGAGAAGACAAACAATGAGGTTGTTCCCTTTGGTGAGATTAAAAAAGGGACAACAAAAAAAAAAAAAAAAAGAAAGAAAAGAAAGGAAGTGGTAGGCTGCCAAAATGGACAGGTCTAACTGATTAAAGTGATTTATGGGCTAATCTCTCACCAAGGGTGCAACTTATCAGTGAGTAGCCAGTACAATTAGTGCTGCTCCATGAATCACTCGAAGTGCTGGCTCCTCTGCAGGACTTTCACACACATGGTTTGTTATTACAACAAATGAAAGGTTTGCCTGACCCTCCATTCACCTGGCACAGGAATTGTTGCTGAGGGCTGAAGATCGCATGAGGAAGTTTCTGCAGCCTCAACAGGGATCTGGTTAATTGATAGGTCTGAGCCAAAGGGGCTGTACAGAGGCACATAAGCTGAGTATTGGGCACAAAACTCCATGAGCAGGACAAATGACATACTTAGAAATGGAAAAGTAAGTTTGGCTAGGGAACAGTAGTACTAAGAAAGGAAGTGATCTACTGAAAATTTACCCAAGCTTACTTTCTGAGTTGCTCTCTTTTAATAAAACGGGGCTTGGAAAATGGACAGTTTAATGTTTTTGAACTGGAAGAAATGGGTATGTGTATCTACAGCTTACCAAATTAATGAAGAATTAATCCTCTCTGATGCATGAGTACTGGGTCTTAAAATGCTTGAGATGCCATAAAAATAGTAGCACAGGTAGCAGGGGATCTATACAGAATTCAGTCTGATGTTTTAAAGCATAAGGGAACCACTGCAACAGCAGTGAAACAGTTAGCTCTCCTCCATCCTTGCTATTATATACACGCTCGCAGAACTGACTAATTTAAAAGACCATAGTCCCTGAGACAAAGATATGAGCTGCTTTCACAGCTTACAGGCAAGCGGTTACAAACTTAAATATATGTTATGGCTTCTGAAGAGGCATTCTCAATCACATGCCTTTTGTTCTCTTCCTGGGACACTCTGATATCACAATAATGTCATTAGAAAATCAAGACCTAAGTCTGTACACAGGGAGTGTTCGGACCATAGTTTTACTTCAAGGAGATAAACACCAGATAAACAAAGAGCAGAGCTCCTTCTTTTTACTTTCTTTCAGCTTCCATAAGTGTTTAAATCTGCCAGTCTGAAACAGGTTCCTCTGTCAGAGAAATATAGCTGAAGAGTATGATTCAACTCTGTGCTGCATGTGAAGTAGCTCAGAGCTGCTGCACTGATGAAGGAATCAATACAAGGGCATCGATAACAGGATGAGTGGGAAGTCTTTCACACTTTGCAGGTTTCCCCTGGGAAATGTGCTGCTGCTGTAGAAATGATTGTTCATACACTGGTGTTTGCTGCAAGCATGCGAAACTATGCAGAATTTATCCCGCTTACTCTTATGCTTCCATACAGCTTATAGATCCAAATGATCTGCAGAGCAGATAAAAGGGCAGCCAAGTTTATAATGGGCTGTCAGCAAAAACTGGGGCTTGAGGGTGGTTCTCATTGCATAGGAGTGGAAGGAGCAATTTAGAAGTCAGTAGGTTTTGTCTTCCCTAGAAACTAGAAGATAACACAGACTGCATCTAGAAATAAGAGCATTAGCAGGACACAGAGGGCCTACTAGAAAGCCTGTCCTACAGGACTTGTTGAGAATATTTTTTTCTACTTAGCAGGAGGAGGGGAAAGTGTCCATTTTTATTGCAAATTCCTTCCAGTCACTGACTTTTTACCTGGATCAAAGGAGTGAGATCCTCCTTTGGATGTATGGAAATAACTTTTTTTCCTGTTAATTTCTGCAAAGCAAAATGGAGAACTGCAGGCTTCTTTTTGAGCCTGTAAATTTCCAAGTTTGAAAAGTTTTTGAGGAGTATCTTGTGTCTTTAAACGACAAGATGGGAGGTTTAAATCAAAGAAAATCAGAGAAAATCTGTTCTGAGTCTGTATTGGTAAGTGGGAAGGGAATATAGATGGAACTGCCTATAACTTGTGTTAAACCATTGTTTGGTTTAACCAACATGATTTCCATTTCCATGCACGTCAATTAACATCTGTCTCCAAGTTCTAATTCTGGCCTTGGGATGATGGGACATGTCCAGCTTTTCAACACTTCTGCATGGTGATTTTCAATTACTACCTCAGCAACACTCCCTCCGGTTCAGAGCAACTTCAGGGAAGCAAAAGATTTGGCATTCAAAAGCATAGCTATGCTGTTGGTTCCTGAGGATATGAGTCACGCTAATCTACTCTGAATACCTAATGTGAGGTGCTTCCAAGCCTAAATCCAGTTTCTGTGTGCTTGTGTAATGCACACATCCACTGCAGTCCAGTGAGATGCACAGGAGCCACTTAGGATAGAATTTAACCTTGTCATGTCTGAGACTTACAAATGCAGATAACTGCAAATGTCTTCACTAGTAAGACCATAACAATGAAGTGAAGAATTAAGGAATGATTGTTCGATAATTTATGTAGCAAAAGAAATAATGCCACCCAATAAAACACCCAAACATAGAGTTTAATACAGTCAAAAGAATGAACTTACCACATACCTCCAAATAAATCTGTAGAACATTGTGTTGCAAGATGTTCTAGGGATCAAAAAAAGGTTAATTCAAAAACAATGAAACACATTTATTCAACCAGGTCATCTGGGGTCTGTTAACCATCACAGTCTAGATACAACCTTCAACTTAGAAAGCCTTAAAGTTTATTGGCACTCAGGTGGGTGTATTCCAGGAAGTGAGCCATACTGACACTATTCTGATATATATTCCAGCTCTGCTGGAGATGGGATAGGGACTTAAAAAAATGTAGGTCTGACCCAGCACAGTTGTGCTTGCACACTGTAGATTCAGCATTAAACATCCTTGTCCTTGCCAGCTTTGAAAATGCCAGATGTAATATGCCTATTTCCTCTTTCTGCTGCTAGACAGCAGCTGCATTCTTTCTCTGAAAAGAGTTTTAGTGTAGTTCAATGCCATATTTTGGGCTGCTGTAAGGGCTTCCAGTCCTAAGAGTAACAGGAATTTTTCACTGTTTGTTTCAAAGCCCAGCATTTGCATGCTCTGTTTTGTTGTTTATCCTCCACTAGGAAAAGATATCTTTTGAGCAGCAGCATTTCAAATGCAAATAACTGAGAAGAATTCATATCCTCAAGGGAAAAAAAATCCAAACAATTAAACATGTGGTCCTATACTTTTCAGGATCCCTATACATCCCACTAAAGCACAAAGGAAAAACCATAATTTATGCTGAAAAGTGTGGAGTGGTGTGGTGGACCAGACCAAGATCAAATGAATTCTCTTATTATTTAAATAATACTGATTTCTAGATTACTGATCTAATTTGTAGGCATGACATGTATGCACTGCTTTCAGCTCATATCAACACAATATTGGAGTGTTATCTCCATGTACTGAGAAGACCACAGTTATGTGGAGGTAACAAATAGGCCCATCTCAGGGGGAGTTAAAAAGTGCCTTTTTCTTTGATTACTTCTGCCTTGCACAGAGAGACACTATAGCACAGAACTAAGTGAGCATTAAAGTGTGAAATTAATTTCTGATTTTCAAATAAAGAGAAAGATGGGACTGTATAAGAACAAAGTAGATTCACAGTGAAGAAGACACTTCAGAATGCCACATGTTGTTTCACTCTGTCAGTTCCCTTGCATCTACAGGACCACCAGCTTCTCCCATTAAACAGAAGTTCTTCCAGGTGTTAGCTCAGACTACTTGGCCTGACTCTGGTTGCAATCAGAACTTGCTCCAGCTACAGCTTCAAAACCCTTACCTGGAGATGAGAGTATTCTACACTGACTATAAAAACTATGAAATATATATTTAGCAAATGGGCTAGATTAAACCATCCTTGGACATGTATGGCATGAAAGATCTCAGAAGTGCTGCAAATCTGATTTTGGAAGGAAGAAGGATTGGAGTATTTGTGGCAGAGGTAAGAGCAGTCCACAATCATGATTTTGGCAATTTGCATAACACATCCTGTGAGAAATGTCTCTGAATAAAATCTGAAAGACGGCCAAAAACAGTGAAACAAAGAACTTTTAATTTCAGCGCGCTGGGTGCAGTCAGGTCCACCCCCTGTTGGAGCCCGGAATG
>JAWMRA010000113.1:29504177-29526881 GCA_035584735.1 Pseudotriccus pelzelni
CCTGTCACAGACATCTTCATAACGAGCTAACAACATCAACTTTGCTTGTAATAGAACTGCCTCATTTATTCCTTACAATCCCATCCTATTGCTTGTGCCAATTTCAGTGCTCTTCAGACAATAAACTCAATCCTTGCTTGTAACTGAGAAGTCCAGCTTTGGTATGCTGGAAATCTTTTGGGTAACTCAGGTGTGAGGCATGCTTTTAACAGTGTCCAAATTTGTGTTCAGTTTGTCTTACCCAAATGTTTTTATTTAAGAATAAAGAAAGTTAGTCAGGGACCTGTACTAACCATTCCAGGACTTTTGTTATTTCTCTGTGAAAATACTCTCTGTGAGCTCAACCTTCCAAAGCAGCAATACTTTCTAAACACAACAATTGTAGCCCTTTTCCATCTGGATCCATATGAAGTGGATGGAGTGATAATAAAAAACCCCATTGCAGCTGTGTTGACACAAATTGCTTGGCCTCCAGAAAATCAACCACACTGACTCTCAGAAAATGCTTTTTGTCAGCTTCCTTGATCATCCCCATCTACTGAGGAATTATGCACCAGAGCAGTCATGCCCAAGCTTTGCTGGTACGGTCACTGATGCAGCTACTGATGCTGATTTGATATTGTCTAGATTGTACTTTGCCTTTCCTTGTGAAGCTGCTGCATCTGTGCCTGGATACTGGGATGCTGTAAGACTGGGGAACCTTAATTTCCTTAGACCATTGCCACATTGCCTGAGTTGTGTATATAGGTAAAAACAATAGTCTCCCACACTGCTCTCACTTAAAAGTGTCAACAGGTCCGTCCTATATCTGTGCACACAGTAAACATTTCCCTCTGAAATTCCTGAAGTTTTGGGCTTAGAGCTGCCTGTACAGCTGCTCTTGATGACTACTTAGCAGCAACTGAGAATTCAGACTGCTTTCTCAGTAGCATAATCTGAATCCCTAGAAACAAAATGGATGAAGCCTTACAGTGCATCTTCCTTATGACAGGGTACTATTGAACCTGTTTTCACACATGAAAACTGAAAAATTCATTCATGCTTATTTACCACAAGTAGTGGAAGAGTTAAGAAGGGAAGTCTGATTTTCTAATTCTGCCTTTTGCATCTGCTATACCTTCCCTCACTTTCATGTTCTGGTGAGAACTTTCCTTCCCTACTACCTGTGGCAGGTCCCAGAGAATGACAGACACCACTGTGGGGTGAACCTGCTAATTCACAAGGGGCATAGGGCCATGCCAAGCACTTTACTAGAAGCCAGCCTTCAGTGACAGCCTATACAGGGGACCATTTTTTATACAAGAAACCCAAGAAAAGCCATACCATCAGACCAGCATCTCCTTCTTCCATGGCATGACAAACACTCTTCCCATGAGGAGAATCTCCAATTCTAAATCCAGACAGAAACCACTCCTATGTGATTAGATACAGGTGGACATTATATATGCAGAGTGTGCAATGAGCATACATAGTTTCTCCCTTTTAAAGCAAGTAAAAAAGATATTAACAAACGCAGCACGAGTTTCTGTTTGAAAAGCTATTTCTAGCGTACATAAATCAGAACAACTCCACCTCTCTTTAGGGTTTTACTAGAAAAGGGCCAGTGATTTCTCATAATTAAATACAATTGCCTCAGCTGTATGGACATTATCAATAAAGAACCATGTTCCTCCTGCAAAACTCATTGATGTAAACAAACACATTGTGTTTTAAAAAATATGTGGCATTACTATCACTGTTATTTGGGAACTTCTTTCTTTGATTTTGAGCTTAACCAGAAATGAATTTTAGCAGGTTGCTTGGAGAAGACCTTCTTATAAAATGTGTTTTCTGAAAAGTGGTTACAGCAGTAAACATCTCCTTTGAAAACATTAGCTGTAAGGTTTTTAAAGCCTTGTGATTTGATGTTCATTCAGCTTCAGCACTGAACCAGTGCCTTTCACTGTTTACACTGCACTGATGCAGTGCTCCACACAGAGCTGACTTGGTTTTAAAGCCATGTAATGCAAATTTCCTCTGAAGAGATTTCACCGAGGAAGCTGGCATCTCATATAAATACAACGTTAACTAGACTTACACATTTCTAGTATTCTACTTAAATTTATTCGTGGTTCTGTATTAGTCCTATCCCTACCTCTGAAGAATTTCTTCACTTTTTTTTCTTTTATATCAGGGCCTTAACTGATTCCATCAATCCCTGTAGCAGATTATTTAAGCTTTAGCTGCACCACATATCTGAATATATATGTTTCTAAGGCTGTACAGGTTTCCACACTCTCTGAAGCTCTTTTTTGATTGTAGGAAAAAAAATTAAGACTGCATAGTTACAAGCTCTTGTTCAGGAAGGAAGTTATAATTGGGATTTGTCATGTTGATGTGGAGAAGCCTATAAAGGCTGTCAGGAATATTCAGTGATTCTCTTTGGCTTCTGAAAAACATCCTTTCAAATTCTCTTTTCCTTTTGTGTTACTTATTTTGCCCTTGTACTTAACTGTAAGTTTCAGTCTTATGTTTTGCAGTTTGTGTACAGAATGATACAGCACTGAATTGAACCTCAAACAATTTTAGGTTAACATAACTACAAAATCTGTATAACCAAGTGGCCATTTCATTTATCAAAAGGGTGTATTTTCATAAGAACAAGCAAGCCCTTCTGCAGAAATATTTCCCCTCGTGTTTTAGCATCAGCTGCTTGCAAGATGATGAAAAGCAAATGTCTTGCTACCAAGAAAACATTTCCTTCTCAAATTAAGTGGTTAAATATTTAGAGTGCACGTCAAAGGACATGACATAAAGATTTAAAAGAGCTGTGTGTGGAAAAAAAAAAAACCTATGTGAATTTTTGAGATGTGAACAGATAAAATAATTGTTCCAAAGCCCAAAACACTGTTTTACAAAACAATTTTTTTTAAGTTTATGAGGTTTGTTTTGGTTTGCCACATGCTCCATTTTCAAAATGCATCATGAAATCAAGCATCTAAAAATGCTTTCTACAGAGTCCTTTTTAGCCCCACCACCCCATCCTCTTCTCTCCTTTCCAAAATAGACTTATAATGAAACAACTTGGAGAGTCAGTTTGTTGATGATACTGATCGCATTTTAGAACAACTGATAGAAAGCCCACAGTATTTTCAGGTTGATGGCTTTTGATTTTTAATTCTGGCTCTTTGTCACATCCCGGGCTGAGAAGAATGTTACTGTGAGCAGAGTACAAGAGCATAAGAGTTTTCCAAAACTAGCTGAATCTAGATTGAAATTATTTCTGAGGCCTGTTTAGTCAGTTTTCGTGCCTGACTGTCAGAGAGTTTAATAAAGCTCTGCTCTTAAAGAGCAAGAGGAGCAAAAATGAACACACTTCAGCGAAGTCCTGAAGCTAAACAAGGAACACAAGCAGGTCTCCTTTCTGTTCATTAAAAAAGCTTAACTTTAATCAACTTCAGTCCATGGCACTCTTACACCTCCCCAGGTGGCCTCACTTACTATGGTGCGCTTTATTTTGTCCTTTGTTATTCTGAGATTCTGTATACCATATCTCTGCCCTGGCATCAGAGTTTTACAGAGAGAGACTTAAATTACAGCAGTGTTCAACTCATGTAATGCTTAACATATGAAATAGAGATGGCTGCACTGAAGACAGTTCCCCCACAGCCTCCTCACAGTCTCTGGTCATAAGTGACAGTGGAGATTAATTACAACACACAGCTGAGCTATAGATGTCTACACTGCAAATGTTAACATTTGTCCAGACTAATCCTATCCCTAGGATCTGACTGAAAAATCCTTCTTTGATTCTGCTCTTGTTACACTTCATTTCCAAGTCTATTTCTTTGCCCATAGTTGTCAATGGAAGCAACTTTCTTCTCCAGGTATCTGCCCTCTCCTACCTTGCATGGACACATACAACCATCATATTCTGCAGGACCTGGGCATCTCCTGGAACAGAGGTCAAGGACATATTTTCATAAGCAGTCTTTTCACAGACAAAAGGACACCATATCTTCCTGACAGGATACTAAAGTATAAAATGACTGAAAGGTTTGCCATTTATAGCACCACACATGAGCTCAGTCCTGAGCTGAAGCTAAAATCAAAGAACTATTCCTTTTCCTTCACTGAATGTATCATATTCAGAAGCTGAGATGCAAAAATCCAGGTGAAATATCTCATTACAATTTGATTCAGCACTTTACTTTCTTAAATGCCATTGTTTTGCAAAATGGCTAATATGATAGCAAAACCCCTTAATTTATTTCTCACTTGGTACAAGCCTTCTATTGTCTCAGGAAAGCATCTGTTACAGAACTGTTGTCTGTCCAGCACTAGAGTCATTAGGATGGAGATTTTCAAAGTTGTCTCTAGGACACTTAGACCTTCAAAAATTCCATTTAAATTCTTTCTGTAGGGCATTTGCTTCACTGCAGGATTAATTCTTTTGAATAATATTAAGTCCCCTCAAAGGCCTCCATTGAACTTCTTCAGGACAGGTGGAATATTAAACTTAGAGGACCATCCTATACAATTATTGCTCCAGGGATAAATAGGCATAGCTTGGATCTGCATAGGAATAAATGTATTAACAACGCAAAATACTGTCTCAGAGGAAAAAAATTAATCTTAGTTTCCAAGATACTACACCACCTGTTTGAATTCCCCTGCTGGGAAGAGCAGAAGCCCAAAGTCTGCTGCTTATTCTGCCCTTTCTGATTTGCTTCGCCATATATAAATGTTTCCTCCCACACGAGAAGGAGGTTTTTTCCTCCTTTCTCTTTCATATCTTCTTTTTTTTTTTTTGAAGTCACAGTTACAGATCAAAGCTTATTCTCATGCATTCAGAAAAAATAAAAACCTTCATCCCTCTCTGTTTATCCATATATGCATATATATGTATGTATATATAAATATATGCATAAAAGTATTATTCAATTTATCTGAGAATTACTTTTGCAGTTCTACCGAAAGGGAAAAAATTCTGTTAAGGGGAAAATATAAAATTGTTATTCACACTGCATAAAATTGTTACATACTGCTATTGTCCAAGCAATTCATGTTTGTGCAGTGGGTCCCAGAACATGCTGTGCATGTCTCATTCCTAGAGGTCAATTTGAATGTCTCTACCATGATGCTTAATTTTCAGTCTTCTCCTCAAGGTCATTTCTGTAACTCTGAGTTCTTTATTATGTGGGACAACTAAGTGATAGCTGCATTTGTCCAAGCAAGAACTGCCTCCAGTTCTGCAGCTTATCTCTCATAGGTTAGAAATCTTACAGAGGACAACAAGTTTTGGCATTAAGTGAGACTTCAACCACTGAGCTGAAGTGTAAGGATGTGGTAGATATTTCTGAGAAATCCAAACAGTCTGCTACCCTTGGAAGTGAAAAAGTTTTCTAATCTAAGTGCATATTTGGATTCTTTATGCATTAATACTGATGCATAAGAAAACATGAAAGAAAAATCCCTTGGATGCCCAAGAACGAGAAATGCCCAGCTGAGTTCAGGCACATTGCATATAGATTAATAATCTGGATGTCCTTCAGAAAGTTCCTCTGAAAATTTCGCAAACCTTTGAGTTAAAGACATTCTCCAGCAATCTTAATAAAAAATATTTTTTTATAAACCGCAGGAATTTTGGTACATTGCAGGCTGGGCTAGGGAACCCAAATTACACATTCAGAGGAAGAGGCATCTCTTCAGACCCTTGTCAGGGTGGTCTCAGATGCTGCTCAGCTATGTGCCAGGGGTGACACTCCTCAAGATTAGTTCATATGTGCTCTCCCATCTCTCTGGATCATCTTTCAGACTGAGGAGGTCACTGCTCAGGGGTATGGGACACATTATGGGATGCATTATGAGAAGCATTTCAGGACTTCACAAGACTCATTATGAGATGCTTAGGTAAAGAACCAAAGGTGAGGAAAGGGGTGGATCTAGGTGATTTTGGGAAGAAGCATGGGGAAATAGAGGGAAAAGTGGGGTGTAGATGCCAAAAACTGGAGTGAGATCAAGGGTCAGAGGTCCATGTGTCTGTGGTGCAAGAAACTGGAGGGAGTGCAAGTGTGTGAGTGTGTGAACTCCAGCAAATATCAAGCCAGGCTTGCTGGTGAAATGGCCTGAGAATCAAGTGTGCTTTTGTCTCTGAGGGTGAAACTGCGTGATGAGCAGGCTACCACAAGGACCAGGGAAGTCTTGGCCAGCAGTTATGACCTCTGTGTGTGTGCATGTGTATGTTTGCATATGTGAGCAACATGCCTTTACCAGCAGCTGGAGTGAGGCTCTGGACCTCTGGGGTTCATATGTCCAGGTGCCAGAAACTGGGGACACTGGGATTGAGAGGGCAGGTACTGCCTAAGGCCAGCTGCTTGAGGGATACACGTAGTACAAATATTCATGTATACATATATAAATTTCCCACTCATGGACTTTCCTCCTGGTCAGCCATGCAGGGGTATAACATGAGATTGCTGAGTTAGCCTGTCTGTGCTGATCTGTGTGTCCACTTGTCTATATATGTATTCTATACGTGTGTTTCTCTGTGTGTGCCTACTGGGAATCCATGCACAGCTATGGAATGTGGAGCTGTGACAGCCTCACCTCTATCAGATCACCGGATTTCACATACAAACACAGAGCTAATAGTCTACATTTGTTTTGCTTCAGAAATCAGACTTGAAGTAAGACACTCGAATTTTTCTCTGGGTTTTTCCTGAACCGTTACCACTTCTGCTGAAGGTTTTTGCCAGCCCAGCTTCTGGAGTGAAGCATCTGCAGAATTCAATAGTAATCATATCGACACAGTGCTTACTTACGTTGCAACCTCTATCTTAAAAGCTCTTTGAAAATGTCTGCTAATTAATTCAATTAATTAATACAATTAGTCTATAAAAACACTACACACTCCTCAAATCACCTGCTTGTAAAGCATTTCCCTTCTAAGTTTTAAGAACTAAACATATAACTGCATTCAATTCCCTTCATACCTGTCATTCTTACTCTGTGCCAATTAAGAGCTCACATATTCCTATCTAACAACTAGAAATGAAGAGAGACACAGTGTGAGAGAGGAGGGGAGATCATTTTAGGGTATTAGAGGGAATTTAATTAAATATTTGTTCAGGAGTAATTGTGCATAAATTGCATGAGAATTAAGTTTTGTATCATTAGTACATCTTAATTAGTGTCTTTTCATGATCAGTGTTTAACTCACGAGTGTTTTGTTTTATTTTAAATTAAGTACTTCTTTGTAAGCCCTTTTCTTGAATCCATTACTCATGACTTTTTCACATGGTACTAGAACTGATGCTTTTAGTATTACTAAATGTCCACAGGTGCCCACTACAAATTCACAGAGTAATAACTTTTCAACTTATTTCTCACATTAAACGAAATTAATTTCAGTATTTCTTACCTTAGATTTTAATATATTTGTATTTATCTATATTGAAAAATACATGGGCAAAATAGACCTGTGCACTTAGCTAGAAGCAGCAGTCTTCTCTCGTTTGGAGATGAAAGGTTAATTACGTCAGGGGAAGGGGAAGATAGTATTAAATAATAAAACGAGAAGGTGTGAATTAAGTCAGAGCATCTTTTGATTTGCGTAAAGAAGGACAGTTAGAACAGGTGCACCAGAGCTAGCTTGGCTGCTGGAGGTCATCCAGTCAAACATTGCTGAATTATGCAAGAACAGACAACTTTATGGATAATAAAAACTCTGATAGAGTTTTGCATAAGCATATTGCTTCCAAGCAGAATGACTGACTAACTATCTTCAGAAATATAAAGTTTTTGGAAACTCCTAAAACTAGATTTCCATCTTGTAACTGCAGCTAAAGTTGCAGTTCAAGGTAGAAAAGTCTATGTCTTGGTCACAGAGATGGTTATGAATTGCCACTCTAAAATATTTAGGAGGAGAATGAAAAGAAACCCCAAACCTAAAAGCCAAAAAGCCCACCTAAGTCAGTGTACTCAACATAAGATTTGGCACATGCTTCTCTTTCCACATGCAACTTTCCATATGCGAACCATATGTATCCAGTGTCCCTACAGGCAATACATCACACCTCGATTTCTATTTTTCATCCTTTCAGTGTAGAAAATATGTATAATCTTGGTTCTTTACTGAAAAAATGGGCATGACAGACAACTCTTAGCAATTGTCTAAGAATAACTGCATTGACAGTTCTTATTAATGTGTAGTTTTGTAAGTCAATCTGAGAACATAAAAATAGCTCTACTGATCAGACCACTGGTCCATCTGGCTAAATACTAAGAGAGCAAGGGAGCCTGGGCTTTTGCTTTAATCCATTCTCTTTGTATATCCCAGTCTTCACAATTGTTTTATTAAGAATAATAGAAGACATAATCCTGTTAATCCCATTCAGTACCTTTTTTATTAATCTGGGGCCCATGAATTTCTTTAGTTTCTAACTGAGCATCTTGATACTATCTACCTAGTAATTTAATTTATCATTATATCTAGTTGAAGAAAATAATGCCAACATGATTCAGTTGATAGTCCTTCAATACCAATTTATGTTTAAGAGGTTCATGCCAAATAGAAACACTTTTGAAAGAGTAGCAAATGAATGTGACAGCATCCTCTTGCCTGAAGACATTCAAAGCGATAATAATAAAGCTGAGCCCAGATCTTGGAAGTCTTCGTTCCTAGCCACGAGGTTGAGCCACTCTTACAGTGTTGTATTTGAAAGGCACTGTAATCACAGAAGAGGTGAGAAATAGGAGGAGTTAGGATAAATGACATTTTCAGATAGAAGATGAAACAGCCCTCACTGCATGCCATGCCCTCAGAGCAACAGAGTTTCTGCTGTAAACAAGATGCCAGGGACCAAACAGTAGAAATAAGTGGATGCTTTAGTTATTTATACTAGAACTACAAGACATAATCACAATGTGCACATGGGAGACCCAGGTACAGTCCCTGACATATATTCAAGGAAGCTGAGATTAAACGCCAGTCTGAAAGAGCTACTACGACAAATTGAGAATGATAAGATGATCTCAGCTCCTTTAGCCTCACTAAACAGCAGGATAAATTGAATGACCTGCCATGGCATCTTCTAGCCTTGGTTTCCTCTGTTTGAGAGTCTGAGGAAAGCTAAAAATACACTAAGTAAATATTCATGAAGGAGAGAAGCCATTTCTGCTAAAGCAACAAGTTAACATTTTAAATTAAAGCATGAAAAAGGGATCTAAATTGGCTAAACCAAAAATTTCCATATGCATTTAGAATATAATTTCCAATGATATTCTGAAATAATCTTTCCATAGGAATAATAGGGGCAGAACTAATAATTTTAAGAAGCAGTTAAATCACACTATTAATAGGTTAGATAATGAAGTTACCATTAATAATAGAAAGTCAGATCTGATCATCAGGGAATTTTTATATTCTGAGGACTTTATGATAGTTAGAACTACCATACTTATCTTCAAGGGATAACATCCAAGGTTACTCATACCTGGAATGGAAACCAATATTGCTTAGTAAGATAGCATGAGCCTTCTATGCAATTCTGATTGATAAGATGATGTAGAGGCAAGAGCAGTGATTATCTCCCCCATCCTCTCTGTGAGATCATTGCCCTGATGCACTCTGCTTCAATTTTTTCAGTAGTAAATCTTGATACACATGGACATGCATTCTAAAAGTACTCTGATAGGCGCCTGCTTCTGTACAAACCTCTATGAGAAATAATCTAGTGGCTAGCAGCAAGCTGTTCTGTCAAGAACTTTAAGGACTTTAAAAGCTGCTCATTTGCTACAGCCACACTTTCAATTCACCAAAAGGTAAGTTTGCATATCTATATGGTCAACAGACAGACATTCCTATAAAACATTTTCAGATACTCTTTTAGAATAAATCAGATAACATTGATATGTTCTGGTATAGCCATATCTTACAAAATGCACAAGGTCCAATCATTTGTAATGTAACACTTAATATTAAGATCTCAGAAAAGTACAGCCCTGTGCTTTTCATGAAAATATGATTCAGCTAGGGAACCTAGACTGTTGCAAATTGGACTTTAAATCAATCTGAATATAACTCATTTAGAAGGCGTGGTTCCACTTTCAGAGTCAGCTGGAACCTTAGCACTGACTGCAGTGAGACCACAATCTATCATGAAGTCAATATTAAAAAACAAGTAGCCAAAGCAGCATTTCTAACGCGTAACACTTGATTTAAAGAATAGAGAACAGGATGTGAAAGAATGAAGAACAAGATGGGTGTGTGAAAGTGTAAGACAGACAGAGATATAATTGTCAATAGGAAAAACGCAATAAGCTTCTGAAGGTGATATTAATGAGAGAAATGGGAAGAGAATTTCCATATTTTGCCAGTGGAAAAATACAGTGATTTTCTGATGGTGGATGTTGAAACCCCATCATCACCAAATGGAGTTAAGATAAAACACCTCCACACAGAGGATAATCTCACAGTCGGTATCAGGGTGGGGGATGGTATAGATTCTCTATTCAAAACTTCAGCTCCGTGTTCTGCCATTCCGTCTATCAACCGTGTTCACTTCTCTCTTTTATGAGATACATAATCATTCCATTGTACCATGTGCTGTTAATCTCTTGCTGCAATTTCTGAAATCTGTGAAATCACTTTTTATGCAGTTTATACTTCAAACCTCTTCGGGGTAGATTTGTGGCTCTGTATAATTCTTTTTTCCTTGTATGAAGTGTATCAAAAACCAACACGCAGTCACAAAATGTTCCCTTTTCTGAGTAAATGTACATGTTCATTTGATTTTTATCTTTCTGAAGACAAACGTATCATCACATTCTCCCAGGAACCTGCAGTGCAGAAACTTGAAATACTTTCTGTGCATTTTATGAAAATTGTGATAACATTCATATGACTGAAACACAGCTCTGTCTTAAAAAACAGATGAAATACAATGTTGATCATGCTTAGCAAGACCTATTAGTAGGCATTAATAAATAATTTCAGCAACTTGCACTAAAGGATTTATGCAGCAGCTTGTCCCATTGTTGTGTCCCTATGCTAAGATGCAGACTACCGAAGGAAGGATTTAATATAAGAATATTACTTTTGAAGTTTGTTGATTTTACACAAAAGCCACCCTCAAAAAAAACCCAAACAAACAGGTTCTTACTAATAGATTCTCTTACACCATCCAGCAAACTAAACGGCAATTTCCCATAGCAACCTGTGAGGAAAATTTCATTTATTAATTTTAGAAAAAAAAACCCAGCAAACAAAATAATTTGTGAAAGAAGGAAATAAACGAGTAAGGAAAGTTCTATACAGCGCGCACCGGGTGCTCAGGTCCCAAAGGTCCCAAGAACACACCTCTTAATTCAAAAACCGCGCTTTTTAAAGTTCCCAAAGTTCCGTCTCATTTACGTGCCAGAAGAGGCGTTCCCCTCTCCCTGGTTGGCTGTGCCGTGCTGGGAGGTGGGGTGTCCAGCAGCATGGCAGCCTCCAGGACTAGCCATGTGGTATAAGGGGTTTCCTCACCAACATTCATTTTACAGTTTCCCTATTCTCGTCCACATAGTTTCCCTGATACCAGCTCCAGACAGGAACAAGTATCTTACAGCTCCACAATACGCCTTATAGGTTAGCAAAGAAAAATTCTTAAGTTAGTGACCCAATTAATCCATTTGCTTGTAATAAAACCGGTTTTGTTATTTCTCACAAACCCATTTCACTCATTCCCTATAGACATTCTGAGTCAGAGTCTGTGCTTCTGTGCAGAAGGCACTGATTTTGAGTTGCACATCTTCTTTACTTTTGCTCAGATAGCAAAGATGTAAAAAGATGTGCATTACACCTTTATCCAGTGGAATTTGCTCTTGACTGCTCATTTTCAGCTTCCTTTTATCCAAAGGAGGCAGGTAGTACAAAGTGAAATTATTCCTTGGGGTGGAGATCAATATATTTAATTTGTTGTGTAACAGAATATTAATCGTTCATTGAATCTGTGCTGTTCAGGCATATAGTTTTTGTCCTTACAAATTTTTCTTTAAAAGCCTTAATAAAAACAACCTACAAAGTGTCATAATGGCCATTTCAAAACAGAAGTTCTATAATTAGCATGAGAAATTGCAGAAGATCATAGCAATATTTTAAGGCCCTCAACAATTTTTCACAGGAAACCTAGAAGATCAGCTTTAATGTAACTGACATATTTAGTATGCTAGCAATGAATTCCTGAAAAAGATACTAACTGATTTATGCTTTTAATCTATATACAATGACTGCTTAATGGAAAATGCACAAGTTGAGGACTATACCTAAACACATCCCTAGCTATTGTAAACTTAAAAAAAAAAAATCAAACACATAAAAACTGACTTTGTTTCCTCTTTTTATATGAAAATTAGCATGAGAATGAAAACAGTGAATGCTGGTGATATGATGGTAAGCAATCTTAAATCATCTAAAATTACATCAACTGACAGAAGTTATTTGCTCTTTGTTTTTTCTTGCTTGCTTAGTATTCTTTCTCAAAAAGTTCAAGGTGTCCAGTCAGAGCGAAAAACAATGTCATGCAAAACAGATTACTAATCCAGAACTATCTCAGTGGACCAAAACCATAGTGTTGCGTTATCTCTGAGGAAAAAACAAGTGCTTCCTCTTTTGACAAGTTTTATTAAAGGAACATTCTGGAGAGGCACAGATAACCATGTACACCATTCATGATCAGAAAACAAATGTTTAGTGATAGGTTGGGAACAGAGGGATTTTTCTTTTTTAAGTGGGATGTAGTGGTTTTTTTTTCAGAATTTAGTAAATGGAAATTCTGTAGGTATCAATATTGTTGTGCAATTCAGGAGTATCATGAATCTGCTAGTAAGTACAAAAATCACCCAAATATGTTCTAAATACACAAATACAGAAACTTTTGTCACATGACAGTTGCAGATGCTTTAAATATGGGCAAGAAAGTGGTGTGTCCCTCTTTCCACCTCTCCTTCACATCTATCATAGAATCACAGAATGGTTTGGGTTGGAAGGGATCATCCAGTTCCAAACCCCCTGCCATGGGCAGAGATGCCAGTCAGTAGATCAGGTTGCTCAGGGCCCCATCCAACCTGGCCTTGGACACTTCCAGGGGTGGGGCATCCACAAATCTTGGCAACCTGTTCCAGTGCTTCACCACCCTTACAGGAAAGATTTCTTCTTAACATCTAATCTAAACTTGCCCTCTTTCAGTTTAAAATCATTGTCCCCTGTCCTGCCACTGTCTGCCAATATAAAAAGCCTCTCTTCCTCCTTTTTATAATCTCCCTTTGGGTATTGGAAGGCCAAAGCCTTCTCTCTCCAGGCTGAACAACCCCAGCTCTCTCAGCCTGTCTTCACAGGAGAGGTACTCTAGCCTTCTGATTATCTTCATGGCTCTCCTCTGGACACACTCCAAGAGGTCCACATCTCTCTTGTTCTGAGGACTCCAGACCTGGACACAATACTGCAGGTGGGTTTCATGGGGGCAGAGCAGAAGCAGAGAATCAGTCCTCCTGACCAGCTGACCACTCCTCCTTTGATGTAGCCCACGACGTAGTTGGCCTTCTGGGCTGTGAGAACACATCATTGGCTCATGTCCAGTTTTTCACCCACAAGAACCACCAAGTCATTCTCTGCACAACTGCTCTGAATGAGCTCTTCTCCCAGTGTGTGCTCATGTCTGAGATTGCCCCATCGCAGGGGCAGCACCTTGCACTTGGGCTTGTTGACCATCCTACTGCCATCAGTACTTCTGGATAGCACTGCCTGACTTTCCTCTTGAGTCATTATCACCCTGGGAAATTTGAAGATTATGAAACTCTTCCTTGAAACAGTGTCCTGCTTTCACCTGGGACAGAGTTAATTTTCTTCCTAGCAGCTGGTACAGTACTATGTTTTGGATTTAGTATGACAATAATGCTGATAATAACACTGACATTCTGGCTGTTGCTTAGTAGTGCTTACCCTAAGCAAAGGACTTTTCAGTGTCTCGTGATCTGCCATTATGAGAAGGAACACAAAAAGCTGGGAGGGTGTATGGCCAGGATAGATGATGCATACTGGCCAAATGGATATTCCATACCGTAGACTGCCATGCCCACTGTATAAACTGGGAAAGTTACCAAGAAGGGGGCTGATCACGGTTCAGGAATGGGCTGGATATCAGTCAGTGGGTGGTGAACAAATGCATTGTGCATCACTTGTTTCTCTTGGGTTCTGTTATTCTATCTGTCCCTCTCCTTACTATTACTATCACTATCATTATTGTCACTATCATTATCATTGGTGTTATTATTATATTTTGCTTAAATTACTAAATTGTTCTTCTCTCAGCTCACAAGGTTTACCTTTTCTCTCCAATTCTTCTTTCCAATGGATGGACGAGTGGAGTGAGCAAGTGTCTGTGTGGTACTCTTTTGACAGCCTGGGTTAACAAGCAGTATAAAGTCCAGACACAAACCAAACCTAAAAGGCGGGACCCCATTCAATCCCAACACACATGAAGTGCAGCAAAAGACACCTAAATAGCCATAATAATATTAAATTGAGGTAAAGCTAGGTTAAATAATTTTGATAGTGCTTCTACATAATGAATTTTTTTTTTTCTGAATCTACATTCCTCAGGATATCTAAATGAGGCACTAGAAAGAAAAAACTTCTGTAGGATGTAACTGACGGAAGATAAAAGAAGAATACCTCATACCACGTTCCATGATCAGCAATGTGCACTTTTGCGTTTGTCAATGCAACCTCATCAGTGACTTATTTGATATTTGCAGGTGGGTGGTGCAGCTGATCTCATCTTTGATGGCTCCTGTCACTGGATTATGATCTTCTCTCTTCTATTGACAACAGGCATCTGAGACCAAGAAGTCCAGAAATCAGGTTTAGTTCCCTGTGACTCTAAGCAAGACTGTTGACTGTGTGATGTCCCAGCTACTTCTCACCCTTTTATGGAATAGAATTAAAGGGATCCAGAGGCAGAAAATAGTTAAAGTAAAAAACCTGATGGCTTTTTCCTACACCACAACATCTGTTTTGACTCTTCCCTTGAAAAGCCTGCTGCAGGCAATGCAGCACAGGTTTGTTTTAATTGTTCCTGCTGTCTGCCATAAAAGACACTATGCCATTTTTCCAGTTGAATAATGGAAGCAGAAGCATGATTGATAAAGAGACAAACCAGGTTAATTGGCTTTATTTCAACAAACATCAATTAATTAAATTTAACACCAGAGGGAGGACATCTGCTCGCTCTAGTTCAGACTGGAGTTCCTCCTTTTCTCTCTCCACTGATCATGAAAAGCCACAGGGCTCCCTGGAATACCTTCAGGAAGGCGAACTAATAAAATTATTTCAGAATTGCCACATGGTCTATATTCTTAACCTTTTTGCAACTCAATCAGCTAAAAGAGGCATTCAACACACTTAGTCCTTCACAGTTCCTCATCTCTCTCAGCAGGAATCAAAAATTAAAATCTCCTGGAAAGGAAACTGTGAGCAATCTGTCTCCTGCAATTTGGCTTAAAGGATTTTTTTTAATTTTCTTTTTAATTATGGTCTACTGTCATAGAAGACATTTATTGTGAAGGTTCATTCCATCCTCTACCTTCCAATGCAAACCAAGATTGGTAATTTTTGATGAAATATTATTTTTCATCACAACATCTCAGTGAGTAAAAATGAAACCTTCCTCCTTTTTTCGCATAAACTTAAACTTTCTCTGAACAAACAGGAAGAGATTTCCTACCTTCTTTCTCCTTTTTTTTCATTTATTGTTTCTGAAGATGTTTCTGTTGCCCTGATATACATAAAAGAATTGAGATAGCAGAATTGATAGAATTGTCATTGCTGAATTTTTTGTAATAGTGTGAAGACTCTCCCGTGTCACAAAAGACACACGAACACACATGTATGGTTGTACCTAACTCTGCCAATCTTACATACAATTCAACTTGTCACAGATTTAAGATCATAGAAAATACAGAAGGTGATGAGGAAGTCACCTACTTGGAAACATGTCCCAAATTAGGATAAAACTACAAATACCATGCCAGAAAGATGCTGACCTACTGTGTTCCTAATCCAGTGTTTACAGCCTGTTCTCCAAGATCATGACTCTCAGATCAGTATTACTCCCTTCTAGATCTTCTCCTAACAGTCCACATCCCTCCTAAAACATTATGGATAAAAGTGAACACAATGCAGTCCAGCCTAGAACTGTGCACTTTGGGAGGATTACTTTGAATATTTTGTACATGACACTCATGATTATACATCCTTATAATGAAGCTGCTATTTTCACCTCAGTAGACTATGTTGGATTACTTTCGTTTTGCTATTTTTCTTGCCTCAATGCCAGTTATTCTCCAGTTCGCTTCTGTGTAGCTGGGAATTCTTACTGAAGCACATCACTTCATCCCTCTTCTTATTAAGTTGTACCCTATGTATTTTAACTCACTAATGCAAATTAGTAAGATTTTTAAAAAATTCTAGATGTGATTTTCAGTGTGCTTCCACTATGTCCCTTCTCTAAACAGAAGTAACAGGACTGTCTGTTTCGTTTTCCTATTAGTTGAGGAAAATGGCTAAAATTAGACAAAAAAAACACACAAGGGATACCACCTGACAGTATCTTTTCAGTTTACTTGTGGCCCTCTAATTGTTAGCCCTGCTTGCAGAGCTATTTTCTCTAGCCTTGCTTTACACGAATGTTGTTGAAGACAATGTCAATAACCTAAAGATATACAGTACCTACTTCTCAATCTAGAAGCTCTCTTATCTGTCACACAATGTAGTTGTATATGACTTGTTCATGGCAAAGACTTACTGGTTATTTCTCAGCCCTTAAAGGTTTGCCAATAGATTGATGTTCCAGTATGTCTACAGACATTGAAACTTAAACATGCCAGTAGCCCTTTCCTATCATTTTTAAGGAAGGATCTATCTCTGCCTGTTTCTAATCTTCTGGAGCTCAAATCACTCTTGACAATTTCAAAAGGGTTTTCTTGGAGACAGCTGTATGTACAGTGCCACTGCATGTACATTGCCCTTGCTCTCCAAAGCTTCTTCCAGTTCTAAATTGTCCTGAGAGGAGAAGCTTCCTACATGGAAATTGGCTTCATGCAATACAATTTGATCCACAGCTCTGTGTAAACCATTAAGGTATTTCCATCAGCTTGTATGACTTCTATTCAGGTATTATATGTGTCTTAATTCCTTACTTCATATACTATAGAGAATGTTAATATTGGAGTAATTACAGCAGTGATTCTTAACACTTTAGCATACAAAACCAGAGAAATTTACAATCTATGATCTCTAGTGCACTGTTAACTCAGATGACCTAACTCCTGTAGGTGCAAATTATTAGCATAAATATTTAATCAAAATTTTTTAAACTGTTCTTTGGCCAGCTGTAGTGTACTGTTTGCTACTGTGTGTCCAAAACAATATCTCCAGTCATTTAACTCCAAACACTGCTCACAGCTGTAGCAATATGAGATCTATGAGACGCTACTGCGTAGTCTTGAAAAACATCCATATTGAGCATGCACCCACATACCAGCATGGCCTTTTTTTGTTGCCTAGTTCAAATTTTAGTGTGCTTTTAGTACTTGCACTGTAGAGAGCACCTGTGTCTGCATGTGAAATGTTGGCTTGTTTAGGTTAGATCCTGCCATTCTCTCCGCATACACGTTGATTTTTGAGCAACATGTTTGTGTTTTTTCAATACAGCTTGTCTGCAGAATTCTCAAAACACCTCCAACTTAGATATCAGAGTTAGACGTGGTATCTCTCTTGAAAGGAGACCAGAACTGTCTTGTTTTTCCAGCACTGATCCCATGATATTACTTTAGGCATTAGGAGCGAGAAGGGGCTGAAAACAGGTTTTTATGTTTACCATCTGTGACTTAGCTGCGTTACTAGTAGGAAGACTTGACTCTGGGCTTCTGTAATACCATCTTTAATCTAGACCTCAGCTATGCCTAAGAGTAGATTAGCAGCCAATAAACTAGGTTTTTTCGTTCCAGACATCACCAGGCATGGAGTGCAGTCCACAGCCAGAGTGCAGAGAGAAAGGAGAGTGGATTTACTTGTGACATTGTCACTTTGTGTCAGTTCAGCAACAGTTAATTTTGTTAGGGCTGAAAAAGTACAACAGCCCCTTAGTTTACAATTAATTCCATAAGTTTTAAGTGTTTTGAAATCCTGACTGAAATTCATTCTATAGTTGACATAGTTGGGGAAAAATATATTAAAGGAACTTCCCCAGTCCTTAAGCAAGGCTGTCACTACACCTAACCCATATTTTTGACTCATAAATATATCACAAGCTTTTCATCATATCCATGTGTCTTTGGAACTTCACCTCTAGGCCCACCCAGCATGAGAGAAGCAGAAAGCAGATAAGCATGCAAAATGAAAGCAAAACCACTCTGGATTTAATATCTTTCTCTCTCTCTCTCCCATTGCAGACAGTCACTGGCCTCACAGAGGGACAAATAAGCATAGTTACACATACATTATTAAATATAATTGTATTGTTACTTATAATTTTAATTAAATATCTAGGAAAACATTGTAACAATTCAAGGCACGGTACAAGCAGCAAGGACACTAACCTTTAATAACAATCTTTTCACACTGTGATAATGACCATATTAATTAGTAATGAAATTATTAAACATGAAGAATGTGAGTTGTGCCATGACATAGCACATGGGCACCTTTCAAGGACTATTTAGCTGCACACCTTGAAAGATGCATTCAGGGAGTTTTATTACTGCTGGCTGCAGCCCCTGGGCACTGCAGGGTTTTCTGCAGCCAGGAGAACTAAACTAATCGACTGCTGTTTTGGTAAATTGAATGATCTAAAACAAACACAGCCGGATTGTGCTGCAGTCTTGGGAAATGCTATGACCTTGACAGCCCTTCTCCCAGCTAAACTGTGTTCCTCTGCTTTGTGCAGATAGATAAAAATCTGTCTTAATCCTGAAAATCACATATCTCAAAGCACAGCTGATCCCCTTGGCAGTCTCTTTAAAGGTGCAAGCACTTTAGTGCTGCTTCAGTGTTCCGAGGGGTATCTCTGACTTAGGATATGCCAGATGGATGCTCTTCATGCATACCAGAGTGTACCTTATGTTGTTCTGGACACGTAAGCAAGAGTTCAAACTGTAGTATGCTTTACTCACTTCTCCCACCCAAATTTAGAGAGTCTTTCTCATCTTTCCCTTTCCAAAGGCTATAAGTCAAGGTCGATTTCATCATAATAATTCTTTTCTGAAGGACTAGAGTTATTTTGCAAGCCCTAATTATTCCCAAGGCTATAAACACTGTCCCCTAACAGAAGTTGTTCTCAGAGTTTCGGTACCAAAACATTAATGTGACACATGTGTGTGTGCTAGCACAAGATTGCTGTCTGATTTCCTGATATTTGGGAGATCTTACAGTCACATTTTAGACTACATTTTGGTAAGGATTTGACACAGTATCAAAGGAAAAATTTCCCCTTTTAAGAAATGGGCAGCTGCATCCCAGGCTTGTTAACACATACAGTTTGAAATGTCACCAAATGCCTGCTGCAAGGGAGATGAATTGCTCCAGACAACTCTGGCATGCTTCACAGAACACCTGAGGTTGGAAGGGACTTCTGGAGGTCATCTTGTCTGGCCCCCTGCTCAAGCAGTCACCTACAGCAGGCTACCCAGCAGTAGTGATAACCAGCAGTAGGTGACCAGTTACCTCGGAGTAGTCTGAAGTCGCTCCCATAAAGAGGATGATGCCAGTTTTCTACTAACATGATTGGAAACAAACTGCATTGGAACAGGTTATATAAAATGCTCCCCATTCTCAGACCTGTTTTCCCCCTCCTAAGAATCCCGAGCTATTCATTGTCACCCAGTGGAAGAGAAATGCTTGCACAGAGCAGAGAATTTAGAGGTCCTAGTAGTGCTTCTGTGCATTGCACTCTCTCATAGAACTGCAACAAATACCACTGCCTAATGCCCACTAAAAATCAACAGTAAAAACTCTTTCCTCTCATTACAAACACAAATGACAGGCTTTCAGAATGATTAGCTGGAAATTGCCTTTTCCATCAGATACAAGCCCAGAGGAAGGAGGGTGCCAGAGAAAGAAGATGCTTATATGGGGTTCTTTGTAATGCAAATGTAGGAACATGCTTTTTATCTTCAGACAAGTGCAAGTACTTCACAAAGATTTTATTTAAGGCTTGTGTTCTCATGCATTACAAAAGTGAAGCAAAGAGACATGCCAGCATTAATGAACTTCTAGGGGCTGTATTATTAGTTCCGAGGAATAAAGAGAGAGACAGAGAGAGAGAGAGAGAGAGAGAGAGAGAAAGAGCACAGGATTTAATGTCAGACATTAACAAAGAAACAAATACTATTCATGCAAGGGATATGGTAGAATTGAGTCACATCTCTATTTACTCTGGAGACTTTATATAAACAGAAAACCAGTTCTGTCTCTATCAACATCTAAATCACTCCACTGCATCCTTAAGATCCCTTCTTTTTTTTTTGCTATTTTTCTCACATTTCCATATCACAAAGCTTTGAT
Source organism: Pseudotriccus pelzelni (assembly GCA_035584735.1). Taxonomy (NCBI): domain Eukaryota; kingdom Metazoa; phylum Chordata; class Aves; order Passeriformes; family Tyrannidae; genus Pseudotriccus; species Pseudotriccus pelzelni. Next base: position 29,524,762 of record JAWMRA010000113.1, read on the forward strand.
AGCTGTGGTGACAGGAAGATGCAGTTCAAGTGAATGCATCTGCCTACAAGGCACTGTCTCTGTTGTGCGCTTGCCTGGCACTTAACAGTGTTGTAAATACATAATGCCATGGCTTCCTCTCATTCACTTTCATTTCAACTCAGATACATGTGCAGAGTGAGCTCTGCAGAATGGGTAGAGCTTCACAGGCAAGTCAGAAAAGAAAAGAAGCAGCAAAACCATGAAACAAATAATAAATAATAAAAAACAAGCAAACAAAAAAAAAACCCCAAAACTGAAAACCCCAAAACCAAATCCAAAGCTAAAACAAAAACCAGAAAAATAGATAATTCTACTCATATAATTTTTATTCCCTTACACTATCAGCTAGGCCTCCAGGAAAACAATATCGGAGAGCCAATCCAAGGAGAAAGAAACACCCCTCCTGTGATGTAGACAGGGTGGGACTCTAAGAATATTTAAAAAGCAGGAGTTTTGAACCAGGAGTGTGCTCTGGGAAGTTGGGTAACCTGAGCACCCAGCACGTGTTGCAATTAAATTTTCCTACTTATATTTTCTTTGTTTTGTGGAATTTTTTTGCCATCGCCGTAAGACTAAGAAAATTTTTCTCACACTTGGGAAGAAAAAGATAGGAACAGCTCATTTAAGATGTTGGCATGGGAATGTGAACTGTAGTATGTAAAACTAGTTCTTAAAAAATGCTGCATCTTATTGCAGGAACAAGTTTAGCCTAAATTAAGGCACCTCTGAAAAACTTTGATTCATACATACTGCTATTAAGTCATTCTGAAAAAAGATATAGGGAAGGAAGGAGAGAGAAAGGCCACTTTATTGTGGAAAGAACTGTTGAAAAGATTTCTACAGCTGGAGAACATACTGATTAGAGGTTTTCAAGGGTACTCATAATGCTGCATATTTCTTAGGCAAAAAAACCCGCTCCTTTTACTAAAGAAGGGGATGAACTCCTCAAAGCTAATAATTCAAGAGTTTTATCAAGCAAGCTATTCTTTTAACAGAGTTTCTATTCACATTTAGTCCCACCTACTGCTCCCAAACATATACACACTGAGGAATGGTTTCCAATTCACATGACCATCTTCAACATCTCCCCTTGTATGGCCAAAACCAGAATATAACTCTGGTTATGACTCTGTGACCAGTCCTAACTCTAGATATTCCCCTCAGATGAGAAGAAGAAGGCAATGCTGTTTCCCTTCCACCATGGAAACATTAAACTCTGTTCCTTTCTGAAAACTCATGCACCTCTTACAACGTGTGTCCTGGTTCTGTCCAAGACAGTAAATTTTTTGCAGTAGCCATGAGAGGGTGGATCCTGGAGCTCTGTGGGCATAGCCAATAAGTTATTCTACATTACCTCACATTGCCAGTGGCAGGGGTAAGGGACTCTGGCTTCCAAAAAGGTAGTCAAGGTTTCCGGTCAAAAAAAGCATTGGCAGGAGGGGAAAGCTGTCTACCAGGTCTTCATTGTTGCCCAGGGCAAAGTGATGAGCATTTTTGCGTGTGAATCACCCTGTCTTTTGTATACTTTTGTTATTGATATTGTTTCTGTTACTCTTTATTTTCTTATCTCATTGCTGTTTCTGGTAAATAGTTATTATCTCAAGCTGTGATCTCTTCCTTTGTGTCTCCCATTGAAGTGGGGAAGGGGAACTGCTAGTGGTCTTTTTAGTGGGAGACTAAATTGGGAATATCATTCCTAAACCATCACAGACTGGCAATTCCCAAAAGATGGAACACTCAGACAATCCTGCTATAGGTCTCCAGCAACTGATAAAGTTCAAGTTTATAAAGAGACAAGATTTTCTGTGCTCCTGAATCCTTTGATACCAAGTCTGTTTTTCCTCTAAACTTCCCCCCATCCGCCCATCCAGCTTTCAGCAGTGATGGCTCTTAGAACCTTCCTGGTTGTGCCAGCACATTTCACAACTCGTTAATGGCAGGACTGGGGAGCCCCTGGTGGCCTAGTGGTTAGATTGCAGGACCTTCACCGCCGAGGCCAAGGATTCGATCCCAGCCAGGGATACTCCCCGGGCAGGTGGAGCTCGTTAGCCCTGTAAGGCAATCCACCTACCTTCTAAGGACCTCGCTGCCACCGTCCA
>JAWMRA010000113.1:29527633-29652217 GCA_035584735.1 Pseudotriccus pelzelni
CACCTAAAAAATCCAATGCGCAGGCTTGAAGGTGTAAAGACCTTCCCCGGATCTTCATTCGCGAAGACTGGCCATTATTATTATAATGGCAGGACTTCATCTTGCCTTCATAATTTACTGACTGCTGTCTGTATTAAGTGAAGTAACTTCTCTCTTGACAGCCTACTCCAAGTAGTAAGCTTTTGAACTTTTTTTCTTCAACCTATCTTCCTGCCTTGGAAGCCAGCTGTGTTGTAGAAATAAGGGTAGGCATACTGCACCTATTGAATGGCTGTGAAATGGCATATAAAGATAGAAATAAAAAGCAGAGGTTGTATAGTGAAGAAAACATTTTCTTGAAAGGCTGAAGAATGCAAAGGAAGCATTTGTCACCTTCCAACCTGTAGAGGTGCTAACTACAAGTGAAAAAGGCAGGATTTAGAATTCTTGCTAAACTTATTGCTGAATAATTCATGAAAGTCAAAGTTGGGTCTGATTGAACATCTCCACTAACTACCAAGGATTATTTGGTTTTTGCTAACTGGAACACAAATTTAAAAAAACAACTTATAAATATAAAGATCTTCAGAAGAAATAAAATACCTACAGGTAACATATAGCTTCCAAGTAATTGCAGTAACCTTTGCCTTCCCTCACACTCCATCCTATGGTCAGAAAAATCCCACCTGTATTGCAGAGAACACGAATGTTAACTGTCCAGGCTCATTGCTATTTCCTAAGGCTCACTCCCCACAGGAAATCCCCTGCAGGGAAATGGAGTTAAATAGTGCTGGACTAATAGTGTGAACAGACAATAAGGGACTTTTTTGGGATATCTGATTGGAAGTAGAGCCTGTTCTATCATGTCCATTCATCAGTGTGGACAATTCATCCTGTCCCTTCACTAGTTCCTCTTCACTCATCTCAACACATGCTTTTCAACAAAACAATACAAAGTATTTTTGCCTAACAGAGGACTCATTTCCTTCTTTGCTTAGTCTAATACTTACAAATGCTTATTTTCAACTTGCCTAATACCACTGCTGTACCTGGTTTCCTTAAAGCCATGCCTGTGACATATCAGGACGTCAGTACACTCAGACTTTGGCATAGCAGCTTCTTCTACTAAGCCTGCCTGGCAAGGTGCCAAGGTACCAGAAATTGCCTCTTGATATGAGAGTACCAGCAACTCCTTTACGGGGCAATTGAGATATAGAAGCATGATGATCAGGTCCAAGCAATTGCTGTTCCCAGTTCCCCCATCACGGAATATGCTGACATGGCTTTGCCAACAGACAGTGATGAACCCTTCTGCCCTTGCCTCTTTTCCTTCTGTTCCTCATTCTGACTTCCATAAATTATATGTGGGTACTCAGCATATAAATGTGGGGAGGTTTCACAATGAATTGAGCAATCACATATTCTCAGGTGACACCTTGTGACATAGTGAAGCTAGAAGTGTTCAAACGGCTGCACTGGGGTTTTGGGAGTGGATACTATTTCATGCCTAGGTCTTAAATGCTGGACTATGACAATGCACTGGAATATGAAGACAATCACGTCCTTTCAAAGATAATAGACTTTGAGAATAGCTCCTGCGTGCAGTGTGTACCTTCTGCCCCACAGATGCAAAGGAGGACTATCTGTAAAACTTTAATATAATGTTTGAGTTCACTCAGACATCAGACTATCCTTAAAAATCTGTAACTTAAAGCACAGGCCTAAACACTGTTTTTAAATCCCACTTCTGAGATTCTCATTATGTTACCATGGAAGAGAACATTGTTAATGTTGCAAAATTAAACTCTTAGGGAAAAAATGCAAATTGTATGTATATATTTATTGCCTAAATCAAGTCCCTTATCAAGATGGAGCTGGAGGAAGGAAGGGACAGGTGGAAAAGAAATTTGTGTGGTACTCACTTGTTCTTCATTTGCTCAGGGGGCCAGTACATTTCTTTCTCTTTAACCATACACTTCTACGTGCCTTAAAGCCTCCCTAAAGAGATTCAGATTTTCTTGTCTATGAAGATTTAGTATGCAATTAAGCAAGAGGTGAGAGTTTTTATTTTATTCCAGTATTTCTCTTTACAGTCACTGAAACTGTGAATTAATTCAGTTAAGCTGAGAGACAAATGGCAGGATTTTGCAATCTACAGAAATGAATCTTGTGTATTTGTTCACAGAACTGGGAATTGCTTTATTGTCTTTTTCAAGAACACATCCTCAACCACGTAACTTACAACTGAGAATAAAATATATTCTCTAAGGAACACTTTCTTTTATGGTACTCTTCCCTTACAAACTCAAGATTAGTAACTTAGATTTCACAGCTAAAACCCATTGAAATGTCATGCCCAAGCACCACCTCATGACAACTCCCTCCTGGAGATTATAGTATGCCATTTATTGGGCTTTGACTGAACAACATAGGGAAAACAGCTGGAACAGCAGCATGTGAGTCTGAAGCTTATCATTGTATTGGGGTATTTTTAGGAATGTGGTAAGATGATACTATCTAACAACCTGGAAAGTGAGCAAACTCAGATACCGTTATCTGCCTTTCCTAGACCTGAAAATCAATACCTTCTTCCCATCAAAAGCACAGTTACTCTACATTCTTGTGTCCATTGCTACGCCTCACCTAGCACAAGGGAAAAAGAATGCCATACCACAGTTTATGTGCAGATCTATGGGTGCAGAGACCTTCATGGTTCAGTAAGTTTCTGTCCATTGCTCTCAGCTACGGCTGCCCATTAAAGCGCCACAAAGGCACCAAGGGAGCGCATACACATAACAGGCCAACTGTATCAAGTATGAGAATTTCAATATCTTTTGACCTAAAGTGGGTTTAAAATGGGACCTGGCTGCAAGAAGCACACATGATGTTCAGTTCTCTACAGTGTTTCTGAAAGTCTCCAGCAACAAAACTCCGACCTCCTATTTTATGGGCTTGTGTATCATGTAGTTACATGAATTGCAGGAATATAAAAACTTCCAGTCAAGAACTAAATATTGATCCCTCCCACCTGCCTTTTCTTCTGGCAGATGCTTCAGAGCAATGACAGAAGCTCCACAGTATATGAATAGTAGAACAAATATTGACTGGTCAAGGAGAATTAATATCTTCACCCCTTCTATTGCATTCAGAAATAGTCAAACTCATTTCGTTGACAAAATGGCTAGCAGAAGAAAAAAAAAAAGAAGATCTCAATGTTCCCAATGCCAAGCTTATACTGTTATTAGAACTCCGTTTCAGACCCCATAAAACTGCAGAAAGCTGTATTGCTCAAAGGGAGCAATGCAGGCCCTTGAGGGCTGCTTTATTAAGGCAGCAAATTGGCCTTTAAAATAGGTATTATACCATCAGTGATGATGAAGGGCAAGATCCCATCAGCTGACTGCAGTTTTTCTAGCCCATTATTTATTTACATAGATAATTAATTCCTCTGAAGTGCAAACATTTATCAACAATTCCATTACCTAACTCTTCCTTCTTAGTTCTGTGTAGGACTAGCACACTGACAGCTTCAGTAACTGCTATCTAATTAAAGCAATTGTTGGACTGCATTTCTTATTCTGTTTCATGTATAATTATACTCCATGGGAAATCTTGAGGGATTTGAAACAGACTTTTAATCTATTCCACATGAATCAAAAACAACTCCCAAGAAAATAGTTTAATAGTCATGTTTAACAGTGTGCCACTTCATTTGCACTAGAGATTTCACAATCTCAGTGCTACTCACAGACATTTTCAGTCACACAGGACAACAAAAGGCTCTTTCAAAAGGGAAAAGCTTTCTAAAATTTTTGTACATGAATTAAGTTGGTTTTAAAGGGAAATCTGTGGTGATTTGTTTGGACAAACTCTCCTAAAAAGATTGGCAGCTATTTATCCTGAAGTTTTATGGACAGTTGTGCTTTATTTTTACTTTATTCCTTAGATTTACCATGACCCATTCATACTCTCATGAATTCTCCTTCCACATTACCTGGCAAGACAGTACTACCAATTTTGGTTCAGTCATAGTATGTACTTTCACTACTACTTTGTATATAACATCAATGAAGTTCAAAATTTCTTATTCTGGCACTGATTTTGTTGCAGTTCCTCACGGTAAGTGGTTTACAAATGAGGATAAATGAAAAAAAAATAGAAAGGGAAAGGGAAAGGGAAAGGGAAAGGGAAAGGGAAGGACTGTAACTTTGCTGGAGGTGCCCCTTCTGTGATGCTTCCATACTCAGGGAGATGGAGCTAGGGTCCAGACAGGACAGGTGCATTGGAAAAAACATTTCTGAGACTACTTGTGGCTACATTGAAATTCAACTTCTGTTGTGCAGCATATCAGGATGCTAGTTCATCAATCAGTGGTCTAGTTGAGCACAACACAGTTCCCTTAAAGCCTATCACCAATTTTCTTTTTGTGGAAAAGAACACCTGAAAGCAAACTATGAGAACTTGATCTCAGTTGAGCATGGAGCCAGGTGTTTCGAGGGCCAACACCTTATTGACTCATGTTCTGTGTCCCGTGTCCCTTAATTTAAATATACCACACAGAGACAATACAACTTCTTATTAGTCTTTGTGAACCTTAAACTCTTCTCTTGCCATATGAACTGAAAATTTCTCAAATTGTCAGTTTCCTAACTCCAGAGCATTTCAAGAAAAAAACTCAATATATTTTTCTTCTGGCAGTTTCTAAAATTGTAAATGAATTGGTTATGGATGCCCACCTTTTTTCATAGATAAAATCAAATTGAAGCTATCTAATCCTACAGATGTTTCATATACAGTGCACAAACATTTCAGACAAGAAAGCATTCAGGGATCTTTGTTTCATCTCCCAAGGAACAGAAACAGTGCCCGTAGTTATGCTTCAGAATAACAATCCCTGCCATTCAGATTGAAACACTGGAGCTTGATTAGTTGCAGAGTTTCATATTGGATAAAATCACCAGATAAGTGGATCTACAATGTTCTCCTTTCATGCTTTATCACACTGTCTTTCGGTGATTACAGTTTATTAAATTAGGAGTGGTCATTAGAAACAGGGCTTGGCAAGCTATTTATCAGGTTAATTAACTCAGCATTTTCCTGCTGCCTTATTGATTTGACAGCCTGAAGCCATTGGACAAACGCTTTTATGGAGATCTTTATTGCAGCTATAGGAGATTATATAGATATTGAACTTTACTATCATGTTGGCTAGCTGCCAAATAAACTGCAATTATCTTAGGCAGGTAGATCTCAACCTGCACACAGACTTCATACTGACTCATTACAGAAGGAGGAATTTCACCCACTGACAACAGTGAATGTTTTTTGGATATTAGCTGATAAGGTTTGCAATTGTCCAAAAACTACGCTATTTCTATCCCTGAATCGACAACCCAAGCAGGATGATGTAACTTGGAGATGGATCTGGGGCTCTACAGGCAGGGCACACGGCAGACAGATTCTTCCTACAGACCTGGGATTACTCTTTGGCACTACCTACCACCTCATCAGAAGAGGCATCTAACTAGGTGGTATAACATAAATTGAATACGGGTTTTGTGAATATCTCCCTATGTACTTACTGTAAAGCCCTCCTTGATCCCTTTGTGAGGCTTTTCTAACCTTTTGCAACCAAAGTGACAGACTTTTTCAAAACTACTGGAAAAAACCCAAACCAAAACAACAACAAAAAGAAAAACCTTTTATCAGCATGACTACAGTGCCTTGATGAGGAATTAAATGCATTTTTCACTAATATTCATATATTGCATACAAAAATTTTCAGGCTATTCCTCTGTATTTTTATAAAAATATGATGCACAGTCCAACTAATAAGCTAATGAATTGTCTGTGAACAAGCTAATTGACCACTTCAGTTAATATCACTTGGACATTTTGAAAGCAAGAAAATTAGTGTTGTACAGGGAACAAAACATATTTCAGTATGACAGCAAGCGAAAGGCATGATTTTGTGAATTTTGAGAGAGTCAGGCACACAAAAACCTTTCAAAAGCAATCTGTTTTGGAAACACTGTTTACAGAGAGGTACGTTTCTATGGGGTTTTCTTACCTTTCATCAGGTTTTTTTCTGTCACAGTACAGAAAAAACTTTAACTTTAGATGGGTAAGGGCACTGTCTGGGCCAGTGGCATCCTGGGCCTGGGGGGGCCGTGAGGGATCCCCAGGATGGTAGATGGGAGCAGCCCCAGCCACAGGGAGTGGGCACCTCTCTGGCAGTGCCTCCAGGGGTTGGCAATTTAATCCCATTCACTTCTAGCAGAGATGATATCTCTGGTTGTCTCCCATTGCTGAAGCCAATAAGATTCTTTACACTGATTACAAAAGCAGCCAAATCAAGACTATATCCCCCACTGTAGGTAAATTAGTGCTAAACTAAGCACCTAAATATGATTAATGTGGCAGGATATAATGAATATTATATTATTATACCTGATTAACTTTGAACAAATAGACTACTGAAGCATCAGGCTTTCATTTGAGAGAATTTGATCTTACTGCCCTTTGATCATCATCAGTACCAAAGAAGACACACTACTCCAGAAACACTTCTTGTTTAAAGAGAAATCCAAGAAAATTCCTAATCTTCTTCATGCTTGGCACCTTACACATTCCTTTGCTTAATACATATCTTTGTCTTAATTTGCCAGAAAAGGCAAGGTTCATAGACCCAGACAATGGAAGACTAATATAAGGCCAAATAAGAATTAATAAAGAAATGTGAAAGAACAAACTGCAGATGTTTGCAGACTTGTTGCAGAGGTAGTGGCTGATAAGTCCTTCTTGTACTGCACAATCAGAGCTTTTGCTCTCTCAAGAAAACTCCTCTCCTTTCCAGTGCTTGGTTTCTTGGTTGCCCCTCTCACCTTTACATTTAGATATTAACATTAACCTCTTTCACTATAGAAATCAAAAGGGAAATATATGTTCGTTGACCATAGTAACACAATAACAAGTCTGTTACCATAAAGAGGATCTCTTTAAGTTTTTTTTCATCATAGTAGAAAATCTTAAAGGCCAGGAAAATGCCCTTCTGTTGAAAAAGATGAGGACATTTAGTGTATCAGATGTGTGAAGGGTGCTATTTACTTTACCAAAATTGCAGTTAAATGTTATTTTGAAAATTGAAATTGTGAGATGCTCTTTTGCTGAGGGCAAATTCGAGTCCTTAGGAATTATTATATTGCATTTCAGAAAGCTTATGTCAAATCACAAAATGAAGTAGATTATATGGGATTTCTAGAAGGATCTTTAGACCTAACCCTGCTGACCACCCCTCTGGTGATAAGTGGGCCATAAACACAGAAGTAAAACATTTGACTGGATGAAAATTGTTTCCAGAATAGCATTTTACCTTACTAAAAAATCTTATATCCTTCACCACCAGCAAATAGCAGTTTTCACTTAACAAAACTTTACTGATATTAAAATAAATGTCAAGTTCCCAAGTGAAAAGCCAGACAGAATATAGAGAGAATATATGTGGACTGACTTGCTGACTTTCTGTCCTACTGGTAGTCAGAAATTCTACCTGACAGCTGTACTAATAACAGCATAGTAAAGGAAAGGGTTACCTATGCCACATATCTGGAAATTGATATGACACAAAATCATAAGGCCTGTTGTATTAGATGTCTCCCACTGATGCAGAAATTATGTCAGAATCTTTATCAGAGACTATCACATAATGCTGCAGAAGGGGAAAGATCCCCAAATGGCAGCTGAAGTTAACATGAGTCAAGGGAAAACTGGACACTAAAAAATGAAGTGTTTTTTCCCCTCCTTCTAGACAGATTAAAACAATTTGTGATGCATTCAACTCCATAAAGAAGAGTTAATCACACTCAGCTTTCACAGCTCATAAGTATTATGAAATATTGTCAAGCGATGAAAACATTTAAATAAATTTATGTAATGCAGATAATATAAGTACAGATGCGTGTATAGACCACACAGAATTCTAAGAAGCTTATATCTAAGGGGGGGGGGGAGAAGTATTTAAAAAAGGTTAAAAAAATGGAATAAGGTCCCTAAGAGGTTTTATGTCACAAAAGGAGAGGGATAGAAGAAAAAAAATTAGACATCACGGTTTTACAGATGTAAGCATCACAAGTTCATGAACACATCATTTTGTGCTCTCTTTCTGACTTGTCAGTGTAGTCAAGTAACTTTAATGAAATGATGCCAAGTTCCTAAAAGCTGAAAGTGCTATTACAACATCTAAGATCAGTGGAAAAGCTATCATGAAATGTGTTGCAAAATTTCTGTGGAAGTAATTTACTTTTTAAAGAGCAACATTCTTCTTCTCTGGAAAATAACGTTGTTGCATTTGGAGAATTTATAACAACCAGAAAAGAAAATCTACTATAAACAAAACTGAAAGTAATATTTCATTGTTCATACTAAATGGAATGCAAAAATAATTAATTAAATAAATGGATACAGAAAGCCTGATTACATCAGGCTATCTAACATCATTCCAGTATGAATCCAGCTTGTTCAGGCAAGAGCCTGTTAAAAATTCTGTTGGGTGATTGTGTTGCTGAAGGATTTTTAATCCACTTTTTCATGATAAGGCCTGCTCTTAACTTGGTCAAAATATTTAGAAATTATTAGCAATTAGATTCCTAAACTTTACTCATATAGATGTGATATAATCAGAAGCATACCTGGTACTGGTGGCTCCAGGATTATATAATACTTCACAATAATATATGAACAAGCCCTCAGAGAATGAGAACAAGACAAGACCAAGCTGAAAGAGAATAGGTGGAGATTAGATATTAGGAAGAAATTCTTTGCTATGAGGGTGGTGAGACACTGGAACAGGTTATTCAGAGAAGTTGTGGATGCCCCATCCCTGGAAGTGTTCAAGGCCAAGGTGGGTGGGACTTCGAGCAACTTGGTGTAGTGGAAGGTGTCCCTGACCCCCCTGGCAGGGGGATTGGAACTAGATGACCCTTGCCACCCAGCTCATTCTATACTCTATGAAGACCTAGATGTTATAGGGGCAGGAGAATAAATAGTGCTTAAACATGCAGATATACTGCTCACAACTCTACCAAAGGCCCAGAGGAGCTTCTCAACCAACACACCATTGTTCTCTTCACAGCAGAAATACCAGACGTGTTCACATTAGAAAAGCCTACATTTCTTTCATGAGAAAAACACGACTGCTACTTTTGAGAGGCAAACAGTCAAAGTGTTTTCATGAGAACATTCCTGAAATCAAGCCAGAGGGAGTAAAGGATGTTTCTGCCACGATAAAGCAAAAGAAACTGTTGTTTGTGGCCACTACATAAAAACCCAAAAAATGTAATGAGTCCTGCAAAGTCATGAAGCTGAATGCTCCTTAACCATGTTGCTTAAAAGCATTATATTGCATTGTAAATATATTTAGTTTGAGTACATAGGTACTGGTGTTCGAATACCTGGTTTTGCTTTGAAATTCTCTTGGCTATGGCATTTCTAATGGTCCTTTCCAATTTTTTTTCTATGGGATGCATTCTAAGACTCTCTAGCAGCTGCTGGCCATTTACATGCTAGCTCTGTTATTCACATATTTTCTTTTTCAACACGTAACTTTTTTGCTCCAAACATGACAGAAAAGTACAGTTATTCCCAAGGACTCTGCCCCCTGCTTTGTCAGGGTCTGTGTATTTCCTCAGGAAAAAGAGCTGTGTGTTTCCTTTGCCTCTGCATCCTTCGAAGACTGTCATATATTTGCCTGGCAAAAAAGTGCATCCCCTTTAATCATGTTCCCTGCACTGTCTAATAGCCCCTAGACCCGGGCTCTCCTTCTTAGGCTAAGCAGCCTGTGACGGATACCTGAAATTGTTTTCAGTAGCAATTTCACCTACAGTTGTGATTCTGCATGAAGACTGTGAGGTATGAAGAAAGGAGATGTTTCTAAAAAAAGTCTGTATGTCTCACACTGTAGGGATAGGAGACACTACTGATGTCCTTAAACCTTAGGACTGCATAATTTAAAATTCTGGTCAGTCTGTCTGTTGAAAGGGGACAAAGGCAATGGTTACACAGTGACTACTCAAGCACTGAGTGGAAGGTGCTGATACGATACAGGATACATTAGGTAAACATTTGAAGTTGTCTAGAAGAAATTCAGGGTAATAGTGGTAGGATTTAAAAGGGAGTGTGCAGGTACAGGAGGCAGTATCAACAAAGTCAGTTTTACCTGTGAATCTCCGTGGAGTGAACTTTGATTATGTTCCCCAAGCTCTTCCCTTTAATTTTCTTTTTGTCTCCAAATTCCATGGCTCTAACTGTAAAATTACTACAAAGAAAGCACATCTTAGAGCATTTCCAGCTGAGCTAAAACCTGAAGTAAAAAAGATATCTCAGGAGATAACTGAGATAACTGCAGTTGAATATTCACATCAAAGGAATTAGAGAAACTTCTGAACTTTAGTTGCTTATTCACATCATATCCTTGGCCTTTCTCAAGATATGATTGTGGAATTGAAAGAAGACCAAAAGAAAACATTATTTTTTTATTATCTTTGCAATGTCTTTAAACAGGGGGAAAAAATCTAGTTCTTCAGTTGGGTGGGAGCTGCCATTTTGTGTGCCAGCTGAGTCACTGTGCTTATACTGTCACTCAAAAAGCCTTTAGTGCTTTTTTATTTCTCACCGAATAGAAGTTAATTAGAACAAGACACATAACACAATAAACTGCTTTGTCACAGACACAATCAAACAACAGACTTTTAATTCTCAGACTTCTAATTTGTTCTTGAGCCTTTATAAGGCTGAAAAATCTTTGGAACTGGACTTTCCCAATTTCTCTGGTTTCCGTAGTTTATGGAGCATTCCATCAGAATTAATTTATTCAATATTTAGCAATCCCCATTGAATATCTGGTTGTGATAATAGCTTATAAATAAGTTTGTTTCCTTTTGGGTTCTAATACTTCCTGACAGTCTTGGGATATTTTCAGTTTCCTTGACAGCTAGGAGTTCTCCCCCTGCCTCCATTTTAACAGAATTTTTTTCTCCAATCATCTATGTCTGTAGTTTTAAGATAAACTCCAAATATCAGAAATGTCATCATAAAATTTCAGGAATTGGAAGCTCTGTGGTGTTGAACTGATAATAACAATTAGACTGCAAATTACTCCATCACAGAGCTATAATCTGCAGTCTCCAGTGGAGCATTAACAGTTGCAAATTCTATATCTAAGCACATCTTTTACTCAGAAGCCAAGGTCATGCTTTTGGAACTATGATGGATGGCTTAGCTACAGCTCTGCCAGAGTTTCTTTTTGTGAGTCATAAGGGATGTTTGGAGAAGGCATCACTCACGCTGTCAGTGGGTACCAGGGGCTCCAGAAGAAAGGTCGCTTTTCTCCCCTGCCACTACACACTGGCTCCATTCCACAGAAGTGGTCCCTGAGGGTGAATCACCTGGTCTACATGCAAGCTGTTTGTAAATCAGATGTCATTTGCTGAAAAGAACACACGGCATGCCAATGGCAGCAAACCACCAAAAGTTTCCCAGGTACAAATATTTACTGGCTGTGGGAAAAGTTTCCTGGATGGATATCAAGAATTTGCCAATTTGCATTAAGTATGTGGTACACAATGGTTTTTCACGATCACTCTGGAGCCCCACTTCTAGCAGTGATCTCTTCAGATTTCACTGTGAAGGGTTGGGAGACCACTGAAAGAATAGAAGATGCTGCAACAAATGGGGAGGAGTAATCTGAATTAGCAGTCTGCCATGAGAACTGATACCAAATTAAAACTGCAGCATGAAGCCACAGAGCTGTTTGCATGACATTTTGAAGCAAGATTTACAATTAAGTAAGTGCTGTTGCTGAATTTCAATCATGTCTTGTCTCATTAAAAAAAGGACTCTGAGTTGATTTTTACAGGAATCTGAAGGTTAAGGTCTTTACCTTGGTGAGTTGTTGTACATAACAACATTTGGATCCAGATGGAAGAGCTGGTGTTTCTTGAACATTCCTATGTCATTTGCTTCTGAAAAATTCTGTTCAGCCTCATCCCGCTGTGAATAAGCTATACATACCCCAAACAAGCACAGATGATGTTTACTAAACACTATCAAAACTTAGTATGTGGAAGAGTGGAGTAGAAAAACAAGTCTTCTCAATAGAAGCAAATACTACATTAGTGTATTAGTGCATATCAGATCTTAAGAGTCAAATTCTTTGGACAAGGCAATATATTTTCATTGGCAATCACTGAGTTATATAATGTAATTCTGTCTAAAACAAGTGCAAGCAAACAAACAAACAAAAAATTAATTCCCAAACAACTCCAGGAATCTCTTAATCTTTTTGGTAGAAAGCGTTTCTTCTGTGTCTGAGCTCTCTCTTCTGTGACCACATAATGGTCTGACTCAAGTTCCTCTGAGTTAGGGTTAGTTACCTCAAAGGTTTCCAGAGACATTATCTTCTGATCACAGACATTACTTTCATAGATATCTTTGATTTGCTTTTACTTTACAAGATAGATCTGCTGCCAAGTCAAAGTCCTTTCACTGCACAGTTCAATGAATGTCATACAACAAAAATGAAAAAACCCACAGTTGCACAGGACACAGAATTACTAATTTTAGAGTGGATTATAAAAACATGACTGTAAGTCAATCTTCTGATGAAGAATATGGAAACATTAAAATGAATAGAAAACAAGCAAAATTGCCAATTTAGCACTTTTAATTTTCAAAAGAAAATTTTGACATACAGAAAAACATTTAATAAAAGTCACTGATGTCTCTCCCTCCTTAGAAAAGAACATGTCTCTATGCTTAATGCCAGCTATAACTGAATGTGATTAATTTAATCTTTTTATGTCAGCAAAAGAAGGAAAGGGATAATTAGTTTACTATCCTCAGATACTCTGAATGGCTCTAGCTTATGATAAAATGTCAGAATGTATCAGAAGTATAATTTCAAAGAAGTATATTTCAAAATCTTCAGACCCACTAGAGGTTACTAGAATGGCCATTTTCTGAGGAAAAACAGGGAAAGAATGAATTTCAGCATAAATCTGGATTTTGTTAACACAGAAATGAGCTTGACAGAGATGAAAATAAACATATATATCACATAGCGAGTACTACACAATATACATTCATTCCATTTAGAGTATGTTGTAGACATGTTATGAACATGAAGGCAGATAAATGACAAGCATAAGAGAGTCCCCTGGGTCTACAGTCTCCCTTTTGAGAAGACTTGGAATTAAAAAGATGTTAATTTAGTGTTATCATGCCTTGCATTCAGGGAAAGAAATTGGAAGAGTTCAAGAAAAAGCAGCAAAATCTCAGCTGGCTTAGAAATGAAAATAGGTTGTGTAGCAATCATTTAACAATAGGCTTTGGCTTTTTAGTGCTATTAGTTTAAGTACACACATACATAGATACCAAAAATTATTCATGTCCACTGTATAGGCATACAGGAAGAAATTAACAATTAAATAAAAAAAATTTATTAAAATAAATGATGTGTGAAATTGGTCCATGAAGATTTCCAATGCTAGCCATCTACCTCAAACTAATGGCAAAGAAGATCTAATAGATAAGAAACAAAGAGAGTCTGAAAGTAATGGAATGTCCTCTATCACTTTGATACTTCTAAGCTTAGCAAAGCACACGATCAGACCAATGGGCCTATTTCACAAGTCAGTTCCGAAATACAGAGTGAGATTTCTTAAAGAGACTAATTTTTGTCCTATAATTCTCTTGTTCATTTACATAAAGCAACACCACATACATAGGGGCCGTCATGGAAAACCTGCTCCCCAGCTGGGATGCACCAGGAAATGAACCAAATGCACAAGTCAAGGCATCTGTTTTCTGATGCAGGCTGGGCGTTGCCCCCAAAAATACATCATTCCTGATGCTCCATGCTCGCTATCAGTTACTTACTGTGTGCTTGTAGTTCTTTACGTGGCAACTGGACACAGAGGCCAGAGATCAAGAGCTTGGTACATTCTGCAGTTTCAGCAGAAAAGACATACAATGGGTAAGAGAAGGGAAATATTTTAGTCAGCTCTGGGTGATGCTAGATGTTGAAAGCAACATTTCAAGGGATGGGAAAATTAGAACTGAAAATGGAGAAAAGTCTTGGGTTTTTTTCATTTCAGGCTCAATAATTCTTTATATGCCAGACTCTCTACTCGTGCAAAACATCTAATGAATTCTACACCCAAAGATCTCTGTCTTGTTAACAAAGATTGCAGCACCGTGACATATGTGTTTCAAACACAAGATTACTATGAAAAATAATGGAAAATTGACAGCACTTGATAAATATTACGGATGTAAACAGTCTTTCAATTGTAATTCCAAAGTTTATAATTAAAAATCACAGGGTTTAGCCAAACATCTTAGGGTTTTTTCTGAAACTGATATTTCTGATTGTATACCAAAGGGTCAAGAACATATTTGATTAAACTTTTTTTCCTCACACGCTTATTGCCTTTTCCCCTAAGGAAAAAGTGAAAAATTAAACACACAAGAAAATATTTGCTCAGCTTCACTCTCAGACAAGAAATTTAAGCCAAGTTTTGCCAAACTTGCCTAAAACACCTCTAGAAGCTTAGACTAAATCACAGACCCAATTTTGAAAGGTGAAAAATATAGAATGAAAGACACATCGTTTTAACTAGCAGCTGCCAAGGTAAGGCACAACAAGCAGAGTAAAGAACGATTTGTCTTATTAAACTTAAAAAACATTTGGGATTTTAGGCAGACAATCTTAGTTGTATTATATGTTTGAAATTCAGGGGACATAATACACAACCTCTGGGTTTCAGCAATAGTACATACAAGATTAATTACCCTTCTCAGTTACTACAGAGCAAAGACCCAGGAGAGGAAATGTTTAATTAGGATGGATAATCTATCTGGGAAGAAATCTGCATGATTGTTTGTTTTCTGCATTAGAAACAGGGGCAGTGTTGACTTACTCATTACTTCATTGATATGATTTCACTGCACTTGAGGGGTATTTAAGAGATCTCTTGGGTCAGCAGAAGCCCCATGGCCCTTTATAAGTGAGAGGAATCATGGGAACCTTGGACTATTGACCTGCTACCAATACACTAGTAAATAATTATATGCTAAAACGTTCAATTACTTCTCAGCAATTATTATTCTCAATACTGGAACCTAGGGAGAATTCATAAGGATGTGCTGTGACTACTGTTTAGCACTTTTTCTTAATGCTTAATATTTGTTCTATCTGTACAATGGCTAAATCTGATTATCAGTGCAGAAAAAAATTTCTGTTCTAGTTCTCTACTTTAATTCCAGTTATCATGTCTTTATATCATAGAATAAGACTCCCATTTGTAGCACTGATATTCTTTATAAAATGCAATTTCTTAAGACTCATCACCTCTCTGAAGTCTTATTCTTGACATTAGTACCAGGGGAATGTATTTGCCTACACTTAAATTGCATATTTGCTGCCAGCATGTAAAAAGCAGCCAAATCTCCTGAATACTAATCCTGTGATACAATGATGGGTTGTTTCTTTTACTTTACTTTCCTTCTCATCACCAATACAAATTTTGAACTTCCCTGGAGTTCTTGCTTGGAGCACTTATAGAGACCCAAGGCATCAGGTCTGGATTCAAATGTTCCTCTTACCCATTTAACTTCACAGCAATTCCCCTTTTCTCCTGGCCAGGTATGTTTTGCATCTGCATCATTGGCATTTATAATTACTTTACAGAAAGTCAATGGAACATCTTTAAAAACATTTTCCTTATGGGGAAAATTCACCATTCAGAAGGCATAACAATTGATACAGAATTATCAATCCTAAACTGAATATACAGCCAAGGCTCTGACCTTGCTGATTTGCCAGTACCAGGGTTTGAGAACTACTAGATATAGGAGTCACAGTGATTGTCATAACAATAAAAGCTGTCATCTATCCCCCAATATTCAGGGCCAAGTTGAGCGAGTCCTTGAGGAACTCGGTCTAAAGAAAGATGTACCTGCCAATGGCAGAAGGGCTGGACTAGATAATCTGTAAAGATCTCTTCCAACCCAAACAATTCTATGACGCTATGATGATCATGGCATTTGAAAGCATATTCCCCTGGGATCATCAGCAAACCGAAGTTCTATTAAACATAAGAACTGTTTATCATCAGAAAATTTACAGGGAGGGAAAACACATTCCCATTTCTAATCAGTATAGCCTACAGCACGCTGGCACACTGCAAACTGTCAGTTGAATCAATCCTGAGGATGAAAGGACATCATCCTCAGCACATCCACAGGTCTTTCAACATTTACTGCTATGATATCTGAGGAGCAAGTTTTGCACATTGTCTTAGAGCTCCCAGCTTCCTCTCATGCTTTCATCTCTCTTCTCATTAATGGAGTGGAAAATGTGCCTACAATTTCCCCAGGTTTTAAAACTTCTTTGATAAAAGCAAATTAAATAACTCTTTTTTTTTTTAGGCTGCCCTATCAATTATAATTTCTAGTGCTCTTATTTCTGCTTTCTTGGACACCATTCTGATATAAAATGGATACAAAAAGAGCACCTACTGAAAGCTTTGAACACAGCTAGAATTTATTTACAGATTTAATGGCATCAGACTTCTTAAACACCAGCCATCCAAAGCAACAGCATTCACCTCTCACATCACACCATTATCAGTCATTAGACTAAGAAAATCTATAACTCAAGCCTCAGGAATTGGAATGGAACGAAGAAAAAAAAAACAAAACCGAACAAGTACACTTTTTCAGAGACTGGAATTTCACAAACTAAGAGGAAAAGGAAGTCGACCTCTTCCAGCCCTAAATAATGAAAGAAAACCAAGAAACCTCACACTTGGCAGACAAGCAGACCGATGTTTCATTGCTTTCCCTATCAAGAAAGAAAAGTTTCATGATCAAGCTGAAGCTCTCATGAAGAATGTTAGACAACTTTGTGAAGAATTCTCATCCAACATTTATGTCAGCAAATTAGAAAGTTTCCCAGGTAATTCTACTTAAAATTCTTGCTTTATTGCCCTATGTTGAATTGTTCTTATCTTCATAATAAAATGAGTATCAGAGACTACACGAAAACTATGTTAATTTTTACCTTTCATTAAGAAAAAGGACACCCGGGACACTTACTAGAAATAGAAAGGCAGAATGCAGTTTGGAATATTCTGCTAACCTCCGTTGCTGCTAATCTTTATCCATTTCAATTCAGTTTATTCTTTAAACAAACCAAATCAAAACTAATTAGGACACTTAACGCACACCACATGACCACACATGGTAAATGTAGGGGAGAGCTCAAAATTGAGTAGAAATGGACTTTCACATGGATATGGTGTTGTTTGTTAAGAAGGATGACTCAAGAATTTTATCTAAATCCTTCAGAGAACTTTATAAATCATGACACATATGTGCAATGTTAGCAAGATCAGCCAACACAGATAATCACTGGGAACCAACTTGTGTACAGTAATGCAATGGTCTTATTGTTCATTTTAGTGACAAAACAAACTCCAGGATCTCTCAATCATCTGGTAGGTTTTTCCTGGACTCATTGGAAGCCTGGCTCTCCAGGACAGCAATTCTTCACTATTTTTCCATCACAATAACTTTTCTTTTTCTGTGTTTTAGATGCTTCTCAGCCTAACCATTGCTCGTTGAAACTCTGACAACTGTAGCACTACATCCCATTTTTCCTCCACACTGTTTTTCTTCAGCTATTCAAAGACCATCCTCCTGTCCTTTAGCTGTTATCTGTTCTATATATCTGTTCAATATCCAGCCAACACCTTTGTCTTCTTCCACACTAAGTTTTTCCACTGTAATTTCTTTTGGAAACCAGCATTTTCCTTAAAATACCAAAAAAATCATACTTGCCTCATAGACTAGCACTAGAAATTTTCTGGTGATCAGAACATTTAAGCATGTGAAAAATAATAGACATTTAGTCATCACTGTTGTCCAACTCAAAGTCTAAATATACAGGCTCCAAGGTCCTCATGGGCCTTACCATGCATTACGATGTTGTTTACCCCCTCCCTCAAACCACAAAAACATGAAGTGTAAGATTAAAAATATAGAAAATAAATAAAAATAACCAAATTGCTCTACTATAATAAATTGTTGTTGAGTTGATATTAAGCCCAAAATTTCTGATGCCAAATTTTTTTTATTTTTTAATTTTAAAAAAAATTTCTGATGTCACCTTTTAAAAACACTCAGGGCAACACCCACATTTTCCATTCCCTGGAGGTATCTTGTCAGTCCTACTTCTCTTTCAAGTTAGAGGGGCCCCTGTTCAGTGCCCCAGCTTCTTCTGGTAGAAGCACTGGAATAGGCTCACTGTTTCACTTGTGGCATCCCTGGTTTATCGTTTATGTGATCCCACAGTGATCCCACAGCAGCTGAGCATTCTGGAGCCCAGCTGAACATCTGCAAGTGTGTGCCCTCCCCCTGAGGGAGGCTAAACCTTTTCCCAGCCACTATCACCAGATGAAGAGAGAGAGACTGACTGACAGCTCTTCTTGCTAGGACTGTTGACTGTACCTCCCTTAACAAATCCCAGTGCTCCAGGAGACACTGTTGTGATGTAATTTGATGCCAGTAGTGGTGGTGGTGTGACTCCTCCCAAACCCAAACAACTGCAAGGCCCAAGCACCTGCAATTTTTCTAACTTTTCTTTGATTTTTGGTGCCACAAATGTTTGTCTTGTACAAGAATCAAATGGCAGATTGCAATTTATCATTAGCAGCTCCAGGTTTCTAAGTCTGAAGTTTGTGCTCCTTCAATCTGCACCCCAGGCTAACTTGGTGACAAGAAGTAATGAGGGAGAGCTCAAGTTTTCATCGCTTTTAGCCACAATAAATCCTCAGCAATTCTGATTACTAGGCGCTGCATACAGCACCATGACAACTTCTCTTCACAAAGACATGTCTTCCCAGGCTGGAAGCTGTGTCCTTAATAAGACATGTTGAGGTGGATGTCATTTTTGTCATAAGGGGAGAAGATTCTTTGTCCAGATAAAAACAACTGCATCATCTTTGAGAAAGGTTGTATCTGGGAATCAAACTCAAATCTAGTGCTCTTAATGACACCTGAAAGTTCCTGTTTTCAGCTCCAATATGGCTGTCATCATTATCTTTGGCTTTTTAAGCCCTTGGGTCCTTGTGCTAAGCTCCTTTCCCTGTGGCCAGGACTGGAAGGCAATTAGACCAGCAGTCAGTGGTGAATGAAGCACAAAGCTCTCTGCTGAAAGATTTGGTCATTTGAGATCCTTGACGCAAGCTGGCAGTGAAGAAACTAACAAGCAGAAAAGTATAGCTGGCTGATGTTTTTTCCCTGTACTACTAATAAGCAGCAAACAACATGTAGAAATATCAGCTATCTTCTTTTTTTTTTTTTCCCTCAGCTTCACGGATTTTTGCAGACTTGAGCAGATTTACATAGCAGGGGTTAGATCCTAAGGCAGCAAACACCAGGCTGCAGGTGCAATGTGAAAAGGTCAGCAAGGCACTTCGCTCACATCTGTGTTGAGACTGACCAGAATCCCAAACTGTTGTCTCTCCTCGCCCACGTAACTGCTACACAACAAATGAAGGATGAGTTGAGGCAGTTTATTTTGGTCACAGGAGTCCTTTCCCTTCTCCCACATACATGAACCTTACACTAACCCCTGAAAATGTTCAGTTGCAGAATCTAGTTATGTGTGAAACTACACGGATTTCACCTCAAAAATGCAGTCACCTCTGGAACACTACATGTCCATTCAGGGTAAATACAGATATAGACATCAAAACTGATACTGCTGGACAAAATTAGATGGGTACAATAGATATGTTATGCCAAATCCATGATTTTGCTGTGGCATCAGATTTTATTCCTAAATCCTGTGTCTTTTTAGACCCACAATAATAAGAAATGCATCTTTTCTGAAAGAAAATCCTAAAATCCAGCGTGGACAAATTTTTTTATAAACATTATATAAAAAATCTTTGGTGTTTTATTTGTACTAACTGTGTCTAGGTTCCTGCAAAGGAAAGGTGTCTCCTTTCTCTCCCACTCTCCTTGCTGATTACAGAGGTTATTAGGACATGTTTAGGGTGAACAGATAACTTTTAAGCACTTTCCAGCTTCATCACTGAGTTAAGTCTTGTCTACTGGAAAAAAATCTTTACAGCCACATCCACTTCAACCACCAGACAGGCACTTGGAGCTAATGTCACAAGGGAGGGAGGATTAAGGATGTTAATATTCAGCATGATATCATAGAATCACAGAATCACAGAATCATAGAACCATAAAATGGCCTGGGTGAGGAGGGACTTTAAAGATTATCTAGTTTCAACGTTGTCTGTGGTACTATGTGGAGTCTTAAATCAAATTCCCAAACTCAAACTCTGCTTTACACAAGAAGAACTGTGTGGAAGAATCAGGACCCTACACAACCCTACAACACCTCTGGAGGGCTCTGCATTAAAATTCTTATTGCAAAATAGACTGAAGAGGTATATGAACCCATAACTCACAAATTGCAAGTAATTGCTCCAACAGCTGGACTCCTGTCTAAGAGACAGGAAGGCATTTCTTCCTGCTGATAGTTCCTTTAGCATGCTCGAAGAACATCCACAAAGTCAGTCCCAGAAGATAAGGTAGTCAAGTGGATACCCAAGTATTTACTGAAATCATAAATGTTATGAGTAAAGGTATTAATGGCTGCATGCACAGAGGAAATGACAGAAATGTGGGCATCTGGAGACCACAGGGTTACAACTAACTGCCAAAAGGGGTTAAATTTTCGGATATAGTTCTCTTTCTTCATCTTATGTGAGGAAGGGGTTTTAAATATTCTTCCAGTTGCAGAGGGTTTAGGATAATACTATCATAAGAATTTCTACTGCTGTGATGATCATTAAAAAAATCATGATACATAGCCAGTAAAACTACTAGCTGTGAGATATGCACAGGTGATCTATTGTTCTTTTATTTCTCGGTTTTGCATAACACGGAGCTTTTTTGGTTTTTTCACACTCAAGAAGAAATATAATAACATAGTAGAATCAGAAATCCATCATAGGAACTTACCTGCAGGCTTATGAGGTGGCTACAACATGAGGAAAAATAAATTACAACTAATAGTAAGATAAGTTCATATGCCAACTAAACCATTGTCTACAACAACAGATATTGTTCTGGTTGTTAATAATTATTCTCTCATTTCACTTTCTTTCCTTTTTTCTTTCTTTCTCCCAATACAACATAAAAACATTTCAGAAAACGAAATAAAGGGAGTTGGTGTTTTGGTGTTTTTTTTCATTCTCACTTTCAAGAAGTATGGCAGTTGGTCTTCAGCTTACATAAGCCAGAACTGGATGATCTTTTTTGACCTTCTTCAGAGAGCAATGCTCTCACTATAGATGGCCAGATGAGAAGAGTAAATGGGCCCCAAAACATCAAAATAAGCCTTGATTCTACCTAAACACAATTTGTCTGAATGTTGTTTAGCTACAGTTCCTGGGTGATTTTAACCTTGGTTACTTTAAAAGTTTGGGATTTTTTTTAATAAATAGCCACCAACTTCACCTTGTTCCATTCTATATCCCTTTAGGATTCTACTCCAAATTAGCCCATAAGACTTTCACAGAAGCTCAGTACTTGAGGATCAAAATTCACTCCAGCCTGGTGTTTGTATGTCAGTACAGTTCTCTCCTAATTCTTTAATTTCTGGTCTGTAATCTCATAGTTGACAGTTTCTCATTGCTTACAAAGCACAGTTTCTATTCTTATATTCATGCATTTTGTTGAGCTATCACTTAAGAGAAAATTTCTGCTTCAGAGCAATAAGTTAAAGTCAACCCCAGTGTAATTATCAGCAAGTTTAGAAAAGTAGAACACACAGTCTAAATACACATGCTCCAAAGTCCTCATGGGCTAGTTCTGCATTACCTGGTAGGCACTTGGTCATGCTGCATTGAGAAAAAGTTGTGTTCCTCAGGAAAAAAAAAAAAAGGCTTATTTGTAGAATTTTTTTTTAAATAGTAACATTTATCCCTCATTGGTTTCTTAATAATGATTAGATGCAATGTGAAAAGATGCAAAATAATGAAATTCAGATAAGTGTCCCATGATTTTCCTGATTTGAGTGCATGACATTGACCCATACTGTGCAAACTGACAACAAAGACAGCTAGTACTACTGTATGATCCTTTCAAAGCACTCGCCTGTTACTATATGGCAAAGAACACAAATCACCTTTCTGCTTTGGTTTCCTCTTCCTCCCTAAAGATGTTTAAGGGAATGACATTCACAGTATATTATACAGTATATATATTATACATGATGATAATAATAATTGCATATCTCCTTTATTACTCAAACCTGAAGAAAAGCAAACAAAACAAAAGAAATACACAAAAATCTGACTCTTATTTCCCATACCAGAGATAATAAGAATTTACTTTTCCAAGGATAGGAAAGTTGAAACAGTATAAATCAATTATACAAGTACTGACATCTTTCAGTGCATCTGAGAGGAAATAACTTTAAAGCTGTGCATATATTTTGAGAAAAGAACTCGCTGAAAGTACTTTCACCTTGGCATGATTTTCCTCCACTGCATCTTCTGTATTTCCCTTTATTTAATGATTGATATTAGATCAGTGGATTCAGAGGATGAGCATGATATACCGAAGAATTCAGTAGGTGTTTTCCTCTGCAGTTGCTCTTGCTATATACAACAATTCAGCAATGCTTTTTACAGGATCTTTGTACACAGCCAGTGGTAGGTGCAATCTACCTGTATAAGCAACTATTCAGGAGTGTACTTAAGGCTTTTGCATTTAGATAGACCTTGTTCATATCAGTGTGTTCTGTAACAGTCAAAATTATGCAGAGAGAAATCCTCATATGGTAGAAATCAGATTAGCTTTGACAGTTACACCAGACAAGAACCCAAGTTAAAATGTGTTATATACTCTAGGCACCAAACCCCCAAAGCTTTGCAGATTTTGTTTTTTACAGGAACTGAGCATCAGACAGTGGAACTAACCCAGCACAGTAGAAAATATGCAAGTTACAACCTTATTTTTTAACTTGGTAAAGCAGACATGGCTCACTCCACACTTGTCTGGTAATTAATCTACATAATATGTGTGTTCTCCCACACTGACTGTCTGAATATCTCCATTCTGCAGCTGTGTTCTCTCTGATAGGAGCTGTTTCACACCCCAGTAAAACAGGTGCCTCATGAGTAGCTGTACCTGGTCCATCTGGCAGTAATTTAGCAACGACACTTTTATTATTAGTACTCTATAATCAGCTCATTGTATGATTGCCAGTCTGTCCCCCTGCCATTTTCTGGTGAGTGTGTTTGCATGTTTTTCTATTTTCAATACAAAACCAGTCTTTTGGGCCTTATGCCTAGCATGTGCAACTTGAGACTTAGAGAAGGAAGGCACACATAATGGGCCAAGCAGCTGGCTTTGTGTTGCCTTAGTAGAAAATGTCTAATTACAGCAGAGTACACACACCACCATTGATGGCAACACATTTGTATTAAAATGCCTTTGTTCTTGGTAGACTCCTATCATTTATCTAAATTACTATTATTTTCTCTTTCTCCTCAGAGCTTTTACTGAATCTCTGAGCAATTTCAAGCCATTAGCCTACAGATTCAGGCTTTATTCAATATGAATGCATTACTAGGAGAATGGCTGTCTGCCTAGCTGTGTCTGGCACTACCTAGTCATGTCAGGAATCGCAGATCCACGGGGCATGGCTCATCTCATTTTGATTGATGCTCCACTGCCCTAGTGTTGCTGCCAAGAGAGGTTGTAATTCATGCCCGGATGATTCTGCTGTCACTTATTTCTGCATACGGAGTCTGTGTTTTTCAGGGTGCATTTTAATTTCTGGGGTTTATTTCCATTACTGCCAAAATCTACTTGATGCTGGAGAGACTGCTTCCCAATACAAACCAATTGAGAGAAATGTCTATGTGGAGAAGGATGAGTGTGAGGAAGGAACAGGTGCAGCTGGCCCTTGTACATGTCTTTGCTCTTCATCCTGTGATTGGTGGTGAACAGGGAACATCTGCAGTCATTTCTTCTCCATGCTGTGCTCTTGTCAGAGCTTTGACAGACAAGATCAATCACATCATCTGGGTCTGTTGTTTTATTTCTTTTTGGTTTACTTAAATTAAGCTGTTTGGGCTAGAGACTGCTTTTACCTGCCTGTGTATATTGTACCAGATGTAGCAGGGCAAGCATATTGACACTGCTAAAATGAAAATATTCACTAACATTTTGAATCATTAAATATCTTCCAGAGTGTTTTGAAAAGCTGCTGCAGTGGTTGAGTTTCTGCCTTGCAGGGTCAAATATTGCTGCCTCCAAGAGAGGTTAGAATTAAGAGTGTTGAGAAAGCTGGGAAAGACTTTCATTCTGTGTACAAAAGCTCTTTTAGAGTAAACTGAAGAATCCAGCTAGAATTTCTCTTCCAACGAAGTATGGATACACAGGCAGGACACTGCCAGAACCTAGGGTTAGGGACTGTTTTAGGGGAAGGGCCTAGGTGAAGGGAAGACAAGACAGAGGAAAAGAGGACTCCAAAGGTTTTTGATAACTAAATGAGGGCAGGTTGCTAGATTTATCCTGCTAGCAGTAATTTTGGAATGCACACAACCTCAGTAGCAGCTGGAGATTGTGTCTCCAGTAAGGTTTAGAGTTTGGATAATGAAAAAGATAGGAAAAATGATAGCAGCAAGGTTTGAATATCTAGAAAGGGTAAGATTTAAACAAGAACCTTTTGAAGCCTATAGCCTACTTTTTCAACCTTGACTAGGGAACCTTGCAGTAGCCTCTAGCCTGCTGTGGCAGATTGCGCTTTCAGTATAGCTCCAGGCTTTTTCATTGTCAGAACCTCCACTGTTACTTTAAACCTTCCTAGGAACTGAGACATAGCCCAGGACTCCTGTCAAACACTGTAGAATTTAATGTTTGGAGGAAGAATGCCATGGCTTCTTAGGTGTAATGTTAGGGGCAGATTAGGGTTAACATTCAGCAGAAGTTGAATGATCTCATTCAGAAGTGAAAGCTAAGGGAGACAACCAGGTCTGCTTCTCCATTAGTGGGGATCTTATACCACAGTTCTATGCTGTACAGTACTTTAAAGGATTTAGGGGAGATTGGCCTTTCTTAATTACTAGTTTAGCTTAGAATTACGCTGCTTCTGAGAAGACAAGGGGGACCTGTGGTAAACTAAAACTTGACTGTGTTTTTGAGTTCTCCACCTCGCATCATTCTCTCCAGGTAATGTGTTAAAGCTTTATACACTTCACTCTCAGACAAGGGATTAGGATGTTGAAAACACCTAAACAAGGGACAGAGTAAAAGTAGAATCCACAAGGGCCCATGAAGATGATGTCTGGGTCTTGGACTCAGACATCCCTCTCAGCTGTTCATTTCATTGTCCAGGCTCTTGAAGACAGTCAGACCTAAATCCATGATTATTTTCCAGGTTCAGGTGTCAGTCAGGAGTTTAAAGAATGGAAATCCCAGGACAACACAAAGAACATGGTTGAAAAGAGACAGGCATAACTTAGAAGGAATTCCCAATCCTGTTTCATCTGAGGGCTTCATTAGTAGCAGGTTCACATTAGTAGCAGTTCTCTGGAGTAGAGACAGCAAGAGCAACTTTCAAAAACTGCCTCCTAATAAACCAAGAGTTTGTTAACGTCACTTTCAGCCTGAATACTCAGGTATTGTGCAAGGGGATCACCTCCCATGCGCCAGACTACTTCTAGCCCCAGACTACTTCATTGCTCAGCTCCATCTTCCCACAATGAAGTTACCAAATTAAATTTCATTTTAATTACTGCAACTGTCAGGCCACACTACTTTTCAGCAGCCTTCACATCTTTCTACCAGTTTATTTACTGACTTTACCCTCAGGCTTTGCAGAGCTCTCTCACACCTCTGCTACTTGTCTTATGCACCCAAGTTCTTTCCTCATTTTCATAGTGTGTGGATAGTCTCATTGTGCTATCTCTGCTCACTTTCATTCACAACTTTTTACTCCAGAAAACAGATCTCCTGTCTAAAAATACTGCTGGCATCATTTTTCTGATCCTGAAAGAGGTTTTATGATGTGTCAGGGCTCTGATTTGAAGAGCCTTGCTTGCACCATTGCTACTAAAAACAACATACACTAGAAGAGGATTTAATACCAAAATATGACATTTTCATTAGTCAATCTCTGAAAATGCAATAGATGACTTAATTAGCTATGTTATTATTTACTTTCCTGCACCCCAAAATGATAATATAATAAAGGCACGAACTGAAACACATTGAAAAATGTTTGTACTTAATTTTCTGTAGGAGGCTTAGATTTATAAATAAAGCAAATTTCCTTTCTTAGTCCATCACTTGTGATCAGTTCTTCTTGGGCTGGCAGATGAAATGAAGAAAGCAAGAACATACTTGTCTGACAGACCCGGTATGGGACACACCAGTACAATCACAACAGGGGCCCAAAAGCATCTAATAGATTGGTAAATCATAGACAAACATACTGATCCATCCTTTCCTTTGATCTATTTTACAAGATCAAAGCAGATAGCTTTCATAGCTCTAAGGGAAAGATAAGGCACTCATAGGAATAAGTTTTGCATCTGTAGTGGTACTCGCTAGAATGAGATTTTAATGGCAGTAAATCATAGATTCTTTAAAATTAGAGATACAGAAGAATATTTAGGTCATCCAGTCCATCCAATGCATGATTCCTCATGCAATCTATTCTCCAGTATCTTTATCCAGCCTGCTTCTAGAGCCTTTTTGGCTTGAGATAGAAGGTTATCTCCAAATGAGATCATAAATAATTTTTTCCCTGTAGCAAAATTAAATTTCCTGAGCATGTTTCAATCAATTTATTAATTCCCAGCAAAAGACACTGTCATTTTTCCCCACCAATTTGAAACAGATGGCCTCATCTGAAAGCTAGAGACCTGAAGATAAGCAATTTTTTCCACTTACAGGTCAACCACTTATCAGTGACCTTGAAAAGAAAAAAAATCTAAATGCTGAAAAAGTTTCCTTTGCTAAAGGAAAAATGAAAATATTTCACGTGATTGGTTCCAACTATCATTCAAAATTTACCCTGTGAATCAATTAAGCACTTAACAATGAAATAGCACTCTGTGTTTCAGCCCACAGGCCATCTGTACCCATATATGACAGTTAACTCAGGATGCAACTTCTGATTCCCTTTCAGAGGTCTGTCTGAGCCAACAGCAGTTTGCAGAGAAGAGTGGATTTTTCCAAAGGCTACCTTTCCCCAAGCATCTTTTTTTATGGAGTGAACTAAGAGGTAAGAAACTCCCAGAAATAGGCTCTTGCATTTCACTGTCTACTTTCTGTACTGGTCCCGAGAACATTCAAGAAAAGTTGCAGCTGTGAGTGGGCTGTATGAATTACTTCACTCAGGGCACCTGACACATGGAAACCATCTTTTCAAGTCACTTCTCCAGTCCTGTTACCTGCAGACAGGCCTCAATACAGCAGTTGATCTGCACATGAGTAGTGTAATCAACACTTCTCTCAATTTACTTTTTCTAAAATGCAAGAAAAAAAATTTAAAAAATCAAGTGCAGTTTTCCTCATTCTATTCATGATGAAAATATTTTTTCCTTGAAATTCCTGTATAAAACTCATTGGTGTTGGTTTACCATCTCATGCAGAATCCCTCTGCAGTGTTGATGGACTTCACTTTCACATCTCTATTTTGCATTTGCTGTGTGTGATGTTATTGCTGAAGAGATGGGGGGTTTTTGCATCTGATCTATTCTAGGTGCAGATTCTTAGTTTTATGAAAAACCCAAGAGCAAATCTGTCATGCAGTATTCAGTTCCAGCTGGCCTGATTTCCAGAACAGTTTATCCAGTTGTTTGTTGGCAGATACATTACCACAGGACATCATAAAAGTCCTTCTCATGGGAATGCATAAAAGATGGATAAGAAGCCATAAATGGTTAATTTTCACAATGGAAAGATATTAAAAGTCGTCCTAGTATTTTTCAAGATATTCATCTACGATGTGGCACAAAGTTATTGAGAGCAGTGAAAATTAGAATTGACAGCTAAAAGTTGCAGAGGATTCTTAATGCCAAGAAACTGAGGAATAAAGCATCAGATGAAACTCAGTATCAGTAAATGCAAACTGAGGTACATGGAGAACAACCTTAATTAGACAAGTAAAATGTCAGCCTGTAAGTTAACTTGTACTTCTCAAGAAATGATCCTGGAATTCGATTAAAACACCAGTTCAGTGCTCGGCATCAGCCAAAGATGGAAACAGATTATTAGAGAGAGATGAGAGAGAAGTACTGGAGAAAAGTGCATTATGTCATACTATGATGCCATGGACCACTTAAATGAGGCCAAGGAAAAATAAAAAGCAGATTTCAGATGAGGGAAAAATTAGAAGATACAGGATCTTAACACTGGAGGTGAGACCCAAGAAAGGAATATATATTAGAGGGGACAACAAAATTGTTCCTGACATGGAGGTAAACAGAAGATATTTTTTTTTGCCATTTCACAGAAGACAAGATGTAGAGGGAATCCGACACAGTGACTGAACAGGAGTATTCAAGTCAGTATTCTCTTTGCCATACAGTAACAAAAAAGTAACTACACTAATTCATGCAAGAAAATTCTTCAAGAACTCTTAAACATAAAAAAAAAAAAAGAGGTTACAGTACCTGTCTCAGGAATTCCTTACACCACAGTTTTCCAGAATCTGGGAATAAGTACAGGAGAAAGTATCATTTTTTCCTGTTTCATCCATATACTTTTTGTACAGAACAGTGTACTGAGCTAAACAGACTGTTAAATGACTGCATACAGTTCATTTACTAATATAGCTATTCTTAGGTCTGAACACCTTAAATCTTATCCTGCCCATTACGATTTCATGCTTAGCAGAGGAGATTTATCAGTCAAGGGCTCTCATGACAGGGCAGAACGCCTTTTGGTGGTCCTTCAGGCAGCGTAGGCCGGGAGTTCGGTCTACATAAATACAAGGGTGTGACTTCATATACCGTGTGCTTGGATGAAGGTTTGCTACAGATTAGGTTGTATTCCCCGCATCAAACGAATTGTTTTGGAATAAATTTTGTACCAACTCAGATATTTTGGGTTTTATCATTCAACCAGCCAGTTTTGTTTACCAGTTTAATGAACTAATCGAAATACTTGGCTTCCATGGTAACATGCGATGTTCTTCTGAAATTAGCTACATGCTCTTGAAAGAACATTTATTCTTCCAGTTTTCTGAAGAGTAATTTTCTATGCAACTTCACATAAAGTGTAAACATGAAGGCTATATCTTATATGGTTCTGTAAAATTGCAAATATTCTTCATAGTCTATCAATATATCTCACTCTCACTAATACTTTCCACATGAGAGTTCTTATTGTGTGCTAAAGTAAGGAAGTGCTATCATCATCAAAACCAGAAAAATGTGACTCAGAGTAAATATTAATAGCACTTTACAAAATCATAGAAAGTAAGAATATATGTACAAATCCTGAGTAGTGTTTCAGTCTGGAGAAGGTAAATACAAATGGTTTGCAAACACTGGGCATGGTAAGCAGACCTCTTTCAACACTTAATGCATTTAGTTTGTCGTATCTGTTGATTTCAGTATGTGACTTTGCTAGATTATAGGCAAGGTTTAGGGAACTGTTGCATAATATTTCAGAGAATTTACTTAAATTTCATTAAGAGCTAAAAAGCAACAGTTGTTGGCCTACATTGCTTCCTGTACAATTATATCATTACATATTCTTCTAAGGTTTAGGGGAAAAAAGTATCAAAAATACTATAGATGTTATTTGTTCTCTTCTGAAATATGTGTATGCAACTGAAGGAATATATCCCTCTGAAACAAAAACTAATTCTAGATATGCTTTTCACAAGGTGTAAATCCACAGTAGCATCAGTACTACAGAGCAGAACGCCAGTGTAAGTCTCATTTCCATTGACATCAATAAGACTAAATTTGCAGCTAATACGAAGTAGCTCCATGAGGAACGATATACTTGTAAGGCTTTTCTCCAGCTACGGTCTGCACAAAAAAAAACCCCAAACAAACAAAAAAATACCTTCACTTTTCATTTCACACCAGCCAGAGAACTTCACAGTACCACTTTCTCCGTTGGCTGTTAACAAACAGAGCACTGGGGAGAGAAGCCTGCTGCTGCTGACCTTAGAGGCTCCAATTTACCCACTCACTTTTCTTGTGGCTTTCCCCATTACAGGTGGGTCACTGATTTACTAAAGCAGTGATAACTCTCTCACTAGCAGGCACTATCTTCAAACAAGTTGGTTATTCATGAGTGCAGTATGCACCTCAGTGCTAGTACTTGACCTCTTATTTGTTCTTTTCCTCGTCTATTTGGACCAATTTGTGCTCATAAAATTGCTTTGGGCCTTTTCTATCCTCCAAGCTTGTACAGTTCCACTGCATGATTGCTTCCTTACATAATGAGATAACAACAGTAATCGATGACTTAATATTTCCCTTTTCTAGCTAATTAGCTTCCTGATCACAGTGCTGCCATCAGGAATGTTCAGGTGCCACAGACTATTACACCAGTCAGGGCTCTAAGCCAGGAAACATCCAACACTTTTAGTGCTGACAGGTGTCATATTTGCCCGAGGTGTTCTCTTCCAGATGTGATATGAAGCCAAGCTTTGTGGTGCACTGAGTTGCTAGAAGATGATGGTGTCTCCACACATGTTATGTTCTAACTCTAATTTATCTGCAAAATGTTATTTGCCGGTTTGGGTAAATAGACCTGACATTTGAATCAAATGCATTATAATCCCCCTTATCTAAGCTAGTATGAAGAACTGGCATGTGGTACAAACTTACATTCTGTTCTATGGAAGGGAATTTAATGGAAGATATAAAGTGACTTATGCTTGGGGATTTTGCAATCTAGGTCGAGTGTTCTGTGATCTTCAGCTGACAGGTACTCAATTTTAGGCACTGAGAATACATTACAAAATTTAGACAATGACCATGAGTGAAACAAGGAGGAAAATTAGGAAAAGTCTTTGTCAGTGTCTCTCATAGAAGCTATGGCAGAGAGAAACCCCATGGTAATGTTACTGGTACACACTCTGTAATTTCATGTACCGAATTCCAACTCTGTGTTCCTGAACATTCCCCACCCTTCATACTTATTAATATCCATGTATATACATTTAGATTAAGTGGAAGAAAGAAAAAGGTAAGAAGTGGCATATTTCACAAGTGGACTACTCAGCCTGTGTTTTTCTGAGTCAAGAATGAGTTTCTACAATTAATGTTTATGTGCAGATTTTATGTATCACAAACTTATGTACTAGTGCAGCCATTTCAAAGATATTGTCAGGAGTACCAAATGCAAGAACATTATTGATTACTAGTGTATTGCTACTGGACTGGCATACCCCATATTTTCTAGTCTATTTATCTAAAGGAATTACCCATTTTCTGACTCTATGATACTCATTTCCTTTGATGGACCACTGACAGTAGAAGAGATGTATTCAAAACTCAGGATTGAAACTGGTCCTTGTAAAACTCTCCCTGTTGGAACATACCAGGCAAAATGAATTTCCTTGATTATCACTATATCACTTCATGTATGTTTTGACTTTCATTTACAAAGGGAACCTGTCGTTAATAAAATTTCTACAATTGAGAACAATATAATTATTCTATTTTTGATCAATGATAATTTTATTTTCCTGAAAGATCGTACTTCTAAACTACTTAATTCTCATGATCAATGTTGATAACACTAACATCTTAAATTCATAGTCATTTATCTCCAAAAGACACTGTGATACAAATTTTTGCAGAATCATAGAATATGCTAAGTTGGAAGGGACCCATCAGGATCATCAAGTCCAGCTCCTGACCCTGCACAGGACACTCCAAGAGTCACACCATGTGCCTGAGAGCATTGTCCAAACACTTCCTGAACTTAGACAGGCTTGGCGCTGTGACCACTTCCCCAGAGCACCTGTTCCAGCACCCAACCACCCTCTGGGTGAAGAATCTTTTTCTAATATCTAACCTAAACCTCCTCAGCTCAGCTTCATGCCATTTCCTTGAGCCCTGTAACTGGTCACAAAAGTGAAGAGATTGGTATCTGCCCCTCTGCTTCCCCTTGTGAGGATACTGAAGACAGCAACGAGGTCTCCTCTCAGTGTCCTCTTCTCCAGGCTGAACAAAGCAGGTGACCTCAGCCTCTCCTCATAAGGCTTCCCCTCAAGACTCTTCACCATCCTCTTGGCCCTTCTTTGCATGCTCTCTAATAGCTTAATACCTTTCTTATATTGCAGTGCCCAAAACTGAACACAATATTCAAGGTGAGGCTGCCCCAGTGCAGAGCAGAACAGGACAGTCCTCTCCCTCAACCAACTGGCGATGCTTTCCCTGATGCCCCCCAGGACACGGTTGACCCTCCTGGATGCCAGGGCACTGCTGACTCATGTTCAACTTGCCATCAACCAGGACCCCCAGGTCCCTTTCCACAGCACTGCTCTCCAGCCTCTCGTTCCCCAGTCTGTACACACAACCATTGTTGCCCCATCCCATATGCAGAATCTGGCACTTACCCTTGTTAACTTGGTGATTGCCCACCTCTCTAATTTGTCGAAATCTCTGCAGGCCCTCTCTATCCTCAAGGGAGTCAACAGATCCTTCCAATTCATTGTTGTCGGCAAACTTAGTAAGGCATTAGAAAGTTTTTTTCCCATGATAGAATAGATAGTCAATACCCTTGATAACTTTCTTTGTAACTATTGTTCAAAAATCCTAAAGTACAATAGCTTGGAAAAGTAGAAGACTGAACAAATGAGGCAGTGCTCTATCTTTAGCTTGGAGGAATAAAATAGACATGGTAAGCAGCAATCTATATTTTAGTGGTAACATTTATCATAATAACCAGTGGATTATTTAATTCATCATAAAACATTTTATTACACACTTAGGGGAAAAACCCCCACAGCAAAACAAAACAAAACTGAGAAAACCCCCAAAACACAAAACAACAAACAAACCAGAAAAAAAGTCAGTCCTGGCCCGCAAACACAGTTCATCAACACTTCCTAATAACACGTGTTTGGAATTCCTGATTGCATATGTTTTTTCTCCCTATCCTTTCATTCCTAAACAATCTAAAAGATATCAAAGAAGGTCAAGATAAGGGCAACAAAAGGTACCTTTATTTGGGGAGAGGTTGCATTTTATTCATACTTGCACACAGAATTAAGTACCAGTCCAGAATGTATTGACTTTCTGAAGGTTCGGTTTCATGAAATGAAAACCTCTAACTCACCAAGCTAAATCTAATTAAAGAAAGAAATTAAATAAAGAATGACAACTGGGAACTATTTCACACCCTGGAAGATACCAAAGGTACAATCAGGCAAGACAGATGAAAAACAGTAAAAAGAAAGAGGAAAAACCAACAAGAAAAGAAAAGATGATGATGATGATCAGTCACAAAATATTTATGTTTTTGTAAATTAATGTATTAGACTGTGTAAGAACAAGAAAAATGTGTATCTAGAAATTTAAAAGTATGCCTCCGAAGCTTTAATTTGCATAATTAAGCATATAGTAAAGTCTGTGAATTGTATAAAATATCCAAAATTTCATTCCAAGGTGAACTTAATAACAAGCAAATATTGAAATGCTCCTTGACAAATGGCAGAAGTTTCTTCTGAAAACAGAGTGTTAGAGTTTCAGAAACTCAGAACCCAGCTTTCAGAACAGGCAAGTGATAACAGAAAAGAGAAACCTCACTTTTACTTAACAAGTGCTAAGTGCTCTTTTTTATTTATCCTTCTATTCAATTTCAGTTGTAGTTATATATGAGCACTCAGTCCAAGGTAATCCTTTAAAACAAGCTCCTCTACAATGTCTTCATTGCTTTCTAATGTAAATCTACAATCTATAATACATTTCAGGTAGGAGAAATGCTATTTCATAAACAGCATTCACTCTCCACTGTATAACTAAAAACTTGAAAGCTCACACAATCACAACTCCTGCTACTATGTATTCATCTCACAACATTAGAGAAGCCTCTCTTCAAATCCAGTCCTTTGTACCTGTAACAGCTACCAGATGTGATGATGGTTGGTGCTCTCCAGCTTTAACAGCTGTGAAATGAAACAAGGACAGAGTTCAAGACAATCCTATCTGTATATATGCACTGTCTACCACACTTGTGATAAGGTCTCACTTCAGACTTTACATTTTCACAACATAAAGCTGTGATCTTTTTCTCTTACATGCTTTCGGTTTGCACACGATAAAGTTTTAAGGCAGGAACTTATGGTTCTCCAGGATGCACATAAACCCCAAATATTAAAACTTCAGCTCTTGGAGCAAGTATCCATTGTCCAGCTGCATGTGACACATGGGATGCTGGAGCAGAAGAGCATGTATAAAATCTAAAAAATTGTACTGTAATTGAGATTGTGTTGCTTCTGTTTCTCAAGGATGGTACTTCACTCAAAAGAGCACCGGTATAAGGACCCTAAAACTGAGAGATGTCATACAGCTGGTCTGTCACAGGAGGCACTTGCAAGTAGAGCTCACAGCTCTGCAGCCTAGAAGTGCACATTTTTTCAGAACATCTTTTTGCACATTTTAGCATATTAGCTCAATGTGTAGATTCATACTGCCTTTTTCTTATGTGAATTTCACATGTCTTTTTTCGACTTATAAAGGAAGGTGTTCAGAGCACGTGAGCATGGTAATTTTCTGCTGTTGTATTTTATAAACAGAAAATAATGGAAATGTGTATTGGTAGAAATAATGCCCCAGTTGGTGCATATAAGTCATATTAATAGGGAATTAATTTACTTACTTAATAAGAGCCTCTATATATGTAACTACTGATCTGAATCTGGCTTCAATTAATTACCTCTCAATATTCTTGCTTCTTTTGTTCTAGCGGCAAATCCTCAGTCATAACAGAGTTAATTTGGGAGCTCCAAAATTGCTCAGTCAAGGGAGAGGACCTGTGACAACAAATATAGGTAGAGGACTGGAGTTTTTCTAGCTGAAACTGGTAGTGCTGATGAACTGAGTTATTTCACCTTCATTCTGAAGTAGATGAAACAACATGGAAAGGGGATGTCAGTGGAAAAGAATAGTATTTGTGAATGGAAATACTTTTCCCGTTTTGAAGCTATATTTAAAGTTATCCAAAAGAGGTCAAAGGCAGAAAACTGCACTCTGAACAGGAGTCTGTTCTGAGCTGCAAGAGGCACAACTGCTTCAGGACTATTCCTGAGAAATGTTATGCAAATAAAACTGCCCATAATCCTGACCTGAGTTCATCAATATAATCTCTTCCATTAAAAGTACATTCATCTATGAAAATAATAGGTGCTATGGCCTATTTTTGCATCATTGTCAACAGTTTCATATATTGTCAATCTCTTCAGGTTTGGAGAGAGACAGAGACTTGAACAACCAGACACCAGCACATTCTCACACCACGGGAAGGAGTTAGCAGTTTCAGCCTTCTGTGATTATGAAAGTATGGTCTTACATCTCAAAATCATTTTTAGAAACTCAGTAGACTTTTCATAGTAAATCTCAGATCTCCTTAGGCACATCACCTCGTCACCCCTGCTTTGGATGGTCCCCTTGCGAAGCTTGATGGCATCTGTAACACAATCCTGGCTGCTTATCCGCTTTAAACATCAAAGTTGGTAGAACCCATACAAAAGGAAAATATAAACAACATGAAACGATGTATATTAGATCACATGTACATTTTAAATTGCACTCATCTCAGAAAGCACATATCTACAAAAAGCCGGGAGTTACATTATGAAACTGAGTTTTGGACAGGTGGTGTGTTCTCTGTGCCTCACAGCACAGCAGCTGGAGGTACCGAGGCTGAGGAGCGTGTTAGGAACCTGATTAATCCACAGTCTGAAAGAAAAGTGACAGACAAATGGTTAGCAACCCTCATGAAAGATAAAAGACAGCTAAAAAGAGGAATCAGAAGATATGCCACTGGTGTGAACACATTCTAGCTTCATATTCTGGGTCAAAGGAAAGGAAAAAGTCTTAATACCTACTCCTTCTACCACAAATATTATGCTTTGAGTTCAGTCTGTTTTGTGATAGAGGCTGACTGGAAGCAGCAAAGGTTCTTTAGAATTGTTTATTCTTGAGGAAGGAGCAAATTTCTACCACACTTTCAACCATCTGGGAAGAAAAAGGGATAAAATCCTTTATCACTTCACGCTGCAAACCCAAGACATCGGAAGAAGCCTCTTTTGAGTGGCTAAGCCTTTTATGCCATCACATTTCTTTGTATGTTTCTGAGTTTCCTTTTGTGTAGATACATGAATAAAACCTTACAAATGAACATGTTTGTGGAAAAGAAGACAGTGAAAAAATTTGTGCTTAGCCAACTCAAGGTTGTTTTATTCTTGAATGAACTATTCATGGACTATTTTCCCACTTTTCTCTGAGCTCCAAGTTTTAGGCAAAGTAGTGTGCCAAGCACTTTAAAATATATATCCATCTGAACAATTTTAGCAATATAAGCATTGATTACCTCCCATGAGTCAGGATGGATAAGAGGAATGAATTAATTACATCTCCATTATTAATTGCCATGATTTTAATACAGCCAGATGGCTATTTGTTAGTGGTGGCAGCTCCTCTATGATGTGTTGCTTTCTCTGACTTAATATTTTTCTCAACAGAAAATGCAGAGGAAACAGAGCAGATATGTGGAGTTGTTAAAACAGGATGAAGTTATGTCTTAAGAAAAGTTTAATCAAAATCCCCTCAGTTTCCGCACTAAGATTTAATAGAAATCTCGTTGAATTCAACTGAAGTCCAAATTGATTAATTAATTTAGTAAGTAAATAAATAAAAGCCAGAGCTAAGCGAGAGACACACACAGCTCCAGTTCTCTACTTCTCTGCTTCCTACAGAGTTTAATTGTAACACTACTGTTACTTAGACAAGTCACAGCAAGCTGAAACTACAGCTTTTGTCTGAGACATACCTGTGGAAAATTTAGCTAATGTAGTTATTGGCTTTCTAATCAATCCTTTGAGATTCACATAGATTCCTGCCCACTGGCAACTGGGAGGAAGTAAATTTACTATGTTAAGAATTGTTTCAATATAACAAATTAAAAATATAATAAATTTCTACTCTTACTCTAGGTCCGCAGACTGAGACTCCAGTGATACCAGTACAGATACCACTGATTTACACTTGTAGAAGACATAAAGCAAATATCAGAAAATTTACATATTTCTCTCCGGGGCTTTAGTATCTTCTTTTTCATTTTACTTTTTGTGTCAGAACTATTGGTTGGGGTTTTCTTTCTCCATGTTTATTTTTATTGAGTTATGGTATAATTTATTCTTGGGAAAGCAGCCTCATAATTTATCAGCTGTCTCCAGATTTCATCTACATTTTTATTACTTTGCTTATGAATAAAATTTTGTTCTTATTCTGGTGCTCTCTGTCAGCAACTACACCGGCACCTTGCTTTAACCCTATGACCTTGAAAATCTAACTTTTCTCTGAAATACCTCCATGTTCCCAATATGCTTCATCCCAATACAAAGATGAACATTTTCCTCACACTCAGTCTAATCCATGTACAAGCTGCCTTCGAACAGACTGAGGACAAGTGCTCAGCTAGCTTCCAAGCTTTGTATGCAACCCAAGCAGAACACTTAACTATTTCATTTACACTTCCACCTTTCCCTCTGCAGGAGCCCTAATTTGGGTCTCATTCCTCTCCTCACCAATTGCTTTTCATAAATCATATCTATGAATGCAGTTACTTTTTTTGCCCCTGCTTCTTTACAAAATGCAGTTGAAAGTGGCCTACAGATTTGACAGTTACTGAGGTAAGGATTAGGAGACAAACAGATGAACAAAATGATGGAAAGCCAGCATAATCACATAATCTTTGCTTCCAGCCAAAACAATAATTTTGCAAAAATTGCATTTGCTGCTACTGAAAGGATTTTGCGAAAACTCTGTCATGGGAAAGTGATCAGTTCCCAGCACTGGGTACCATCTCAAAACCTTGAAAATCAGCTTTACTGAGCCCACACCATGCAGGTAGAATCAGAAACTCTAACACGCCAGTCATTTCTTGCTGGTGACGTACAATGTGTTGGTGAAAGAATAGCATAACAACATGGACCTAACAGAACTGGTCCCTTCTCAAGATCAAACTAAGCCCCACCATGATGGATAAATGGATGCAATTCTGGATGTATTATGAATCACTGAAAGCTGTTGCTCTTCCAATCCACAAGTCCAACGCTCGTCCACATTATGTTCATTTTCAAGATGGACAGTTTGAGGCATTCCCTTTCAATTTTAGTTTTTTGTACATTCCAATGTAAACAAAATAAAGATATAAATGCAGAAGAAAAGCACAACCAAACAGAAAAACATTATTGTGAGCTGAAAAATCTGTGGATCAAATTTTCATAATCATTACTGTTGGACCTATCACTGACATGCCAGATTGAAAAGAATTGTCCTTGATTTTTACTATGCACCTTTCATTAGTGTTTATGAAAGGCTGATTAAGTGTTTCCTTGAGATTCAGAAATAATTCAGTGGGTTATTTTGCTTTGATGCCAAAAACTTTCATAGGCATTGGGGTTTTAGCTGTTTCCTCATGCAAAATTTTATCCACTTTCTTTGACTTTCACTGAAGTTGTCACTGACTTGCAACATTGTCATCGCTTCAGAGAAATTCTATCACTTCTGAAAAGTGAAGGATATTAAACTGCCTTACTCCAAAGTTAAAATGAGATTCTTGACTTTTTCTTATGCAAGTTTGTTAAAGTACTCTGTAGTTCTAAGCAGGAGTGGTTTTTCCGTTCTAAATGCTGACATGCAGAACTGGAATAACAGTCGTTATTATAGTTATCAGTCACTTAAGGCTTAGCTATGCCTTGGGGATGTTTCCTAGAGTATATGCAACTGTCCCTTGCAGGGCGTCTGAGTCTGCACTGAATTCCAATCAAGGTTTCTAGTATATTTTTCTATTATTTTTCTTTTTAATTGCTGCGAATTCATTTCTCCCCACCTCTCCACCTTCATATATACCTTTTCTTGTCATTCACTCTTTCAACTTATTACAAATCTTTATAAAGCACATTCAGTGTTCACATTTGCATATCTCTCTTTTATATGGACTGTCCTCTCTTTCCTGTGCATGCCTGTTCTTGGTAATCACAGATATAAGAAGGGAAGTAGACCAACTGAACTGTTCCATTGCCCTAGGTCGAGGGTGGAATTGAGCTTTATGATACGCTTTCAAGACTGCCTTCTGGAGGCAAACAGCAGGTAAATGTGCAAGATAAGTGCTACACCTAACACACTAGGAGTTGTACAGAGAGCAGACCAGGCTTCAGTGCATGCAGATTGCTCTGTCTCTGTAAGCTCCACTTAACTCGTTCACACAAATCAAGAGTTCGGCCCACTTTGGTCCACTGTCCCCTTTCCTCCCCCTGACTGCTTGCATACTTGTACCACACTGTAGATACTCTCTTCTCAATCATACATTCACTAGGCCGTGGATAAGTATGTGCATATACCTCTCATATTAACAAAAACGCCCCACATAATGTGATATTTTTTTCAAAACTTGCATCTCCCAGGATCAGAGGAATACATCACACTTGCACCTTGATAATGTAAGGTTTGCATTTTTTTTTTTTAATTTTCCTTTCTTCTTTTATGGGAGAATAAGTTTGGACTCTCAACCTCTCTAATTTCAAAAAATGGAGCCCTAAGGCATGTTATGATTGTGGGTTTTAAATTCATTATTTTTAACACTATCTCATGATTTTCAAGGGCATGACTCATCATTCTAGAATGCCTGGAATTAACAATACCGCGTGACAGTAAAAACAAGGCTCCATCATAGCATAAGGCCTTAGGCAGTACTGTAGCAATAAAACAAACACTATCTTACAGCTAAGAAGCTATTTCTAGGTCCCTCTGGGTGTCAGCAGGACTTAAGCAGAGCATAAAAAGAAGTGAATTTCACAAGGCATCTAAGCCTTTGTGATAAAACAGTATAGCTTCTGAGGAATTAATTTTACACATAAGTAGAAGTTTCCACATATACTGTACAGCAGAATTATGTAATGAAAAATTTTATTAGGTGAGTTTCTATGCAGTGCTTACACCTTGCCTTCATTGTTTTGACTACAGGCATTCTGCCCCCAAAGAATACATTAGTGTTTTGTGTATCATTATGGATGGTGAACTGTAATAGAAAGCAGCTTTGTTGCTTGATAAACTAAGTACAATTTGAAGTTCTTGCAGTTTTACTTAAAAACTCATAAACACGTGTTTGGCTAGGACAATGAAATGCCATTTAGCTACTGAACTCCCAATTAACTAAAATTCTGTGCTGGTGCTACTGATGTAAATCAGGCTATTAGACAGGCAGTGCAAATGAAGATGCAGAATTGGTTCCAACCATTTAGCTATTGCTAATTGAGATGAAATGGAAGGCAACACATTGAATTTAACACTGTCTGTACAGAGAGCTTAGTAGTCTTTTTTCATTGCAAGAATTTATGGACTGTGCAATGACAGCAACAGTGAAAACATGACAGTGTAATAGCGTGATGCATTGTAATGCTTTATCCTTTATTATAAAACAACTGGGAAATATGGAGGTGATGGAACATTACCTCTCACGTTTTCTGGTGAACCTTTCCATACTGCTGTATCTCATGGCACTGCTGAAGCTAAAACCAGTGGAAGAGTTACTGGGAAAATTTGATCATAGGGAAGGGGTCATATTATAATCACTAACAAAAGCAGCTCAAGAGTCCAGATTTCCACAGGGGAAGCTCCATAAAGCAGTATTTACCCCTACAACAGCAGTTTGTAGATGACTTGCCATTCAGGTGCAAATCAGAGCAAAAAGTCTTGACTAACGCATAGGGTAAGAACGGCACCTGAAATTTAATTCAAGGAAGTTAATAGGTCAGCTGAGGAAAGGAAGAATTCAGCTGAGGAAAATATTTAGGGAAGAAGTTACTTAGACTCTGCATCTCAGAGTGATTTTAACATCTGGGCTAAAAAGTAGTGTTTTGCCCCTGTTTGAGAGCTGTGAACTTTCTTGTACGTCCCAGCCTAAACCCGCTCAATACTTAATTTTAAATAAGAAATCAACAACATTCAACATACAGGAAAGTGAATATGCCACCAAGTAAGTCTCCTTCCACCCACTGAAGCTATCTCATTTCATACAAAACAATATAAAGTACTGTGTTAGTGGCAGCTTGCAAATTAGTGAGCAGACCACTAGTTGGTATCATAGTTCAGGTCTTGTTTCAGTGAACAGTGAAGTATTTCCAGCAAAATAGCTTTAATGAGTGCTTGACATCAGAGAGTCTAATAAATCACCACACTGGAGCATTTTAGGGTTAAGACACTTCTCAGAAGAGTAGCAGTCCCCCCTTCAAATCAGGACAAGGAGCTTATTGAACCAAACTGATGACACAATTGGTATAAGCAGCTGGTCACAAGGAGCTATGCTGATTACACACTTTTGTTCTACTATCGTCACCAAGAATCTGCATTATGTTAAGAAAATCTGTTCTCCTAGGATTCTTTGAATGGACGAAAAAGTAGATCTCCATGCATCTTTGAACAAATGAGG
The DNA here is from genome assembly GCA_035584735.1 of Pseudotriccus pelzelni. NCBI lineage: Eukaryota > Metazoa > Chordata > Aves > Passeriformes > Tyrannidae > Pseudotriccus > Pseudotriccus pelzelni. The sequence goes on from JAWMRA010000113.1 coordinate 29,569,406, forward strand.
GAGCTAGGGTTGTTTAGCCTGGAAAAAAGGAGGCTGAGGGGAGATCGCATCACTCTCTATAACTACCTGAAGGGTGGTTGATCCAGGTGGGGGTTGGCCTCTTCTCCCTGGAAGTTAGTGACAGGACAAGAGGACATACCTCACATTATGCCAGGAGAGATTCAGGAAGAATTTCTTCACTGAAAAGATTGTCAAGCATTGGAATAGTCTGTAAGACCCCCAGGCTCTAAGCTCATCAAAGGGGTTTTACTTTAAAAAATATACAAGTTTCCAAAATATCACCCACTTAGTTTTTTAAAAGGACCTTCATTTCTTTTCATACCTTGAGATAGTGCAAAGGGAGAAGATGCTATATGTGTTTTCTCAGGAGGTCAGATACTTTTACTTGCAAACTTCAGAAGTTAAGGCAACTTAGCAAAAGTTTAAGGGGCAATATTCAAACAAAATAAAACCTTCTAAAAAGGATTGACTTAGGACATGCTAAATCACCCAACTCAGCAAAATCCAACCCATCGGGTTTTAAGTTACCCAAAATATCAAGAAAGGAGACTTAGGAGAAGAAGAAGAAGCAAAGAATGAGAGAGAAAGAAAGAGAATTATAGCTACCTCCCCCGATCCAGCATAGATCCAGCCACCAGGAGTCCAGAAGATGATAGGGTCCAAACACATGGCGAGCACACTTCTTTATTTTTACTCGTTCTAGCCCCCTGTGGCTGCACCTCCCAGGTGGGATTTCTGTTGTGCCAGCCAATCTGGGGCTGGGTTAGGGGCTCCAGGTGTGTAGGATGGGACAGTGCTCCACTGTCCAGTGAGTGACAGCTCCCTGGGGCTGCCCAAGGACGCTGGATAGGGTCAGGGCACCACCTCACCTTCATGAAATTCTATCCTTCCCCACACACAGACACTCCTGAGTTGATCCAAGACAATTATTAATATAATAATCCAGTGTCTCACACAGGCTGCCCAGGGAGGTTGTGGAGTCATCATACTTGGAAGTGTTCAAGAAATGATGGGACATGGCATTTAGTGTTACAGTATAGTTTACAAGGTGAACCTTGGTCACAGGTTGGACTCTATGATTTTGTAGGTCTTTTCCAACACTAATGATTCTATGATTTTATCTGGAGGTAAGATTAAATTTTATGGTAGGCAGCTTGGTTGCCATTTTAGGTGTCCCTGGGTGCCTAAACTTTGGTGTTCTCTGATTAAGGATTACACAGTTAGGTCCTTCCTAACTAGGTCAGGAAATGCACTATTACTACACAATGCATTCATTTCTGAAGTTGTGCAAGGGGTCTGAGGACAGGAAAAGGAGCCAAGGAAAGGCATGACCTCTCAATATCTCTAGCTGAAGCTATGCCATTATGCATAAAACAGCTAGGTCAGATGAAGATAGAATAACTTATGAAGCTTAGGAGTTTAGTCAGTGACTGAAGACAAGAATAGGAAACCTTAATCTATTATCCATTCTAATAAAGAAAGCCTTTTGTCAGAAAACTATTCTGGCAAAAGCTGAGGTGCTTAAGAATTTTAGATTGTAAATGAGAAGGTCTTTGGAGAGTCATAATTTTCAATATAGTACCTCTATGTTCATATCAATGCACTTGTCTTCTGTGATCATTTCCCATAAGTACTTCTATGATTGAATTTCTCTGAAATGAATATTCATGCAAAGTATATGTATTAGCCTGCATATCTGAATGGTTCTACCAAAAAAAAAAAATTGCAATGAACTTTCTGCAAGCATTTACATCTGAAATGAATTGCAGTCAGCCAATCATTCAGTGAAAGCTCTTTCACATGACTCGTATGATCACATGAAAGTGATATGTATCCTTCTGAATTGAAAGCTGTCAGAAACCAAATGGTTAAACTGCAGAAAAAACACAGAGCAGTCAAGAATGTTCTCAGTCAAAGAGGATTTTTAATGTATTTGTATTCTTATTAATTTCTTATATATTATGATGCTCATCTTTCAACAAGAATTTTTAAAGAGTGAAATTATCCTTATGATAAAATGGATTGGGCTTTGCGGGGAGCCTACCCCACCACTGCTTAAGTGTTCCTCCTGGGCAGAAGTACCAGAAGGGAAAATGCTGCTGTGCTCATACAGCAGTGTAATAAGACTTTGGCTGAAATATGTGTTTTTTAAAAAGAGATGTTTTCTTCTCTGTTGGGTGTGTTGCCATGGAGAGTTGAAAGCAGGAGCCTGCAGGTTTACAAGATGTGTGTAGTTTAAGAATATGGACTTAGGACAACAGATGCCTGAGTTTGAATAAAGTAGCATTCAGAAAACCAAGGAGCATGCCACCGCACCTTTGAGATGCCTGTTTTTTCCCTCTCTTTTCAAGATTGCATCTTGACGTAGAAGAAGTAAATGTACTGCCATATAACCTTTCCCATAGTTCACTGTTAAACAACAGGTGCTCAGCATCAGGAACCAGAATACAGGATAATTACAAAAAAAAAAAAAAAGGTTTAAAAATCATGTGATTTGTTTATATTTTAAATATATCAGCTCACACTCTGAATCTGACTGTTTATAGGCAAATCTTCAGCTCCTCTGAACTTGAAAACTATTCCACACCAGAACCTCAAGGGAAAGATTGATTTGTCCATTATTTGCTTATATTGCATGTTTCCAGGAGCAGGCAGGAGCCTTAAGAAGAGAAGCTAAATGTCAGTGACTCAATAGCTGGCAGTATGTTGTTCACATATACAAGGAATAAGGACAGGAGAAATAGGGGAAAAAGGCTTACAGTAAAACTTTGCAGAAAACAAGAACGAAAGATCCTTGAAATATAACAATTACTATAAGCACCAGTGAAACTTGGTGATAAGAGAAACTTTAATATCAACCAACCAAATATCAACCCTTTGCCATAACAAAAGTGTAGCTAGAGGGGTCATAGGTATCACCCACAGCTATGCTTGAATTTTGTTCACCTTTAATGACTAAAAAAACTGCATCAAAAGACTTGAGAAGAAAATATGGCAGACACAATTTCTGAAACTTACAGAAAGGTCTTTGAGAAGTCAAATATTTATCTGTACCTCAAGTTCTTTTGTCTTCAGTGAAGAGGGTACATATGCTGAAAGCACAGGGATAAACTTTAAGATCCCAAAAGAACAATACCAGAGAATTTGAATGTATTTGAAGCTTTCCTTAAAAGGTGACCTGGAATATGAGATATCACGTCAATGATCCAACAGTGAAAACTCCTTTTGTAATTTTCTCCTTCTCATCTCTTGAATCATGTCCCTGATGCCTCAAATCAGTTACTGTTGCCTTTACAGGAAAATTCGGGTTTGTGTATACCTGGAGTTCTATGTGGACCTGCATTTTATGAGACACAAATGCTCTAATTTTTAACATATATTACTTTTCTTAGCTGAAGATGCTCAAAATATTAACAGAGAGGAACTGACAGAAGGAGAAAAGGGGCTATAGATAGTTTTGGACTTTATTAGCTGAAGACCTTGCAGAATCTAGAACAGATAAGAGAATTGTGGTCTTTGTTTCAAAAATACAGAGTCTGATGGCAAAAAGTCACTCTGTTTTGTATGTTCTTTTCAAGCAGATAGAGAATTGATGATGAACTAGTTGCAAATATATCCTTGCATACTTCTGCTCAGCACTTTCTTTAACAACTCTCTCTCCCTCTGCACTGAATATCTATACCACTGCCAGTGAGAAGATCAAACTGGGGAAAAGGAGAAAAAAGAGGACAAGACAAAGCCTGTACCCATTTTTGTCCATCATGTGTGGTCTTTTCAAAAAAGAAATGAAGCAGTGACAAATGGTGAATAGAAACTGGATGAGCTGAATCCTAAATAAAGAAAAAAAAAGTAATATTTTTCAAAAAACAGAATTAAGTAGAGGGGACATGGACACATATACTGAAACAAACTGTGTAAAAGCAGAGGGCACATAAAGAAAGTGATGTTAAAAAAGAAGAAAAGAAGAGGCAGACTGGTTTAAAATTGATGACAAAACCTCATTAGGATTTTGTGGAGCTTCACGTCCCTGTTCTTGAACTGTGAAGTTCACTGATCTTGCAATCTGCAGGAGTAGGTAATATGACCAAGTAAGTTTGATATAGTATTGGCCATGAGGATAAGAGCCCCTGCATTTTTAGGTGTTTAAAAATTCCTTATTAATTGTTGTGTGACACTATTGATCTCACCAACACAGGGTTGATAGAGGTAGAAAATAGAAGATCAAAGTTTATAGAAGGTAGAAGATCAAAGGACACCACTGAAAATACAGACTATTGCAATACCCACAAAAAATGGTGTTATCTTATATGTAGCAAACAGAAATGTGGTTTTAATCACTAGGAAGATGAACAAGGTTAGTGTCTGAGCTTAGGTCTCCTTTAGATGGTTATATTCTGTTTACTGAGGATAGAGATGTTTAAGATACCTTCTTAAGAACTGCAGTTTATGTTTGTTTAATGCTTAAGCTGAAAAAATACCATGTCAAAAATTCTGGACAAAAAAAAAAAAAAAGAGAATATTACTTTAAAGAGTAAAAAACATCATAAATATTTTAACATTCAAGAAAATCCAATATTTTAACTTAAAAACTCGGCATGTTGGAGACTCTTCACCTTTTTGTGGTATGCTTCCCCTCCCCTCTCCACGACTGGATGCCTAATTACTGGTACTCTTGATGCATCTAAAATAGTATGCCTTGTGATCTGAGGTTTAATCTTTCTAAAGTGAAAAGTTTTGTGATGTGTTCAGATGACTTTCCAAACCTGTACGCATACTTCGGAAAACAAGAATTCATTTTCAGTTATTTTAATTATTGCCTACTGGAGAACCCATTTTCTTAACACAAAAGGGTTTCAATTTTAGAGAATTTCCTTACTTTTTATTTCCCAAGGTTGTATGACCAAGAGCTATCATGCTACCAGATGTAGTTCATTGTGAGCACATAGAGATGTCGTTGGGTTCCCTTGGCTAAAGAGAAGCCTCCTGAAACTGAGGTTAAGATGTTGCAAGCAGTTATTTTGGAACCATTCTTTACTTTGGGTCAAATATTTAAAGCTAACTTTTTTGTCATTTTCCCTCACAATATATTTCTGGAAATGCAGATCAGTTAAAAGAAAGAAGTCAATGCATTGAATATTAACATATCATATTATTGGTATTATCTTAGGCTATAGTTGTTTGGAAGGTCAAATCATTACTAATTGAAACAATAAAGAAGGATTAAGCAAAAGGCTTCAAGGGTAATACTACAATTTCTGATTAATAGCAGTGCTACTAATGTGCCTTAATTAACTACAATATGTGGTTCCTGTAGCTTGAAGGTCTGACTCTTCTAAGCAATTTATAGCCAATAAGGTCCAAGGCAGTGCCTGATATAAATTTAATTCATTAAAATGCTAGACTAAATGAGAATGAGGTTATTCTACAGAATCCAGACTGAATGCACATATTAGCTTTAGCAACTGATAAACCTTTTCTAATCTTGCAACAACTTTTCAACATTAAATTCTCTGCAATACATTCCTCCTCTCTGTAGTTCCAGTCAAATGAAAACACAGAGGTAAACCAGAATTAAATCAGAAACACAAGTGTGAGTATCCTTCTTCTGATAGAGGGCCTCTAGGAACTCCTCCTGAAAGTAGTAATATGTATGGTTGAGCAGGAGGAGGAAGTTAGGGTACTGTACTCCCATTGTTTATTTGGTCATCTAGATGATAAGATATTTATGCATATATGTATCAGTGGGAAAAATAAACAGCATTAGAGAGTATAGAATGTTATAGACCATCAAAGATTAGGTAAAATTGAAACCCAAGAACTACTGATCTGTATATTCAGGCAAGACAGAATTAACATGATTGTTTATATAGTTCTGTGCATTTCCCATATAGTTCTGTATAGTTTCCTTCTGGCTTTTGAAAATCTTAGTTTAAAATAAAACTAATTAGACCAAAATAAAAGTAAATCTGGCCCATGTATCAGAGAAAATACTGAGGCTCAAAGAAATTAAGCAAGCTGTGCTACAAAGAGGGTCTCTAACAGAGACAGGATCTGCAGGATCTGGTCACCTGGCACCACCACAGTTCTGGTAGGATGCAGCCAATAAGAGTTTTATTAGAGTCAGTGTTCTATGTACTGTCATTACCATGCCCTGATGAAGATCAGAGTCTTCAGACTAACTTGAATGTTTAGCCAACGTGATGCATGAAGTGCTCAGTAAATATACTCCCACTCAGTAATATAGGTGAAGTCTAGTCTGTTCTGGACCAGTTGGAGTTTTATTATTCCTGTAGACAGGAATACAGGATGAGGCAATTGGATCAGTAAAATGGCCAGAGAATGAGGTATAGGGTCCCTTTCCCAATGACAGATGGAAAAATGCCTTTCTGGCATTGGAATAAATTCATGTATCAAGAATCAAAGGAGCCCAGAAATGCTCTCAGGCTATGAACCAATATGACCTCTGGGAGCAGAGACTGTCAATGCATACAAATGTGACAACACCATCAAAACACTTATTTCCTTCCTATCTCTAGAATCCCTTTGGATAGATTTAGGCTTAATCGAAGCTACTGGCTGATTTTAGCTAGAGAGTAAGACAACTTGAGAACAGAGAGCTGGACTCTGCCATAATGGATTTTTGCACAGGTGGCCAATAGAACCAGGTGGTCAGACCCCTAACTGGGCAGCAGAAACATGTCTCTAGTTCCTCAGACTTGTTGGATTCTGACCACAGTCAAAAAAGACCTATATTGCTATCCAAATGGCTTCCTTATAGTAGCACTACATGTGCATTTTGATGGAGACAAGGAGAAACTGAAATCCCCATGTAGCTAGATAATGTACAAGTTTATGTAACCTGTAAACACATGGCATCTGCTTGATCTTCATGCAAAGCTCAGTCCTGGCATCCATGAGACTAGCTCTGAGGGCACAGGAAACCAAATAACAGTAAAAGACAAAGGAAGTAATGCTATATCGTCTCCCTACCCAAGTGATTCCAGAATTAGAGGTTATTCTTCTATTTCCCTTGTGCTACCAACCCTACCTTAGTCAGTGCCACTCTATTTCCTGCCTTTCAGTACTAAAGGAGGTCTCACAAGAGAGATGGGAACAGAATTGGCAATAGGACAAGGAGTAATGGTTTTAAACACAAAGAGAGTCATTTCAGACTGATGTACAGAACAAATTTTCCAAGAGGGTGGTGAAAACACTGGAACAGTTTGCCCAAAGAAGTGGTAGATACTTCACCGCTGGAAACATTCAGGGTCAGGTTGAATGGGGCTCTGAGAAACTTGATATAGCTGAAAATGTCCCTGCTCATTGCAGGGAGGTTGGACTAGATGATCTTTAGAGGTCCCTTCCAACCCAAACTATTCTATGATTCTCTGACTCTGTTTCTCAGAGTCTTTAGGTCTGAGTGATGCATGGAAAACTGAAGAACTTTAACATCACTGCCTTCACATGAGATACTGATCCAATTAATAACACATTTTACGTTTGAAAAGAGTTTCCTGACACTCATACAGAGCAAATGGCCTGATTTCAAAACTATATTTTGGTGTCTACAATTGCAATATTTGCAGCTCCATGAATCACTTTTAGTTCCAGTAGAAGATTAAGATGTATTTCTGAAAATCTTACTGATATTGAAATACCTTGAGAAATTTGGCATTTCTGAGGCAACAAACATTATTCCTCTTTCCTCCACTACACAGTCAGAAACTTGTAATGCCAGCAGTTGACAAGAAACGCAATCTCTGAGACAGATGGCCTGCTTATGTGTTGTTGCTTTCCTCCTAGTAGAGCTAATTTGGCCCAGATGTCTTTGAGAGGTACCTGCTTCTTGTTCAAGCTCCAAGAGTTTTCTAAGACAATGAAAAGGCTAGGATAGAGTGTGAAGGGGGAGAGGTTCAAGAAAAGAGGATAATTTTAAAATATATGTTTAAACTCTTGTGTTTTCTATAGCACTATGACAGCACTAAGAGGACGGATAAAATTTGTTGATGTTCCCTCAGTCATGTGCTCTTTCCTGTGGCCACATCCCTTTGCTATCTCAGAGTCCTCCAAAAAACCACACTCTCATGTAGTGGACGTCTGGGTGGAAACTAATCTTTTTTGTGGATATAAATTCATAAGTGAGGAACAGCAAGATAGGGGGTGATAAAACATGTATACAAGACAGATGTTTATGCAGGCAGTTTTCTCAGGTAACTTAACCTTGCAAAACAGAATTCAGGCAGAGAAAAGGTGGTAGGTAAAAAAATGTGTCCTTGTATTACAGTATGCTCTCAATTCAAGCTGAGAACTGCAATAAATTAAAAACAAACCTTCCCAAAACTTCCATCAGACACTGAGCCACATTTTTAAAATGATTGATAAACAATTATAAAGCTGCTGTCACAACTCTAGCATCATGTGTGCCTAGAGTATTGTTTAAATCACTGGTTAGTGTCAGGAAAAATAAATAAGTCTCAGTTCACACATGGCACTGAATTTTCCTGCTTTGCTTCATTTCTACCCAGAGTATTTTCTCTCAGCTGTTTGAACACGGCTAACAAGCCAAGCAAGTTTCTCACCTACAAGCTAGAAAGGAGTGGCTGTAAATCTCTGGGCATGCTCTCTGCATGGGCAACTTAATTGGTGTTCACAGATGCTGAATGCCCCAAGGAAACCCTGACCACTGAAGTGGATTTAGAACCAGCCTTCTGATGAAAGTATTGACAGCTTCTTCCAGAGAAGCATGCAAAGAAACATGACATTTGGGGACTAATATATATTGCTCGACAGCAGCTGGCAAATTGTTCTCATCTGATTTGGCTGGCTGCTCCGCCTTGGAAATCAACAGCAGATTAGAGATATTTCACTCCATCTATTAGGTGCAACAAAAAAACCCCAAAACATTAAAGTCAGAGACCGCATATAAACCTCATTTGAATGTGGGTGCTATTCTATAAGCCAAGTTACAACCCAAACACTACATGTCTGTAATCCATGTCTAGCCGCTGCAATAGGTGATGAAATATATTCAGTCATCCACTGTGCAGCTGCTGTTGTAATTCTGGAAACTGTTGGGGAGCTAATTGCATTAGTCTGTTAACATGTTGTCAGATTACAGCACCTCATAGCACAACTAGCACACACAGGCATCAGGGGCAGCAACAATGAAAATGCCACACCAAAAACATGCCATATCTGATCTGTCAAAAGTTCCAGGGAAATGTGTTATGAAAAAGAAGAGATGGGACCCAGAGCTCAAAAAAGCTTGTATTTGAATCCGGTAAAAAGAAAGTGTCTGAGGCTGAGCAATGAGGCTTCTTCTTTCTAGCAAAAAAAAAAAAAAAAAAAGAAAAAGAATCCAGCAGAGCTGTTTGATAAAAAACAAATGATCTTAGCAAAGCCCTAGGTTCTGTACTTCTCAAAGTACAGGGTACAGAACACCACTGTTTTGATGGTGCCATTATCACTGAATTTTGCATATGTAGTACTTCAGGATACTGTGAATGGGAAGAAGGAGGTTTCACGACCAACTTTTCCTCAAATAGCCAAAGAAACTTCTCCTCCACTTAAAAGGAAGAAAACTGTAGGGACAAATGAATTTGTCCAAAGCATATGTATCGAATACTTCATTAAGTTAAATCCCTGTGATTTCCTACTCTAAGCAGGAGGCTTGGAGTCAGGGTTGAAGTTCTTCTCAATCTTAATCTACTTGGCTTTTTAATTGATTCCTAGATACTGTGTGCCAAAATAGTCAGGATTTAAGATTTGTGTTCACCATTAATGCCACAATTGTCTTGGACATTAGAGGGAGAGGGCTATGTCTGATTTATCTTTATCTAAAATCACTCTCTGAATAATAAGAGTGATTATAAGTCAATAATATTAAAGCCAGCCTTTATACCTGTCCTTTGTTTCTTTTTCCTGAAGGAACATCAAACTTACAAAGTTCTGCAACTTAGATAACAGTAATTCATCGAAGTTATTAGGGACATCAGATCCATTTATTTCAGGGAGCTTTGAGAAGCAGTTCCTCAGGTCTTAGGAAAATGGTGAAAGGCCAATGTGGTGATCAAGGATCAGGCTGCGCAGAAAGAAAATGAGCTGTCATACTGACAGCTTTCAGTTAACTCGAGATTCCAACTACACTCTAGTGCAAAGTTTTTATCACTTGGAATAGCCTTGACTTGAGTTCTGCTTGTATTTCAATATAAAGTAGATGCAAACTGAGTGTTTTTTTCAGTGAGTTTGTATACAAGGTCATTTGTCTGTTTCCTTTCTCTTGGAGCCTCGTATTTTTTCAATGATAAATGTATTACATCTTTCCTGAAAAAAAAGAGATATAGAAATGGGGAATAGATCAAAGGCTTGAACAAAAGAGGCTGTCATTTTTTTTCATATTCAATTGTCGTAAAGATATACTGGATGTTAGGTTGCAATTTTCTGCATGTCCTCACCTGTTATTAAAAATACATGATTAACAACTACATTGGGTAAAATAATACACGGGTGTGCCTTTACCATAAATTCAGTACATATAACTAACCAAACAAAAATGGCTAAATAAGCCATATGCTGCAGTGGAGAAGTCAACATAGTTCATAGGAGTCTCCTATGGCATCAACTGTTCATTTCATTCTCTTTCAATCTAGATTAAAATCAATGAAAAAGTAGCTTCAAAGGAACATTTATCCTTTCATATATTTTGATGACTATTGGAGTTCTGAGTCTTCACTCCATTGTCGAAGCTCACTGATTGCAGTCCTTCAGCTGGCTAAAAAGCAACCTCTTAGACACTGAATCTGCTTTATTAAGGCACTTATCTAATATTTTTACCTGCACATTTACATTCTTCACAGTGCTGCCTTTCAGAGCTCTCTTCTGAGTCTGAGCACATCTTCAGAATACAGCTTGTACTCCTGAGCACAGCCTTTGTGCACTTTGTGCATATTCTGGTAAACACAATTAGAATGGATTTTCAAAATTAGTTCAGAATTATTAATTTTCAGCATAAGAAACCTTTAAAAGTCCCAGTGAGATATTTTGTTGGCTGGAAGGCGACAATTACAGACAGTAACTGGAATCTAAACTGCAAAACACATACTTGCAAGTACTTCTTATTTTTTAAGTGTAAGGAAAGGGGAGACATCTGGAAAAGTTAAAACTGATGTCATCAAACTAAGTGAGGAGTCTGTAGATTCGAAGTCTTTTTGCCATTAGTGTGTCCCTAAAGGATGTAGAATGGTGCTACAAGTGTCTGTCTTGTTACCAGAGACCTTAATAAATTAATCAGAGGTGAGATGAATACAAAGGCAGCTGCCTTCAAAAACTGTTCAATATCTCTATGCTGCTTTGGATCAAAAAAAAAAAAAAAAAAAAAGACAAATTAAATGAGGAAGGGAAGAGACAAGGAGACAAAGAAAGCAGAAGAGGAAGCAGAAGCATATGGACTTCTTGGAGCAATTCATTAGCTTCCAAAAGACACAGATTCTGAAACTCTGAACCTCACAGACAGGTTCTGAAACTCTGGCATTTCATTTGCATTTCATTCTGGTGAAGCTTGACTGTGGATCTGAGAAACTACTGAGTTTGCTTTGAAATTTGTGAAGCTTTCTTCACTAGCCCAACACATCAAACACTACTACAAAATTTTGCTTGTGTCCTGGACTAGTAGTAGAGGAAAACTTGACTCCAGCTTCTAACCCTCTGGAAAAGTGTTGATTTTGCTCTAATGTTATTACCACTGTTATTGAGGTAGTAAATCGAGTAGCCCAGGCAGAAATTGGCAGCACACTCAATGGCAGGTGATAGTCACAGCTCTAAAAAGACAGTGGCTTATTACTGAGATGATTCACAACAGCGGATTCACACTTAGGTTGTAAGCATTTTGAAATGCACACCATCTGTTCCTGAATGCCTTGTCCACACTTAAGAAACTGCTGTCATAATAATAGTTATAAGAATAATGGATGATTAAATGGGTTAATCTAGACCTTTCAACAGTGTCAGTCAAAGCAATAAAGCCTCCCAAAAAACATAGCTTTCAGCCCTCTCCACGCCTCGAAGATTTCAGGTTGAGGCTCACAGTGATTCTCTGAAGAATAATCCCACCTGTCAACTTATTTGTTCCACTAGTTTTAGACTCTGACAAGTTGTCTTATCTCAAACACAACTCTAAGAATGTTTTAAAAATTCAGTAAAGGAAGTGATTTTCATTTTTCAAGCCCCTTTATCCCTTTGACAATTTCAAATCATGAGGTTTTAGAGCTTCTAAAAAAATCACAGTTTTCAGTGGGTCAAGGGGAAAGTATCATGACTATCCACCAGAGTACAGTATCATTAAGTCCTACAACAGTAAGCAAAAGTCACAATTTATTGCTGTGTGGGTCTTCTAGTAACATTTCTCTCCCCTAACAGATCTTGACAGTTTTAGAATTAAAACTGGAATTAGACTGACACTTCCTAGGCAACTGTACTTTGGCAACCCTTCAGTGCAAACAGAAAACCCAAAGCCAAAAACAAACAAAAAAGGAAATTTGCATTTAGGGGGTGAAATTAATTTTCCTATTTTCATTTTTTGTTTTGTTTTGAAGAGAGTAACAAGCAGCAAATCATGATAACTTCCAATTTTTGAGATAACACCTGTTTGGAATTATACTAGCCCTGATCAAATTAGGAGTTTGCCTCTTATTTAAATGCATTTTCCTATCCCAGGAACCATATGTTCCTTTTTTTCACTTTTATTCTTTGCCGGTAACATGTGGCAATAGAAACAAATCAAATCAGCTCACCTAAGCCAAATCGAAAGAATGAATTGCTTTCAGTAATACACCCACACTTCCACACTTAAAAAAAAATTTAAAAAATAAAAAATTGTTGGCCCCATGACTTATAAAGCTCTAGAGCATTTATTTTGTTCCTTAAGAAGCAGTCAGACCTATAAAAGCACTCACACTCTATTGTTAAAGAAAAAAAAAAACAGTTGCTAAATGATGCATCTATAAAGGAGATTATTAAATAGATAGTTAAATGTTGAACAGATTTTGAAAGCCAGGGTAGAATGAACTGGAAACTCCTACCCACTCTACAAGCACACCTTCCCTTGCAGTATAGGCATAGACTGAGTTTCATATCCATACGTGTCAAGATTCTTGAGGTATACAATTCAAACACAAAACAATGACATTAGGCACAGCAGAAAAGAGCTGATAAAAAATTCCCCATACTGTTAAATTCAGGTGGATAACATGAGTGACCATCTGAGCTGGGGCACTTATCGAAATTGGGAAGGGGCCAGAAATGCAAATTCTGTGCTCTTCCATGCACAGACTACTCTAGCTGATACCTAAGCCAGAAATCAGTTTCCTTGAATGGCGATTTCCCTTCCTTAACCAGCTCAGGAGTAGGGGAAATGTAAAATGTAACAGAACCACCATGATCTCCCTTCACGTAACTGTGCTAATGAGTAAGTTAGGATCAGCTTAGCTCAGGCTGTGTTCAGACTGAGTATGGTAATTTTCAGCAATCAGTATGTGTGGCATTGATACTTAGATATTAGGGAGCAAAGTGCCAAAGGACAGCCTCTGAGTAAGTCTCAGACCACAATCAGTAGAGGCTGTGGTGTATTCCGCCTTTTCCAGTTAGTTCAGAAGGTAAAAGATTATTAGAGTAGGTGGCTAAAAAGTATTGTAATTTTTTTTAAACTGTACTAAAATGAGAAGAGATCAAAAGTGTTCATAGCACAAAGATAATTCCTTTAGCAACTACTTAATCCTGCAGTTTATTTCAATCTCCTCTACTTACTTATCCTAAAAATAAACACTGCATTTTCTCTGAAAATTGTATTCTTGGCATTGCTTATTCACTTTCCACTCCTCTCTAACCTCAGCTCTAACTTTGACTCAGGTCAAATATAATACTCAGTGCTTAGAAAGTGATTTCAGTTTGAAGTCTCAATCTGCTTTGCAAACATTAACAAACTCAGTCCATTCTATTTCTAAAAGTCAAGTATTATCTGAGAGTTAAGAAAGTTACTGACAGAACCTAGAAGTGAAAACTGATGAAATCACATCCAGGATCCTTATCTTCAACAAAAGACAATCTAGTTTTGTGGGTTTTTCTGTTTGGATTTTGTTTACTTTTTTTTTTTTTCAAGGGCATAAGTTACATTGTGCTATGCAGGAACAAAACTAAGCTAAATCACCCTTTATGCTGTTCTTGCAACTGAAGTGAAACTGCATACCAGTGCCAATCAGAAACTATTCAATAGTCTTTCAGTGTTAAAATGCTGTCTTTTCTGTTCTAGAGTGTTTTGATTTTGATTTGGTTCTTTCTATAAAAGGTCATTTGATGTCAAAATGTGGGCTTTAATTTTGATTTTCTCATTTGGTTCTCTGCTGTCTCTTTTTAATTTTGGAGAAAAGTGGATACATTTAAAATAGATATTAGCTCAGAAATACGAATTATTAAAAACTAGTAGTTAAACAACTGGTTTTAATAGAGACCTTTTGACATTTTAGTATTTGTTTTTCTGGGATTTTTTTTAAATACTGTCTCACTTCAAAATTCATAATTTATGCAAATTAGGGAAACATCACTGCGGAATTGGGATGTCCTCTAAAATATAAATTCTATATTTGTGAAGACCATGTCCTCATTTAATTTGAAGAGACTCTTGTAGTCAGGTCCAATAAAAAGCTTCTATGAGCTTTGCCTACTGTGATTCTAAACACATTTACAATCATGCACATGCTGTCTCCATTTTCAGACAGAGTCTGAAGAGCCTTGATGTCCCTAACAAAAGAGGAATAGAGACAAGGTGGGAAGTGATGGAAGACAAACATTAAAGTATACATTTTTTATCTTCCAAGTTAATGAAACAACTGATTTGTCTTCTACAGACTGTGTTAGGGTTTCCCAAGCTTGTATAGTGGATGGCGTGTGATCCTATATGGAGAACCACTACAGAGTGTAGTGCACATGCAAGTATGATGTTTCCATTGGCATATGCTAAAACTCTCTAAGCTGCTACAAAGAAAAAGTTTCTTTCTATGTATTTGTTTAACTTTCAGTTGAGTTGTTTCCAAAATATGGATATAAACTTCTAACAATATTAATTCTATTGAAGAAATATTTGTACAATTGTTGCCAGACAGTGTCTGGTTTTATAGAGATTTGTCAAATACATGAGATTTTAATAAAGTTAAAGTATATGCAATGAACCAAGCTAGTACAGTTCAAACTCCAGTTTAGAGGTGATAAAAAAGCATTGAAATGGGTCCCATTTAGCAGAAGTGTTCAGTCTCCAAAACTCCTCCTACTTTAAGTGGGAGTTGTGTTGTTCCATCCTCTAACATTTCCTACAAAACTGAAATCTTGATTACTGTGTCAAAGGCTGTGTCAAAATACCAGTTGTCAAAAAGGAGGGAGATCAGTTTCATATTGGAATATAATGGCTGACTGATACAAAAGGAACATGTTGACATGTTTCATAGAATCATAGAATTATAGAATCAGATGGGTTGGAAAGGACCTCTGAGACCATCAAGTCCAACCCTTAATCCAGTATCACCGTTGTTACTAGACCATGGCACTCAGTGCCACATCCAGTCTCTTCTTAAAAACCTCCAGGGACCGAGAATCCACCACCTCCCTGGGCAGGCCATTCCAATGCCTGATTACCCTCTCTGTAAAGAATTTCTTTCTAACATCTAACCTAAACCTCCCCTGGCAGAACTTAAGACCTTGCCCTCTTGTCTTACTGATAGTTTCTCAGTCAAAAATTAATAAAGGAACTCTAGGGCATACTGTCTTACAAAGGAAAATAGCTTGAGAATGTGACCGGTAAATATGAAAATAAATAGGCATGTCAGCCAGCTGAGACATTTCTGGAAGCAAGTGGGTCAGCACAAAAACATATGAGATCAATCTTAAGCAGGAAGTATTTATAATCCAGTAAGAGATGAGCTTCACAGTAACTCCCCTGTTCACCAGAGATCACAGTGTGACTGGAACTGCCACACTGATTTTTAACAGTTGCATAATGCAGAGTGCATCAAAATACAGCAGGTACAGATATGTGTGGGAAGACTGAATGCAAACCTAAATGGTGTGATTTTTTTCCAAAATGCTGAATACTCACAGATGTCCCGAGACTCAATGATGTTTAAAAACTTGGAGAAGATAATGAAGGCACCTGGTGTTACAAACAGAGGAGTGAATGCCAATTCTCTAAAAATATCTCTGGTTCTTCAACTGACATATTGGAATAGAAAAGAAATAAACATGGGATATTCCCTCGCAGGTACCTAAAATGATTTGCACATGACAGTATGTCAGAGAGTTTCTGTCCAAGACCACTTTTTCTACAGTCATCCTTCCCAGCTTTAATTTTCTTTTACATCAGCAGCTTTAAAATCAGTATAGCCTTTTCTCATTTAAATTTTTATTCAGTTTGGAATCATTGCAAAGCTAATTTTTAAAGGTCAAGGTTTATCAGATTAGCATCATGTGCACACAGTCAAACATGAGATATCCACAGAGGTGGCAACACTTAGGAAAAGTTAAGGTTTCTGTCTTAATCCTGACCCTGACACGTAATTAATCCCAGCTAGAGACCAACTAATGCTCAGGTAGGGAGGACCAGAAACCATGAAAGAGCACAGACTTGACAATGCAAGGCTCATTTCAGTGCTGAAACACTGTTTTCCCCAAAAAAAGCTAAGTCTACAAAAGAAAAAAGTAAGGAAGAGTGCAAGGAGAATAAAGAATGTTCAGTTCCAAGGTAGAAGACCACAGACAGGAGATTTGTATTCAGGCAGTAAAAAGGAATAGAAGAATTTCTAAATGATAAATAAGAAAACAAGTGTGTGACTATTTCCTTTTTGTGTTGTTCTGTGTTACGGAAATAGGTATATCCACTGCGCTCTTTGCCCTACAGAATGATTGGTAGCTTATATGCCAATTTGGAATTTGAGAGCTTATACTTTCAGTATAAATCCCTGTGCAAATGTTCAGTGCTGCTCATAATGCCCTTTAATATCTGGCAGGTTTTGTTGAGATGTTGGGGTAGTGATATGAATATCTGAGGGTCTCTTTTGGGTGCCCTCACTCTGAGAACAATAAAGTATGGAATGACATCATCCATTACCTGCAGATATGCCCGAGGTCACTGGGAGCAGATCACTACTAACATGGGCTGAAGAGTGGTGCTTCCCTTTGCAGAGCATAATGCCTTGGATGGTGAAGATAAACTTCTGGTTTCTTTTTGTCTCTGGAGCTCTTCTGTACTCCCAAAACACTATTCCTTGTTCTGTTGACACTCTTAATGGTATTTCCAGATTATTAGCAGAGGAAGATTACCTAAAGATGAAAATAGCTTTCCCATCCAAGACAATTTTTAAGACTTCTTTCTCCATGGGATCCTAGCATTGGCTTTCTCAGAGGCAATCCTAATCTGAATGCTTTGAGAGATATCCAGATAACTTTGGCCTCCAAAAGAAAAATTCTTCTGTAAAACACAGCATGAACAAAAAGTCTGGGGAAGAGGGGGAGCCCCATTAGAGGAGTTTGATTTTAATAAGAGGATGATGAAGTTAATTAAAGCTCAGTGTCCATAAGCAAAAAGAAGAAGAAAGAGCTTTAGGGCTTTTCTTTTTGCTTTTCTCCAGCTGTTCCTATATCCAAGCCAAATACAGGAGCCAAAATGATACAAGCTGCCAGCTTTTTTATAGCAAGGGGATCATCTGTTAAATGGTCAGGTTGGTTTTGTTTTGCCATAATAAGATGTGGAGTATAGTTTCAGAGTTTTTAGCAGGAATTTAGCCAAAGAGTTCTCATTGGTTTTTTAACCTCTCTTTTCATTTTCCTGCCCATAAATTATATGATGAAATCCCTCTGCCTCAGAGCTACTCTCATGTCTGGAGTTAGTCATCAGTTTCTCCTTTGCCTGTACCAACTTTAACCTTTCCAAGCATTTTGTGAGTTCTGTGCTTTCACTAATAAGGTGATTATGCTTAGGAAAAAAAAAATAAATCTGTTTGTGTCCTAAAAAATAGGCATTTGTGCTTGCAAATTAGCTAATAATTGGCCAGGTCTTTATAGGTGCTAAGATCCAAAATTTAATAGGAACATAATAAATCTTTCACTATTTCAACTATTATTAATACTTTCCAGGCCACCCACTTCCCAAAAATTCAGACCAGGAGTCAGACTAGTAATTTTGCACTTAGTCCCAAACACTCGCAGGCATCCTTAGTGACTGTCTGTTGATTCACAAACTTGGCTTGTTTCTGGAATAAGTCCTTGTTGCACACCAGATTAAGCTATAAACTGTCCAGAGTAGTTACATTTTAATTTAAGACTTTTTAAAAGCCTTTTGGCTCGTTATAACCTCTAATTAGTGTCCGGAGAAAGAGTCACACACTCTTCTCTAAGAGAAATTCTTTTTAATTTAGTGAGAAAAATAAGATATTTTGTAAAAAGGTTTTTACAGGAGTAAAATACAAACAAGAAAAAAGCATTTCACTGAAACATTCATCACAAAGATCCATTCCACAGGAAACACCCACTAAAACAATCCATATACCAGCTTTAACAAAACACAGTTCATTGGTTTTAAGTTACCCACAAGAGAAGAAAAAGAGTAAAAGAAAACAGATTAAAAGGGGTAAAGAGAGAAGAAAGAGAGAAGGAGAGAAAGGAGAGGAGAATAGTTACCGATATGATTTGATGATTCACACAGTGGGAAAGGGAGAGTTACCAGTTACATAGTTCTCGTACTAAGTAGTTCTATCTTCTATCGGTAATGATTCTCTCACTTATGCTATTTAGGGAGCATGCTCATCTTTCTCTTCTTTTGGGTCAGTGGATTTGTTGGATCAGTGGGTTTCTCAAAAAGGAAAGCAGGGAGGTTCTGGGTGCTTCTTAGGATACTCTTTTTTTTATTTTTTGGATGGTGAATGAAAGTTTAAGACTGTGAGCATAATGCAATAATGAATCTTACTGTCAGGAACTCATTGGCCTCCACATCAATATTTATAATATATTGCTAAGCCTATATCCTTGCTGATTTCCCATCAATGCTCAACCTTTTCAATGATCAATTAATCATCTACCTTGAAGTACTGCAAAGTATTCCAGGCAGTTTATAAATAACTGCCTCCAGCAGAGCCTCAGATCATACAGCATCACCAGTAGAGTCGTTGGATTTGGCTAGTAACCTCTGCCTCAAAGAGCAGAGTAATTTCCATGATACAGCAAAAGACTGATCAAGGAGATCAGGACAGAGCAGGTTAGATGGTTATAAACAGCTGGATTACAAAGAAGTGGATTGGTTGCTATTATATTTCTGTCACAATTGTTATTAATGATACCTAAATCCTAACATTATGACAATGGAGAAAATGTCATCCAATATCATCTGAGGAGCTATACTGCTAATAATCATATTTGAGAACTGGTAATCCACAAACAGAAAGGCAACACCAGGTGGCATAGCTGGCCATTCTGTTTCACGTGTTCTTATTTTGACACCTATATCAGAGAAATTGCAACCATCCTTTTCCCCATATCCCCAGATTTGCATCATTTTCTTTTACAGTTCCAAATGTGCAGGGCTGTAAGATCAAACGGTGCTGCAAATCTACAACCACACTCATTTTTTACAAGGTTGCCCTTGACCTCTAACACATAAAGTATATTCAATTTACTTGAAGAAAGGAAGGCAATTTTACCTATAGAGAACTGTATGTACAATGAGGAAGTAGGTACAGCTCTACTTTTTTCCACAGATTCCTTCCCTGCATTCAGCTGATGGAGCTAATGACAGTCACTGCAGACTGATGACATCACCAGCATTTCTGAAGGTCTTCAAGTAAACCGTGCTCAAAATTAAAACAAAAGTAAAAAACAAAAAGTAATAAAAAAAAGTAATAGAAAAAAAGTAATAAAAGAGGCAAATAGCTTGTGTGATGATGGAGCAGTGCTATCAACCTGAAAGCATCCAAGTTCCAAACATAGAGTGCTTTATACATGGAGTGGTTAAAACACTGATTCAGGAAACGGAGTAGGGCACAAGAACTCAGAGCCACTTATAAGGATTCAGAGTAAGGTATGCTTCCCATGCTTTACTTGTCATTATCTCTTTTAGTATAGGCATTGTCTTCCGCTATCTCTTCACATCAGAGAGCCCCAAGCACAGTGGTGTTTCACCTTCACATGTAGCCTCTTAATGTCTATATAAGAAGTAAGAAGCTTCACATCTTCTTGTAGATCCAAATAATACATATTTCACCAAAAATTATGAGAAAAACCTGCCCTGACATGTATGTTTCCTGGAGAAAGAAATAAAGATGTCACTTTAGTATCTTTCATTTATGCCAAATTCCCTTGCACTAAATTCATAACTTGCAATGTGTTGTTTCAAGACAGTATGAACAATGAGATGGAGATTTTAGATATAAATAGAAGCCTGGTGGTTTTTTTGTGTTCTCAAAAATATGCAATAATCACTTTTTTCAAAGATAAATTGGAATGACTGGCCATCCATTGAGAAAACTGTAATTCATTCATGTAATGAAAGATGCAGTGAAGGGAAGAATTCAACCGTGATGACAGAAGGTAGAGCCTAAGCAGCAAATATGGAATCAGCAGAAGAAACACACCAGAACATTATGCACATTACTCTGATGAGGCTTGTAACCCTACCCACAAATTTAAAAGACAGTGTGCACCAATTATTTTGATTTTTAGGAAGAAATTTCGTTTTAGGAAAAATTTCTTTACTGTGAATGTGCTGAGACACTGAAACAGGTTGCCCAGAGAAGTTGTGGATGCTCCACCTCTGGAATTGTTCAAGGCCAGATTGGATGGGGCTTTGAGCAACCTGGTCTAGTGGAAGATGTCCCTGCCCAGTGCAGGGGTTTGGAACTACATGAGCTTTAAGGTCCCTTCCCACCCAAACCATTTTACAATTCTATGATTTTATACTGCTTTTGAAATGACATGGCTAAGAAGTGATAAAGCGGTAAACTCCATCCACTGCTGGTTGCTGAAGAATTTAATCAATGTTTTATTAATATTCCCAGACCTACCTGAACTGTTTAACTTTTCACAGTAAAATCAATGGATACTTCTCTAATACTGACTCTCTTTCTGAAGTGAAGTATTTGGAGATATATATATACGATTGGTATTTCACTTTATGAACTTTTTTTTTCTTCTTTAAGGATGAGAAGTTTTTAAGTTTGTACTATTGGCCAGGGAAACACATAACATAGTACTTTATCTGACACATGGTCTGTCCAAGAGTATTGTTCCATAATATTGATTTATAACAATGTTATAAGATCCATCAAAATATTTGGAGTTCAATTAGACTCACCTCTGTCATATGTGAAAAGTCTTTCTGATTAATACTGTCCAGCAGAAGACACATTCCTTCTCCTCATTTCTCTGCATTGAGAAGAAATTTCTTTGGTTTGGGTTTTTTTTAATACTTTGGCTAAATATTTTTGAGCTTTGTACAAGAGATCCCAAACCACAGAGACTAAAATCTCAAGAGCCAGCAGTGTGGAATGCAATGATTCGAGTCAGTTTCTTTTCAAATAATTATAAATTCTGACCATAATAATAGGAACTGAGAGCTTTTTTTCATATGCTCACTTCTCTTTCCCTCAGGATATTAACTGGCTGCAGCATTTTCCAGGTACCATTTCTTGTATTTGACTTAACTATTATAAAATCTTTTAATCCTTTGGATGTTTAAACTCCTCCCCAAAATTATTACGACATGCAAATACCAGACTGGTTTTCCTGTGCCACTATACCTTGCATTTCAGATCAACCATCAGCTGATCTCATGAGTTCATTAAAGGGCGTGAAATGAATCGATTATTTTTATTTATTATGAATTCTTAATCAAGAATTCCTGACTAAGTTTGTAGTGACTGAAAAGTGCTACCACTTTGAAAGTTTCCATACTGCCTGCCATGTGAAGGTAAAGCTTACAGAGCCTTTCAAAGGAAAGTTTATATCATTGAGCTGGTAATATTTAATTAAAAATTCTTCATCCAGGATGTCTTCAGACAACACAGACTGGGAAAATTGCAGGAGTATCCTTACTGTCTTCCTGGCCACACAAATTATTATTATTTTTCCAAAATAAAGGTGTGAAGACAGAGGCCTTGAACCTGGGAGCTGGGAAGTATTCCTGCATCCCACGGTTTAGATGTAAGCTGTCTAAGCTGGTTTGATATGTATTAGGAATCCCAGCAGTGAGTCGCCAGCTAGTTTTGACACAGAACTCTAACCAAGATTATATGGTTTGAAATAAGAAATAAAGATCAGTGTTACTCCTGTTCATCATATTTACATTAGAGTGTATGTGATGCCTACACAGGGACAGAAAGTTCATCAATGGAATTCAAAGTCTAACATAAAAGGCATAAATCCTCACCACTTGATCCAGTGAAGTAAATCCATTAGAAATATCAATAGCAGGCTTTTACAACTCACTAGGCCAGCCTTTGGAAGCAAACAAAGTCACATACACTGAATCAGGGAACCAAACAACCAAGCTCTGCTGAGGCTTGCATACTGGACATGCAGACACACAGGGTTTTTTCTGAAGGTTTCAATTTCATTTAGAAATAAACATGCCTGCTCTAAAGGATAGAACTTGGATCTTCGTGGTTCCTTCAATATTTAGAAGCTTTAAGAAATATTTGCTCTTACTGGGCAGACAAGCATCCCGCAGGAACTGCCTTTCATAAGGTAGAACAGATGAGATTTTCAGGACTTAGATGAAGAACAACATTAAGTGCTCTGCTCCTACATAATCCCACAGCATTTTTCTCATCCCAGGACTAAATCTATTGTAAATCACAGATCACTATTTTGGCAGAAGTAGTAGACTGTGCCCACTGAACTCCTTTGCCAGAATGCAGAGTTCCCCTGGAACATGTGGAGTCTACTTGCAGCAATGCCAGTGCAGCCATAGAAATAGGTAATTCTTGATCACAGGTGGACCTCTGAAGATTTCTCTACACAAAACTCCAGTTGACCACTTTATCAATTTACCAGAAAGAGTTAACACAGTGCCTTTTCTGAAGTGAGGGAATGCAAAACAGCTGTTACCTTCTTTCTCAAGTTGCACATCTGCTCAACTCAATGCTCTTGGAAGAACACACTTTAATCTCTTGGTGGGTCTTATGATCTTATTGCAGACTGAGCTATAATACCCTGAGCTGTAACTTCGAATTACTCTACAGGCAAGAACCACTGCTTCAGTAATCAAACCCTTGGGTTTTTTCCCCACTGCACGTATTCTGTGTCTGTAAACGGAACACAAGGTAAGATCAGACACTAATCCTGCAAGTTAAGGCTTGAATTCCATTCTACAGTTTTCCATTAGTTCATGTTACGAAACTTATGCTTTTTACTTAGCTACTCTTGTCATTACTCCTAAGTCAGTTTCTGTGTCACAAAGCTGACAACAAGCCTGCCCAGCTCTCTAAGCCCACACAGACAGACTATGAATAACTGGGAAAATGACACTTTGAGTTCATTAAATGTTGGTCAAGGCTATTTAGCTACCACCTTCTAGATCTATGACCAAGGACAGATTTAAACTGACATAAACAGTTCTGTTTTCTAATACTGCTTAACTTATGATACATTAACATGTGCTTTACGTGTGTGTGTTCCTTCCTTAGCGTGAAAAATTCCATCATCTTAATGACACAGGGAAAAGGAAGATGGCCATGTGCAACCAACTGCCTGCTATTTAACAGTCACACATGTTTGATATTTTGGAAGTCAACTGATTTCACATCTTTTTTCTGGAAAAGGTTTGTCTGTGTTTATTTATCACTGCCCTAAGTAATGTGTTGCTTTTCAGTCCAAATCCTATTTATACAAGCATGTAAAACAGACACACATGTAAAGGAAGATTCAAAGTTCACATTTTAAGTTAATTGGTAGTCTTATTACAACCCACAAAAAGTCGGGAAACTGATAACTAAGAACTGACACTCCACATATTGTGTTAGGTTTTATTTCGTGTGTTAGTGTACATGTGTATGGGAGTGTCACTTTTCCTTTCTGGGCTTCTTTAATGTTAATTTTAAAATGAGTCTCATATGCTGGAACAAAATTGAGAGACAAGAACATAAACACAAACTGACAGTGTCCTTATAAACGATAAAGGTAATACCAGCAGGCAGCATTTGCTGTAATTATCTTGACATGGTGTTATGAGTCTTCCAGGGTTACTTAACGGGACCTTTTTAACCACAGTGCCAAAGGCTTTCTCTTGCACTTCCCCACTCCATTGGTATGATGGTTCCACCTCACCCCACTATCGGTAACGTGGCTACCTCAGAACAGGTTGGTCACAGACCACAGGAGACAACAAAAGATTATTTGGCACATCATGAGACAGAGATAGCATGAAATAATCTTCATTATTTCCTGCAAAGTTCTCAACTCAGAGACCTCAGAACGCTTCAAAAATATGTAAACACACAACTAATTAAGCATCATAGAAGCCTCTAAAAATAAATGCATTATTTTGTACAGGCCCACAACCTTGCCATACTGGTATAATTCTTCCCCCGACCGAAGGCTACAGTCCACAGGGAAGATGGAATTCCCACTAGCGGGGTAGAAGCTGTGAGAGCAGAGAACAACCCTGACTGAGGGTGATAGAGCCTCCCTGCTGTGACCCTCTTCTTGTGTCTTGTTAGGGCACTTTAAGTCAGGCTGACTGGATATCTGTGGATAGCAAGACTTAACTAAAGCATAGATTTCAGAGTGAATAAAGCAGTAGAGGATTGACAAATTTGAAGTGATTAAATGACTCTGCTTATTCTTTCCTATTCTTTTCCCAGTCTGCTGATCTTTTTCTGATTTTCTCAGGTTTAGAACTGAAAATAAGATGGGACTTAACTATTTCACAAGTGCTGTCCAGCAAAGAGTAAGCAAAGATTGATCTGCAAATTCAGCTTATCCTTTTCTTCTCCCTTTTCCTCCAAACACATTGATTCTAAATGCCATTGTGTTTCGTTACAAAGTAATTTAATTTATTTTCTCTAGCCACCTCTAGGATTCTTTCAGTCTTGCTTGTTTTTCACTTATCTCTCTTCACTTGAATAACATGGATTTGAAACATTATTCTCCATATAATTTAGTTTGCATGTTATTTTCTGTGCATATTTTAACCTGTAGATCTTTTTTTATTATAACAGAGACCTGACTGGCATTTATAATATTTTCTAGTACATTTTCACATACTAATTAAGATGTGAAGGATTTCTTTTCATTTTTTCGAGGCAGCACAGAAGTGGCCTTGGAATTAGATATAATGAGTGGCACAGAGGAGTATGACTTTAGGAAGCTAAAGGTGCCAGTTACAAAGATACTGTTTTTAGATAATACTCCTTCTACATCTGTAAATATCTGCATCTTCTTTAATTCTTCCAAAATTAGCATCCACTATACCAAGGACACTGTGATTCTTCAAATGTGCTTAAGTTCGCTCATTTCAACATTTTTTGCAAAGTGTTTAAAATCTTTTCGTACTCCTCACAGCTTTCCTGAAGTCTTCCCCAAGATACTTGGAAAGATAAATGTTTTTTGGATTCTGACTCCCAGAGACTATTTAAAGCCATGGCAATTGCCTTGCAGTGCACCTTATAGCCTTACTCATCCACTGTGCTATGGGAAGCAAGAAAAGCGTTTGAAGTCCTGCCAGAGGACCAAATCACTCTAGCTCTTGGTCTTATGATGTTATAGTGGAGTGAGCAACATCCAGAGAAAACATAGGCAAGTAATCTGTATGCAGTCAATTTAGCAGCTACTTGATGGATATGGAGCTTGAGTCACTGACATATATAAACATCTTTAAACCAAAATACAAAATGAGCTCTTGAACATGGGTTTTCACTGCTACTTGTAAATAAATAAATAGAACAGTACAAAAGAGACTTGCAGAATAAAGTCTACTCTTGACTAAAAAAGAAAGGGATAAAAATATCTTTATGTGTACTTTTCAGATTGCAAAAGGTAATTGAAAAACAAATCCATGGAACTTTCTAACAATTCAAAAAGTGAAGTATCTGGGTGATTTCAGTAAAGTATTTTCAATTTCCCTTCTCTGTTTGGGCATTATTCTTGATATCACTATTTTCTTTAGTACATTGTTCATTTAAAATTATTGCTTTATTATGTTCCTTGCATGTAACCCATATTATGTATTTGTTCTTGCACTGGATAAATAACAGTCTTAGAATCACAATTTATCTCCCAAAAAAGTTCATTATTATTTAATTAATAGTGTCTTCAGAAATATTCCTTCTTCTCAGCTACATGTTTTTTAAGAGGAAAGCAAATCCATACAGACTAGCTGATCAAATTCATTTGAAATATTATTTTATTTTCCTGGAA
The DNA here is from genome assembly GCA_035584735.1 of Pseudotriccus pelzelni. NCBI lineage: Eukaryota > Metazoa > Chordata > Aves > Passeriformes > Tyrannidae > Pseudotriccus > Pseudotriccus pelzelni. The sequence continues at coordinate 29,595,848 of JAWMRA010000113.1, forward strand.
TTCACTTTTTTTTTCAGAGCTTTCAAAAGTATTTTATTGCACTAAAAGAAATAAGCATTGTATCTTTTAATATTTCACACATGAAACATTGATGTTAAGTTAAAACACTGAAATTGGTGTTATTCAGTGATATGAGTCTAGCATATAGGGTATACTGCACTGCACCCTGTACTTGAAGATGGCTACAAGTGATGCCTATACAATTTTGTGAAGATCCCTGAAATCATCTCATGTAAATTACAGAAGCAGTCAGGATGAACAATTGTTTCCATACCCGCTATCTGTATTCCAGAAACAGAAATGTGACTGCAACAGAGTGGCTTATTTCTTTCAGTTCAGTCCTTTTAGCATCTTCCTTGCTAACTACATCTTGCTACTTCATCATTGTTGGTGGTATTTTTTCACCTTGTAAGGCTGGACTGAGTGGTACTTTAGATTGAGTGGCCACTCTGCACTGTGACAGAGCTGTGGCTGAGAATTCTCATTTGTGAAAATCTTCCAGAGTACGCCCTTGTTCATACCTGGAACAAAGCTCAGAATGTTCTGTGAAACCCATGAAGGGAATAACTCGTTACTCTGTGAAATCTGTTAAAAATGAAACTCTTCATAAATCATCGATTGTTGTTAGCTTTTTAAAAACAAGGCAGTTGCATCAACGTTTCTAGTTCCAAACAGAAAGCTTCCTTTTCGATCCATAAGGAGTTGCCAAAATGTCCAGAGATGGGTCACCTAGTAGCTAGCATGTCCTGATGAGAATGCGAGATTAGTTGCAGATCTTCTTCTTGAATTAAAGCAGCATTAAATATAAATAACATTTGAAACTGAGTTCCTGGTATCTTATATTTTTACCTGCCAGGGGCAGAAGAAGAAATCCAGTTTTTAGGAAGAATTGTTTTATTGAAGTTGATTCAAGAAAAAGCAAAATATGCAGCCAATCAGACACTGCAATCAAGTGGAGCCCCTAGGAATTATGGTAACGCATGGCTTACATTCCCTAAGTAAAAATAGATATATGATATCTTCTAAAAGATGCTGGAGAAGTCACACATTTGGGAGTTCTGTAAAACACAGACAAAATCTATTTCTTGTTTTCAGAGTTGTGGATCTGGATTTGACAGGGAAAAAAATCATTATTTTCAGAGGTCTTGTGTGAAGATATGAACATCTTTCTTTTTCTTGCTCACTCTTTTTATCTCCTAAAACTGGGCAAAAGATCTTGATGTTTGGCTTCAAAATGGACATGAAACTTCAGCAATAGCTGAGAAAGGGAGGAGAACTTAGACTGTAGGTCACTCTATGCGTCTTCTTTTATTCAAAACAAAAGCAGAAAGTTCAAAAGGAACATGTTTACCCTTTGGGCACTAGTATGACGTGTGTACTGGGGCTAGCAAAGAACACTGCCTTCTTCCAGAGGTCTATTTTGAGTTCTGGCAAAAAATTTATCCAATTTACCTAAAGTTGAGTTAATGATTGGGTTTTGTTTGTTTTCTTTTCTTTCTCTTAAGTGAACAGCAATGTGGATGTGTTGAAAGCAGAATTCAACTTTTTCCTTATTGTTTTAATACTTCTCCCTCTGTTGGCCCTCTCTCTCATCTTTGTTCTTTTTTTATTCTGTGAGCACCAGCCATTGGAAAAGCTGCTTTCTGTCTGGGGAGAATCGTTCAAAGCATAAACTACTTTGCACAGCTGTGTGGTCAGAGCTGCAAGATGGTTCATAAATCCCCAAAGCAGATACACACAGGCTATTGCTTTAGTACAAAGTCCTGTGAAAAATAGCATGTGGCAGAACAGCCACAGGAAGGCACAAATAGTACCCAGAGGATCTTCAGCATAACAAGTTTGAGTGAAAAAGGTCACGCCTATTCAAGCAAGATGTGTAAACCTCTCTTAGAAAGTAACAAGCTGGGCTTTTGAGTCTCCTGGGGTTTCATGATGATTTGACTGGTAATAGTCAGAAATGATTAAAAAAGATCGACTTCAATCAGAAAAACAACAGTCCATTGGAAGCGAAGTATTTTGCAGAAATGTGCCAATTGGAACAAGTCTGCTGACCAAACTCACCAGTTCCCTGCCTCTTCTCCACTCATCCACCCAGCTTCTTGGGTGCTCCCTGAAGGACTGCCACACAGCTCAAATCTCCAGGGTTTTTCAGCTTCTAGGATAGCTGCCTCCCAGAATTGCCACACACAGTTATGCTCAGGAAACTTTGTTTTCATCAGTGGAGAGAAGAGTTTATTGGACAGAGTTACCAGTCTTGCTGCCACAGTGTTCAGAGCCTCAGTCTGGGGTGTGCTCCTGGTCATCACGCAAGCCACCATTCAGAACGAAGTATAAGGAGCTCAGTGTTTCCATTGCTCAGCCTGTAGCCTCACTTTGAGTGAGTATGTTTCAAGAATCTGAAGAAGCAGCTTTTATTTTAGGAATATCAATTTACAGCACTTCTGAAACAAAACACTTTGGAATTTGATGTTAGCAAACACCTTTAAATTTTGGTCTCTCTGAAGATGAAAACATTTCAAACAATGAAAAAGTTATAAAGAACGGGAATGCAGTTTTCCAACCTACTATAATATTTTCTAAAGGGATATCTCAATAGGTTGTAGAAATAATTAGTTACTTTACTGTCCTATTGCTACCTCGCAGCCCATGGCCAGTTACTAAGAGAATAAAAATTCATGTCAGCATTAAAGAGAATGAATGAATGCAAATAAATAATAAATAAATACAAACAAAGCACCTGGTTCTTTTCCTGTTACATGAGAGTGTCCTAGGACAGTCCTCAGCCACTGACTACACAAGAGGAAGATCTGGCTTTCATCCACGCCTGGAGAAATACAGTGCTGATGACAAAAAGGAATTTCAAGAAGGCAAAAGTTTTGCTCATAAAATCTATTATCTTCTTGAACAAGCCTTGTGCAGTAAACATTAAAAATGGGCAGAAAACCCTGACACATAACCCTTGCACCTCTTAAAACTGAATGTGTGCTTCACAGTAGCCTCTGCATCATATATCTTGCAAAGTTTGTGTTTCCAATGGGACAGCAAAACAAAAAGCAGTGCAATGTTCACAGGAAGTCACTTAGAGTTATTTGGACTACACCAAACACCTGCAGAGTTTCTGTTTCCATTTCTGACTATACTGGACTATTTTAGTTTTCTTCTGTAAGTACTAATCCTTCAGGAAAAGGCATACTGATTCTACAACATTGCATTTATATCCTCACTGAATCCCCTTTCTTCCCCCACGAATAGTCCCCAATTTCAGATTTAGGTTTCTCTGTGTGAACTGTTTATAAGTACTGAGGGAATGCATGCAGGTATTGATTATCTGTTATGGTTCTCTAAGATTCTGCTGGGTTCAAACCAAGGACAGAGAAATTAGTTTGGCTGAAATAAGGTTTCTTGCCTTTTCCTTTTTTCCTTTTTCCTAGATAGAAAAGCTTTGCTCCCCAGATTACTTAGCATTAGCTTACTTTGCATTAGCAGTTTCCCTCACACTCTTTCATTATATTCGACTTCAGCACAGTCTCGATATTTTCAGGTTTAATTTGCAAAAATACAGAGAGAAGCTCTGCCAGAAAAAACTGCATTACGCTAAAGATGTGTAGAAAACCCAGATGAAAAGAATCTGTCAAAAAATGCTTAAAACATCAATGACATTTTTGTCAACATTTTGAATTGCTATCTCCAGAAAAGAAATATTTCTTTCCAGAAGACAAGGGGTTTTTTTCTCAGATAAACATGTGACATATGGAGCAGCTAGATTTAAACATACCATCCACACAGGATTTGAAGAGAGATTCTTTCTATCCCTGGAACCTCTTCAGACCCAGAGTGTGGTTCTGAATGCCACAGCTTGAACCTCTCTCTACTCACCTGAAAAACTGATGTTATTCTCATCATCATTATATACTATTTCATAACTGATAGGCAACATCTCCGTTTAGTTTCAAGGAATATTATAATTATTATTTGAACCTTGGAGCCTTCCAAGTTTTGCCACTTGTGAGAGATGCCAAAGGATATTGCAACAGTTATTCATTGATAACTATCATTCTCATGTTCAACAGCAACCAAGCATATCATGGCAACGTGTGGGAACACAGTTTTTATCTAGGGGTACAGCCTGTATGAGAATGACAAACTGAAGCAGAAACTTCAGTTGTGAATTCCATACATAAAAACATCTGTGAAATAAAGCAAGCAGCTCCCTTCCACAAACAGAATACAAATATGTCACCAGCATTTCAGAGGGATATTTAAATGGAGTTTACATTGCCACAGAGAAATAAACGTAATGGTGGTGTGATACATGTAAAATGTATGGTCTTATTGCTAGCCATTTCAATATTTATTTATTTCTTATATGGTCATACAGCAGAATGTCATGTAACTTCTTCTTCTACCTTGACACTAAAAGTGAAAGTGCCCTAAAGGAATTGACTTGTTCGGTCAAGTGGCAAAATGTTAATTAGTTTTCAGAAAAGATTAATTTGTTGAATTCTAAGTAAGTGAATTTATTCCAGGGAGCTGAAAAAACTCACTGTGATATGCTCTGAATTAGCAAGCCATCTCTTTGGAAAACTCCACAGAATGACTGAGGGCACTGTTCCATGTGTGTTCTGGTAGTTAAAAGGTTAAAACAAAAGAAAGAATCACAGGCAGATAAGGATAAAATGCTACTGTTTTGTTGCAATTTGAGCAGAATTCACCTTATACAGCTAATTATAATCAAAATCTAATTCAACATTTTTCCTAAACTAGTCTCTGTCACAGTGGTGTTTCTACTGACCATAGCTTAAAAGAAATTAAAACCAATCTGACTTAGAGAAAGGGCCTACAAAGACAGAACAAATACAGAAAGAAAAGTTGATAGCAATTAAGAAAACTCAGATATTAGCAATTGCAGAAAAGTTATAGGGGGCAGAAAAGGATATCAAGGCAATAACGTGGAGATGGAGAAGTCACGCAGATCAGAAAGAACTTTTAACAACAAAAAGAACATGAATATAGGCCTGACTTATTCCTACCCAGAAAAAGTAAAACCATTGATAAAAAGGTGAAAAGGGAATATGCATTCAGTAGATATTTCTGTTTTCTTCTTGGAAAAAACTGGTAATATATTTTCTTCTCAGCACCTGATGGTCTTTCAATACCTTCCTTTCTGCAAGACTACATAAAGGGCTCTACTACTACCAAATATATTCAAATCAGCAGACCTGTGTAGTTAGTATGCACAAGCTTTGAAAACTAAAAGTCCTCTTTGTTGATTTTCAATGAATCTTGGAAAATTATCAGATTTGCAGAGGACATTTAAAATGACACACTGTGTTCAGAACTTACTTTGAAATAATTAACAGCTCATAGACAAAATAGATAAGATGTATTTCAATTTGATTTCAAAAGCTATGACATGATATGAAAGCTTTAAAATCAAAGTACTGCTAAAAAAACTCAAGAAGAGATGTATTAGACTAATTAAGAATTGGCTAGTTTCCTTGTAGAGGACTAAGAGTGACTTTTAAGAAATAAATGGTAAAAAAGTCATATGAAGTATTTAAGCATAAGAAATTCTACCTATTTCCATAAAAGGTTGCATGAAAAGAGATGATTAAACAGGGGGTTAAATTTTCAAAATATTTGGGAAATAAGCAATTAACTCCGGAAATCTACAAGGCCTCTTACAGGCAGAAGATCAGGTGAGATAATCATAATAACCTTTCAGTTCTTCTAATTTATTTATCTATTAATTAGACCAAGTGTAAGTGGGGATTTGATTGCTCCAAGGCACTGAGCTGAAAGCTTAATTTACCTGGTCTGCATGGACGACTTGTACCAGACGTACATGAAATTGCACTTCAAGATTTAAATAAATGCTAGTGACACAGCAGTCAGGTCAGCAAAAGGCAGGGAAGTAATAAAACAGCTACAATACAGACATTTTTGCAGGTATGAGTCAGAATTTACGCCGACTGCTACCTAGTGCAGGCCCATATAGGCCAACACCTTCTGTTGTCATAAATGTGATAGAGGCTGTAACATAATTAAGAATGACTTCTGAAAGTTTAAAGTGCTCTCTAATACTTATGTGTGCTTTGGACCACATTCTAGCCTGAGTGTGTCTGCAGCCAGTAGTGATGTTCCTTGAAATGGTTATGTTCATTAAAACATCATCACTTTAGCAGCAAAGCCTAAAAAATATATGGTGGCACGGGGAATACGTATTTAGTCTAACATTCAGTAGGAAAGAAAGGATCAATGGATAGGTATTCTCTTCTGGAGGGTGAAGAACACAGAGAGCAATTCAACATTTGTTTTATTCTTTCTTAATTAACTAGTTAGCATTTACATTACTATTTATGACCATCTAATCTGAAAGGGCTGCTCAATCCTCTTTTCTTCATGCTGCAGTAAGCAATGGCTCCCACTGCTCCTTTAAACTAAGATTATTTTAGTAAAACAAGCAAGTGAGAGAAAATGCTCAGTCTCCCATTATCTCGGCCATCTGTGTGCTTTCCTCGTGGCATCTCTCCAAGTGCTTAAAAAAAAAAAAAGCCAGGTAAATTGTTAATAGCTAGTGGAAATACACAATTAGAGATTGTTCTTCTACGCTTTCTCTTCTCCTTGGCATTCTATTTTTCTCTTCCAAAAAATGAAATACAGATTTATTTACCTGATGAAATGCCATGTGACCATTCATGCTGCTAAATCTGCTCAAGGCTGAAAGCAATCAAAAATAAATTCCTAATGTCTGCTTTCCCTATCAAAAAACACGTTTGTCTTGCTTTCAGATTGACACAAACCTTCTCATTCCATAGTGGTGACTTTAACAAGGATGACCAGGTGGAAAGTGGCTGGAGGGAAGGAACCTGGCTGTGCTTGTAAGGTTTCTTGCATTGGAGCAGGAATCCAGGCTACAAGGAAAACAGCTTTCAATATACAATTTTTTGGGAAAAGAGGAGTAAAGTAGACTCAAGATTTGCCCCTCTTTAACTGTTCCCATTAGACATCACCTCTGATCTGGGTTCTTTACACAACCTGGAAGGCTGAACACCAATTCCTCTGCATGAGATACCTACAGACTTCAATTTGTCCTTCTGGTGCAGAGGAAAACTGCAAGTTGCTTCCTTTTCCTCTTGAAGAAGAGCAAGTGGTTGCATCATTCCTGGCTCATAATTTTCTGTCTAATAGTAAAGTAAGAGCGATGTCCTCCAGATGCAGCACCTCAAACTGAACACAGACCTAACATCAAACATTCGCTAGTACGTGCTGCAGCTGTAAAGGCACAGGGTACTTCACATGTAGAGAGAAGCCCTCTGAAAGGATGTGGCCAGATTCAAACAAACTACAGTGCAATTCACTCCCCATACCGGAGGGTCTTTTAACACTCACTAGCCATCATTACCTGCAGTAGCAAAACTATAAAAAAGGAATAGTGATGTAGAGTGATCCACTATGCATGTGATCAGAGCTGGCTATGCCTGCTCTAAATGTGTGTTAAATCTCCAGCTAGCATGCTATCCACTTCCAAAGGGGTGGTTTCAAATGACATCTTTACACCTTTTGTGTATTCGGTGTATTTTCATCAGTATGTTTTTTCACCTCCTTTTGAAGTTTATGGAGAATTTTGACCCCAGATGATGGAGGTTAGGTTAAGGGCTTTGCCTGGATGATCCTTGGGATCAAGAAGTTCATCTTCCTGCCTGCCTGTAAAAGACAGTGCATGTGGGTTTACCCATGCCAGTGATAGATCAGAATTCAGACAACTCTGTTTTCACTAGTAGACGCAGACTTTGATGTTTTCAAAACATAAGTCTTTGCTTAGGCTTATTTTTAGAAATAAAGAACATTAAACACAGTATGTTTTTAGTATGGGTGTCCTTTAATAATTAGCTGATCGTCACAAGCTTCTCTCTGAGCTGTTACTTCTCCTTCAGCTCATTTTATCTGAGTGGGGCTTCTCCCCAGTACTGCCCCTTGCACAAAAATAAATTTGCCCTTGCACTCAAGTAAAACTGTGGTTTGTTTTTCTGTGGTCCATCTGCAATGATTTCTAGTTCTATAGTCAGTCCTTTTTCCTGCAACTGGCAAAAAATCAGATGAAAATAAAGAAGAATGTATTCCAATCATATAGGACAGATCAGGAAGGATTTAACCACATCTGAAATAATCAGTGTGTTGAAGGTAAACAGCAGGCCAGAACGTGTAGCACACTTGTCATTTTTGGTCCTAGCTTTTATATTTTGGATTCACCGATATATCTTAAATTGGTATTAAAAATCTATTCAGAGAATATGAACAAAAAATTTTATTTTGAAGTTAATATTACTAAAAAAAAAAAAGAGTGATAAAAAAATTTAAATTTTTCAAGTTTTTCAAATTGAAATAAAGAAGCACACAGTCCAGATTCTCCTTGGATAATCCTATGACTCTTCTTCCCTCTTGCATGTGGATTTATTATCCTGTGGCAGTGACTTTTATGGGTTAGTAATGTTATTGCTTTGATTCAAATTCTTTGCAAATACCACAGTCTATTAAAAGCATCAGTTCATCAAAGTCCACAGTACTAATTTACCAGGAATATCCCCACAGGATTTTTAAAAATAATTTTGTATTATGAAATCATGCTTCAAACTGAACTAACAGAAATCTAATTATAAATGAGAGCATAGTGCTAATTAAACCACCCACTCCAGCATTAAGGCCCACTTGGGGGTATTCACATTGGTAAATTGCCAATTTAAGCTAAATTGCAGGATATAATATCCAAGTATTAGCTAGCCCTACCTTTCTGCTACTTTCTCTCCTTTGGACTGCTTCATAATAATAAAGTGTAGAAGGCAAGAAATCCAAAGATTTTTAATCCTTAAAATATTTTTTCTCTGAATAACAACAGCCACTGGAGTACCAAGGGTCAGTCTAAAACACGAGAGTTTCCAAGCCTGACTCTTCACACTGTTCAAAGTAAGCTGACATGCTCTTTGACATGGCTGGCCTATTCCATATCATCTTACTGACGATCTAAGAACTAAGGAAAACAGCTGTGTGCTAATCCATGCTCAGGGCTTTGCCATTTTCCAGCAGAGGGTCTCATTTCAGGAGAAAGGAGTCATCAGCACTCAGTGATCCTAGCCACAACACTGATTTGGGCGATCTAGCTTCTCTGCCTCGAGTCTTCGTGACAGAGGGGAGGTCCTCCAGCAGACCACAACAAACATCTGATCAATCCTGTTCCACCCACAGTCTCTGACAGTAAAACACCCAAGTGCCAGCTGGGCCAGGCAGCCTTGATCTTATTTGTTGTCATTTAGCCTGAAGGTTACCTATGAAACAAGCAGTCTGTGTATGATAAAATCACCTGCTCTGCTCTGATATTTTGTTCAGAGAGAGAGATTAAAATGAATACTCAGAGCATTTATTTCAATGAGAAGGGAGATGATTTTATTCCTAGTCAGCCAGTAATCTGCTGAGAGATTCCAAGGAAGTGACATGATATACTCAAGGATTTGATTTCAGAGCAACGATAGTGGCTCATATCTTTTGCTCTGAGAAGGGTAACTAGGTCATAGATACCTTACCACTCTGATTAGACAGAGAGAAGGATGGATGGAGAAGTGTCATATCAATGAGCCTTTAGTAAATAGTGATAACTTGGGGTCTAGAAGAAAATAAGGATAGAAGAAGAAATCTAGCAGGTTTTGTCCAGGACTATATATGCCTTATATCTCTTATCTTTCCAACAAAACTCGGCTTTCTCTTTATTACACTGGAGAGTTTGACCTCTTGGTAACACCTTGGTGTTATCATCAAATACTAACAGGAATTTCATCACTTTACTGTTGTCATGGATCCATAGTCTGGGGCATTTTTGACCCACAAGCAATGTTTCCTTCCAATAAATTATGTCTGAAAGATCTCATGGGTAACTTTGAAAGGTTTGTGTGGTGTATCAGTACACAGGGCTATGATTCCATAAAATAACTTGCCAACTAAATGATGTCAAACTTGTTCACAAACCTCTGAAGACAGACTAGTGAAGGAAGTAGCAGTAGCACTTTGCAGGTAGAAATGTCCAATACACAGAGTTGGAACAATGTTTAGTGCTCTGTAGCTCTAAGCCGACAAGGGGAAGGCTGTGACTGATTACTTTTCATTAAAACACCAAAGTGTTGACCAAAGCAAACGTAATTCCTCAACAGGAAAAATAATTCTGTATAAGAAAAGAAAATTTCTTCTATATACTGTTAGATGTGGTTGTCATGAATTTTTCCTATGCATTTGTGTACCCCTTGTATCTCCTATGCCACTCTGTGTTGTTAACTGCTGTAATTCACACTAGATTTTTGTCTTCCATGGAAAAAAATCCAGTTTCCTCTTTGTGAAACTCTATTGTTTTGAAAGATTCTACATTTTCACGTGCTTGCAATGAAAATCCTAGGTGACATGAAGCAAAAATAGGTATGTCTGGCTGTACCTTATGAAATTAGATTTGCTTCATGCTAAGACACATTTCTCAGTTTCTTACGGTTTTTATGAACTTTGACATTCAAGGAAGAAATTTGTTATCCTGAACATTTGAGGTAAGCTTTATCAATGACCTGGAAGAGGTGGGGAAGATACCATCATGAGGCTTTCAAGTGACACAAGGTTGGTGGGAACAGCTGAAATGCATGTGGGCAGGGCTTCCATTCAGGGGGACCTAGAGAGCCTGAAGGAGTAGATGGACAGAAAATTCAGTAAGGACAAATGCAAAGCAACAGGGCAGGAAAGGCACCTGTAGTGGCACAGGCTGGGGACTAATGGGCCGGGAAGCAGCTCTGCCAAAAATGAACTCAGTATCCAGGCAGAGAATAAGCTGGTTGTGATCCAGCAGCTTGCCTTGACAGCAAAGAAGGCCAACAGTACCCTAGGCTGTATTAACAGAACAACTAAGAGTTTGGAGGAAGTGATTTTTCTTCCTTACTTGTCAAACATTAGATTGTATCTAGGCTACAGCATCCAATTTTGGACCCCCAATACAGGACACATATGAACGAACTGAAACAAGTTCACTGGGGTTACCAAGACATTCAGGAGCAGGAGTGCTCATCCTGTTAGGAGAGAGTGAAGTAAGGGGGCTTATGCAGTAGAGAGAAGAGAGGACTTTGTAGGCAGGTAACACCAGCCTCCTAAGACCCTGTGAGGACACTATAAAGAGAGACAACCTTTTCACAGTGGTGTATGGTGAGAGGATGAGAAATGATAGGTACAAATTTAAACAAGAGAAAACCAGACTGGATATAATGAAATGCTTTTCCATGATGAGGACAGCCAACCAGAGCAGAGATTATGCATTCTCTGTCCTTGAACAAGTTCAAGATCACATTGAAAAAAACCCGGAGAAAACAAGACTAATCTAATGCCTGACTCTCCTTTGAGCATGGGGTCAGACAGAAAACTCCTGAAGCTCCTTCTAACCTGAATTCCATGATGAATTATTTTTTTTTACAGTTTCAATCAAGAGAGTTCATTTATTCCCAAGAAAGTATTTTTAGACACATTAAGATACTTCTTGCAGAATATTGTTTCAGAAACTCTAGTTTTCCAGGGTCTACAAAGGTGACTTCTTTCATGTTTTTATTTGAAGTTACCTCTGTGTTGGGGATATTCTTTTTGCTGTTCCATTAAATCACATTCAAGCCAGAAAAGTTTGCAAACCACTTCTCAGAAATAAAGACGTGGGAACAAGTTAGAAAATACCAAAAAAGCTACCTGAAAATGTCCTTCTCTCTTTTCCGTGATTGCATAGGAAGACTAGCATTGAGAGTCACCTTGTCTACCTTTAGAAGTCTACAGTGTAGGTGTTCGCTTCTTAGCTAGTCAGCCCATGTTCCTTTTATAGCAGAGTGTAGGAGTTAACAGCTGGTTAGCTGAGTCCTGCTCTGGATGACTAGCCTAGATGCGGAACTTTTAGGAGATCTAAATTAAAGTAGATGAATCTCGTGACTAACAAGCAGCTATCTAGTCTGTATTTGGTTTTTTTACTCTTTCCCCTCCCCCCCAAATGCAACCAGAAAGTAGTTATTATATAACTTTGTCACACGGTTTTCTGTAATACCCAAATGTTTTGAACACAGGCAATATTAATTTAATCTTAGTTTGAGTCTATTATTCCTATTTTATAGGTGGAGGACTGCACCATCTACAATAACAAATACACACAGACATATTTGTCTAAAGACACTTCATCTCCAAATACCCGTCCTTATTCTTGTTGCTTTCAGTTTGATGTGACCTTACAGGAGACCTTCACATGGCCTGAAATACATTTTCTACATCTTTTCACTAAAGCAGGGCTTGACACACAATGTACCTCGCGCACTGATCACAAAACCTTTCACAAACAATGGCCAGTGTGATTATCCCTATTTAACAACAGAAAAACTCAGACAGTAAGAGTTTACATTGTGGCTTGTAGAAGGTTTGAAATTGTTATATTAATGCTCTTATGTAAATTGACCTCACAATTTTTTTCTCAGCTGAGAGAAAAAATGCACCTGCAATACTGTAGAATGATTCTCAGGGCTAATTAATTTCCTAATAAAAAGATAGCAATAAACAGTAAGGGGAGAAGTGAATAATTATTAAATATCTTTCTCTTTCCCTTCCAGGAAAAGAAGGAATCTTGAGAAAGTTTCAGAGAGAAACCAATGGCAAGTGAGTGGCAAGGCTGATGCTACCATGTATGCAGTGATAGTGAAATGGTCACAGCCCTTTGCATATACCATTTTCTCTTACATCTCTGCCACACATCTGCATGCAAAGCGTCAGATCCTTGCACCGATGCTTCTGAAACAGGTGCATCTCTGGCCACATTGCTGTGAAAAAATGAATCATACAAATAGGTGAAAAAAATAGATTTGACTCATTCAATTACAGCTTGTTGAAGTCTTCCACTGAAGCTTGGTTAGAAAATGCTCAGAGCATTCTTGTGGCCCTCCTCTGGACTCAATTGTCCCCAGTAGGTCTAGGTCTTTCCTGGGCTGTCACACAATTGCTGTAACAATTTTAAGTTGCAAAAAGAGGAAAAAAATTAATTTGTTTATTTCATACAAGAGATGTATGTTGTGTTGTGAAATATTCCACTTATTGGTCCATATAACTACACAAGAATAATCCTTTCACAGTTGAGGTTCTAAGAACTATAAAGAGTCCTTGTGCTAAACACAAACACCAGAAAAGCATTTAAACTAAAAGACTAAGAGACAATCTGCAAGAAGACAATATAAACCTAAGAGATGCTTGTAAGAAGTTATCAAATTATAACCCCCGGAGAGCAAAACTGCTTAGATTTGGAAGTTCTTATACTGAAACAAACTCTCAGCCTCCCATTGTATCATGATTTTTAAATGAATTTAAAATCTTGATTAAAAATAAAGTTATACGTGCTGGGGAAAACTGCAAGGGAATATGTGAAGCAAAAGTAGATTTACAATTATTAAGTATTTCTACAGAAAGATCTCATCAGGAGGACAGTCGTGATACCAACATCTCTGTTCAGACAGAGGCTATTGCGTGAGCAGGAAATATTCCTATTCTGTGCTCATAGAAATTCTGAATTCATTCATTCATTATAAAAAAAAAAAAGGGGGGGTGGGGAAGTCAATAAGGAAAGAAAAACTGCAAGAAGAGTAGCTTTATAATTTTCTAGAGGAAAAAGGAACAAAATCTGAGGGAAGAAAATAGTAAAAATTTATTCAAACTTCACTGCTGAAGGCAAAGCATGTAAAGACAGAAAAAACAGGCTCTAAAAAAAAAGTGCTTCAAAAAGTCAAAACAGGCACTATGTATCTATGAAATGTCAATTACTCAAGTCATAGTCTCTATTATTATTATTATTACCATTATATATGTGTATCACCATTTTATATAAGAACACTGACACAAACCATAGTCCCCTCGTGTTAGACACAGTACAACTATAGAATAAGAGAAGTGTCCGCTGCCCAGTAAATGTTGGGTTTAGACCAGAGCTGTGACTCCATATAGCCAGGCCTGAGTGTATGTCACATCTGCCTCCCTCTCACTACACCCATCTTTTCTCTGCTACTTTTTTTTCCACAAAAAGCTGTCCAGATGCCAACTGTCCTTTTTATACATGTCAACAAAATGTCTATTCTGGGAAACTGACAACATTAGTATGCTCAGGCCATATGTTCACTGGAATTTAGGTATTTCAAGATGCAGATATATGTTTAGTACTATTTCAACGTTTCTGCATGCATTCTAGACATCTAAGTCACTGTCTGGACTTTTATTACTTCTTATAGACTTCTTATAGGCTGATGACGATAGAAGAGAAACATATTTAATATGGAGGAAAAGACAGTCATATCAGTTCAGGCAGGAGAGTCAGAACTATGTATAGCACTAGGAACTACTCAACTTCTTTTGCAGACTGAGTGCTTCATCTTGAGTCTTCCTCAATGTACAGCACTAGTCAGTACAGCAACTGTTTGCAATACATTTTTTATTGTCCATTGTTCCTGGAAACTGAGACAATGCAGCAAATAACTCTGTAACTTATTTTGTTTTAAAGGACTTGTCTTTCATAGCTCTATGTGTCTGATAGTTCTATGAGGAGAGGCTGAGGGAGCTGGGGTTGTTTAGCCTGGAGAAGAGGACGCTCAGGGGGGACCTCATCACTCTGTACAACTCCCTGAAAGGAGGCTGTAGCCAAGTGAGGATTGGTCTCTTCTCCCAAGCAACTATCACTCAGACAAGAGAGCATGGTCTCAAGCTCTGCCAGGGGAGTTTTAGGTTGGATATTAGGAAAAATTCTTTACAGAGAGGGTAATCAGGCATTGCAATGGGCTGCCCAGGGAGCTGGTGGGTTCTCTGTTCCTGGAGGTGTTGAAGATGAGACTGGATGTGGCACTGAGTGCCATAGTCTAGTAACTGTGGTGGTAGTGGATTAAGGGTTGGACTTGATGATCTCAGAGGTCCTTTCCAACCCATCTGATTCTATGATTGAGATTTCAAGTGAGTATAAGTGCAGTTTATGCCTCTTCAGAACACAAGGACTGTCATGTGTTTCTCAAGTCCACTGACAAGGGATAGCAAGCATACATGGAAAGGAAGAGCATGCTTACAGTAAATATTCCCCTGTTACACTCTTTTATCCCAGAATCATGGTTTAAAGACTCCCTGAGCCAAAGGTTGTAACCCAGCCTTTGTGTCAAATAGCTGCCAAAATCTTTGAGCTCTGTCTGCAATTTCCAGGCAGTGTAAAAAAAAAGAAAAAAAAGCATAGGTAAGAATCACATTAGCCATCTTTCAAGAAATACCGCATGTCCAGAAACCTGCAAGGTAATGGTAAAGGATGCCTGAAGTGGTCCTTGTTCATTCCTACTTGTAATCTGCAGTGCAGACACAGCATAACTGTAATAGCAGCTGCAGCTGTTCCCCAGGCTCTGGCAGCAGACAGTCTCACTTTCAGTTCATCATAAGCTGAAGGTGTGTCACAGACTCCCA
Source organism: Pseudotriccus pelzelni (assembly GCA_035584735.1). Taxonomy (NCBI): domain Eukaryota; kingdom Metazoa; phylum Chordata; class Aves; order Passeriformes; family Tyrannidae; genus Pseudotriccus; species Pseudotriccus pelzelni. Next base: position 29,611,361 of record JAWMRA010000113.1, read on the forward strand.
CACACAAATTCAAAACTCACTCCCTGAAGATTCAAAAACGAGTTGGGGGGAGGGGGGTAGGGGTATCTTTGTTCCCTGAGTAGCATGTAAAATCTTTGTATTCAGAATTACCTGTATTAATGCTAAAGAGGGATACTTTTTCAAAGTGCTGTAAATATGCAAAATTTACCAGTTGGCAGTCAGAGAAATATGTTTTTCGAGATAATAGATGTAAAGAGTTTATAGGAATGAGCCCAATTTGCAGACAGTGAACAGAGGCACATGGAAAGGAAAAACATTCTCAAAGGATGTTTTGCGTCCTTTGGAAAACCCTCAGTCCTATGAACTCTATTTTCCCAATACAGTGTACAAGCAAAATAACTAGATTCAGGACCTGAACCTCTGTGCACTCATAAATCACTCAGATTTATGTCTGTGGAATGAGGTGCTGTTACTTTCAGGCTCAGTGAATATTTAATAGTTTATGCAGTGTAGTCTTTCCATACATGTAGAGACATACAGACATGTTCATGTGTCTAAATGGACACAGAGAAAGAAGAGCAGAGGGTAATAGTCAGCAATCCATTACCAATGGTCAGGATGTGAGTTCAGAAGCCTAATTTTAATCAAGCAGTTCTGTAGTTTAAATACTTTGCAGGTAGGCACAAGACTTCAGTAGCACAGCAGCTAAGGATGCCTCTCTTCCCTGATCCAGCTGAAGATTACAAAGCGCCTTGGAACACAACTCCTTTTACTGTTCAGATAGGGACTGACTGCCCTGTCCAAGAGCTCTGATTCCCTCAGATATCCACCACATCCAAAGAAACCAAGTGATTTGTTTTGAGAGGTTTTTTTGATGGTGTTCTGGTTTTTTGTTTTATTGTTTTTTTGTGGGTTTTGGCTAGTTGGGTTTTTGTTTCTGTTTTTGTTTTCTGTTTTTAATATAAGCACATTGTTCCAACATATATGTCCCTGATACTTATATATATACAGTTTGTCCAAAAAGCTCCTAAACGGAATATCCTCAGCTATGGGTAGTTTGGTATCCTACCAAACACTGCTGTTATGTACTATTACCACATATGAACATTTCAAAACTGAATTGGAGTTCTGATTTTGACTTGCTTTAATTAGGGGGAGGGGAATAGAAGATGATGAACAAATGACTGAACAAGGAGAATGTAAGTTAAAAAAAATTTTAAAATTTGTTCTGTTCTTGCAGTTGTGTTTCTTCACCTACTCATTACTTTTTTGCATATGCATGTGTATGTGTAATGTAGGTTTCATTGCTTATGTAAGTTTCTGGTTAATATACTTTAAAAGCTTCATGAAGAATGTCATCATCTGAATTATTTATCACTACAGGCGCTTTTAAGGCACTTATCACCATGACATCTGGATGCACTTTTTATAGTGTGTATTAGGCCATTAATAGCTAAAAAGAAAGAGAAGAGAATGCACCTTCCTGCCCTGCAGTACCCTTTAGCCAAAGGCAAAGGAGGCGCCTCTGACCTGTCAGTTTAAAGAGCAGAAGCTTGTTGCTTCAGATCAGCCTACAGAGGTACAACTACAGTCCTTGAATACATCCAAATATGCTCCAAAGTAATTCTGATTGAAACTAATTGCAGAGACAGACCTCTTTTCCAGAATGTTCTTTCTCCTTATGTTAGAACCCTCATCCTGGTATTAAAGATCTTATGGGGAAGATCTTAATTATATGAGTATGATACCACACTATCAGGATAACTGAATCCTGTTCCTTGGCCATTACGTTGATGGGAATGTTAGAGCTCCCAATAGCTGTGTCTCTGTTCTTGCAAGACCTCCTGCCCAGCCCCAGGCTGTGAGTGGAATATGTGGGTGTTATGGGTGGAATACGAAACAGGCTTTCTGCATGATGTTGTCTTCTGATGTTGGATTGCGAGTTATTTAAGCTATATTTCATTGGGACCTCAGCTAAGTTGAATTATTTTGCATCTGCTTCAGGTTAAGAGGATACATAGACATATTTACTGGAGAGTAGTTGACACACAATAACCTGTTAGTTCTGTTACTGTGTTCATACATCTATGAATTCATACATTTAAACCATTAAACAACTCTAATAGGAAGCAGGATAACCTGAGGCGATTCTTAACTATCATCAGCTAAAAATAAAAACATAAATGTCTTCCAGGTCCACATGTCTAAACAGTTAGCAAGATTTTCCTAACCTTTAGAGAAATCAGAGTTTAAGGGGCAAGTGGAGAAGCGTTCAAATGCCACATCATCTTATGCAAAATTCATGTGTTCCCTTGTCCTATCTGATTCTAAATTTTGGCAACAGACCACCACTGCTGAGCAGACTGATATTTTTCAGAGCATCAGCAGTCAGACTGTTCAATGCAGCACTTTCCCTGTATCTAACTAGTCTTATATTCTGTATTTATTATTCACATCATGAAGCTCCCCTGGCAACATGCTGGACTTACTGCTGCTTGTGGTGTTACATTTTACTCATGTTTTTTCTTTTTATTTTCCTTTTTTAAAAAACTTATTTCTTTAGAAAAAAGCTTTCACTAATTTTATTTTGTAGACAATTTTTTCAATCATGCTCCAGATTCAGGAAATAAAACAGTATTTTCCTTTATTAAACCACTGCAGATAATTACTCCAGCTACAATGGATTAGCCTGTAAAAAATTCACACTTTTCAGAAAATAAAATCTTAAGAATTAATAAATTTTCAGAAAATAAAAATACCAGAATAGCCATAAAGAAATGAAACATATCACTGACCAATAGTACAAACATGGGAAAGATTAGTCTCCAGTGACATTTCCTTACTATAAGATTGAAGATTTTAACAATCACTAGTTTAGAGATGTCCTGATCCAGAGATCACACCTGCATCTTTGCACTTCATAGCCCTCGATAGATTTGTCTTCCAGGAATATGTCTATTGTTTTCTGAACCAAGTTATACTTTGGGGCCCTGCAACAATCTGAAGAAGCATGTTTTTCAGTTTCACTGTGTGAAAAATACTCTCCTTTTAATTTCTTAATTTAAAAACATCCACCTGATTCTTTCACTTGCACACTACTTCCTCTACAGTAATTGAGAATGTGTAGAGCTCTATCAAATTCCTTTTGGACCATCTCTTCCAAAAGCTGAAAAACCTACTGTGCTTAACCTTTCTCACACAGAAACCTCTAGTCCAGCTTCCTTTTTTACTACAACTCAGCTGACATTTCCTTAGACTACACCTGGGCTTGATACAGCATCTTTACCTCACTACCACCAAAGCTGGAGGCCAAACTTAGTTCTCCCAGAATTCAAGAAACTTGATGTGTGCTTTTAAGACAAATGTATTAGACCACATAATTTGCTGAGAAAGCCTCAAAGGAGCAAAACACAAACGTGTTTTAACATCCTGACTAAGTGTGTCATATTCTACTGCATCAGTTAAAGTTCATTCTTTAAAATAAAGTGAAGGAAACTTCTGCCAGCAGTTCCAGATTTTGTTTCTTGAGATAAAATAGCAAAGTCCCTCTTTTTAATGCAGAAATTTCAAAGGCATGCTTAAAATTTCCTTAAAATTGCAGATAGAGATTCCATAAACTAAAGGGACAAAAAGTAAAAACTCTCTATCATTCAGCACTCTTCTACCATGTTTGAGAGCCACAGCTGAAGTACCTGTGACGCAGTGAAAGGGAAGTTACTTTGAAGACAATAATCACAATCAGCTAAGGCATTGACATAACTCTCCAGTTCTGGGCCAGAGAAGGAGGAGCAGCCATACACATTGTTTTGCAAGGATATCTGATCAAGAAGCTCAAATACTGAACTCTCTGGTTTATCAATATAGTTGCTCACCTTCAGACATCAAATCAGGACACAACATTCCAGTTGTTATAAACTGCGGTCAAATGCAGACAGAAAGTGCTGATCTAGTAAGCTTCTCCTGATTCCTGTACTAGGTAATTTAAGGAGTTAATATCCTTATGTGTTAGTACTGATGAAGAAACTATTTCAGGAGCATCCTATATGATTATATCATCTAATACTTGTAAATGGATATTCTTTCCAAATATTGAAGAGCAACATTTGAAAATAATTGCATTTTCTTGTATTACTGGAATTGTTTCCACCTCTTAAAATCTATCACTTTTCTCTGTTCAGTTGTAGTAGAATAAGAAACCCAAGGGATATAAAGTACCACACTGGGTCAGCAGAACTAAAGTAAGTATGTTAGGGGGAAAAAAATAAAACATAAATCCATGATAAAATTTTTAGTTTTAGTATGGAAAAGATTAGAGTGCAATAAACACTATATTCTGTTTGGGAAGACAGAATATGGATTTATGTCATATGATGCTTTGACATGAGGACTGAAGACGCATTTTTTCTCAGATTCAAGATGTGCAAAATTAACATATTGGAGAAAGAATATGAGTACTTCAAGACTTGGAAACTTGGCATAATGCAGTGATCCAACAGAGAAAAGGCAAACTTGAGGCTCGAGATCATTGCCAGATAAAGCTGTATCAGGTAGGAAGAGAAGAAGGAAAACTGACACCAACCAAAGTGTGATATCTTTCTTTTTCGTTTAAAATTAGTACAGAATATTTCTTTATTCTAGGCAGCTTGGGCATTTATCCTGCTGCCTATCAAATAATGTAAAATCTTTTGCAATTGGCAGCCAGTGTGCTAATCCTTGGTGCTGAGCTTTCAGAGAAGATTAAAAGCCAGAGGAATGTCATTCCATAAGAGATTCTTAAAATCTAAAAATTAGCATTTCCCTTCTGAAAGTAATTCCTCAATCTAACTGGAGAGTAGATAAGAAGGGTGGTTCCTTTATGACCTATAATGCCTAAGTTGAAGGTATCCAGGTGCAGCACCAACACCATTAGGAAACTTAAAAATAATTTTTATGTATGCACTTAGAGGAAAAAACATATGTAATTGCTCACCAAATAAACGGTGAAAAACTATTTCTGAAGAAGCCTCACTATGAGATTGAGGAGCTAGTCCAAGTCTGAAAAGTTTATATCCATAAAAGCCAAGTCAGACAAAGAAAGGAATACTCATTTCCTGCTTCTAGTTGCAAGCTATCAGCTCTCACATTGCAGAAAACAGCAAGCTGTTAATGGATATGCAGCTGGCAGGTTTTATTCTGGGTTTTGGCTAAAGTTTAATCCATAGAGAAGTCAATACTCTGATCCATCTGGAAAAGAAGCCTAGTTAGTAATTTGTGAATCATTTCCAAGTTATTGACACACAAAATACAGGATGTTTAGGAACATCAGAAACAAGAGGATCAGAAAAGAAGGCAGAGAATTCCTTCAAAAGCATCATTTCTGTCATGAGACCCTAAGCAATAGGGTTATCCCAAACCATGAATAATGTAGCGAGTGGAAGAATAGTGTAAACAGAGAAAACAAAACAGAGCACATTTGTGCATCAGTCATAACCAGGAAAAAGTCTGCAAAAAGGGAGAAATTTTGAGTAAGGAGAAAAGTTGTAAGAACTGAGAGGTGGGACAGGCCTGACAACGATACTGCACGTCATTGCTTTAGCCAGAAACCCATCTGTCCCTCGTTTCTGATGACAGCCCTGACTTCTGAGTCATGGATAAATCCTGTCCCCACTCTCAGTGATATTTCTAAAATTATATTGTGCTACTGAAATATTTTTTATGTCAAGTCGGAGTTACAGGATTTAACTAGTGAATCATATGACTTGTGCTGTGCAAAAAGTCAAGTCAGATGGACCTAACAATAATAATTTTCGGCTTTAATATCCTTTACTCTGTATAGATCAGACAGTTTTGATAGAGATCTCCAACAGTTTTGTCTTGAAAAAGGAAAGTAGAGTTGATTTTATGTGATGGGTGAGATCCCAGCCCAGTTTCCTGATTTACTCCTTCCACAGAACCATAAGTTATGCAGTGTCACAGAACTGGGGAAAATTATCCCTTTGTAGTATGGAACCCTGAATCTTAAAAGAACTTACGTGAAGTGCACCTGCAGGCTCAGACTTTACACTTGACACACCAAGTGCTGAGTTTTCTCATATTAAATCATCTTTACATTTCACTGGGTGTGGGTAGGAGAAGTCAGAAGATTTTCACCTCTGTAAAGCCTGTAGGTATCAGGGCTATCCATTCTTCAACTTCTTTCTATTTATGCTATTAATGGCTTAAAAATGACACTTTGATCTGTTTAGGTAAATCATAAACACAGGGAAGTACAAATCGCATATATTTCTAACAGTAAATACAAATTGCCAGAGGGGAAAAGGTAACTTCAAACATAGTTTACATGGGGTAGATGATCCTGCAATACATCTCTGGTCTTGAGGGAAAGCAGCAAGAAAGGGTTTTGAAGGACAAAATTGCATCTCCTGTTATCTTGTTTGCATTTGATCTAGACAGTATAAACCAGGCTTGTGTGTTTAAGCAATAAAGCCAGGTTGTTCAAAAAAGGAGAACAGCATTATAAAGTCGTTGTATCAGCATTTCACATTTTCAGAGAATTGGGGACGGAAGGGTGGGGGGCGGGAGCCACAAGTAAAGACATCTGAGGATATTAGATATTGTACTTTCCATAATCAAACTTATATAACAATTCCTCTGCAGTATTTTCTAGTAGCTGATATGTTTTCATTAAACCCCATTAACCTCTCCTTAATTATTTGATTGTGCAAATATTCATAGCTCTGATTAAGGTATGTATAGACTGATGTCTCTTTAGCTGTTCTATTCCTTTTCTGGACTATATAAATGTATAGTTTATATAAACACTCCCTGTGTCTCGTCCTTCAATCCTTGCACCATATTTGTGCCTTTTTTTTTTATCCAACTAGTAGTTTCCTTATTACCACAACGGTTTTTTGCCGCTTTCTGCACTTCTTTCTTCCTGACTAGTCACCTAAATCTCTGGGTCTCAGTATGCTATTCAGTTTGACCACTCAGACGTACCTTTGTCTTTTTCTGCCCTTCCAATGTGACCAAGCCCAGACCGACTATGATCATTGCAAAAGCTGACAGTTAGTCTTTCTTGACATTTAATCATCAGCTTCACTGCTGAAACTGACATCAGGGGTGACAGTTAGTGTGAATTACAGTGGACACTTGCTTGGGAAAAAAAAGGTATGGAGAAGACCTGAGAAGAAATTTTCAGTCAACATGATTTGGGAACCAAAAAAACATGATTTGGGAACCAGTATCTGAAAAACTGTAAAGTGGCTCGCCAATGAGAACAAACAGATGTGCAAGACATACATTGTCCTCCCACTCTAGAAAATATCTTCAGCACTACAGCACCCAAAGGAAATAAAATTTAATGAAGGACACATTTGAGTCATTGCAACAAAGTGTTCAGATTTAGAAATATTGAAGCTTCTAGTTCCTAGAGAGAACTGAAAATGAAACACTGAGCTGCATCTGCATTAAAAATGCAACAAAGTTTTAGTAACGTGGAAAAACTTCAGTATTTCACCTCTTTATAAATTCAGTAATACAAGAAGTACAAGAATTTAGTACTGGACTGAAACCCCGATTTTTGCTCAGAGCTCTCCTGCCTGGACTAAGTGCCTCCCAGGAACTCATTTCACAGAATAATTGCACAGGCATTAGATCAGCATGCCAGCACTCTACTAGCCTAAACTGAGAATCTGTGATGGAGAAGAATTCTGCAAATTTGGGTTTGTTCTGGTAGTTCCTGGAAGATGCTCTGGAATTTCGATTAATACAGGGAAGTGATCTTGTCAAAAAAATTATATACAATGCATTAAAAGCAATAACTTCTTATAGAAAACAGTTTTAAAGGAAACTAAAGTGAATCTGTGAAATCTGCTACACCATGAAAACCCATGACACCTAAGATTTTGTCAGAACTAAAGAAAGAAATGGATATTTACACAGATAATGAGGACATCTGTATGCTGATTTGATAACTTATATAAATTAAGAGACATAAAAACTTTTATGTCTTTGTTATCGATTCTGAATGTGGGATGATGATGTCCTGGGAGACAAGTAGTTTACAAATGTCCATCATTCAAACATTTACATTACTCACTGCAGAATCGTATTTCACAGATAACAGTGTTAAATGGACTGCCAGAATGATCAAGCAATGATCATCCTCCATCCAGAGAGATCACCTGGCTGGCATGTCTCTGAATGGGTATGTGAGGATTTTCCTAACAGGTACCTTTGGTCCTCCTGTAGATTTACATAACAAACCACCATAAAAGTCAAAAGATCAGACTCAGCCATCTGTAAAGTCAGGTAGCAGAGACTGGCTGTAAAGATTGCTATGCTTTCCTGGAAATTCCTTACATCCACTGCTGCCCTCTTCATTTTCTGGTACCAAACTGGACATTAAAGAGAAGACATCTAGAAGACAGGTATGATGAAGACGGAGAAGTCACTTCAAGTAAGGCATGCTCACTTCTGATAGGTCTTGCATGGCCAACATGGATCCACCCTGTTGCAGAGCAGTAAACTCACAAGCTTTCCCCTGGCTGACACCTTTGGTTAATACAGAAGTCTACTGATGACAACTCAACAAATGATTTAAATTTTCCAGGGGAATCAGTGCAACTAACCCACTGAAAGCTGCTCCCTGGAGATTTACTCTGCGGAGTCCTACATCTCCCTGACAGTGACTTTCTAGAAGGGTTGCTGCAGATGTGAATACCAGAGATGTAATTATCACTGTCAGGAAAACTGTTGTAAGCCCTGTGAACACTGGAGTGAAGTTCCCTTGTATCTATCACTTGGGCACAGGATTCACTTTTGTAAAGTTCTCAAAAGGGAGAAAAGGAGCAGCCAGTGTTTCTGCTCTTCCCTTGGTGATGGTCTTGTGAGGGCTGCACAGAGTTAAAATGTTCAGCAGTCTTGCAGTTTTAAGCCCCAAGATGTGCCTGAGTACTCTCCTGAATCCACAGTTCACCAGACAGAAGATATTTCTGATGCTCTGACTGAGTTTTCTTTATCTAAATGCTTCCTGGGTACTGCTCAGACAGTGCCTTTGCCCTTTGCCAGCTGCATACTGCAGCCTGCAGGTCTGCTTTATCTCAGGGAAGGCAGAGAGAGCAAGAAAGGAAAGACAGGGTAACACTTAATTTAGTTTCAGGCAGGAGCAGCACACAGGGCACATTGTATAGCATGCTCAGTCCTCCACAGAACTGTTCAAATACCGTTGTGGAGGACTAGAGTAAGAAACTAAATCATACACGTTAGGGTATGTAGACAGAGAAATGAGAACATCCATTTAGTTCAGCTCATACGTTCACAATGACTGAGTTCTAAAGCTCTGTATCACCTACTGACATTCTAAAAAAAGCCCAAAACAAGCCTAAGAACCACTGTCCATACCAAAAGCTCTTATTAAATCCATTTAGTAAACAGCCTGTACCATTTTAAGTGACTTGTGTTAAAACAGGAACTAGGCTGTAACAGGAACTGCCAAGATAGATTTAGGCTGTAACAAAATGAAATTGACTGGTTTTCATGATATTTAAAGTACACAGCAAACCGTCATAAATTCTGCTTTCTGTGTATATATATATTGCCATGCAGGGCACCAGCAGCCCATATTTTGAATAGCTCCAAAATTGGCCTATTTGTAATGTTTTTTATTTATTGGCTGTATTGCAGATTTATGTATTTTTCTGCTACCATGCAGGTGGGAAATAATGCTGCTTAGACCACAAGGAGCCTGAGATCAAAGGAGGTTGCATGGCAGAGTAGGTATATCTAAACAGTGGGGGTCCTTAAAGCTATAGGGTCTGGTGCAGAGAACTTACTTAAAATAAAACCTGCCACAGAGAAGCAAAAAGTGTTTAGTGAGATGTGTTTCACCTCCATCTCTCATCCTTCTGCTCTGTCACTCAACCAAATTAAAAGGGAATTAAAAATGGAGGTTCAACAGGGACGATAGCTAAAGGAAGAGAAAAGTGTAGGGAAATTCTGACAAATTAAAAATTAACTCACATGCTGGAAAATAATTTTCCCTACAAAACATAATTGCAGTTTCCCTCGTTGCTCTAGTAAATGAACTGTAAATATTTAACCGGAGCGCTGGCATCACAACGCCTGCAGCATGTGCCATCCCTTGCCCAGGAGAGGCAGAACAAATCTTGCAGAACTAAAGCAGCCCTGCCGCTTTCTGTTCCATGGGGCTGCTTGGCTCTGCAATGCACCCACCTTTTCCACTTGGGGCAGCTCTACTATCTGCAGGCAGTTCCAGGTTGTGGTTCAAGTGCCATACAGATGAGGTAGGTGCTCCTGCTGGTGCACTTTATTTTGCCTCAGACAGGAACAAAAGCCAGTGGGACAACAACCCTTCAAAAAGAATGCCGTGGTCTACTACAGCCAGCTAAAATCACGAATCTCCTGTATGTTGCATATAAAAGTCCAACACATCTTTCATGGTCACAAATATGGAAATGAGGTCATTGATGAGCAACATAACTCTCTTATTTTCTCAAAGAGTTTAACACCCAGAAGTCTTGCTTAAGTCAGTGTTAGAAATAGCCACATGATATATTTAAAAAATCAGATGATAAACCAGGTAACAGGCTCCCTGCAGAGACAGGATGGTTCCTTGGAGTATGCTCAATAATACTCTGTCCAGTCTGCTTTTTCAAATGGCCTGTGTAACAGAGCCTTCATCATCCCTTGGTAACTATTCTATAACCTAACAGCTCTCTTTTCTTGCTGTTCTGCTAAAGTGTTCCCTCTTAATGTATTTATCCTCATCCTACCCCCTTGTACTCACTTTAAAATAATTTTTTGAGGCAATTTGGAACCTGCACTTCTACATACTCCAAAATTGCTCTTCCTACACTTGTTTAAAGATTGATTGCTTCCCTTTTGCAGGGACACTAGAAAGAGATGCAGTATTGTTCTCTTCTCTGTGCCTTTGGCATCCAGAAGAGATCAGGGGTGTGCTATGCTTGGCTAAGGAACAGGCATAGGTAAGATGCTTTATGCAGTATATGTTCCTGTGGACATTAAAAGTGCATAAGAACAGTGCCTACTCCAGCTTTTTTCCATATTAGGTGTCCTACTCTCTGATTCCCAACTAACATTAAAGTTTGGGCTCTGTCTTCATATTTACTGAAATCAGACTTACCAATGCATGCTAAAGGAAGCATAGATATGTGCAAAAATGCAGCTGCAAAAAGCTTCTGCCTGAGCAGATCTCTATCAGGGAACACAAGGCAGCACACTCTAGGACGAGTTACATGCCAGTGTCTGAAGCCTCAGTGAATCCTCTGCGAAGAAAATCAGATCACAGGTTGGCAGATTACTCTGATTCTGGCATTGCCTCACATTGGAGCAGAAGCACAAATCTCCTGGGACACAGAAAGCCACACAGAGTAACTATTATGGCTCATTCTGATATTAATACCTATGAGTGTCTAAGGATCCATCTCCTTGTCTGAAAGTGAAAATCTATAAATATTGACCACTCATTTCACAAGGAAGGAGCTATAATAAAAAAACAACCCCTTCCTTTCTAGTGTTAAAGAGTATAAAGCACAATTGTCCTCTCTTTTGTTCCCAGTATCTCTGGGTTTTGATGCAGGAAGAACCCTCTAACTCTGAAATAACCCTCTTTGCTTTTGTTCTTATAAAATCAGGTGTCCATAGTAAAAAGAAATCCTAAAGAAGGAATACCTGAGTTAACAGGGTCTCTGCACGGTAGAACCATTAGATGGTCTATGTGGTCCTCTACAAGCAACAGCAGACTTTACAAAGTGATTTTATTGGAGAATGGCAATGTGATTTTCTGCAGTGCCATGTGGGTGAGGGAGGCAGGAAGAAGATGAGTCTTTATTTGCTTTTCTTGGTTAGAACTGCTAAGACCTCACAGCAGTGATTCAGAGGTAATCCTTTAGATAAAAGGTAGCAGGTGTTTGGGGCTTAAGACTCTGTCTATGGCTCTTGCTCATGATTCCACTTCCAGGAAGGAAGGCAGGCAAGAAAGAAGGAAGGCAGGAAGGAAGAAAGAAAGGGAGCCAAGCAGGCAGGAAGGTGTGCAGGCAGGCAGGAAGGCAGTGAGAAAGGGAGGGAGGCTCAGGGAGGAAGGAGAGAGGAAGGGAGGCTCAAGGAGGGAAGGAGGAAGTGAGGCAAGGAGGAAGGGACCATAAAGCTGGAGGAAAAAGCTGGAGGGACAAGGGGAAAGTTGTGAACAGTTTGGTCTAAATTCCCTTACTGAGCATGAGGAAAGGAGCATGTCCAAAGAAGAGCAACAAAGTTAGTGAAGAATCTAGAAAAACAGGATTCATGAGAAGCTGAAAGAAATGGGATGGTTTAGTCTGGAAAAAAGAAAGCTTGGGGAGACCTTGTCACCCTCTGCAACTCCCTGAAAGGAGCTTGTAGCAAGGTGGGGGTTGGTGTTCGTCTCTTCTCTTACATACTAAGTGATGAGACAAAAGGAAATGGCCTCAAGCTGTACCAGAGGTGGTTTAGGTTGGGTATTAGGAAATTTTTCTTTCAGAAAGGATTGTTTAGCATTGGAACACACTGCTCAGGGAAGTGGTAAAATCACCGTCCCTGGAACTATTTAAAAAATGTGTAGACATTGGGGACATGGTTTAGTGGTGGTCTTGGCAGTGTTATGTTTACAGCTGGACTAGATGATCATGAGGGTCTTTTCCAGTCTAAATGATTCTGTGAAATAGAGTTTATCCAGTCTCTGCAGGTTACAAGTGTAAGGCCTCAACTTAGCAAGATTTTCAGTGCATTCATACTCAGAAATTATGAATTCTTTAGGAAATAAATAACATCTGTGCATCCAAAGCAACTTCTAAATCAGCTAATCACTCTCTGTAAAGTCCACTTTTGATGTAACACTACTCACTGAGACAGTACTTTCTGAAGGAGAAAACACACACTTCGGGTCACTAAGCTGATTTTACCTCTTGCCCTCAGAAAGATCAGGCTTTGAGAAGAATCCAGATGGGTGGATGCCTAATGTATAAACTCACAAGTGTAAGCCTTATTACAGTGATTATACAACGACATTGTATCTAGCTGAGTTTTTTCTCTGTTTTAGCTAATTCTGAAAACAACTTGCCTAGTGATATATTGTTGGAGTTCCCTAGAAAAGTGAGGTCTTACAAGCCCCTGAAACTGCAGCCTAGAGCAAATGCATTCCAATACCAGAAAAAAGAGACAGGATAAGAGGTGGTGCCTTAAAGCTCGGCCCACATCAGCCTGTTTCAACATTCTTTTTTGATACAGAGGGCAAAGTTGCATCCTACAATGCTGATTGCTTTTGTAGAAATGAGGAACAACTCTTCAGCTGAGAAGACAGGGAATTTTTTACCCATTTTATCAGAGGAGTTTTCTTCTGTAGTGGAGACATCCCAAGCTGTTACACAGAGCTCGTCAGAGAATCCAGATAAAATGAGGTGATCTTTCGCAGGAGTACTAATTTAGCAGGGTCATGTAACACTTAAAGTGAAGAGGTTAGGAATCCTGATCGTTTTGCTCTTTTTTCTCTCTAGTATTATTTTGCTGAGTATCTTTGAGCACCAGAACTGATTGCTTCAAGACCCACTTCTTAAAAAATGGGTCACCTAACATTTTCTCACTATGTGAAAACTGCTGAAATGGGTTGGGTAGAAGCACCTATATCATGAAAGATGAAAGATCCCTCGTTAAACAGGGTGCCCAGATCATGAAAAAGCCAAGGGAAGTCAAGGAAGCTTTGTCAGCTTACAGTAGATCAGACAGAAGCCTCTAAGGTTCATATAAAAAATATTCATCTACTATCTTTATTTATCTGGAGAAATTGCAGAGGTCTGATCTTTACCTCACTAAAATCTATCCCAAAGTGCTGATTGTGTAGATTGAGGATTAATTAATGTTTTAAAAAAGCAGATATATGACTCGGTTATATCTCAGCTGCAAGACAAGCATACTGTACGGTAGCTACTGATCACCTAGGCTTGCAAAGGCAGGCTCACCGAATCACCGTCCCTCCACCATCTGTGCTGCGCGTGCTGAAGAGTTTGGTCATGCCAGAGCAGAGCTCATGTGTGCTTGAGTAGAAGGGTACCCCCACCATAGTCAGCAAGAGTCTCCCTGCACAGAATTAAAGGGTGGCATGTATGCATAAATGCTCCGTGCCTTGAGGTCTCGAGTTCTTACCCAGCACAATTGCAGTGCTTCAAGAATCATATTCTACTTTCACTTAACCCTCTTGTAAACTGGAATAGCTTCACTGAGATTAGTGGCATTATTTTAGCTTATACTGTGCAGTAATACCAGATCTTGACTGCATTAACTCTTTCTTATTGTGCTTTGCTCTTCTGAGGGTACCATTTCCAGAAATGCCACATTTCTATAGACTGTCTGTAATTTGGGGCAATTGAGAGATTCCATCTCCATAACATTAATTTCTTGGCTTCTGTCAGCATAGCCCTGAGGAACCATCTTTCAACTTCTTTCAACAGAGATATTGATAAATTCCCTAAGATGTATACTGCTTTCCTTTTCAGTGCTTGAACTGAATACATTTATAAGGCAGATATTACTTTAATCTGAAAAATATTCCCCACCAGTGAACATGCTATTGTTTTCATGTCTTAGCTGGGATTCTGCTCCTCTCTTCTCCCTAGTAACAGCTTTGGTTGTTGAGAGAAGTGTTGAACCAAAGAGGTCTCCGGGCATCTAGTGGTTCACAGGGAAAACTGCATTTGCGTGCCAGCGGTTTGGGCGTTAAGGAGCGAGGAGGCGGCAAGGAGCGCCAAAGCCTGAGACCGCCACTTATTGCGAGCCCAGCCAGCAGCGAGTCTTTGGAATCGGTCACAGAAGTTCAGTCTCTGCAAGTGCCGCTGCCCGCCGGAGGTCTGAGGAATGCAGGAATGTCCGCGTTTCTCTCTGCATCCGCTCACAGACTGCGATAGATCAGACCTTCCCTAATGGGGATGTAAAAATGAGGACTAACCTCGTGATTAACGGTATACAAAGCCATGGATGGGATTCAAAGCCATGCCTCCGTTTTCCTTGCATTATTAATGGCACCTATTAAAAATTGAGTGTTTACAACATGAAAATGTGGCTCACTCCCACAAGAACTGTCCTTCCAAGTACAGCAGCACAGGAGATTAAGTGTGGATGCCATGGCCACATAAGTATCATTCAAATCCTTACTTTTGTCCATAAAAAGTGCAAGTAGCTTGGCTAACAGTGATCATTTTGCAGACTACTATCCACTTTTCTAAGGGGAATGTTTGTATGGCCTAGGGCTAGACTACAAGGGGCTTCTTCCTAAACTCTGTATCTTGCAGGCGACAGTTAAAATTTAGATTTCCAGAGGGTCCAGAACTTTGTGCCAAGCATTGAGCAAATATGAAAGAAAGCCTGGAGTACAAATTAAAATCCTGAAAGAAACCAAGGTGAAAGGAAAGGCAATTCATGTGTAGAAACAGCACAAGGAAATAAAACAGGACAGAGAGAACAGAGGAGACAAACAAATGGAAGCCAATTGTTGTTTCTATATCCATCACCTCCTCCAAAGGCATGTCCCTGTGCTTGAACTGTTGCCCTGTGGTTTTTTGTAGTACAAAATAAATCACAGGCTCTCTGATTTAAATGCCATAGCTGAGAAAGCAACAAGTACACTTCTCTCTTGAATGTAAATTAGATCTCATCTCCGCACTGTAAGAAGTGAAAATCATTTTATTAAGGTTGCAACTTTGCAGTGCAAAGTTAGAAAGTGGCAGAATGATGACAGTACACAGAATCTTGGTTCAGTCCTCTTGTGTCTCTGTTATAGTACACTTCAGTTTCTTGATTATATGCTATTTTTCTCAGCAGCCCCCTGACATATATTGCAGGCCTGGGCTGAACTGCTCATCAAAATAATGCATAGCAACTATCAGGGAAGCTGTCAGCTGCTGGAGAGATCTACAGTGAATTCGGCAACACCAGCAAAAATGAGATGCCTCTAGTTCACCTGACCTAGGTTAGAGTTACAATCCATGCATATGCACAATTTTCCAAAACTCTATTTGTGAGTCAGAAATCCTCTAAAACTAACAGGGAAGACAAATATATGATCAATGTGTTTATCAGACAGTGAACAGCATAATATGGAAACCCCTTAACAAATGCATCATGCAGCAAGGGAGCACACTTCCTTGTAAAGGAATTCACAGCTAGTATACACTGGATTTTAGCTACCAGGTAGAACAGCGTTGACCATTATCTTTCCAGCAATATACAGACACTGTGCTGTTTGATGTTTGCCACTGCCAAAGTAAAAATATCTAAACAGCGGTTCTGGCACTAATTCAAATCTGTGACAAGGTATATCAAAGATGAATAGACTGAAAAAGATAAGCAGAGTAAAGATGAGTAGTGGTGGCTACTTTTGCCACAGACACTTTATTAAAAGCAATTAGTACAACTTCTCTCAAGGAAAATTTGTTCTTGGAGCAGACAAGTCAATGATGTGATCCTTCTGTGAA
Source organism: Pseudotriccus pelzelni (assembly GCA_035584735.1). Classification (NCBI taxonomy): domain Eukaryota; kingdom Metazoa; phylum Chordata; class Aves; order Passeriformes; family Tyrannidae; genus Pseudotriccus; species Pseudotriccus pelzelni. The sequence continues at coordinate 29,627,821 of JAWMRA010000113.1, forward strand.
ACAATGCACAACAAGAGGGCATTCTTGAACTTCCAAGTGGTTGTAGATTTGCATTTTCAGCAAGTAATTTTAATGAACGTTGTTTCATTTATGTGTCACTATCAGTAGATTGATCTTCGCCATGTTAAAACCCAGCACGTGAGAAATGGAACATATCTATGTTATTCACACTACAGAGTCCAGGCTGATAGTTTGACAGCAAATACCTCAGAGAGTCGGCAGTGCTGTTATAACCAGAGTGTAATTTCAAAGTGGAAGTGTTCTGGGTAGATGGGATGTTTAAAAGAAAGAAAAATCATGACATAGACTTAAACCAAAAAAATTATTCTAGCTATGTAGTGTTTAGTGATTCAATCACAGGAAAGTTACTTGAGAAAAATAAAGATATTTAAAATAATGTCAGATGTAATAAAAAATAAGATCATTCAGAATTATTAGGCAGGCTAACACTATTAAGAAGTATGTTTTAATGCTGAATGTCTCTGTCAAAATAAAAAAGTTTGTGTCTTTACTCTAGAATACTTAGTAAAAATTAAAAAAAAAACAAAACCAAAAAACCCTTGTAAGATCCCTGAACAAGAATACTGTACGCTCACATGTGCAGGAGTACTCCTACACATCCCACCTATAATTATTCATGCTTATTTAGGGGTTATCTGAGGAAGATTTGTACATATCCTTAATATTGATGTATTGCCCTCTCCTTGTAACTCCAAGTTGAACATTCTGCTAATCAGTTTCCAATAACTTCAAGTAAGAGGTAGCATCTTTTTATCCATGACAGAGAGCTGTATGAGGAGTTCAGGAAAACGTGTCTGTGAATGTCCAAATAGGTGCTTTGTAGGGCAATTTCTTACTCCTTGCAGGACAAAAGAAGGTTGCTTGTACACGTCTCTACTTTTCCATAAGATTATGGAAACAGATATTGGAGAAAAAGAACTCTACAATTACTCTATTAGAAAAGGATAACTAAGACCCATTTCTTCATTAAAACTGTTTTGTCTTCTTTCTTGTAAAAGCATTATGTGTCACTTTTTAATACGTTTTGCCTCCTCTGGTGTATATGAAACTCCTGGTTATAGCAGGAAAAAGGTGGAATTGTAGAAGAGAGATCATAATGTTATTCTACAACTGCATCAAAAGAGATTGCTTTAGAAGGTCCCCACAGCAGAGGTTAGAGGGATGCCACTGTTTCTTGATGGCAGGCTTGTTGTCGAATGAATGGACTGACTCCAAACAGAAGCTCCTTGCTTCAGGCAAAGAATAGATGCCTACTCCTACATTATCCATTAGGAAAATAATGTAGATAATGTGGTTTTTTTAATTTTATTTTTATTTATTTTATTTCCCCCCTCCCTGGCAGGCTTGGTGACATTTAGGGTAGCAGTTTGGACTATTAATCCATGAGGCATAATTCTGCCCAGTTCTTCTCTGCTGTAACCTCATGGCAAAATCTAACCAGTTCTTCCCCTTCATCTTTTTTAAGACATAAAAATCATTAGAAGTGGTGAAAGGGAGAGAGCTTTTCAGCAGACCCATGTCAAAACTCTTTCTCTCCCTGATAATGCTCTGATTTGCTGTGCTACCTTACAAATAAGGTCCCCTTACATCTTTTGCTTCTGCTCTGTGAAATGGAGGTAATTAACACCTGCCTCAGAGAATGCCTTACACTGATGTTTAATAGATTAAAATTTTTAAAGCTCTTAGCTGTGGGTCTGTATAAAAATTCAAAGCATTGTTATCTTGCAGTATAAACAGGCCTTTCTCAAGGCCAGTACTGCTTTATTTATGTGACAGATGATAAAATGTGGGGCTAGATACATCATCATAATTTGGATAAAGCAAAGCCAGCAGGCTTGACTGTGTTTTTATTAATATCATCCTGTGTTCAACATCATGTGCTTATATATTAGCCTGAGAGTGAAAATTCCAGTCCATGTAAGAGTAACTAGAACCCAATGCCACAAATGCACGTTTTTTTGAAGTTCCAAGATAGGTGTTGAAAAAAAAGCATATCCTGCTCAGAATCCAGAACACATATGTGTTTCTCCCTCATGCAGTGAACAATCTATGAGAAAAAATATCTTTAACAGATTTTCTTCCCATGGCTGTGGAATGATGTAATCTTTCTAACTACAAGCAATGCCCCCTCCTAGTCGCTGGCACCAAGATCACTTTAGACTCTGGCTATTAAAGTTGTCCAGTGGTTCTAACAGTGAGAGTTTGTACACTTTAAAGAGAATGGAAAAAAGGGGTCTAATTCTAATGTATGTAGGTTTTGTAGCAGTTTTGTATGCTGTACAGTGAACAGGCAGGCCTTCACAAAATCTTTCAAGTATGTAACTGAGAGCACCTAACAGGTAAAATATGTACATAAAACATCCAAGGTCTTCAACACACATCAGGTCACACAGCTGCAAAAAGAGGCAAACAGCACATGGTCAGACCGTACCAGTTTACGCATTCCCCATATTTTGAGGGAAGTGAAAGCCACCCAGATTAAAAACAGGTTTATGTGCCTTGTGACTATATATGTGCCTTGTGACTCTCGGTAATAAACAATTTTGGCTTTTGAGTATAGCAAAGTGTTTCCATTCCTGTTCTGATTCTTCTGCTGCCTTCTTGCTTCCTTGCAAAAATTACTCCATTGTGCTTGTAATCCTTCCTACCATAGGCAGATGAAGTGAGCCAAGTCCTTTTTTGTTGTTTATAACAAATGGTATTCAGACAACATGTTACACGCAATCGCAAAAAGACTGATAATCTTAAATAAGATAGTTGTGATGATGAGCATAAAGGAGGTAAAATAAAATAATCTCAGGCAGAGAAAATAGCAGCTATGAGGAAATCTTTAAAGTTTTCATTTCTTTTCATCCTTTGAAAAAATAAATATGAGCTCTCTAATGAATAAAAGATTTTCTCTATATGCCATGGAAAACTGAGAAACGTTGCCTTTAATTTGAGCAGAGATTTAGACTGACTATAAGGAGTTGCATATTACAATGCAGACTAATGAAATGCTGGACTTGGCAGTCTAGAAATGTGCAATCTGCTTCATCAGTAGCTTAAAGGAGAAGCCAAATAATCTGAGGATGTTTTCCAGCTAGTTGGACATGTTGGTGGTTGGAATGTTTTTGGTTTGTTCCACGTACACCCACACACCCACATATGATATATTAAAGAGAATCCCCTGGATTCTTTTCAACAGTAATATGCAGTACAACCTGATGTATGTTGTGCATTAGTCAGTAAGTCTGCATTCCTACCATTGCAGCTTGTGTGTAATCCTCCTGACATCCCTGGACTTACCCTGAAGTTGAATCTGAACCAAGAGGTCAGCAAAAAGCAGTGCAGTGTACTCTGGGACTTTGATCTGATGAGGAAATAATCAGTACTCTGAGGTCCTGTTCTGGCTGCATGATCACAGGAATCATTCCTTGACTTTGGTGAACTTGCATCAGAATCAGGCTTGTTCCCTCTCTTATATTTGGATACATTAATAAATGTTTATTTTAGGTAGAGAACATTGTTGAATTTCAGTCACTTCTACACTGTAGGATTGATTCAGTGACTAACACAAGCTGGATCCTGGTCACACACAGCATTAAGTAGCATGAGTGTAACAGCATGATGTTAAAAACAAGTCACTTAATTACAAAGGCGGGGAGTGATTAGTACAGAACAGAATAAATGGTACCCAGATAAAAATATTTTTCTCTGCTCCATTCTTTCAATTTATTTTTTACTTCAAATTACATGGATTAGGGATACTAGGCTGATGTATTTCATCATACAGTTTCAGCCTGAATATTGTGGTAACAGATAACAGTGTAAGTTAAATATGCATCAAGTGACTCTACAGATACTCATTTCAAGTTGTGTTAGGTGAGAATGTGCTTTGGCAGGGGAATTTTAAGTCAGCTGATGGCCTAGAATACTCAAATTGAAATACATTCTCCGCTGTATGTATTTCTAAATGACAGCCATTTATCTGGAGACAAACAATAGGGAAAAGATAAGGTGTATTAACATAGAAATAAGGAAATACTTTGAAATTACAAATTTTTGTTAGATGCTATCATATATTACATTTCGGACCAACAAAGCTGTGTATTTGCTCTTCCTTCTAATTGTTAACCTACAGACTGACTTTACATATTTAAATTATTGTACTGTTTTGCACTTCTTGTTCTCTGTCTAAATCTGGAGTACTCCCATCCCATCCTATCATGTCAGCCCATCATTTCTAGTGTCATTCTTCTATAAAACTGAAAAGCCTGTCTATTAACAGGCTTTTCCTTTTCCTTATTTTCAGTTTTCATTTCTACTGTCTCTTTTGCTGATCATCTCATTACTGACAGTAGCTCTTTGAAAATATTTTCTTTGAAAGTCAGCAAATTCTGTCTACTGTCTTCTTGATGCTCCATGCTTCCGTTAGAAAGAAAACAGGATCATGATCAGTGTATTTGGTCACATGAGCCTCCTTCCCCACCATCACCGCCCCTAACTCCTCCCTGGGATTTATAAAGATATTCCTCTGCTTTCCACTCTGCCAATATTCTCCACCTCTAAAATGGAGATGATAATTGTGATCTACAGGATGGAAAGGTTAAAGCAGCTTATGGATTGTTTCAGTCAGATGACAGGAATTATGAAAGAACTGCATATAGAACAGAAAAATACAAATCACAGCTGAGGTGGAGAGAAATCCCCTGACTTGAATAAGTAAGTGCTGCAAAGGATGGAAGATGCACTATAGGGAAACTTGTAAATTTTCATGCAGTACAAAGCTGAAGCCACACTGGCCAGTCCTCTTTTTTTTTTTTTTTAAAGTAAAATGCCATCAAAAGATAATAGGAAAACAAACAACTGCTTCTGATAAGCTTATTATGTACTCCTATGTACCCACAGGATATTTAGAGCAAAAAAGAAAGTGATTACAGGCAGCTGCTAAAATTGGAGGGTAGATGGAAATAAAACTTCAGAGTTACATAGGAAATGAGGTGAAATAAAATGAACTAGCACAGCTGAGATAATATAATGGTATATGCATTTGCCACACTTATAAATAAAACATTGAGTTATTATTGCACTTATAGCCTGCACAGTTCCCAGGGAATTTAACATAACATGATGCACATGTGGGGGCAGAAGGGAAGGTCATATACAAATATGTGATTGTGAAAATAATAGTCATGTAGTCTGTAGAGGGGGGACGAAGGGAAAAAAAAACCCAACCAAAAAAGCAAGGACTATTCAAACCCTGATTATCATTTTTCTCTTTAAAACAAAATTCTAATCAGGACTTGGGCATAGAAAATATGTTAGACTTCTAGCAGAGTCATTCAAATTATAGAGCTAGAAGCGTCATATCATTTATTACTGTCTTTGAAAAGCTTCTATATCTCTTCCAATATTTGTCACCATCTCAACCCATTGGCACATTTCATTTACATTGATACAGTCCTTCCTGACAAACAGAAAAAAACCATTCAAATAATGTAAAGTGTCTTGTTGAAAACGCACAAACATTTGGACTTTAAAATACAGGTTCTCTTTCTTTAACTCCTGATATTTTGAAAGGAAGGAGAGACTCAATAGTGCATGTTCCAAATGGAGTGGGCGAGTATTTGATGAATGAACAGAACAGGAACACAATGCAGAGCTATCCTGTGGAGTGTCTGTGATGTAAAAGTTCTTTATGTAATTTAAATTTGGTAGAAGTATGGAGAAATTAAAAGTCAGACAAGTGAGGAAATTAGAAATATTTTTTTTCAGCTGATGAGATGGAAAGATAAAGACAAATTTTCAACTCTGACATGATGGTAAAGTCTTGCACTGAGGCAGCATAAAGTTGAAATTAATCAAATATACATGGAGGGAACTTCCAAATGTCTTTATAAAATATTTGTTTAAAATTCCCTGAAGGTTTTGCACAGATATTGGAAATGCAGAGCTTTAGTAGGGGGAAAATACAAAAGATTTTTCAAGACAAATAACTTCATAGGCTCTAAATAGGTGTGCCAGAATGGAAAAAGATCATTCACTGCTGCTCCAGAAATATTTTAGACAAGGCAGAAAAACTGGATGTCTGTACAAATTAAACAGTTATCACTTTTTTATGAATCTTATCACATAGCGACTGTTAGTTTTTTCCATACCTTTTCCTTTGGGGTAGTTTTTTTGGTTAATTTTTGTGAGTTTGCGTGCCCTCTTTCAAGCAGGAACTGCCTTTTGCAGTTTTGTTGGTCTTCTGAATTACTATGGACATGAAAGTGATTCTTCTGTGTCTACGTTCTTAGCAATCATTCTCTGAAAGTCTTTCAATGACTCCATTACTGCTGACGTCAAGTATTTGTCATTGTAGACCAAGGAGGACAGGACAGATATGATGTCATGTGCAGTACCTTGTTGCTGCCTATTACTGTATTCCTGTAGCCCAGAAATGCAAGCTATGGAGTTCTGCCTTCAGTTAGTTTAGCTTTTCATAAAAGTGCCTTGGTTCATCTTGACAGATGTTTCTGTGTTGTGGGCGAGATGTGATACAAAGGTCTTGAGCCTGAATTCTACCTATGTTGCGCAGTGTGCAGTACTCACAAATGGCAAGTTATGCTTGTCCTGCCTTGAAGTTTTTATGCTGGAGAAAAATAGTATCTGATATTCAGTCATATGGACTGCTTTTGTTTTATTGAACGGATCTACTTTCCAATTAATCTTTGGACTGTTATCTATAACAACAGTGTTATGTACTGCAAGTTAGTTCTAAAGGCTTCCTAATATTTACACATATCCCAACCATTTGCACTACAACAGGGAAATGGATATTGTCTACTTTTATGCTGACTCAATGCATTTGTCCAGATCCATTAAAAATTAGTTAAAATTAATGTAATGTCCTACTAAGATCAGGAAGGAAAGTCATTTACAGGACATTGTCAGCAGACTTCCCTGATGGTTTTTTCCCTTTTTGGTTCCCTTTTTTTTTTCTTTTTTTTTTTTTGAAAGGAAAAGCATAGAACATAGCCATCATTGTCCATTTGTTCTTGAGCACCTGGGCTGACTTACTCTACCAACAGCTGCATTCCCAGATTTCTATGACCCACGTCTCCAGAGACTGAGTAAAACCCACTGGATTTAGTCTTCACTTCACCATAAGCCATCAGGGTACCTGATTGTCATGCCTTAGCTTGCAAGTATGCTTAAGAGGAGTATTAATGGAAACTTTCCTCATTCCTACTGCTAGCCTGTCTGGCTCAGGTTCCCTGTGGTAATAATAATGGAGTTTCTAATGGGTTAGTAATTTCTTTACATTCGGTGAGTTTTGACTGGTAAAGGCATAAAAATAAACAAGATACAGTACAGATAAGCAGTAGGTAATAATTATCCATACAATTCCTCTGTACACATTCTCACTGCAAATATCACTGGAAAGAACTCTATAATCAAAGCACAAATAAGCAAAGAGCACAGATTTAATACAACAGCCCTCTTACTGTAAGATATAGAGCTTGTACTTATCGAACCGTAAAGAGTGTACTGAACACCGGAGAATGGATCACCTGCAGTAAGATAAATTGTTTCTCTGCCAGTGATACAGTTCCACATGGTGTAGTGACTCAAGAGGAGGAAGGGAAGATAGTAGAAGAAGTAGAAAGAAGGGGAAAGAACACAGCTCTCCATCATAAGAAGAGAATGAAATACATAAACTAGAGGAAAGGTACCCTAGCTAAGAAATTCAGTTGTGAGACACTTTATATGTACGGGTAATTCAAAGGTTTTAATCCAGTCAGTGATTTCAAGGTTAGACACTAAAGGTCCTTCTTGTACACAGAACAGGGGCATAATTTTCAGGTAACACTTGAAGTCAGATGGTTTCAATAGCTCACTGAATCTTTTGGCACCTAAATTTCAGACAAGTCTCCGTTCAGATGGAGTCCCCTTCCTAGTCTGTTAATGCACAACTTCCAAAGGCACTGTGGCCATATGAAGTCCAGTCAGCTCCAAAGCAACGGGCAAAATGAACCTGACTTCTAGTGTTATGGAAAGAGATTCAGGAAAACCACATTGCCTAGTTCAGCTAACTCTGGCTTCTAATAATTGTGTGCTGTTGAGTTCAGACTGGTGAGCCACACAATTTGAATGCCGTGTAAAATGCATTCTTGTAGTCATGGTGCATTTGGACTCTGTATCATTTATACTGTGCTACACAGTAACGTAAAAATTAGAAGTTAACCTCAAAATCTAACTTGTTAGGAAGCACAGAAAAGATTCAATTAAATTAGTTCTGTGAACCTCAAGTGGTATGAGAGTACACCATCTGGAAAATAAATCTTGTAAATGTACTTAGCCTGCTGTTTCCCCCAGCTACATAAGATTTCTGTGTGAGTTTCTTATCAAAATACTTGCTATTTTTGAAGTGTTTAGGGGAGCCAAGGAAAAGTAACCGGAATGACTGGATTACTACTAAGAGTAAATAACAAAATTCCAGTATAGTATTCAGGAGGGGATCACTAGAGCATGTACTTCCATGTGCACTACTAGCTGAAGGCACCAAGTTTCAAAGCAAATTATCAGTGCCTTTAATTTCTCCTAGAATTTCATGTTGTTCAACTCCTGTTCAAGCAAGACCATCTGTTATGCGTTTTTGGCAGATATTATTTCACTTGTATGCATGAGTTTGATGACGAACTCATGCAGAATTTAAGTATTTGTCAGGAAACACATTACTACCTTAATTCTGGGGCTCCACAAAGGGTTATTATTGTAATTTCTATTTGATTTAGGGGTGTCATGGGACAGGAAACAATTCTGAAGTGAGTACTATTCCCTCAGTACTAGAGACAGCAACACCAACTCTCTGAAGCAGTTTCTGACTTCTAGATCAGAGCCTGCTTTCATACAATATCATGTGTACAATGGAAGTTCTTTTATAAAGCATCCTTAATTTGATAGAGATTGCATAATCCTATGGCACCATCTAGCTGCAAACACTAGGTTTTTGGGTTTTGGTGTTTTGGGGTTTTTTTCTCTTCAAAACCCACCATTTTATTTCCATTAGCATTTAACTAAAAAGTGGTTAAGTATTTACTAAAAATGTACTTACTATCTAATCTATGGTTTCTCAGACCTGTTCCAAGTCTTTTGCATGTTTTGGATTATCCCACTGGTTTGTTATAAGATGGTGTGTTAGTGCTTAGCTACATACATTGGTTTGGTGGAAAGAACTCAGCTGTCTAGGGGGTTTATATCTACGTACAATATTGAGACAGATCCTAACTGGTATTTCTTAGCTCTGAAGCACTACATTTGCTGAAGTTATTTTTCTGTTAAATTGCAAAATTGAGTTATCACTATAAACAGAAAAATTAGAAATCTCAAACTAACCAGCAAGAAAAATATATTTATTTTACAGTAAGAATTACAAATGGGCTTTAAAAAAAAAAAAAAAAAAAAAAAAAAAAAAAAGTTGCCATATTAGTGTGCCAAACCATGCTCTTTTTTTGTGGATTTTAGAAGTATTTCTCTCTTTGAATCAAATTTGGCAGTTTCAATGCCCCAGAAAGGAGTAAGAAATATGAAACTTCCCAAATACTCTCTTCTTTACTGCAGCTTCTCAAAAACATGAAAAACATAGTTTTGCATAAAAACAAACACCCTTTTTTTCAAGTTTATATGAAAAAGTGAATACAGAAATGAACAGTTTCCTTAATAGAGAAGTCAAAAGGAACATTCTTACTCTATACAGAAGGGTATTTTGTCTATTTTCTTTAAATAGATAGTAATTTCTGTGTTAATTCAATCCAATATGTCTTCCTTTTCTTTTCTGGGATGTTTCTACAGCCATTGAACAAAATCAAATACCCTGTAATTTGGTCAGCTCTAAAGAGCAGGTTGGAAACACATCAAATGTATTAATATCTTCACTATTCTTTATATGCTTCCCAGAAACCTTGGCATAAAAGAAGTAGAATTTGACATTTACAAAATTAGTCTTTTATGAACTTGGTGGCCTTTGATACACTTATAGTCAGAAAGGTGCTTGAGTTGTAATGGAAAGGTCTTCATGACTGAGTGATCATTATGCTATTAATACTTGTTATATTTGGTAAAAACCCAGCAAGATGATGTTTTTCTTTGTTGATGTTCATCCCAGGCAGAGTTCAGAAAGGTGCCTTTGTCGAAGACGGAGTACATGCTTTATAAAACAGAAAATAGCTTAGGTCTTGGTTTTTTTCTCCTTTTTTAGAGATGGCATCTTACATATGTTAGCTTCCTTCTCTCTGCGATATGCACACAAGATTCACTTATGCCATTGCAGGAAATTACTTATAAGTAACCCTTATAAGCTGTATGGATGTTTCTTTCTGTACTATTATCAAAAGTCCTGTACAAAAGTCAAAATGACAGATTTAGCGCAGTCAGACCTGTGCTTTCTCAGCATGCAGCTATCTCCCTCACACATGTTCTCTGGTTGATACTTCAGAAGATTTATTTTAGAAGCTGAAGGAATGAAAAGCAGGTGGAAAAGAGATCATAGTACCGGCACCCTCCATCGCATGCTGCAGGCCTCAAAGAATGCCACCACAGACATGAAAAAAGATGCAAACTTTCTCCCCCAGAAAGTTTTCTACCAGCAATTAACCAGAGCGATAAAAAAAATTTTATTAAGCACACTGAAAGGCTGTTTTTGCAATATGGCAAGGTGAGCTGTTTGAACCAGAGAGGTAACACTACTCCACATTTCATCATTTCCATGAAATTGGAAACTCAGGTGCTGATTTTCCAAAGGCTTTTCCAAAGTTTAGTGAACTTATTGCATCCTTCTCAATGCAAGCTTTTATGCTGACAACTCTGGTCCCCCAAGTCCTGTTGTTGAAGTTCCCCAGAAGTTAAGAGAAAATATTCAAATAAGAAATGAAATATTTCTGATCTTCAGGAAGGTTTTGGATGAATTTCAGGGTAAAGGCTTGGGATGAACTCACTGTTCTTAGTGACTCACACTTCCAGACTAAACTAGTGAGAAGAACTACTAGCAAGCACGCAAGCTACGGCAAAATGTTCATGATTATAGAGAAATAGGAAATTATGGCCTGGGTTGTTATTCACAGCTTCTTTTGCCCTACTCTCTTATTTTATGTATATCGAAGAACCTGCTTATAGTGCTTTGGCTGTCCCTTGACTAGCCTTTGCTTGGTATAACTGAGCAGGGTACAGACAGTCAGAAAGCACCAGAAAATTTTCCTGTTGGCATTGTGTTCATCCATTCCAAAATGAGTCCGCAGGTGTCAGCAGGGCTCTTTGTGGAAAACATGACAAGATGAAATGGAGAACTGATCTATGTTAAAAACAACCAAGTATAAAGGTAATAAAAGTCCTTGGAACTTGGGTTTAGTGGACCTTAGTGATATTTCTCACATAAGTCTGATTAAAATTTTCAATCCATAGATGATGAAATATCTCCAACCAAAGCTGAAAGGGTAAAGCATTTCAAGGGGAATTTAGACAGTGAAACATTTAGTGAATGTGCCTAGAAAGGGTATTTATTTTTTTCCAGCATTCAGACGTCTCTTTCTGCACATATTCCTCCTCATTATCCAGAACATACTTGGCTGCTTCCTCTGTATGGCTGGAGGTTGCTGTATGGTTCTGATAGATTTTGTCATCTCACACCAGAGAAACAGAATTTGTGAATTAATAACTGTACTTCCAGGATCTGATTCAGTAAGATGAATACAGTGTTGCAATCTTTTCCCAAATGAAAACTGGGGAACAGATAAAATCTGGTAAATGTACTCAGTTCACATCCAACTCCACTCAGTTAACAAGTGTTCTAGTTTTGGCTGGGATAGAGTTGATTTTTTTTCTACTAATTAGTAGAGTGTTGTGATTTGGATTTGCGATAAGAATAATGTTAATAACACTCTCATGTTTTACTTGTTGCTGAGCAGTGTTTATACTAAGCCAAGGACTTTTCAGCTTCCCTTACCACCCCAGTAGGGAGTAGGCTGGGGGACATAAGAAGGTGTGAGGGGACGCAGCCAGGACGGCTGACTCCAACTGTCCAAAGGGATGTTCCATAGCGTATGGCATCATGCTTAGTATATAAACTATGGGGAAGGCTGGCTGAGGGACACTGCTTGTGAACTTTCTGGGCATTGGTCAGCAGGTGGGGAGCACTTGCATTGTATATCACTTGGTTATTATACTATTAGTACTATTATACTATTAGTACTACTAATAATTAACATTATTACCATTATTTTCCCTTCAGCTGGAGCAAATTTGGATCAAAGGGCTGAGTACTCTGTAGTCTTGTTCACCCGTGCAGCTATTTAACCATGCAAGATGATTGCAAATTACTGTACAAGGCAGAAGTCAGTGATGAAACAACTGCTTGGATTATATCTTCTATTCAAAGAGAGACTCTGTTCTCCCTCAAACATCAGTTTTTTTAGCAGATAATGGGAGACATTAAATGGTTTAGTGTGTCTGAAATAGCAAATAAACTTGCTGCTGAACTGTCTTTCTTCCAAAGGAAGCATGTTCTATTGAATATTTTTCAGCAGTCTAATTTTTTATGCCAAATTTCTGAGAAAAGCTTAATGTTATTTGTTATATTTTGCATATTTTTGCAAGTATGAAAAAAACTAAACAAAAGAAGAGGAAATATGTGGCAGGGAAAATCTGCAAACATTCACAACATGTGAAGTGTCAATACAGAAATGAACAGACCAAATACTTTCTCAAGGCTCTGAAGTTTACAGACCAAGGATAACATACTAGAATGAATCAAAGATCAGAATGTTTCATTCAATCCTAGAGCTATGTTTTTTCTTGTTAAAGTAACAGACTTCATTTCATTTTGATTTTCCTTGCCAATTAATTACCTCAAAAGGGAGTGCTTTATTAAGGATATGTTCTATATTATAATTTTCTATGCCAGTCAGATGTTTTGACAGCACAAACTGCATGGAAGTAGTAGTCATGACTTGCTATTACTCACTGATTACAGAAGGTGGTGCCACTACAGTTGGGTGGAAATACAGGGATTTTCACCAGGGCCTGTGGGTTTAGGGATCACTTTTTATTTTGTCATTTATGTCTCTTCCATCAATCATCTCTCCAAGTTAAATCTAAGGTCTTTAGAATAGGTACTGATACTCCTCTGGTATGGATGTAGATCCCACATCGCTGTGGCCATAGAGAGCTACAGCACAGAGACTTTAGTATGACTTTTCCTGTGATGTGATTTTAGTAGGACTTGTTCTGCTCTTGCTTGGATCCTTCTGCACATGTGGGAGTTCTGTGTGCTGCTACCACCAACCAAGGAGGTCAGTCTCTTTCTGCTTCCCCAAAATATATCCAAAGAGTTACTTGAAATACAAACCCACAGACTGAGGTTCTGCAGCCTGTTATGCCATAGCAGATCTAGACTGTAAGGTGATTAGATCATTTTCCTAATGTGGGAAGTGAAGGAATCAAACATCTACATTCTGTTCGGTGTCCTGGATTCAAGCATATCTAGCTGTTGGAGCGGTGAAGTGTTAGGATACACCTTGGCTCTGTGACAGTGCTAAGGCAGTTTCTCTTCAACATTACTTATTCATCACCTCTAGGAGTTAAATAAATGAATGGCACACTTAAAAAGTGGGCCAGGGCCTGGAAGATCCCATATTAAAGGTCACAGCAATGGGAGAAGGCAGCAGTAAGCACAGGCAGTAAAATTAAACAAGTATTCATAGTTCATGTCCTTAATGAGGACTGTTTGGTCAATTTTACAGCTGTCTCGTCACTCCTTCCAAAGCTACTTTAGCAGAATGCAAGCACTGTTCAAAGATTCCTGGGTTAGCAGTCAAGTGGTAGTTCCAGAAGCAGAACAATTTAATCAATGTTTTGCTACATTCACACAAATTATCTTTGTTAGGATGCAGGTGCTGTGGCATTATGTCTGTGTTTCTCTTGATCTAATCTGATCTGGTAGCTCTGCAGATCCAAGCAGTGTACCTGTGATTGTGTCTGCTCCATTAGCTTCAGCTTAACAGGGTCCTGGCCCTGCTGTGTTGTGCAGCATAGGTAGTTCTCTAGCTTGTAAAGAGTAGAGTTACTCCTTGGAAATCCTGCTGACACCATAAGCCATTTTTAAAGCCAGTTATCCTTCTTAAGATAGGTAAAGTGAAAAAGGATAGTTTCTCTGGACTGCCAAGGAATGATACACAGAGTTGTTTATACATTTTTCTCAAAGGCACCTGTTGTTCAAAATTCACTACTGGAGAAGTAATCTGAACTATGTAGATTTCATATTCTCTATAATTTTGTCAGAGATCAAAGGAAAAATATATAATGAAGCCCATACAAGTGAATGTAGATAGACGAAATTAGGTTACTATGATGAAATGTGAGAATTTGATCAGACTATTTAAATCACCATTCCTTAGAAAACTTAGGAGAAAGAGGGGAATCAGTAAGGAGGATTTTTTTTAGTTAACAGTCTTCGTTGCTACATGGAGTTATTAAATGTCATTGGCACTAGTGTACATATTCTAGCAAAAGAAATGTACAGGGATAGTAAAATAATTTCCAGACTGGAATGAACGTTCTGACTACAGTCTTCTGAAATAACAGGTAATGAGGTTATAAACAATCCCTTTTGCCAGAGGCAGGGTTGCACAGAAGGGAAAATCCAGTTGGAAGAGACATCTCTTTTTCAGGCAACAGTAGTGGGACATCACAGGATTACAGTTAGAGTTCCTAACCAGTAAAATGAATGAATCTTTCAGACAGTAAGGCTGTCCTGCAGATATTTTCAGTGGGTTTTAATTTTTTTCTGTGACTATGACTATGTTGCTGCTTACTAACAGATCCTCACACGGTAACACGTTTCTCTCATTCCCCCATCTCAGATGCAAAGCAAGTAGATGGGTGGGAAGGAATTTAAAGGGCGGTAATTAGAAAATCAAAAATAAGGAGGCTAGAAAAGGAGATGAACAGTAGGACAGGTGGGCAAGAAGTCCAGAGAGAAATTTAAGAGAATGGAAAAGATAAGAAGACACATAAACATAGAGAAAGACACATATTTAAGGAAATAAACTCAGAGTGTGTAAAGCTGGATGTCAAAACTACTGCTATTTGTTTTGTCCCTAAGTACTTGATTTTGCAACTTTAACATAGGGATTGGCTGTTGGTAATCAACAATGGACATTGGAATTAATGCAGGAGTAATTTCATCTAATTCCCTCTCTACCTTGGGACTGACAGTCTTTCTTGTACCTTTTTCCTTCCTGTCTTAAATACTCTCACTGTTTTTCAGAAGGTACTATGTTGCACTGCAGAGACAGCTGAAGTTATGTGGAGAAATCAATCTCCTGTTAAAGCACACTGGAATTTTAATGGCAAAAATATAATGTTTAATTGAAAAAGTTCTAAATCATTTTAGAAACTTAGAGTCAGGTTTAGGAGTGTTTGGTTCCAGGCTTCTTGACTGTAGTAGTCTTTTTCAGCTATATCTGAAATTTAAGGTAAATACAAAAATCAGAAATCTCAATCCCCTTTCTCTGCCTTGTCCTTGTTTCCTCCTTCCTCCTTCTTTTTCTCCCTATTTTCTGCCATTCTGTGTTTACTCAGAGTGCTCAGCTTTCTTCATGGGTATCACATGAGTGCTGTATGAGGAGATAAAGGATTTGCACAACAGCAAGATGCAGACTGACTGGCCAGTACTGTTGGATCTAAATGTTGGATGCCTTTTGGAACAGGAATTCTTCAAAAGATAAAGTTGTTTTCTTCTTTTAGAGGAAGAAACAAACTTGTAAAGAGCAGCAACATAAACCCCCTTGACTTTAACTGTCAAACTTGGAGAAAAAAAAAGTAAAGGCGTTCCACTGCCTAAGATGGAAGGACTTTCCAGCAAACAAGAGCCCTTTCAGGTCAGCATCAAATCAGCCTGTTCCACTTTTGTGTTTTGTTTTATAGTTAATTTTCTTTATGCACACAGCATCTGAAGTTGAAACAACTGAGTCAGGAGATCAGATTTCCAAGTCTGGGATGGTAATGAATACTTCAGTATCCATGAAGAAATACAAAGCCAGTAGAGTGCCCTACATCCCTTTTTTTGTGAAATAAATAACCCATTCTCATTTCCCCACGACAGAGTATTTCTGAGGCCCGGTGGCTAGCCAGTCACAGGGCCTGAGCACTTATCACTGTAGTGAGAGAAAAGCTTTAGAAGAGCAACTATTACAGAAAATAAAGCCTATTCCTCTCAAATGTAGTGGCTATAGTTGTCATAACCTTTGAAATCTCCAGCCTGATGGCTTCTCTGAGGTTAGTTTGAGTGCCAGTATTCAGACAGCTACACCTCAAGGGGTTGATTTTCTGTTATCTTAGAGGTTATTTGTAATCACTGATGTGAAAGTGAGTGGCAGGAATCAGAAGAGTAGAATTCTTTTCTTCTCTAGGCTCACTTTTCCATTATCTAAGTAATTAAACAGTGAATAACAAAAGAATAATCCTCTGTCCAAAAACTCAAATAAAATTCTTCCAAGGCATTGTCACATTTTCATCTGTCTTGGAAATGCAGCTCAGAAATGGGCAATACAGAAAACACTGGGAAGAGGAGATGAGAGAACAGAGTGAATATGTAAACAGCTCCTTTCTATCCTTTTTTTTCAATATGATAGTCAAAGATGTGAAAGAGAGAAATATTCAGTGAGATTTTGTTTATAGAACCACAATTCTTTACTGTGATTTGCAAGAACTGAAAAGAACTGAAGTGCTTATGGGACCTGAAATGACAGAGAGAGAAATAACTGCAATGTTAAATCTGGAAGAGACTTAACAGTATCTGAAAAAATACTGTCTTTGATACAAGCATCTGGAAAACAAAAATGCCAACAGCCCACAAAGATGCCCTGATGTTTTTATTATTTTTTTAAAATGTTGTTTTGTTCCATTTTCTCCTTTTGACTTTTTAACAAGGTAAGGCTCTTTGGATGCAAACTAACTTTCTCAGAGTGCTGTTTGTTACAGATTCATTTACCATGATTGGACGCTTAACAGACTGGAAATTGGCTTTTATTCAGCAATATAAGCCAAGAAATAAGCAGGAAATAAATCCTACCCTAGGTAGACTAAGAACTCGGCTGCCACCTAGTTTTGAAAGCCAAGATACAAGACAGGTATACTTTAGAGACTTAATGGAACTTAACTGACTTCCAAGTCACATAAAATTCTTCCGGCACAAAAAAGTCTTGAAGGTCTGTTATCTTACCATTTTGTTGTAATGTGGAGAAGTTTTTCATTGTTATTGATGAAATTTCTTGCTTCAATGGAAATTAAATGAGAAATACAAATCGTATTTCTTCAGATCATGTGTCGAGCTGTTTAACTAAATTAATTCAAATTTAACTAAAAATTAATTAAAAAAAATTAACTAAATTAATTGCTTTCCAAATACCGGGACTACCTTGAAGAGAGCAAGACAGCACCTGTACTGGAAATGATGGGGTTTTCTAACACTTAGGTACCCCCTTTTAACATGTCCTTGAATTCAGTCAAATGCCAAAAGGAAAAAAAAAAAAAAAGGCATGTTAACAAATTAACCCCAAATCTATACCTGGAGGTGCCTGGGGAAGAAGATGCTCACAGAGAGTTATGCTAAGACAATGTATGACTTCGTCTAAACTTTCCTTTGGTTACGTCTGTGTCAATCTTATTAGATACAGTTCTTCTGTTTCACTATATTCATTCTTCTCATGGTTCTCAGGAATTAAACTCAATAAGCACCCAGTTAGATCAGCAGGTGTTACCAGCTCATGAACAGCATGTTTACAGGGAACGTTGTGTAAGGGTGGAACTGTAATTCTGCTCCAGATAAAGAGAAGCTTAGCAGCTGTCCTGCACAGAACTTCTATAATTTAAAAAAAAAAAAAAAAAAAAAAAAAACACAAAAAAAAGTGAGTGCACAAAGTGCTACTGTTCCTACATTGATGATATTTCATTGCTATTTCATGTAAAGGAAGGAAGCCAAAAAAGAGGGCATGGTCATATTTAAGGGATAAGGTCAAGCTCATAGCTTCCTTCCTTCCCTCCCTCCCTCTTCTCTCCCTTCCTGTGTCCCTTCCTCCCTCCTTTTCTCCCTTTCTCTCCTTCTTTTCTTCCTTCCTTTTCTCCCCTTTTCTACTTACATCAACCTCTTCTTTTTATGCAATTCTTAATTCCCTTTCTGTAGTGTAGCTGTGCAAAAGTATGGAAAAGTAAGCATAGTCTTCACTTTAATGTGTCGGATCAGTTGGTTTCCCTAGTATTCTGCAGCCCTTTACTCTGGATACTGGGAGATATTGTTCAAACACAGAATGCCAAAAATGTCACCACTGTGACTTTAGTATTAATAAATTACTAGTTTTTCTTTTCTCATTCTTGTAAGCAGAAAAGTTGGATGACATCAAAGAAAATGCAGCAAAGGAGGAGGGTAATAAGATGAGGGAGGAGAGGGTTTCTCCAGCATACAGAAGGTAAGGAGAGTGTGGCAGGACAGATCCACCATGATAAGACCTAAAATCCAATCAAGCTATCATGCAAGCTATCACGCCAGATCAAGTGCTGGAGCGAGGGTGTTGCGTTAATTATGCTAAAACCACCCTGGTTCATCAAACTTCGAATATACACCCTGCTTTTTGAAATCTGATTTGACAGATAAGCTGAGAGCTGGCCTGTAAAGGTGTGACTAGCAGTCCATCATTTTATACTATAAAAGTCCAGTCCCATCTCATACAGTCAGGTTCTTACAATATAACTCTTCTTGGAGTGCATGTGTGGAGATTCTTCACCCTTCTGGGGACGCTCTCCAAAGTTACTCCTCGAGGCCAAGAGAAAGGGATCTCCACACAAGCATTGGTATGGGGGAATTACATCAGATCTCTACTTAATAATTATTTCTCTTTGCTAGCTTTATTATAACTGCTTCTATAATTGCTTTGTTACAGTACACTATAATACTTTATGCTATATTATACTCTACTTGTAGATTTTTAATGTTTATAGTGTGTACTAAATAATTCTGATTAAGATCTTTTGTCTGGTTATATGTATAAAATAAATTATTCATTTTATATAAATATTCTCATTTTGCCAATCATAAAAAAACCTGTGGGACAAAAGTTGCTCAATCACACCTCTATAATTCCTAAAATTTAAACTATTGACACAATCTGAGGCTAAAACTGGATGCAGCTGCACCTAGGCTCCTCTCTGAGAAGTGGTTTAAAAAGCAAAGCAGTCCTTTCTGCACCTTGTGACTCAACAGCAAAGCTTTTTAATAAATTTTGTGTAAGCCTTCCACTCTCCCGTGACAGAGGGATAGGAGAAGATATCACTGACATCTATTTTCTAATCAGCCTGGCTAGTTCCATAACAGTGATTTTCAGACCAATTTGTTCTGATTTCTTCTGCGTCTGAGAGAGTGCATCTGTTTTTGCAGCAGCCTTGGCACGGGTATTGACAAAATTCCCTATTTGTACCTCTGTGTGGTTTTTGACACATATTTTTTAATTCCATGGAAGCAGTATGTCCTAGAGAACTGCGGATGTTATTTTGTGTCAGCTACCAGCAAGGCTCTCATGCCTCTTTGTGATGAGGAAAGTAAACTATAACAGAAGCCTCTGCTGTATTAGCTCCATAGGATTTCTCGTAACTGTGCAAGGGTGTACTTTGAACTGAAAAATGCTATAATGCTCACGAGCAACTGTGAGATTTCCTAAGCTAGTCATTCGTACCCCATACAAGCCCTGAGGTTTGACAGTGAATCTCTATCCTTGTTGTGGTCTCTTTCGAGGAGCGCCTATGTTGTTCACTTGTAACAAATGTGAAGAGGGATGATATTCTGCTCTTCCCAGAAATAGACAAAACAGTGAGTATGTCTTGTAAATTCTGTTATCTCATGCTCAGTTTGCAGGAAGCTGGACTTGGAGGCTTTCCCTTGGCTTGCAGTCATGCAGTCTTTCCTAACAGTAGTCCCAACACGAGTCCTGACTGTGTTCCAGCTCCACGTGAGGACAAGATCAGGTCCTCCACTTTGCCCCCGTTCTTGTTCAGGCATGTAGCCCAACATTCCAGAAAGGTGTTGAGTAATTTTTAATTGATGCCTATTTGGACAATGAGGCAATGTTTGGACAATCTGATTCATTGTGGCAGATGCATCCAGCTCACATGCTGAGATCTCTTGAGAATTTTAAGCTATTATTATTTTATTACTAACATATCTCTAAAGTTCTATTCAGTGCTTATGTGAAGCATGAATAGCACTGGAATTAGTCCAATACTCTGCATTTTTATATTGTTTTGGCATAGGCTCCCAGAGGACATGGACTGGACTCTGCCCTTCAATTGCCCATGTGGATGTAACACCCCTTGGCAGGCACACAGACCTTTACAAATGGCACAGTGCAGAGTCTCTTGAGGAAGTTAGTTAATCCCTGGATGTGAACAAGTGCTGAATGAGACCCCTAAGGCTTTAAATGCGAATTCGGCAAAATCTTGAAAAAAATAAGAAGGTAAATAAGACATGGCTAATCTAGAGCCCCTGTAAGTCAGAAGGGAATGCAGCGGCAGGAAATTTCTTTCTTTGGAATTTGTATAAAAAAGTACCCTGTGCCAAACACAAGTAGATGTCTCCATTATTTCTAGAAGACAACAGAAACACCACTGGAAAGAGTTTCTGTGAATCCTAAAATTGCTTTGATTAAAAGTCTTTAGCCTCACTAGAGTGACAGTGGTCTCTGCAGCCTGAAGCAGATAGGTATTATTTTGCTGTGGTAGAATGTCACGCGTAACTTCAGTTACGAGTCAAGGGTGTGACACTGCACAGCATCTTGGCATAGACACACAAACCTCAAAGCCTTAATTATTTACCGAGTACTAGTTCTTCAGGTGACTGCTCAGAAAACCAAAGCAATCAAACCTCCAGCTGGTGTCTCAGATGCGCAAAAATACTCTTCATGACTGCCATGGCATGACATGACACGATGTGGCCTGGCATGACATTACAGTATCCCAGTAAAGTTAAAACAGAATCATCTCTTATGCAGATGTTCTTATTTCATTACAATTTTTTTACAGTTTCGTTTAGTGCTGGTGAAGTGTTTCTGAAAAACAACAGTAGCTACTTCTGAGAGTAAGAGGTGTACCTTTGGAGGTGTAAAATGCTGTTTTATGGACACTTACCTGTATTTGTACAATCTGATAAAACTGGAAGAAAGGTTTCAAGTGTGCAGGCATTTAATTTCTTACAGTTCCAGATATGTTTAGCCCTACCATATTCAATTAGACTAAAGATATAACCTAAGATTAACATGGTCTTTAAGAAAAGTAAATAGCAACTGAATTACAGAGCCAGACTCTTCACTGTAGGTAAGAACATCTACTGTAGAAGAATATTAGTGATACTGAAGACTTTTTTTTTTTTTTAATGCTGATGTGGCAAATAATAATTTTTTTTCTCTTTGTGAGTTTGTAACAAATTTTCATCTTTATTCATTGCACATCTAATTAAACCTTTTCTGAAACAGAAAAGCTCACTGAATTGAATAATTACTACATTTAACAGGAAGCTAAAATGCTTTCGGTATTTCAACTTTCATTATGCCTTGCTCTTCAAATAAATCCAGAAAATCCTTTAATTGCAGTTATTCCAGTTCTACAGGGAGAAGTGAGACTTCATAAAGCTGCTGTAAACGTCAACAGCAAGCTTGCTTTTGCATCTTTTAAAAATTTTAATTAAAACCAGTATTTCATCGACTGTTTTGATCTGTGTATATGTTACCTTGACATCATACTGGTGGGCATGGTTTCAGAATAGAGATTTGGCAACATTATGAGTAATTTGAGACTATTTCTTTTTGAATGGCTTCAGCTTTAGTGGAAGGGGGGCAGGGGGGCAGGGAGGAAGTAGCAATGTTGCGTTAAGTTTTCCTGTTAGTTTGTATCCTGCCCAAAGACTAGATAAAGTCTAAAGTCTAAATGCTTAGGACTGAATTGGACAGAAGACAGTGTTTTGTTACAGAGCAAAGATTTAAGTACAACCTGACTAAACAATTGAATCTGTGCCAGCATATGTAAATATGTCCGGAAATAACAGCTGACACAAGCAATTGTAAGGCCCAGTTACTCAAACATCAACAAGTAATGCACAGGTCAAACACGAAAGGATTATGACTGTGCAGAGAATTGTTAATGTGTTTTCAACCATTAGTTGCAAATGCAAATACCCCTGGCACAGCAACATGGAAAACAAAATTCTTTTAAAATGGATGAGTGATCATAGAACAGCATGGTGTACAAAATTGTGAGTTTTACTCACAATTAACTCACAATCTGCAAGTTCAAAGTCCAAGAGCAAATAAAGTCATTTAGGCAATCGCCTGTCTTTTGGAAGAATATCTGACATGATTCAGGGAAGGAGTTCCAGGAAAATTTTGCGATCCCACCCAAGCCCTCCTGTCGCATGTGAAGCGTGTACAGAACAAGTGCCTCCAGTTCAGCTTAGCAACAGATGACCACACTCTGAAGACCCTCACTTGGAGGCGACAGTGGGATACTGAACTTTACATCATGAGCCCGTTTTCTGAAACACTGTTAGTGCTGGGGAAAGTATATCAGGCTGAAAAACTGAACTATTGCTTTCTTATGCCTCACAGGATCAGTTATGCCTCATTTAGTTCCTGTGCCTATCTTCTGAAAAGGTTGTACATATTTTACTTGAGACTGGGGCAGGGTTGAAGTTGTTGTTTCCACCAGATATGTTGCCCAGCTGAGGATATCCATCCTTCCCAATCCTCTGGCTGGCCTTGCTGGAACACGTACACCATGTGTGTGTCTTTCAGTGCCCACATTTCCCCCAAAGGCAGCTGGTGGGCAGGGGTTTGGCTCTACACCTGGCTTTTGAAGGGCTGAGATGGGGGCAGGGGAAGGCAGATAGCAAAGTCTGTCAGTGCAGGTTTTGCCCTCACTGCTGAGAGTTACAGGGCCCACATCCAGAAGAGAGACACAAATGTGGTGAAGAGCCTTGAGGGGAAGCCGTATGAGGAGCGCCTGAGGTCACTTGGTCTGTTCAGCCTGGAGAAGAGGAGACTGAGGGGAGACCTCGTTGCAGTTACAGCTTCCTCATGAGGGACAGAGGAGGGGCAGACACGGATCTCTTCTCTGTGATGACCAGTGACAGGACTCGAGGGAATGGCCTGAGGTTGTGTCAGGTGAGGTTTAGGTTGGATTGTAGAAAAAGTTTCTGAGAGCAATAATTCTCCATGGTTCAGTAATTTTGCACTCACCTTCACAATGTAAAAGTAAGGCCAACAATTCCCTGTAGTTTAGCAATTTGCTTTCCGCCTTTACAATGTAAGTTTCTGTTAAGGTAGTTGCGGATAAGAAAGTTTATGAATGCTTTAGTTAAAATGGTCGTAACGTAAGTATCCAGGTTTTGGACAAGAGATGCTGAACAAAGGCACTTTATAACCAGCTGTAAATATGCTGCTCAACGGACAAGTGTAAGTAAAGTTCAAGCTCCAAATAACCACCAGAGACCACCAGAAGACCCCCTACTGACCAAATAAGGACTTCCAAAGAAATTCTTAGAACTAATTAACGTATTTATGAACTTTGTAAGAGAAAGAGTGGATATGTAAGACATTTACCGAACATGTAAAATTGTAAGTAAACATTAGCTACGCTGAGCCGAGAACGGCACACACACGATTAGATGAGCTGTCCTACAGTGTGTCCAGTGCTGATAATAAATGCCTGTCCGCTAATGCTCACAAACTGAGTTTTAGGGATCACTTATTGGCCGATTTACAGTAACAGTTCTTCACCCAGAGAGTGCTCGGGCACTGGAACAGGCTCCCCAGGGAAGAGGTCCCAGCACCAAGCCTGGCAGAGTTCAAGAAGCGTTTGGACGACACTCTGGGGTGCATGGTGTGACTGCTGGGGATGGTCCTGTGCCAGGGCTAGGTGTTGGACTCGATGATCCTTGTGTGGGTCTCTTCCACCCGAACACACTCCGTGACTGTGTGAACTGCCCGCGGCCGCTGCCCCGGCAGGACCCGCAGGACCCCCGAGCGCGGCTGGGAACGAGGGAGGCGGACTACAGCTCCAGGACTACAGCCCCAGGACTAAAGCCCCCGGACTACAGCCCCCGGACTACACTTCCAGGACTACAGCCCCCGGACTACCGCTCCAGGACTACATTTCCAGGACTACAGCCCCCGGACTACAGCTCCCGGCGTGCCGCGCGGCAGCGGCGCCGCTCTGATTGGTCTCTCCCTCCCCGCCCCCCCCGCGTGACGGCTGGCGCGGGGCTGGCGGCGGCGGAGCCCCCGCGCGCCGGGGCCGAGGAGCCGCATGGCGGCCGCCG
>JAWMRA010000113.1:29652317-29753120 GCA_035584735.1 Pseudotriccus pelzelni
GCCAGGGCTCCCGTGGGCGCCGCGCAGGTGAGGGGGGCGCGGCCGGCGGGACTGCGGGCTTGGGGCCGGGATACCGGCGGGCGGGGGGCGCTTGTGGGAGCCGAGCCCAGCCGAGCCCAGCCCAGCCGCCGCAGGTCGCGTTTGGGTCTTGGCGTCCCGCGCCGGTGCCTTGTCCTTAAGGAGACGTAGTTCGTGGTGGGGCACTTGCGGTAGCCGTGGCTGCGCCCGCCGGGGTGGGCGGGGGGCTTGGGCACGGCGGGCGGGCGGTGCCTGCGCGTCCCGTGGAGATGCGACCTGTCCGTAAAATTTTGCAACGTGTGCCGGGCTGCCCGGTGGCTTTGGGCGGTGAACGTGACCTGGTTATGTATAGCGAGGGAGGGAAGAGTCAACAAAACGTGTAGTAATACATAATTCTGTGTCCTTCCCTTGTTGAAATGTCACCCTCGCTTTGGAAGTACGTGGGGCGCCCGGTCTCATGGACCGAGCTGGTTTCGTGCTCCTGCCCAGTCAAAGGAGAGATTACCCAACGGAGTTTGATCAGCCCGGGTCAAAAACCAAGCGGTTTGGCAGCTTTCGGTGGTTGTGCTCCCGTGGTCACACGAGCTCGCACTGGACCGGTTTGTTGCGCTCCTGGCCCGAAATCAACACAGGTGTTGCCCACATACAGCTCCTGCCGGTTTAACTCTCGGCCCTTCAGGTGGATTCGGTCCCTTGGTGTCCAAATGCAGGAGAAAAAGCTGCACGCAAAGGTTCTGTGAGTGTCTAGCAGAAATAGGGCATGGCACGCAGAGTAAGTCCAGCTGGGACATGATTTATTGCGTTGCTTGTGATTGCATGGATGGATTTAACCAGCAGAAAATAAGGTAAAGCTACTAGTGACAGACTTTGTGTCACCAGAATTGAATGCATTCACTGCCACGTACTTATTTACAGGAAGCCAAATGTATTCATGCGTTGCTGTATTGTATGCTCACTTGAGCATACAAATCTAGAAAGGTTATTGAATTTGGTTGGTTGGTTTGTCCTTCCTAAGCCATGAACATTTTTATAAAGTCTGATCAGAAATACTTTTCAATACTTTCTATAGATCCGGTAGCTCTAACAAACATTTAGGAATACTTTTGAGAGAGCTTGGTTACACCATCCATCTCTGGAAGGCCTACTCCCTTAGGGGACAAAAAGCCACAGCGGCTGGAAGAACAGGATGGGTGATATGTTTGTGGCATCGTAACTGTGAGAGGTGTGTCAGTGGCTCATACCCTGCAAGTTCTGGGAAGCAAGCTAATGCAAAAACAAAGACGCTGAAAACTTAGCAACAGTGATAATATAGTTATTGCACCTTTCTGTTCTCAGTCTCTCCTGGGATTCATCTGCAGAGAGGAGCAATTGGCATTGCAGCCATAGGGGACAGTGAAACGTGCTTTCAAATGACAGGATGATCAGACATTCAAAATAAATGTGAATACTGCTTGACTGTCTTCTGTGCTAGAGCTTTAAGTGTTCATGGGTTCTGTTTAGTTTCATGAGATTTTGGAGGTGGGGTGAGTGCAAAGGGGAGAAGAGCCCCTTTTAAAATGATCATCCCAACCGTGGAACGAAGAACCCTGTAACTCAGGAGCTTCAGGAGACAGCTGAAAGGCTATGTTCAAGGCCATCCATTGTAAGTCTTTAGTTTAGATTCCAAACAGTGGAGTCAGTACAGTTGCTGTACTGGTATTGTGTGGTAAACAATTTGTTTGTGTCTTAGTATTTAAGATACAGTTGTCAGTCTCAGATGTGCACAGGGTGGAGTTCCATTTTCTAAGACTAGAAAAGGGCAGGTAGCAATAAGTGCTCTGAAAGCAGCAATTTCACAGTTGTTTGGTTGTGTGCAAGTGTGGTTTGGGGATTTTTTTTGTGTTTTTACTAATTCGCAGTTAACAAAGAAAGTTGGATGCCATCCTGTCATCTTGTATGCCTGATGATATATGTCCAAATTATATTTTTTAATTAAAATAAGCATGTAGGATGACCTATTTCTACTACTACTCTGTATTTTCCAGTACTCTAGAAAAAGTAATTTGTATTTATATTCTTATTTTTTATTTTATTTTATTGTAAGCTGGAAGTTTACTTGCAAAAACTACAGCTTTTTGAAACAAAGGAGGAAGATGAGAGAACTCTTAAGACAGTGAGGCTTGGGAGCAATGACACTAAGGAAATTAGCATATTTTTTAAAAAATCCTGCTCTAGATGTATCATGTCCAGTAAAGGTCTTGATACAAAGTTTCACTTCCATTTTCTCCATCTGTTCATGTACATCCTGAAATTTTTTGTGGCCGCAATGAAACCTTTGCTGCCAGGATGAAGTGGAGAGCCCAGCTTGCCCAGAAAGTCCTCATATGGCCCTTATTGTCGTCCAGTCGTGACTGAAGCTCTCTGTGTGCTGACGCTCTGTTTTGCAGGTAGCTGGTCACAGTCCCTGGGCAGTGCTCGCTGTGCCAGTACCCACAGCTGTGGCATGCTCTTTGGGGTCAGCTGTTGGTCAGCAGCTGCTGAGCCCTCAGACAAACATTTGTCTTGGAATTCTCAGCTTAGACCTCATTCTGGCACTTGGCCTGCTTAGACCCGTTTCAGCCTCTGCGGTTGTCTTATTTTCAGGTTGAACTGAGGACATTATGTCACTGCTTCCCTGCAGACTGAGATACTAAAGGTATGAAAGAGAAGAGCATTAGCTGAGTTCTGTCCCTGATGGTGCTGCAGCAGCTTTAGGTGCTACACTGAGGCGGCAGCATTGGTGCACAAACCCAGCAGGATTGCAGGAACTGAAAGAGCCAGGGGATGCCAGGGGCAAGAGTAACAGTGGCATTGGTACAGAGGTTGTGGTAGTCCCTGAGGCCTGTGCAGAAGTGTTTGCAAGCATTACTGTTTCATAGTGCGCAAATATTACTGGAGATGAAGTGAAGGTGGAAGAGTAGAGCAAGGATGGTACTTGAACTTCATTAATAGATAAGAGTTCTATTCTCTGCCCCCTTGTGTTTAACTGAGCCTGTCTAGTATCTGTCAGTTTGTGGTGGTGTTCCTGGTGGTTATTGATACCTCTGGTGACAGCTTCCAATTTTGCTGCATTGTTAGGAGAGTTCTGGAAATCACAGGTGGATTGGCAGGTCTGAAGGGTTGACAGCTTGTCAAAATACAGTTGCTAGGTGCAGTCATGTAAGCTCTCATTCTTTCAGTGCTAGTATAGAACATGTGATTGACAGCCCAGAGAGAGAACCTGTTTTTTTCACAGATCAGATAAAGCACACTGTGTGACAGGTCATACTGCTCTATGTGCAGAAGTGTCTCCTGTTGACTATGGAGAGAGGAGAGTGGAGACTTGTGGGTTATAGCCATCCCTTTTGAGTGAAAAAGTTATGTGGTTGGGCACTGATATGTTAAAATACCAGTACCTGTCTGCCTTTTCCTGTTTCAGGGAACTGAATAACCCTTTCCCTCTAGCCTGAGAACTGTAGCAGGCAGCTTTTGCTTTTCTTCCTGCTCCAACAGCTCTCACACAGGCTGCAAGCAATTAGGTTCAACCTCAACCTGTTCTTCCCCTTCAGAAAATCATACTTACACAACAACCTGAGAGAATGTTTCGTCCTTGCCCTGAGTTCCCAGGAAGGCAGCTGAGTTTATATCTATGATATTTATCCTTTCCTGTGGTGTAGATAAAAATATGAGTCAATGCTGGGTGCAGTTTTGGTAATACAGGATCAGCCTGTGCCAGAGCTCAAGCTGGTGCTACTGAATTCCTCGTGAGTGTCTCCTAATTCCTCTGTGCTGACTTCAAACTGGACAGACACTGAAATAACAGCTTAAAAATTCTGTCTTCAGTCATTCTTTCCTCCCAGACAAGCCCATGTCTGTACACAACAAGAAGGTGATGGAAATAAGTTCTAGTAGCTTTGGAAAATGTTTTTCTTTTCCCCATTCTAAAACCCACTACTTTGCAGCAGAGAGCGAAAGCTAGGTATTTCCAATAGAAACTTAAAAGTTTATTGACACCAACTGCCTGCTGAGTGCCTGTTCTTATAATGCTGCTTCTTAACAGTTCACTTTGGAGTAATTATTGAAGGGCAGTGTTATTCCTGTTATTTCCTTGCCTGCAACAGCCATGCAGGTGGATGGCAGACCAGGAACAGAATAGTCTCTTCTGTCCCACTCCAGTGGTGGCTCCTTCAGGAAATTGTTTTAAGCATCATAGTGCCCTTGCAAGTATGCAGGTTTGGCTTCCATTGTGTACAAGCATTAAGATCTCCCTCTCTTGCCATCTTTCCGTCAGGGAGGATAACTTTTCGCTTCTTACTCTCCCCGTAATGCACACTCTTAAAACTAGGAGACAGGAGGCTCATACTAATCTGTCTGCAGGTGGAGTGTGTAAGGAAGCCTGATCCTGG
Source organism: Pseudotriccus pelzelni (assembly GCA_035584735.1). Taxonomy (NCBI): domain Eukaryota; kingdom Metazoa; phylum Chordata; class Aves; order Passeriformes; family Tyrannidae; genus Pseudotriccus; species Pseudotriccus pelzelni. The sequence continues at coordinate 29,656,739 of JAWMRA010000113.1, forward strand.
AAAAGATGCAAACATGAGGTACTGAGAAAGAAACAGGAGAGGAGAGCTCTCACGAAAGGGCTCAGATAATCTTAATAAGCGTGGTAGTGCTTTCCCTCTCAAATTGGAACACCTTTCCAAAATAACAGGAAGGAGAGTGTCAAAAATCCAACCAGGCTAGAAAGCAGCACAGTTTTCAAGAGAAAAATACTTTCATGTTGTGGTTTTTCTGAGTTTGGCAGATTTAAAACGTCTTTAGATTTAATCTGTTTACGTCTGAGTTTTCTAACTGGGGAAGAAGAGGAAATGAAGTCTGGATATTTACCTGGGCTCTTTGACTTAACCCTGCTTGTATTTTGAGAAACCCTCACAATTAATGCAAGAGAGCCAGCATTTCTATCAAAGCATGGGATTTTCAACTTGGGGTTTTTTTTGCCTTGCTGAAGAAGGGAGAGATGAAAGAACACGTGTAAGGGTGAGCAGTGTGTGGCCGTAGAGGGGTTGCCACTGACAGACAGCTTTGGTGGTGCAGGGAGGGAAAGCCGGGTCTGGGGAGTGCTGGCCTTGTGCCCCATACTGCTGTGCTGTTGAAGCCACTGCTTCTGAAAGTGAAACTGAAAGGGATTGCTTTCTTCTGGCAGAAAAGCCATTGCATGGAATCTGGTTCCGCAGTTTTAACAGGGGTAAACAGATGCTTCCTGGGGTTTGAAATAGCCACTTTTTATCTCCTTTATCTTCTCTAGAGGGCCCCCCCCCCCCACTGCCATGGATGTTTTTAGAAATCTTCTTATTTTACCCCAGAGCTGTTTGCATCAAGAATTATAGTGGATTGTTTAAAAGTTACTGAAAAAATTATGCTGCCAAGAAGGACTGCTCCTGTGGTGTTAGCACAGCTGGAAACAAAATTGCTGCAACTGCTGATGGCTGAAGTTGGGTCACTTCCCAGATAACCTTTTGTGTCTGGCTGATGTCTAGGGGTCTCTCTGTCTCCCACCCACCACAAATCTTTCTTAAAACTGTTTTCAGAATAAAAGGTTTTGAGGAAGCATACCTGGGTTTGTTTTAGTTGACCTTTTCTAGACTCCTTGCAAGGGCTGTGTTGCAGTACTGTGCAAGGTTAACTCCTATAGTTACTAGTAATGACTGGAGCCAAGGAGCTGATGTTCCAGCCCTGTGTGTTTCTGCCCAGTCCCTTGGCATTGTCCCATACATGCTGATTTTAGTATGTCTGAGGATTTCACAGGTCTGTTTTTCACTAGATGTATGTCATGACTTTTGCTTAAGGAAGCAGTTTAAATGCCCATTTGTCTAGTTTCTTATTCTAGATCTTAAGTTTATCTCAAAACTTTATTTAATCCTTTGCCTGCTGCAGCGTATAAAGACAAGTTAGCATGATTTCGTCTTGAGGCACAATTCTGCAGCTGATTCCTGCACACACACACACTTTGTGAAAACCGTGTATACAGAAATGGGGGTTTATGTGCTTTTTCACTGAAGATGAAATTCACTGTATGTTCAGGAGTTGTTTAGCTTTCTTGTAGTTTTCTTGGCTGACTATTAAATGTCTGTGTGTGGTTAACTAACAAGGACCCAGTGAAGGTGATTCCTTTAAGTATTTTGTGTTCTCTGTTTTGTTTTCTGATGTTAGGCAGCTTGCCTCTATCATGAGTTATTAAATTCACCTCCTATTTAATTTAACTGTGATGTAGTAGATAAAAAGACCTGGCAAGGGTTGAATTATGTTGTTTGTAGATGTTTATATGTAGTGCCTGAACCAAGCTGATAAAAGTATAATGGTAAACTTTTGCTTTTCTGCAGTACTGTGATAAGAGTTGGTTCAGTTAGTGTGTTTTACTTAGGGTATCAAAATATTTTCCAAAAGTAGCAGAGTGGTTTCAGCTGTGCTTTACAGGTATAGAAAAATAGAGATATAACATGCTAATTTGAAATTCATGGGCTAAAGGCAATGGGACTCCTTCTGTTTAGACCTTGCTATAACCGACAGTCTTCTGTCATTGATGGTACCGATATTTTTAAGTTATGCTTTTTAAGTTATATTTGTTTGCAACTACTAATTTAGGATATTTATTTTGATATCTAACGTGATTGTAGAGTCGCAGAATGGTTTGGGTTGGAAGGGACATTAAAGATCATCCAGTTCTAACACCCTGCCACGGACAGGAACACCTACTACTACAATAGTTTTCTCAAAGCCCATCCAGCACTTCCAGGGATGGGGCATCCACAACTTCTCTGGGCAACCTGTTCCAGTGCCTCACCATCCTCACAGTAAAGAATTTCTTCCTGATATCTAAGTCTCTAGCTACTCTCAATTTAAAGCCATTCCCCCCGTCTGTCGTTCCATGTCCTTGTGAAAAGTCCCTCTCAGCTTTCTTGTAGCCCTGTTTAGATACTGGAAGGTGTTAAAAGGTTTCCCCAGAGCCTTCTACTCCCCAGGCTGAACAAACCCAGCTCTCTCAGCTTTTTTTTGTAGGAGAGGTGCTTCAGGCAACTGAGCATCTTTGTGGCTTCATCTGTCTCGCTCCAGCAGGTCCACATCCTTCCCGTGCCCTCATTCTAGAAGGCAGGTGCTCATACTTTCTAAAAATTGTGTTGCTCTAGAATATATTACACTGTTCTTTAAAAACCCCCCAAGACTGTAAATAGAAATCACTTTTAATATTCACTTCATGACAGTTAATAGTTATTAAAATTCTGAATTCTTTTATGCAGGCTGAATAGGTATTCAGAATCATATGTTTCTTTTCCAGTTTCACCATCTCCTGTATTATTTATAATCTTTTAACAGAAACAAGCTTTTTGGAAGTATTCTTTTACATGAGTTTAGACAGGAAGACCTTGTTGGAAACAAGACATCATGAAACATAATTGTTCACAGCAATAATTCAGTTTTGCTATAACAAGATGTTATGTCTTGCACATGAAAGTTGGTAGGAACACAAGCAGAGAGGGAGTGTTTCACTGACTTCTAGTTCTCTTGGGCTGAAGTGCAGGGAGGACCGCTTTTACATGATTTCATTTATCCCAGGGATTGTAGTGAGATAGGGTGGTCCTGGATCATTGATTCTGGAAAGTAAAGAGATAGGCAACTGAAAAAAACCCCACAACCTCCTGTTATGCACAAAAAGCCTGAAGCACCTGTGGCACAGAGGCTGTACCTTAAAATGCACAGAGAAGATTGTAGAACAGTTCCATGGAATCGAGTAGTGTGAAAATTAATCAGTACACACCCAGTTTTGATCATAAAGACAAGTCATGGGTTTTTTCTTGTGCAGCTGTCCCTGTGGGGGAAAAACGGAATAATAATTATCAGTTCAGTTCAAAGTTAATATTTATACAGCAGGTTGACAGGGTGACTATTCAAATATTTAACACATGCTTGTTTTCATCACAGGAGTTGCAAAGCTCAGGAAGAGGACGCTTTCTACTGGAACATGCTGCCCCCTTCTCTCCTTTTTTGACAGACAGCTTCGGGCGTCAGCACAATTACTTGCGCATTTCTTTGACCGAGAAATGCAACCTCCGGTGTAAGTGTCTGCTGGGTTCCGTGAACAAAGCTCTTATGCCCATATTGTGCAAAGGCCAAGACTTGAGTTAGGATGTTATTGCTGTGTTGGCCTTGTGCTGTTTCTTGTATTCACAAAGTAATAGTCAAGGACAGATAGACTAATTTGGGCCTGAGCTGCTGGTGGGATTAGAAACCAGGAGCCAGCCTAGGGATCTTCCAGAGACAAGTGGAAGTGACAGGCCTTTTGTCAGACTAGGTGTAGTTGGGATAATGATGCTTGTTTCCTATACCTCAAGTGTGTGGTAAGTGGGAGAGCTCATACCTAGGCATTCCCACAATCACATCTGCAAAGTTTGTGGCAGTGTCCGAGTGCTTGCCTGTGGAACTTGGTGTCTGTGTTTGAATGCAGGTTAAGTAGAAATAAGGTCAGCTTTTCCTTCAAAGTGGATCCATTTTAGTTTTGAGACACATCAAATGAGTCTTGGGTTTTCTTCTGAAGGAAACCAGGAAAGTGTAAGAAGATTGCTCGTAAAGTTTCGCAAAATTGGTGTCATTTGACATCCATCCAAGACAGCTGCACTTGGTGCATTTTTGTCCATTTTATTAATATTAATCAATATTAGATTAATTGTTGCTGGTTATCTTTTTCCCTCATGTATTTCTGTAATCTTTGTTTCAGGTCAGTACTGTATGCCTGAGGAAGGTGTTAAGCTGACTCCTAAATCAGAGCTACTAACTGCTCAGGAGATAATCACCCTAGCCAGACTGTTTGTGAAAGAAGGTGTAGAGAAGATCCGCCTGACAGGTGGAGAGCCACTCATCCGTCCCGATGTGGTTGATATTGTGGGTGAGTTCCAAATCAATACAGAGTGACTTGCTGCATATTGATCCAAGAATTACACTTATAGCTATCTACTAACCCAGTCCAGTAACTTGAAGAACAACTATTTAATGATGGTGCTTTTTCCCAACAACTCAGGATAGTTCTTTTCAGAAAACTTCCAGTTCTACTTTGCTGCTTGAATGGAATTTCTCTCTCTTTATATTACAACCACTGAACTTAGCATTGTCTTCATATTCAACATCTATCAGAGTAGCTGGCAATAATGCAGCCTTAGGGTAAAAAATCAAGAATTGATGTGACCAGGTCATCACTGGGGAGGAACAACTGAGATGTTCTTACAAACAAAACAAGCTGTCCTTTTGATTTTGAGGTGGGTTGTTATTTGTGGGTTTGTTTTGTTACCTTGATAACAAATGTCACTGGCTTGTCTAATAGGGAATGGTGGAAATGCCTATGTTTTTACAGCTATTGATGAAGACTATTACTTCAATGGAAAATAAATTACTGGGTAATTTTTAGAAGTCTGTCTGCTTTGATTGGTATTGTCTTGACTGACCATGCCTGTTTTTTTTCTTGAGCCATGTGCTTTTTTGATGTTTCTGGAGTCTCATATGTTAATAAAGTTAGAATAGCTTCATATGGTGAATTAAGATTATTAGATGTATTAGATTAAGGCTATGTAGGTGGCTGCACTTTGGTGTGTTGTAGACAACTGAACTAGTCTGTTTCTGCAGGTATACTCTTACAAGTACTGAAGAGAGGTTTAATATGGAAAATGAAGGTGTTGAAAGAAAAGAAATTGCCTAGCAATACAGTGAGTTTTGGTGCAGAAAACAGTTAGTCTCTGCCTCTGCTCTTTTTTTGTTCAGGATTTGGAACACTGTTGTGGTCTTTGTATGTAGTATGTAGAACTGAGCTGTTGGAAAAGGTATGGCTGGAGTGAGCTGGCTTGGGTCTTCTTGAACCTTGATTGTGAGGGGTCATGGAACTGCACTAACTTAATATTTTTGGAACTCTGGAATATCATTGTCTAGGACATTTTGCCCATGCATGATAGGTTATTTTTTATTTAGTATTGAGCTATGTGCCTTTCAAGAGACGTATTTCTTTCAAGAAGGCATTCCCCATATTTAATGGTAATAGGTATAATTATTTGCTCCTATAAAAGGAAGCCAGATTTATAAAATAGATTGCAATTTAAAATATAATAAAGCTTTACAGTTCAGCATGTAGTATTGGCATGAAAATGAGTTGAAATCAACAATGTCATCAGCTCAGTGTAGAACTTTCTTTCCTAGTGTATGCACCTTTTTCATTTGTCAGTGGTAGCTAGTGACTTTTTATACTCAACACAGCTACTCTGATGTTGGTGATCTAAGCGGAATAGTCTGGTCACTGCAAAATAATTATTGCATTGGTGCAATTCTGAAGTATTGGAATTGGAAGGATAGAAATCTTTTGGTTTGTTTTACTCCAATGGTAGAATTCTCAAAGGTTTATTTCTGTGCCTAAAAGAGAGAGATGGATCTTTTTGAAACAATGAATTTTAATTATTCTGCTTCTGTTCTTGTTCTCAGCTGAACTTTGACAGATTCACGGTGATCATTTTAATGGATAACAAAAGAATAGTGGTCTTGGGGTGAAAGTAATGTATGTTAAGATGATTGTCCCATTGCATTAGTTCATTCTGTCAAGGGTTTGTAGGAACCTGGCTGTTTTTTTTAAGGTTTATTGACAGTTGGCAAATTAAGTCTATAAACGCTTTCTGACTTCTCAGACTTTGGTATTACTCTATGGTGCCCAAGTTTGGGATCCAGATGGAAGTTTCAAAACTAGATAGATCAATGTAACAAGTATGGGAAAACTCACTGAAGGAAAAAACAGCCCAAAAATGTCTTCTGCAGAATTTGAGTAGAGCACCTTTACTGAAGCCGTCTTAGCACACGGTACTGTTTTGGTCTGGGATAATCTTGTTTTCTAGGTGGTTTATAGAAGCTATCTACAGTATCTCAGGTGCTGAATGGGGTTGAGATTTAAGTTAGGTTTGTTTTCAGCAAACCTTTCTCTCCACCATAAATGGTCTGTGAAATATCAGTAAAGCTCAAAAATATTAATGCTGGATTACTATTACTAAGTTTTTCTAATACTCAAATTCAAGGTTTTTTTAGTTCTTCCAATGAACAAATGAAGCTACTATAGGAGACCAAGTTATTCGGCAACCTGCTACAGTTCTTTAGATTATTTAAAATCTTTTAATACATGCACATATATCAACTATGAGTCCACAAGTAACAGTTGCTGAAAGCTAAATTGTGTCCCAGGGACTGCTGAAAACATATGTTTGAGACTTTCCTGAAGCGGCTGATAGTAGAACATAGAATCCACCTCCTTTGGGATACTCAAAAGTATAAATAAGCACCACGTATAAACTGTGTGATAACTGTTTATTATTAATAGTCTGAGAAGTACACATCTCCACTGAAAAAAATAATTTTCCATGGGGTGGAGGAGGGTTGATTGGATGACTTTTTATAGCAACATACACATTTCAAGAGTGAAGTGGTATAGAGTAGACTTTTTAGTTCGTGTATTAAGAGATACACCTACCTTTCTGGGACTCAAACAGAAGTGCAATTAAGGAGGAGGAGAGTATGTAAAAAACTTGTCTATTTAATAAGATGCTCCTGATCCTAAATGGAGAAGTAAATGTTAAGGTTTTATTTTATGGCTCGAGCTTGACATACAATCTTTTTAGTTTCATGCTATGGAATTATGGCAACTGCCCTCTTTCCTTTTCTATGTCATAGTTTATATCAGTTACTTTTGCTTGTGCTGATTGGCACTAAAGCAGTGACCAAAGGTCAGCAAACAGATTTAATGCAGGTACAAGGAGAGTTAAGAAGTCTCTTTAATCCCTTTTGAATTTAGGGGTCAACAAACCAAGACACTGTGAATGATACACCTGGTAAAGTGTATTAACTGATCCTTTTTAACATGTTGTTTTAGCATTAAGCTACTGTCTCTAATTGGCTTCTGTTCAATTTGTTACTACAGGTGGTTCCATGTATTAGTGTATTTCCAGTGCCTTGTCCTGTACCTTGTCTTGTCTGAGGAGATAAAAGGTGCATGGATAACAGCTGGTGCTACTCTCTTTAATTTTTCCATTTAGGCTGCTGCAGCATGATGTTAGTTTTATTCAATACCTTCATGCATTTTACATTTCTAGCAGTGAAGCCCTGTGGTACCAACTCTTTTTTTCTTCTCCGTTGTTCTGAGGTTGAGTGTTCTGTGCATTCTTAGGCTATAAACAAAGGTAGTGATGTTCCTGCACTATCCTCTGGCTGCAGCATGTATACTGTGCTCTCATGAAGACTAGACTACTAGGGGTAGCTAGTAGCTAATCTTTGGCAAAATTGGGCCAGTAGCACTTATCTTCTAGGAAGCGGTTATATTTGGTCTTTTGGGAGGATTTGGAGAGGTGAATGCCAGAAAAAAAATATTTCTTGGTAAAGAATGCTCTTTTCCTTATAACCTCAGTTTGTGGATGTCTTTATGGAGCTCTTAATCATGTTGCAAAATGCTGCTGCTGCTGTAAGCTTCAGCATTTTTGCTTTGACCTGGCTTGTCCCATTCCAGAATTCTGGGCCCAGCTTAGGGTGAATATTTTAAGAATAGCTGGGACATGAGATAAGCAGAAGTAAAACCCTTATCAACGTGAACAAATAGAATTGAAATAGTGAGGGAAGAAGGAACTATGAAATATTTGTGTTGTAATTACCGCTGTCTCAAGAGTAAGGATTCTTCAAATATTTATTAAATAATTAGGGTGGAGGCTATGAGAGAGGGAAGGAGGAAAAAGTAACTTTGCTATGGCTGTGCTTCTGCAAGTTGTTTTTGAGGATTTTTTCGTATTTGTTATTGTACTGATAACTGGAGGTTTGAAAGCCTGCCCTCTGGAGATCTGGTGTGCCAAGGATTTCTGCATTTGGCTTATTAGAAGGCAGCTATTTTCTAAATCTTAGTCTCATGATATTAACTGTTTCTTATGCTGTTTTCTTTTGTTAGCCATTTTCTAGTATCTTGCGTAAGTGCCCTCCAGTTGGCTGGGCTACCTCTGTGGGTAATGGAAATATTTCAGCTGTCAAGTGCAAGTGTTTTGTCCCTTGGATGTTGTTGCCTTGGATGCTCTATAATAGTCTAATATGTTGACCTTTTTCTGTTTTGCTAGGACTGTATGTGGTATTTCTTTCAGAAGTTAAAAGTCACTACTGCTGGCAGCTATATCTGGGTTGGAACTGGTTTTTGGTAAAGCATTGCAGAATAAATGTTGCTAAATAAACACAGCTAGTTCAGGTGTCAGGTGTGAAAGGGATGGCTTGCTGCTTATTATCATTGCAGAACATAAAATTCAGTTTGTAAAGCTAGACGAGGAAAAGAAGGTACATAAAATCGAAGGCCTTACTTCAAAAATAAGGTAACTATTTAAGAAACAGAAAACAAAATTAGTGTGCATTTTGATAAAACAGAATTTTATCACCCGTTTCACATGCAATAAACTGCTCTCTCATACATTTTGAAATGAATTTGTGTGAAAATGAATGTCTTCAACCAATACAGCTGGAAGGAGGCTGAAACACCGAAGTGTCGATGTTTTCCTCACACCCTGAGTGATACCTTTCTCTTTGTTTCACAGATCTTTCGGGGTTTTGGTGTAACTCACAGTTGAATTACTTCTTCTAAAATGTTTGTTTTACTTTTTATTTCCTAGGTCAACTGTACAAGCTTGAAGGGCTGAAAACCATTGCTGTCACAACCAACGGGATCAACTTAAGCAGACTTCTGCCCCGACTAAAGGAGGCAGGACTGAATGCCATTAACATTAGCCTGGATACTTTGGTCCCAGCTAAATTTGAGTTCATTGTCCGAAGGAAAGGTACAAACTTGTCTTCTAAGGCAACTGTGTTAATACCTGCAAGAATGTTGTGAGTTGTTTGGTGTATCTTTCACACTCAGTTACATCAGGAGAGGAGTCAATTGCTATCCTTCTGGGGCTAGGAAAGGTAGTCTATAGTAGCTTACTCAATAGTGACTCCATTTCCTTCTTTCTACAATGCTTAGGCAGGTAGGACCCCTTTATTGGAGCTGGTGGGGTAGAAGATGCTCAACTCAGCAGAGTCAGTGGGACTGACTACAGCTGCCAACAGTAGCTGGCACTATGACTGGTTAGCGATAGATCTCAAGAGGACTCTCCAAATCTTGTGTTGGTTTTGTGTGTTGCCCTTCTTTATTACTGTCAGAGAGACAGAGGCAAAATCTGAACTCGATCTTGCCGCTTCTGTTTTTTGGGCTGCCCAGGGAAGTGGCAGATTCTCCATCCGTGGAGGTTTTTAAGATGAGACTGGATGTGGCACTTAGTGCCATGGTCTGGTAATCACGGCGGTGTTGGATCAAGGGTTGGACTTGATGATCTCACAGGTCCTTTCCAACCCAGATGATTCTATGTTTCTCTGTTCACAAAACCAGATGTTCCTTCTATAGCAGCTGGGAACTAAGAACTGAACTCCTTGTCATGAGTAGTGGCCTGTCCTGGAAGTCGTATTTGGGTGCACTAGCAGTGGTCTCACTTGTGGTTAGCTATGTTCCCTATCTCCACTACTTTTAAATAGGGATAAACATAAATCGTGCCTTAGGTAATTTGAGGAGGGCTGCTAGCTTTGTAACTTCTCTCCAACTGAACAAGGAATTCCACATGAAGTTTCAAAAATGCCTGGATTTGCCCAGTTTTACAGATCCTTGCTAAAATGAATCTTAAAGCTCATCATGGAGTTCAGCTTCATGGTTGGGCTTTCTTCCAAACTAAAACTGGAATGATCTTGTGTCATTCTCTTTCGGTCAAGTAATGTAACTTTGGTGGTCTGTGAACTGATTCCGACAAAACCTCTAAGTAGCCACCAGATGGTGCAACAGCCTAAGATAGATGTAGGGATGTAGAAAATCTGGAATGCTGTGAGAAGTAATGTCAGCATTTGAATCACTGCTATCAAATTGAAGTTCTGCTGGCAGGTGCAGAAAGGCTCCCTCTGGGAGCACAACTTCAGGTTTCTGTATCATGATGCAGAAATCTGTTCCTGTCATAAATCTGACTGGAGCATTACCCTTCCAGCGTAAGCTATTGCATTAATCTGGTTGTTTCAAGGCAGAGTTGGCTCCCACAGTGCTATCTGGGAGTATCTAATCACAAGCAGGTGTTGACTATGCTCTTTCCTTCTACTCTGTGCATTTGACTATTACCTAGTTTGTGCCATTCATTAGAAACAAGCCCTTCTTTTGCTACTGAGGGGGCAAACCTGAGGTTCCAGCTCCTGAATTATGAGGCCATAGCTCTTCATATCTGATTGGAAGCTGTTGGGAATGTGCTGCTTGTAAAGTAAACTAAAAGTTATTAGGGGATGTGGGTAATTTTTATTTATATAAATGTTCTCTTCCCCTCTTTTTCCTTTAAATAAAAAGGATCTTTGACAACAAAGAGAGAAATTGCTTGACTGAACAGCACAGAGAATGAACAGGGAAGTTTCTATTACTCAGTATTTTTAAAGAGGAGAATAAAGTCTCCAAATCATACTTTTTTTTTTTTTAAAGTGAAGCTGAGGTAAAAATAGTAACACTGAGATTTGGGGTTTTTCTTTTCTTTTGTTAGGGTTAAGGGCTGAAATGATGTAAAAATTTATTTTTTTTTTTTTAATTATTATTGAGGGTTTTTATTTAATAGGAGATTTCCAAGTATGGAATGAGCAGAGAATAAAGTGCCTGTCCTACTGTGCTACCCTGTCTCCTGTGGCAGTTCCAGAGGCAACAAGATATAGCTCTGTTAAGGTGAGAGGGATTCCTTGGACTCCTACAGGCTGGTAACTTCTCTGGAAAGTAAAGGTGTCATCTGATTATGGAGCTTATCAAGAGCTCGAGAAAATCGGAATCAATTCTTCTGCTCCACTGGAAAGTCATGCTGGGCTTTTAAGAAGACACTGAAAATATGTGTCTTTGGTGCAAATGGCCTGCATTGCATCTTACTTCCAAATAGTTGGGGTAGAGGAAATGACTGAGATCACAAGAGATTTCACTGATGTCTGAAAGCGTATTAGAGGAGCATAATGTTTCTCCTTCTTCCCATCTACCACGTTCTAAGGAATAAACAAATGAAAAGTGGTTGCTTGCAGGTAGCCAGTTCCTGAGGTCATCATCTCTGAAGCTGAGGAAAATGCACTTGGCATGCTGGACAAACCAGATCTGCCAACAGAGCATGTTTCATGGACTGTGCCTTCTTTGTTTGTTCAGTACAAGGAAAATGAGATCGTATTGTACTGTAATTGTATCCTTAAATATTGGCCTGAAGTCTTTCTTGTTTTAAGGATTAAATGGTGGGAGGTGTTGTTCCACATAGGATTGTTCTGGGTGGGTCTATGGTTCTCTGTCCTTCAAAATTGGCTAAAGTTCTGATTTCATAAGAAATCTAATATGATGAAAATATTAAAATGTTTCATTGGGCAGAAGAGGAGAAAGGTTGTAATTCTGAAATATCGAACAAAAACTTAGCAAACTTCTGTGACTTGACAATGTTTCCCAACACAATGACATCTAGTATTCATTTCTGCTCTAATATTTTGAAATGTTTTGATTTTATTCTTTTTGTTGTTCCACTGCCACACAAAGATTTCGATTCAGAAGGGATGTTTCAATAAACATGGCAATACAAGCAAACCAACAGCTTTTTATAGAGGAAAAACTAGAAAGCGTTAACATGAAAATATGAAATGCAATAACAGATTTTTAATTTTTTACTGTAACAAATTTTTGTTTTAAATAATCACCCTGCCCAAAAATATTTTAGTGGAAATAAGTTCATAGTTGTTGTTATTCAGAACAGCTAAATTTTTTGTTTGCTTGTAGAGAGTTTTGAGAGTTTTTCTAAACCACACTCATGTGCTAACGTGGCAGGAGGTAAGAGGCAGACCTGGGAAGGACATTGAATTAAATGCATTGCAAGATGTAATCCTGTTCAGCGAGCTCTACAGTGAGCTGAGTCCAAGCTTGAGGGTTTTCAAACGTGGAGTTTTTGATCTGTTGCTTGCCAGTGGTTGCTTCTGGCCTTTTTAGTTATGTTCAGTTTCACCTTTCTGCAATCCTGAGGTTACACGTAAGATTTTCTGAGCAGTTGCAGAGATTTTGATACCATTCGAGATTCTGGATTGTGCTTACAGCAGTGTATCATTATGTCTGTTGCCACATTCTGCCTGCAAACTTGCTTAATTGGAATGAGATCTATCACAGGCACTGCAAACTTCCTGGGCACATGCACAAGTAGGTGATGACTGAGAAGGGTGACAAGTCGTAACTTCAAACAGTTGCTTGCAAGAGTTATTTCACTGTCTTTGTACTCTTCACCGCTCCTTTTGCAGCCAGGACTAGCATTAGGACTGCCTTACAAAACAATTATATCTTCTGCTTTCCTGTGTCTGCGCTTTATAATGTTTTTACCAGCCAGAGAGCAATTAAGTAAAATTTTTGTTTCTCTCTTTTTTTTTTTCCCCTGACTTTAAACTCATCCAGTATTAATTATGCATAGAATACTGCTGAGTTACTGCTTATTTCTGCTAAATACCTACAGACTAATGAAGGTATGATCTCTTCACTAGAGATTCTGAGTTTCCAGGTGGCGGGTGATGGACCTATGCAGAAAAACATATGACCAGGAACACCCCAGGGATGGTCAGCACAATATTCTGGAACATTTTGTCCTTTTACTAGCATGTGTTAAGTATTTTGCTGTTGAAGACCGCAGCTTTGGAAGAAGGAGATTAGTCTCACGCAATGTCTGGTCTCCCCTACCTGAGTTTCATGTGCAGAATGGGAACGGAACTTAGTCTAGAACCTGACAGGAGAGACATTCACAAACACGGTGGTGACAGCTGAGCACACCCACTGTGCACCCAGAGTTCAGTAGTTTGCTGTCTCGTTCTTCCTACTATTCACCTTTTTTCTCCATCACTTGGTGAGTGTAGCAGGGAAGGAATAATGGCAAGTCTAAAATGATATCTTTGTGAAAGGTCTTAACTTTAAACAAATTGACAGAAGGGGTGTTTTGAATGAGGTAATTAAGAGGCTCTCCTAAAGGACTTTGGAATTTCAAAACTGCATTGTTCCTTTATTTTTCTTCCAACTTCAAGAGGTAAATGTAGGGGCAAAGATACTTACCCTGAGTCAAATATATTTTTTGTGTCTGACGGAAGCTGGAAGGTGTAGGCCACCAAACAGTAGGATGAAGCTGGACACTTCATTCCTTGATGTCACTGTAGGTTTTGACCTCTTTCATTTGTTTTTGAGGATCAGAGGCCAGCTGAATTGCTTTCCTAAATGTTCTAATCCCTGCCATGTTTTGCTCACTAATTTCCTATGTTTAGTCATAAAATGATGATCCTGTAAGTGCTGCCTGTGATCTTCAGACTAAGGGATAATCAGTAGCTTTGGGAAGCCAATTACATTTGTAGCCAAGGTTGAACAGGGAATCAAGGGGCTTTTGTTTGTTCCTAAACCCACTCTACTCAACCTGCACTTTATAAAAATCCTTTTAAAATTCACGTAGCAATATTGCTGTCTGATTCAGAACAGTGAGATTCTGCCATTGCAGCAAAGACACGAGCCATTACTATAAAATAAACATTAATTTGTTATTTTTTCTTCATTGCATCTGGAGATAGTTCATAAACTCTTTCCGTTTCCTTTAAGAAGGACGTAACAGAAGGGAAGTTGAGGGGGAAAGCTGGGGAAGTGGAGAATCATATGCTAATAATACATGGATATCCAAAGATGCAAAAAAAAATCTTTGTTTTGCTTTGTTGATTGCTCAAATACCAGTTACATAATGATCTTGGTGACCTGAGCACAGTAACGCTGGTGGTCTTTGGGGGTTATGAGGTTGGGGTGTATGTATAATTGAAGTCTATTTATTTGCAGCTCTTCCTACTTGCAGCCCTGTCTACTGAATCAGATGGGATTTATGGGTCATCTTTTGTCTTGTACTTAATAAACTCCTTTTGCCTTCTGGTTTTAAACAAGGAAAATTATTTTCCATTCTTTTTGTATTTTAGGCTTTCACAAGGTAATGGAAGGAATCCACAAAGCCACTGAACTTGGCTATCGTCCTGTTAAGGTAAAGCCAGAGTTTATTTTCTCTGAAACTGTTGTGTTTTACCATACATACAGTTCACCTATGAGGAGTTTATTATATTCTACCGCATGAATAATTTTTTGTAAAACTGGAGAAAAAATTTAGTAGACTGAGACTCGCACCAGGAAGTAACAAGGAAAACTCGTCTCCTTGTGCAGCTGAGTGTACAGGTTCATACTGCCTCAGCCTACTGATTGCCTTGCAGCAGGCTACAGGATGATCCTCTTCTGTATTTGCCTCCTCCTAGCCTTTCTATTGAATTGGCACTGACCCAGCTGTGAACCTGGCTAGGGGAGTTAACAGGCAGGAATTACCCGGCAAAAAGAGATTTTCTCATGGTTTATCTCCTTTAGCCTCTTACAGCAGACTATTATGAGCGCTGGTGTGAGAGCAAGGGAAAGTGAGTCCTCCTTTGAGGGTGCAGGTAGACCAGTTTCACTGTCATGTGAAGTCAGCTGTTTGCAGTTCTGCAGCTGTGCGTCCCTTCAGTTTCAGGAGTGCTTTGGAAGTTCGGTTATGTGTAAATGGTTTAGGCTATAGAGCTGTGAAAAACATTTGAAATTAAATTTGGTTTTAGGCTTTCCTGAAAGCACTTACGTACTGTGATGCATGGTGTTTGGACATACAAGGCTGCCTTGCTAACAAAAGTGTTAGCAACTCCACAGCTATCTGTTGTTCTTCAGATAACACAGAGGACGAAAGGCTCCAATGTAAATATTGTTTATGAGGAATGTGTGAAAACCTCAGTGTTAACCTCTGTTTTTGAGGAAGAGCTAATCATCCTGCAGCCTTTGGTTATAGAGCGTGCTGTGAACACTTCCCAGTTCAGGGAATCTGCCATAGAGAGTGTTATAGAAGGTAACTTGTCATTTCTTTTCTGGAAGCCACACAGTGTAGGACTAGGGAGTGGTGGTGTCGTTTTAAACAGTAAAAGTTGACATACCTTAGATAGGTAAGACAGTGCATGTGTTACCTAGCTTTGTTATTAGTTTTCCATTTAGCAAGGCAACTTTAACAACTTTACTTAGGTTGGAGCAAAAACTTAGAATAGTTAGGGAAAAATTATCATCCATGCCATTACAATCTTGCCAATTTCTCTCATCATTTTTATTTAAAAAAAAAAGTTATTTCTATCTGTGTTGCCTTCCACAAGGACTGTGAAGCCTTGTGTAAGTGGAAAGTACTCTGCTCACTAATTTCGGGTGTCTGCTTTACCTACAGGTAAACTGTGTGGTGATGCGAGGTTTGAATGAGGATGAACTGCTGGACTTTGTGGATTTCACAAAGGATCTGCCCCTTGATGTGCGGTTCATAGAATACATGCCCTTTGATGGTGAGTACTCCTGCTTTGAGATTCTTCATGGTGTGGAGTGTGCTTTGGGCAGAGGTGAATCTAGTTGGTGGTTATTCACCCCATGGGCTTGTCTCCAAAAGTTTTGTTAAGCTCTTTTGGGAAACTAGGAATTGCCTGAAGTTTTATCTTCTGCAGCTTATCTTCTTCCTTAAGCTGGAGAACTATTAGTAGCAGGATTAGTTGGGGCTGGGACACCTGCAGGGAAAAATGAAATTTGTGGAGAATGTGAAGATGGTTCTCTGCTAATTAAAAAAATAAAAGCCACAGTCTAAAGTTACACTGGTTTTATTAATTCTAGGCAATAAATGGAACTTCAAGAAGATGGTGAGCTACAAAGAAATGCTTGATACAATTAAACAGCGATGGCCTGAATTGGAGAAATTACCCTGTGAAAGTTCCAGCACAGCCAAGGTGGGGTTGGGCAAAGAACATGTGAAACATGCCCCCATTCTTTCCCTGCCCCAGATCCACAAAGTCTCCCAAGTTCAGCACTGATCTGGGGTTTTGCTCAGACTGCCTGCATGTGGTTTGACACTCAATAAATGCTAGTCATAGTTTTTACCTTTACAAATACCGTGTGTTTCCTAGATGCCTTGGTCAAATATAAAGAATTGCCAGGCCTGTATTCTGTATTTACAGCTTGTTCAGTGAAATAACTAATGCTTTAGAGTGTATAGTGTCACATGGATGATTTCTAGCTCATGGCTGCTGCCTGAGGGTTATGCTGCCTACTGATATCACCTGTTAGTTGATAACTATAAGTGCAAACATGTAACAAGTTTGGAAATTTTCAGAAACAGGGCCAAATAGACTGGAACCCCTGATGAAATCTATTTTTTGTTTCTTTCATATGACTTCAGAACTAAAGAAAATCTGTGTTAAAAATGTCTTCCAGTCTTTGGACAAGTGGAGCTTTAAAAATTAAGAGTCTATGTTTGATTCTTTTTTTCTCCTCTCAATTTCTTTAGACTTATAAGGTGCCACATTTCCAGGGACAAATCAGCTTTATCACCTCCATGTCAGAACACTTCTGTGGATCCTGCAACCGGCTGAGGATAACAGCAGATGGGAACCTAAAAGTTGGTAGTGAAGCAGGACTCTCTTTGCTTTCATGCAGTGAAAATAGTGTTGAAATGCATCCTGTAAAAGTAGCTGGGATGTAAAGACACATAATTATTACCAGCTAACTGCTGTTTATTTATGCTGTATGTATTCTTGTTCCATCTTGTCAAGCTGTTAGGGAGATGTTACATCACTTTTTTTTTGTTTCTCTGTTTAGCTACCATAGTTAACTTCAGTTGTAAAACATGGTTGCAAGACCAGTAAATACAAACATTTATTCTAATCTTTGATTCAAAATCATCTTAAACATGTGACAAGCAGATGATTTCCCATTAAAAAAAGCATCCAAGCAGCTGTGAGGGCTTGGCTTTTGCGTTCCACAAGGATCATGTCTTGTTTCCCAAACATCTTGCAACTCTTCTCCTTCAGGAGCAGCCTGTACATTTGCTCAATGATTGTAGAAAGGGGAGGGATAACCATTTCCTGCCACGTTGAAACTGGCAGTTTCTGGGGGAAAATTAAAGTTTTCAATTAAAAATTGGCACTTATGTATTGTCACCTGATATTGACAACAGCTGTGCTGCTGCTGAGTGTCAGATGACCGAGGCAGCCTGAAGGCCCAATGAGCTTAGGTTGCATAAACATCCCAGGCGATCTGTGTGTGTGCACATGAGGAGAGATAAAGAAAACAGTCTCCATAAACGTTCCCTTCAATAGGGCAGGCCTCCTCAAAGCTCTTGACTCTGAGGTTAGTACAAAATACTTGTAAAAGTAATTTATTTTATTCTTTCTCATTTCTTGGCTTCTGTTTCCTTGGATTGGCTGCAGGTGTGCCTTTTTGGGAATTCAGAAGTGTCCTTGAGGGATCACCTACGGTCTGGTGCCTCAGAGGAAGAGTTGGTTCAAATCATTGGAGCAGCAGTGGGCAGAAAAAAGAAACAGCATGCTGGTATGTTTGTTGTAACTGAGAAATAGCAACAGTGACTAGGGAAAAAAAGTCCTGGTACTCGTAACCTTCCATGTGAGTTAGAATCCAGATTGTCTGAAAGACTTTGACTTTTGTCCTCGAAGATATGCTCGTGACAACAACAGCAATCCAGTTATGCTGGATCACTTTTTTCTTAAAATTAGTTTGCAGTAAAAGAAGGATTAAAGCTATTGACAAGTCAATCCATGTACTTGCAGTACTTGTTTCTAGAAGTGACAGATCTCCTTTTGAGTATGCAGAAGTTTGTAGGCACTCATGTAGTACTCTGCATAAGATACACAAGGTCCATGATGATGCAGTCACATTCTCAAGCTGTATTAGTCTTCTCTGAATTTATATTAATATAAACAGTCACATCTTGAACCTAACTGTATTTTTGTAATCTGGCTGCAGCTGGGAATGCTGACCTCTTGTACATGAACTGGCTTTATCATCATGGATTAGTACCCTTTACACTAAAAATATGCTTTGGCCCTTTTATTTTCTTGCACATTGTGACAGATTAATAACAGTTGTTTTTCCCCTTTTTTCATACTGTGTAAAACAAATTTAAAGGTAGCCTTTAAATCTGAGCATAGACTATCTTGAAAAGCAGATTGGTCTGATAAAATAGTGCCTTGTAAACACAAGGGAAGGGGTGGAGGGATTGGTTTCTTTACTTTTAGACCATTTTTTAATGAATTTCTGATTTGGGAAAGCAGGGGTTGGGTAGGGAAGAGTCTACTAAAGGCATTTTGCCATCAGCAGCATTTACCTGACACTGTCTTCTTTCAGTTTGTGTTAATGTTGTATCTGGGACCTTCTGTGACTGAACTTCTTTGAACCGGAACACTTATTAGCAACTTCTCTGTAGAACTAGTACAGTCAAAAACTATTGTTGAGAAACAAGATAGTCTCAAGTTGTTCGAATTCTATAGTAGGTAGCTCACATTTTGGAAAGCTTTCTGGGAAAGGGTCTACAGTGTGATAGACCCATAGCAGCTGGATGCCTGGAGACTCTGGCAGCTATGGTTTTAAATAATACCAGCCTAGATTCCACCTCTTTCAGTTCCCTTAGTCTTTATTGAGCTTTGTTTTTCCTAGCATGCAGGTTGCACTGTGAAGAGTAGAAAACTAAATATGTAAACCAGATGCATGACTTAACAACTAAAAAGCCAGGATTTTTATGTGTTCCTTATTTTATTTCTAGGCATGTTTAACATTTCCCAGATGAAAAACCGGCCAATGATCCTGATTGGTGGGTGACAAATCAGTACGTAAAAAACATACAATGATTTTGTTCAGTTTCTGTCTTTGGGGAAGCAGAATAGATTGGGCTTCTAAGTCTATCTTGTGTCTGATTCTGGCCTAGGTTTAGGCAAAGAAATAGGCTTCTTAAAAGGCAGTTGTGATTAACGTGCTGAAATGAGAGAGAAGGAAAGGTTTAACGTCCCTACCAAGCCTTATCCAGTCTTCTAATTGACAGCACTTGGTTTTGTTTTCTCAAATTATGAAAGTTCATTACGTTTTCCAAATGGATAGTTAGCTTTCCTGCCTTATTTCCTATCAACTTCCTTTGCATTGAACAAGAATAGTATAGTAACTTATAAGACCGTTTGGGGTGAATTTTGACCATACTCCACATAGACATAAAGGATGCAGGATAGACTTTTATCCCTCGATTAAGAAATTCAACTTTGCATAATATATAGAGCCAGCAACCTGACAGAAATGCAAGTGTTCCCACCTCACTACTTCTTTACTTCAGAGTCTGAATCATGGGGCTTTCTTCTTTTGAAATTACCTCTCACTACTGCAAAGTCTCAGAATATAACCGTGAAACTCCTGTGGATCGAGAGCTTATCTGCTCCTTCTTGTATCTCTTGAAGATGTTTGCTAACTCTCCCTTCTGCCTGAAGCTCTGTTTATGATTGTTGTAGCACTACTGAGGTTCTCTTAGGGATTTTTTTATGATTCCTTCAGTGTCATTTTATCTCCTCCACACCTATGTTTCCCTGTTTGGTAAGATAGCTATCTTCCCAAAGACCTTAAGAAATGGTTATAGGAGTTAGTGTTGTGAGATTAATTGCAAGATGTTCTGTTGTTCCTTACCTATTAAAGGGCAAAAAAACCAAAAGCAGCAAGGGTAGAAGAGATGAATGTTATGTTTCCAATCCAAGCTCTCATCCTCCCACTGATGTTTAGGAGTAGGTTAACTGCTGGGGAGCTTAAAAAACAGGTTTAAAAAAAAGTACCCTTGGGGAGGGGAATGTACATTCATTCGTGTTAATTAAGGTCTTTAACATAGGTCTTCACTAGGAATATATTTCACTTGCTGCCCCCCTTTAAAGGGCCATCATTTTCCATGTTGAGTGGTGCATGATTGTCTCTCTGAGTTGGCTTTTGCTCTTTTGAATTAGCCACTGCCGCATTGTGTTCCAGGAAAATGGGAAGGAGGATGCTTTGTTTGAAGTGTTTGCTGCATTGGGAAAAAAATTCTGGTTTTCTTAAGATAAAAAATACGATATTATACTTTTGACAGCTCTCTGAGTCCTACATAATTTTTTAAGATGCCTTTAAAAGGATTCTCACACTTCAGAATTAGCATTCATAGCAATGTTTGGATGTCTACAGATCAGATCCATCCCATTTCCTTCTGAAAAGTGCTTTGATGTTGTCTGACATACACTGAAAGAGGCAGCTTGTCCAGGTCTTCCTCCCTCAGCTGTTCCATATCCCTTTGAGACCGACTGCTGGCAATCACTGCATCAGTGAAAAGACTGGAGATGAGTGGAGAGTATCCTACTGTGACACATGGGGAATTATTAGGAGATCTCCTAATTGTGTTTTGAATTACTTAGAAACTTCAAATAATGCTGGCATGCAAGCAGTCAGTGGGGGAGTGTGTGCATGGAATTAATTTAATGAAATTTACTGAATGCTGTGGAAATCACTAATTGGTTTTGCTAGGCCCAGTAAGCCAAACCTGGCATCTTCCCTGCACTTCTGTTGTTCAATCCTTTGCTATATGGTTTGAATCCTATTTCCCTTAACCAAAATATTCCTTTTGGCAGGTTGTTCTCCTCAGGGGTTTACTTCAGTTATGGGAATTCCCTCATTCATTTAAGTACCTCCTGCCTTCTTTTCTACCCCTGAGATTGTGCTAGTTGGAAGCTAACACAATTAAACTTTAGGTGCAATAATAGGAGGAGATGGGATTTGTCAGATGGTTTTGGTATATGGTGCAGTAGAAAACCATTATCTGTGTTTTTGTTGGTATGTGAGCAGTTTGGGTGAAAATAGACATGACTAGGTACAACTTCAAATGTAGGCTGTTAGAAAAAGCGAAGAGGCTTTGCATGTATTACTGCCTGTTGCAGTCTGTTTACTTACCACTCTGCTTGAGCAAACAGTGCTTCTCTTCCCTGTCCCAACCCATGTGTGTTTACCCTGGGGAAGGAAGTCCTTGTCTGCCTTTGCAGTTCAGTTTCTTCTGATGACAAGACTCCTTGCCAGGGGTTTAGCTTCAGCTGTAAAGTTAATCAGGGAATCCAGAAGTACTTTTCATTCCTAGATTTTAAAGGGAATATTAAGCTTAGGTCCTGCTATGAAGAGAAAGGGAAAGAAATAAGGGCTAAGCAAAATTTTCTGTGCTTTTCTAAAGCAGAGCAATGTTACACTCAGTACATTTATGTCCATTTAATTCCGTTCCTCTGAAGGTAAATACATTACCTCCAAACTCGCAGAAATCTTAATTTTAGTGGTTAGGCCATCAGTTGTAGAGCAAAAAGGGCCTTTGTCTGAAGTAAAATTATTGCAGTGATTAAAAAAAAAAAAGTATGGCTGATTTAACCTTCAGGAATGGGTGCTTTGAATGTTTGGTGGGTACTCTGGATGAAAAAGGTCCTAAGTACATTAGTCTTGTTTTGGCAGAGGCTAACAAGGAAGAGATTGGTTGGTTTGTTTTTAAAAAGGGGGGGGGGAGGGGGCACAACTGGGATCTTATCCATGCTGTATTTGGCATGTGGACAGTCCAAGGCAATACCTGTAGCTCTGGGCAGCAGAGGTAGCTCAGCAATGTGCAGAGAGGTCAGGAAGCTATTTTAATGCACCTATGGATAGGCTGAAAAGGGAGTCCCCAAATATTGGAGCTACCGAAGGAGGTTATTGAGCAAAATTCCTAATTCCATGTTTCTCAGAACAGAGAGAGCAGGAGCTTCAGAAAAAGAGAAACATGCTTATCAATGAAGCTGTTAAACTGAGGCTTAGCCACGTACCTCTATACTGCTTTACTTACAGAACATTTTATTCATTTTTATGTGAAAAAGACTCCTCCTGTCTTCACACTTGGCATTTAGCCCAATGCAAATGCCAAAACTAAGGGATTAAATGGTGAAAAGGGGCAGGAGGGCCTACTACCTCTGTGCCAGCTAGGAGCTCTGCCAGCTCGACTTGGAACATACTTCTGAGTAGATTTAAAAGCTATCTGTCAGTGAGGGGACTGAGTATGGTTTTCCCACTGCTTAAACTTCAGCTGTCATTAACATGTTATGAACTGGCAGTAATGAGAGGTTCCCATCACCCTCAGAGCTTGTAGACAGTGCACTTGCACATGTAGTGCTTCTGGTCCCTGCTGTCCTCAAATGCTGGCATGACCCTTCCCTGCAGAAGGAGATGAAAGGAGGAAGTGCAGCCGCCCATGCTGGGAGGGAGGTGTTTGGAAAGGCAGCTGAATGTAAGAATTTCCTATTAACACTGCCAGGCTTTCGAAAGAAGTCTGGTGTTATGATGATCTGAAAAGATGCTGTGGCTCACTTTTCTTCAGTACTGATGTTCCTATAAGGTTTCCTGGCTGTTGTTTCTCAAAAGGTGTTGATACTTTTTGAAAGTAAATTGTTTCTTCTCTTCAGGGACTTTGAAATGAGAGTTTTGAGTCTTGAGGTGTGTAATAGCAAACCAGGAAATGCAGGGAACTAACTGATGAGAGAGAAAAGAGCTTGAAGAAAAAAGTGGATTTTCACAGGATTACTGAGGTTTTTGCATCATAGGAAGTCCCAAGCAGTGGGATAGGGTTCTCACCTACTACAGACAGCTTAGCTTTCCAGTCAGTAAGATGTATTCTTATGTTACTTTTTGGTTTTCTTCCCCAGAGCCTGCATTGATGTCAGTCCCACTATGCCAAGATGCCCTACAGAATCCCTCAAATTCAAAACAGTGGGGCCACACATTTAGCCACTGGCTGACTTTGAGAGCAAGTTTACCCAAACAAAAGGGAAAAGCATTAATGAAAAATAAGCTTACAGGACAACTTTTCCTGCCAAGATCTCACCCAGAGCAACAGTGGCACATGACAGGAATTCTACAAACCCAGCTCAGAGGCTACTGTGTCTTCCAGAAGGACCCAAGCTCCGCCTTTGATACAAAGTGCCTTGACACTTCTCCTGTTGGCCAAGTTTCTGTGGACTGTCAGTCCAAAGAAGGAAGTTCAGGATCTGAATTCTATACCATGGACTTGGGATCTTGCACCAAGGTACTTCGTACCTCTGACAGCTTGACTCACACTGATGAGGAAGGACGGGCCACAATGGTTGACGTCGGTGGGAAGCCAGATTCAAGAAGAAGTGCTGTTGCTGGTGCTGTGGTCCTGCTGGGTGAGAAGGCATTTGGGATGGTGAGACAAAACCAGATGAAGAAAGGGGATGTGCTGGCAGTAGCCCAGATTGCAGGAATTCAGGGAGCCAAGCTGACCAGCCAGTTGATCCCATTGTGTCACAATATCCCGCTCTACCATGTGGAGGTGTCTCTGAGCCTGGATGAGGCTAGATATGCAGTGGTGATTCGCAGCTCCTGTCAGACCTGGGGGAGGACAGGTGTGGAGATGGAAGCTCTGACAGCTGCCAGCCTGGCTGCCCTGACAGTGTATGACATGTGCAAAGCAGTTACTCATGACATTGTCATCGAAGAGGTGAAGTTGCTTAGTAAGACAGGAGGGCAGAGGGGAGACTTCTCAAGGGTCTAGGTAATATCCAGATACCTCTAGCCCTCCAGATGACCACTGCTCATGTTCAGCCTCTTACAGAAGTACTTTTTCTCAGCTGGTGGGCTTGGAGATATCAGCAGGTGTACAGTATAGCAATCCCATGACTCCAGCATTGCCTTACTCTGTCAGCATACTGCTGGGTGACCAGTGGAGCCACTTATCCCTGTTAAAAACCATGTGTGTTTTCTAGAGGACAGACTTCTCTACTCTGCCAATACCTCCATCTCAGTGTCCTCACAACAAGCTTGAGAAAAGATGCGTGGTTATACCACAGAGGTTTTTGGTTTGGGTTTTGGTGGGGTTTTTTTCCTTTGTGCTGTGAAATACTGACACCTGCTGTAATCACACCATGCAACTGTGAGCTCTGGAAATGAAGTAAGTGCTGAAAGTGCTGTTATTTGGCAACTTTTTTTTAAGTCAAGAATTAAGATTTCAGAATTGTGTCTATCTGTTCCCTGACCTCTTTTGTTGAATTTAGAAGGTGGCAGTGAGAAGAACACAGCTGAGGAACCTCACCATGCAGTAGAGATTATAACCATGGAACAGTCAGGGTCAAGTGGCAGCTCCCATCGCTTTGCATTGCTACTGCTTCCCTTCACAGAATCAAAGGATCTCAGAATGGCTAAGATTGGAAGGAGCCACAGTGGGTCATCTGATCCAACCTCCCTGTTCAGGCAGGGTCATCCTAGAGCACGTTGCACAGGATGGCATCCAGAACTGAGTACCTTCAGCAATGGAGCCTCAACAACCTCTCTGGGCAATCTGTTCCAGAGCATCATCACCTGCACAGTAAAGAAGTTCTTCTTCATAGTCAGGTAGAACTTCCTGTGTATCAGTTTCTCTCTGTTGCCGCTTATTCTATTGTTTGGCATCACCAAGAACAGCCTGGCTTCATCTTCTTGGTACTCCTCCCCCTTCCAATACTTATATACATTGATGAGGTCCTCTCTCAGTCGCCTCTTCTGGAGGCTGAACAGGCCCAGCTCCCTCAGCCTTTTCTTTTAAGAGAGATACCTGCATGTGGGAAATATCCACATATGATTTTCAAAAGAAAAAAAGAATACGGCAGCTGCCCAGTTCTTTGTCTTGAATGTTCTATAAAACATGGTGCAGAAACAGGAATTCTGGGTTTGGAAAAATTATTTTGCTGATCTGAAAGACATGTTTTACAATGTTAAAATCATGTTCTGGCATTTTGTCCTTAGCATTGAAATACATTAATGCCCTGTGTTTGCATGCTTAAGGGCTTAATTGTGCCATGAACAGAAGCAGTATCAGCTCTCCCTGAGTTTAGAAAGAGATGTCACACCAAACCCTAGAAGACTCCAAATTTTTTAATTCTACAGCACAGTTCCTAGTAATCAGCAGCCTGCATAGTCCTGACAGATAAAATAAAGTTAACACTAGTAGCCACTTGAAAGAGTAAGGTAATTGCTTTTGCCTTGGCCGGAGCGTTTTCCTGCATGTTTCTCTGATTTGCTTTCATGAAGTCGTCTGGCCTTGGAGCACTTGAGTGTCTCCATAAATACAGCAGTGGCCACTGTCATGTAACATTAAATAGTTTTGTTAATTGACTGTCCTAAATAAGAAATCATTCAGCATTCTTGTTAATACTGATGGATCCTTTTCAGATGTTAATTTAAATGCTTTAAACAGGGTGTTACTAGTTTTCTACTGCTTCTGGGTAATGTGAAGTTGCATATGATTCAGGGTGCTTCCTCTACATACGCACAGAGTTGAAGACAACTCTAATAAGGTCAAAGACTCTTCAAAAAAAAGAAGGCGTCTTAAGCTTTGCAAGTAGCTGCTTCTCATGAAACAAGATTAAGTTACAGTGAGCATTAGTAAAGCACACGCCACACTGCCACACCCATCGTGGTCACTTAAAGTAAGCACAGGTCTAAGATGAGGAGGCAATAGGTTTTCCTACAAATCTTTTACAAATCGCATACACTAGCTACCATGAAAGGCATTTTTTCCATTGCAGGTGAATTTGATTCTTCATTCATTGTCACTGGGAGATAAGGCACATACAGTGACAGACATAGCAGCTATAGCTGAAAGGGAAAGGAGTCTGGAAAACTCAATGCCCAAATTCCATGAACATTTGTACACCTACCTTCAGTGTTACAGTCCTGACTCCACTGTGCCTCTCAGGAGTGTACCTATCACTGCTGTACTGAGCACCAACAATTTCTCCTTCATCCTGCAAATACAAGAGACTGTGTTTGTCTGTGGAACTGCTGTGCCCATAGCACCAAAGTTTCCCTTGCTCAGCATGGAAACAAATTGCCAGGAAAAGGAAGCACATGTGTAACCTGCTAAGTTAACTGATTTACACAAGCACTTACCTGCCCTCACCATACACAAAGCACCCAGACTTTCACCCAGTCTCCAGATAATTTTGAAAGTGAAAAGGAAACTAGATGTACTCAGTAGTAATAAACTGATGCTTTAGGCACATGATTCTCTGGCTGCCGAGAAGTTTGCTACCATACTGTAAAGCTCACACAAAGGACTCAGGACCATACAAGGGACTACTGAAGCACACACATGACCACCAAGCACAGCTTGCTACTTACGCACATTTCACTACTTTGTAGGTTTGAGAGTGGCTGGAAGTGTAGGGCAAACTGACTTTGGTGCCATTTTATGCTCATGTTATGTTATCAAGTCTTTAAACTATGCACATTTATAGGTAATGAACCAAGCATGAATCAACATTTTGTGAGAGAAATGATTTGAGAGCACCGTATGTTTCAGGGGTCCTGGGTGGGCCATGGCGTAATATATGTTGATGAACTGACTACTTTTTGGAGGCTTGCTTTTTTTGTCCACTGTATTTTTAATAAATACTAGTTGTAATGGACTGTGCTTTGCATTACTTTGCATACACTTTTTATTCGGTCAAAGGAACATCTATGTTTTAACCCACGAGCTTTTATGAATAGTTACCTTGCGACAAGCAACAAGACAGACTTTACAAGTTTCAATAATTAGCAATCAGCAAGGGACTGGTCACAATAAATTATTACTATAAAAAAATCTGGGGTTTTTGTTGCTGGCTGTTGATTGAAACTCATCACAATCTGGCTGTTCTTAAACTGTGTAGTCTTGTGGGTTTAGCATCATAATTTATCATCTCTTGTCATTATCCCAGCTTCTGCCACAAGCCTGTTCTGAGTCAGTGGCTGTGTGTAACAGCACTGCTTTTTGTTGCAGAGGAACATAAGGAGCTGATGCCTCGAGAGTTCTTCCTCTTGGTTTGACTGCACACTGAAACCAAGGTCTGGGGAAGTGCCTGGATAAAAGTCTGTTCCTCCTGTATTGTGAATAAGTTTTAATGGAAATTCCCCTTCTGATCCATTTGAGCTTCCAGAAAATCTCTCATGTCTCCTGCTACCAAGAAGCCGTGTTCCTACCTGAGAAAGACCAGTCCATTGAGCTGTTCACAGTAACCACCACAGGGTCCAAGAAGGCAGAGAGGGCAGCTGTACTCCCAAAGGGTCTCTTTTTCCAGGTACAGGTACGGCACTTGGGGACATGGTTTGGTAGTGGACTTGGCAGTATTAGGTTAATGGTTGGACTCGATGACCTTAGAGGTCCTTTCCAGCCTAAATGACTCTGATTCCAAATGCTGCCAATCCTGAAATGAGAGTGCAAAGCTTTACATCCTTTTTCTACGAGCTTCTTCCTAATTTGGAACCAGGTTTTTGAGATTTAACCAGAAGGAACATAGTAAAGCACCAAGCCTACCACCTCTTTCTCCAGAAGGGTGTCATAAGAGCACAAGTTGCACTTCTGTGCATTTCAAATAAAACTCAGATGCAAATACTGCGGATCGTGGCAACCCTCACAATGCACATGCAGTAGAGCTTTTGCCTGCTGGAAACTCCTACTTGTCCCAGCTGATGTCCCATTTGTGTGTCACTGTTCGTTCACTGCAAATCCAGCCTGTGTCCTTTGAGGCAGCTTGGCCTATCTTCACTTCATGGCCACTTGCTGATGCTACTTACCCCACCCTCGGATTGTCCTGTTAAAGACCGGATGCAACAGGGCTGGTCACTAAGAATTCTTAAAGAGATTAAAGCTATGTCAAAGAGAACAGTGCTTTCAGAAAGTGCTAGGAGAAGAAGAGTGGGGCGTGGAGGGAAGACACGAAATACCTCAGGGAAGGACCTCTTCTTCTGAATAGGAACCACTCAAAACCACGTTCTATAAGCAACAACAGCTGAGCACTAAAAAGGGGAATGAATTCTTTTAGCTACTCTAAGCCACGAGTGACCTGCAGTAATTCCCTGTAAGTTGCTGACGTTACTAAGCTTTACGTGGGATTTGACTGAACAGAATCTGGCCCTTCAGTCCACCCCTTCCTTGGCGCTTTGCTAGTTCTCAGCTCCTCCTGGCTGCCTCAGCAGCAGTCAGGCAGGCCTGTAACAGCTGAAAAATGGCTGCTGCAATAGTGTGTGCTTTGGCCAAGGGAGAACTGCTAATTAGTTAACTGGAAACACAGTTCACTTCCCTCCACTTACCAGAGCCTCACTCCAAGAAAAGCTTAGTGTTTCAGGAAACCTAAAATTGGTTGGAGGAGTTGCAGTGGACTGACCAGGTTTTCAGTTTTTTGAGACTTCAGGTTAAAGCCTCAACTTAGGTCTCAAAAACGGTGGATGTGAGGAGCACTGCAAAGCCATGACGATTGCAGACAACCCCCTGACACACCTGGCATAGTCCCCCGGAAGGCACAGGATAGAGCATCTGAATCCTTTGTCACAGGCTGGGCCTGAGAAGGGCTTTGGGTGAACTCAGTGCACCCTGTCATAAGAGCAGATTCTCATTTTGGGCACAACAAGCTTAAATGGTACTAGCTGAGGCACAAATCCAGCTGTCTCTACCTTTCCCTGTTCCTCCATGCTGGCAGTGCCATGTTTAGAAAGCTTTCAATTTAGCATCTCTTTTTTTTGCATTTTTCCTCTTTGCTCCTTTGGGGAGTAAAGAGTACTCAAAATAGTAGCAGTGAAGTGCAGCTGAGTGCAAGTTCATCAGAAGGCATGGGATGGATGCCCTGAGACACACTGCTGAGCTTTTCTCCAAGTGGAGCAGCAACAATAAACAAGGCATTGCTCAGCTCCAAGTGCACAACCCAACTGGAATGGCATGGCCATGTCCGTCAGGCAGGCTGACTACTGTCCCTGGCTCTCAGAGGTGCCATACACACAACACTTACTCCATGGAGCAAAGCGTCACACTTCATGATTGGTTTGCCTCCAGAACCGCAGATTAGCAACAGAGACAATTGCTTCATCAATGACTCTGATAATCTCAACTTCTGGAAAGCCTGCACAAAATCAGAAACATGCAGTACTGCTAAGCCCTTCCTGAATGAATTTAGTCTTAAAATTAAGTGCAACAGAAACACTCTCTTCTATACCCATGATACTTTCAGGGTGCACAGCTGACAGGACATAAGGCCAGCAAAAGCAGTGTTTGCATTTGCAAAGTCGAGGGCAGCTTGGCTGCAGTGTGACAAGAGGCAGGGGAGGAAGAGGAGGAGATAGCAGGAGGTCTGGGCAACTGAAAAGTTGTGTTAGTACTATGCTTGGAAAAAAACCCATGCTATCAGATATATGGCCACCCCGTTGGTAGTGCCCTGGACCAGTAATCTGCTGGTGGGCGTTGTGGCAAAGCTCCATCAACGTCAGCAGAGCTGCACAGTGTCACACCAGGCAGAGACTGGGCCAGCAGCATCTGCTGCTGGTGGCTGGCAGAGAGGGGTTTCAGCTGCACAGTCTGACCTGCCATTACTGTGGCTTTAATGAACTTTGGTTTCATTATCAGGGTAATTTCGGCACTCAGGGGTCCTCATGTTCACAGCTCCAGCGAGGCTGGAATTGCTGCTGTTTGAGGCAGTGTGTGGAGCTACACCACCCATTCATCCCTCTCTCCCTCCATCCCCTCTCCAGCTGCCACCCACAGTCTCTGCACTTCAGAGAGCTACACTTCCCCACCCTGGGCCTGACACTGAATGGAAATGTTTTAGCTCTGTGTGGCTCACTTGGCTTCTGCAGATGAACCCCTGGGGCCATCCTCAGCCCAGATCCAAGAAATGAGCTGAGGGAAGGGAATAATTTCTGCTGCCCCTGAAGCCTCATCTCTCCTATTGCAGCTGGCAGCTCAAAAGTCTCCATGCTGCCAAGACTGAATCGTAATTGGGATCAGTGGAAAAGACAAGCTGCTGCCAGGGCCGCCCTGATCCTGGGCTTATAGAGAACACTGGCAGAGCTCACCCAGCCTCACAAGAGAACGCCTTCACTAGAGTTTGCAAAAAATAAAATTCCCTCTAGTGCTGTGGTATCAGTGGAAGCACCAGGCTGAAGGCAAGGAGAGTAGATGGCTTAGCCAGGTAGTTTGCAGAGGAGGAGTCAGGCAGAACCACACCACGTGGAAAAACCTCCCATCTCTGCAGCCTGCTGGGAAGAGAAGCCACCAGCAAGGCTGAGGTGCAGCTGGCAATCCCCAGGCCCTGCAAGGAATTCAAATACTACAACCAGCTCTGAACAAACACACAAAACTATCACAATCTTGCCTGGAAATGCTCTTGCCAAGGGCTATAGGAAAAAGGACAAGGTAAGTTTGCCATCTTAGGACAGAAAGACAAGAGCAAAACCTCTTCAAGCATCCCATGTGGCACCAGGATGCTACATGGTGCTTTTTCCAAGCCACAGATGCTGACTTCAAGCCCACTTGCTTCAAAGACCCTGGCAGAGCTGACTCATACTTCTGTGATTAGGCACAGTCTAGCTTTTCCTTTGGTTTTGAGGAGGCAACCAGAACCAATACGGCCAACTTCTAATGCACCCAAGGTGGGTTCTCCCTGACCCAATTTCCTTATGAACAGAGTCCTCTCATCTCACCACTGTCTTGTCCCAGCAGTAGCAGCAGCAATGCACAGCAGGAGCAGAGCAAAGCGAGTAGCCATAAACCTGGGTGATTTTGACACCATTTGTTTCATCTTGCAGACTGAGGTGCATCTCCAAGTCCCTACATTAGAGGAAGGCTGTGGTGGTAAGCTCTTGCTTGGACTGGGAGTTTTAGAAGAGCTCCCCTTGCTGACTCAGGGGAACAGAGTAACCAGCAGCTTATGCAACAGATGCCATGTAAGAGCTGCTGGACCTGAGCAGTGAAAACAGGCTCTTGCTTTGGTAAACGTCTTTAATGGGATTTTCCAGCCAGCAAACCCGCTTTGAGGGACACACCCAGGACATTCAGCCATCAGCAATACAACTGCATGCAGGAGGCTCTTGGCCAGCCAGACTGGGAGGGGTATTTAAACACAAGTTTCTTGCCTTCGTCTTTATAGCCTGCTATTTCTCTCTCAGCTCACTGAGGATGCCTCAGAGCACATCGCTCTGGGATGTCCCAGATGCAGCAGAGGCACAGCCAGCAACAGCCCATCACCAGTAAACCATAGCTTTTGCAAACCTGTGCCAGAGAACTCTAGCTGAACCCCAGCAGCTGGAGGGGTTTTCATTTCCACTTCTCTAAGGCTGGTGTTTCAAGGTGTTTTTATTTCTTTCTAATCAATGCACATGGCCAGCTCCAGAGGGGGCTGAACGAGGAGAGGGAGGCAGTGCAGCCACTGTATCTGTACAAAGTACTTCCACATGCAAGTGAAACAAGGCTCGACTCGCTCAGTGCGTGTTTTGCAGTGCGGTTAAAGGCTGTCGTTCCACCTCCACAAAGCTGTTATTTATTTACTTAAAGACTTGCATTCCATGGAAAAAGATGCCCCAAGATAGCACTGTGTTTCTAAAATTAAACCCAGCTGGATGGAGTGGGGAGCAAGCAAGTGAGCACTCCTGTGCTCCGACCAGCAGCAGGAACGGCTCCCCATGTCCCGGACTCCCCCACCCTCACTGAGCTGCAGGAGAGCCTGGCAAAATGCCTCCTGTGTCCTTAGTTGGGAGTGGAGGCAGCTCTCTGCGAAGCCAGGATTAGCCCAAGTGCCTTACTCAACAGCAGGAGTGCCACTGCTTCCCATGGCAGGGAATCAGGGCTCTGCAAAAGCCCCCACGCTGCTGCAGGACAGCAGACATCCCACCATGTGCCTGACACAGGGTTGAGTGTGGTCAGAAGTCTTTTAACAGAATTTGTGAGGAAAGACTGTATTCTTGAGGTACATCTCCTATCTAATCCAGCCAAGATTTTCTAGTTTATGTGTCACTGGTAGCATCTTTCTCACACTAAAGCTCATTTAGCCCTCACTGTTGTAACCTAAGTTAAGAAACCTGTTTTCACAAAAACCATTTATAGAGAGGAAGGAGAACACGCAAGTGTTCCTCCAACCCCACATGGCACCAGCAAGAAATCCCCCCCAGACACGCTCTTGGCACCTGTTCCCCTGTCTGACACACATGCACAGGGGCCACCCCTACTTCAGCAAGTGGCTCCACTCAGAAACAAGTGCATCAGCTTGTCAGAGCAGCTGGTGCTGCTCAGGGGTTTTACCAGGACCTAGATTTAGCCTCATCCCTCAGACAAAATGTCTCCTCACACACACAGCTGAAGCTCTCCAAAGGACTGGTTGGAGACTGGTGGAGCCTGCTGCACCCATCGGGTTTGGGAGTGCCTTAGAGGTTCTTGGGAAACAAAGCTCCAGGGATGGCAGAGGTGGCTCTGCTGGGGCTGTGGGGAGGAAGGTGGAGTTCAGCCTCAAACCTCGCTGCTCTCCACAAATGTGGGACAAGGAAAGACAGCAAAGAAGTCTGAGCCAGAGACAGAACCGGCAGTGGAAGAAATAGGGATGATGGCTGTGGGGATGGCTGGACAACAGGAAAAATGGTGAAAACTTTGTTGAAGTCAGGAGTGCCTGTGCAGCTGCTGCCCCCAGGTGCACATGCCAGCTCCCCCATGGCTTAAGGACCATGCCCTCTCCTGAGCACAGGCAGGAGCTGCTGCTTCTTCAGCTATGAGCAGAGACAGTCCCTGGCATCACATGAAACTTGTTTCAAGCAACAGAGGTAGAAGAGGACAGTCCCATCACTACAGGCCTGAACTATGACCCAAGAGGACCCAACCACAGGGATATGGGCTAGACCAACATGTCATGCTTGGTAGGTCATTCAAATTATTGTTTGCAAATGGGGACACTAATGTGACATTCACATTGCTCTGTTCACTCAGCAGTGAGCACCTGGAGGCAGATCTGAGTGCTCCTCATGCCTGACATGCATCTGCAGAAAGTGATGTTTGCTACCAGATTGACAAGGCTGCTTTTAGCAAATGTGGCTTTTTCCCCTTGGTTTCTCCCAAGTTTTCACAGAATATGCTGAGTTGCAAGGGACCCACAAGGATTATCGAGTCCAGCTCTTAGCCCTGCACAGGACCATCCCCAAGAGTCACACCAGGTGCCTGAGAGCATTTTCCAAAAACTTCTTGAACTCTGTCAGGCTTGGTGCTGTGACCACTGCCCTGGAGAGCCTGTTCCAATGCCCAACCACTCTCTGGGTGAAGAACCTTTTTTCAATATCCAACCTAAACCTCCCCTAGCACAACTTCAGGCCACTCTCTCGGATCCTGTCACTGGTCACCACAAAAAAGAGATCAATGCCTGCCCCTTTTCTTCCTCTCACAAGGAAGTTGAAGACTGCAATGTTAGAGGAATATTTCACCACCCTGCCTCCCAAGGGAATACCTCCACATGTATTGGTGATAGCCCAGATCCTGTTCTAGTGACTGTGAGAGGTGCAGACATTCAGGGTGTCAAAGCTCATTGCAGAGCTGAGGGAAAGGGTGAGTAGGAGTAAGAAGGGAAACAAGCTGGCCCCCACTCCTGTGAGAAACTCTCAGGAAAGAGCTTGTCCCTCATCAGAGCTCAGCTATTTCTGTAAGTGTTCTTTTTCCCATAATTATACTGGTTCCACTCTGCACAGCACTAAGTCAGGTCCACTGATCCTTGTCCAAACTCCTGCTGCCTTCCTGTTTCTATTAGGGCGCCACCATGGGTTAAAAATTAGAGAGTAAGACTGACTCAGTATCTGATCTATCCCTTTCCTCTTCCCATCTTGATTTGGGATATGTTGGTCAGCATCCCCCAAGGAGAGGATTAATCAGGAACAGACAGAGAACTGGCAGCTGCCTAACAAGGACAAGATCACAGCTATAGGACAAGCTGCAATTTGGAATCTCTTTCTTTGACCCTGGTAGAAGTCCAAGACATGCTTGCTGATGCATGCCAACACTGACACCCCAGGAGTTGGCACAAGATCAGTACCCTCAAAGCCACAACTAGCTCTGGTCCCAATGTCACATTGCCTCAGTGCTGGAGCTGCTTTTGCGGCGAAAGGCTGACCGTCCCTGTGACTCCAGAGGCAGCTGCAGCTCTCCAGCTGCAGAAGGGACCTCCTCTCCACTTACAGAGAAGCTTTCATTTCAGGGACCAAAGCAAGGGAATATGTTACTGCCATTCTAAAAGGACAACACAACATCTTTAACATCTGCTCCCTGCATGAATGAGAGCAACAGGAAGGTAGGACGTGCTGTCTGATCTGCCTGCCAGCTGCTGTCCCATTAGAGTGGTGCCTGCGTGTGATGCCAGGCTGAGTGCAGAGCAACAGCGTTTGTACCACAGACAGTCCTCTGCCAGGGGCTTCACTTGGAGCCTGAGAGGCTCAAGCTCCTTCAAATGTTTATACCACAGAGAAAGTGTGGCAGATCCACAAGGTGGGCAAGCAAAGGATAATGGCAACAGAAAGGACTTGTGAGTACACAAGAGGGAGGGATGTTGAAAAGAACCAGGAGCAGAAGCAAGGGTTACTTTACAACAGAGTGGGGCACGGCTCTGAAAAGTTATTTTCCTGCTTGGGAGCCCAAAAGGAAGAAAAAGCCTGGATTTGACAACCCTGGGCAAAATCTGCTCCTGGGGGTTCATCAACTTCTTCTACAAAGCAAGAGCAGATCCAGACTTGCTTGGGGCACAGACACAGGAAACTCTTGCCCAGTTATAATACCCTGTGAGCTCAAGGGTAGGCAAGCACTAGGCTGATAGGAATCAGTCCCTGAAAACACTGTGTAACTATGCAGGGGCTAAAATGACAGTTCCCATCACACCCAAAGGCCTTCACATCCAAACAAGCAGCCAGCCAGGTACATCCTGCATCAGGTCCAATCAGAGGAACACACAGTAGCAAAGAGATGCTTTAGAACACCATTTCTTATCTCTGGAATTCAGTAACCACCTAACCTTCTTGAGGGGGTAGGGAATCTATCTTTGTTTTTTTACAGTATTGCCACAAGGCCATAACCAAATTAAAAATAGCTTAATCTTTAAGTAGATGGGCATTCGTTTTCCTCCTTTTTTTTTTTTGTTTGATTCCTTCTGTGAGCAATGCAGCATGCAAAAACTTTTGATCTTTTTTTTTCATTCCTCAGTCACTTCCACAGACCACCTTCTGATACCTTTACAGGCTTTCTAGGAACCACAAATTGCAAAACACTGGCAGAGTATGATAATCAGAGCATGAGCTATGGATTCACAACGGGCAAGTTCTCAGGTGGTCTCTCATCCAAGCCAATTCTTACAATACTCCTGATATTTTAGAAGATGATGAAACATGAACTTTGCCCCTGCAGACCTGCTGACAAGGGAGATCCTTTACTTACAAATAGACAAGCAGCAAGTCCCTATTTTCCATGTCCCTCAGGCAGAATAATCCATTATATCAAGAAATATGACAATCACGGTTCTCCCCCCACCAATCTTTTAAAACCTCTGCAAGGAACATGAAGAGAAGGGAGCCCTCCTCCCTCCTCTCTGCAGGGACAGGCAGCAACGTCACACAGTTCACAGCACGCTCACCTCCCTGTCTGCCCCACACAAACGGGTGTCCAGGGCTGATGTCAGCCCTGCTCCTCATGTCCCTGCAGCCTCTGCCTGTGCTTTCCCTGGTTAGCTGATGCCTCAGTCATTAGTGGAACTGCTCTGAGTAGCCCTTCCATGAAGGGAGAGGATGACAAAGGTCTTGCTATAACACAACAGACCAAACCACTACTAGTCACAGGTGTTTTCACCAACAAAAGCCTTTTTCTACATCTCATACTCTGCAATAAATTAGGAAAGTCTTTTCCCCATTCCCCCCTCCCATTTTCTCATTATTTCTTTTTTTTAGCTAATGTGATTAGAGACAGGTTCTACTTTCATGAGCACTGCAAGGAATTGTCTCAACACCACTGTGCCACACATCTAAAACAAGGTAGGCAAGGAAAACCTCCTAGATTCCCATGTTAAACTATTCACAGTGTTTCAGACCCCTCTGGATCCCCAGGGTTCAGTGTTGTCATGGTAGGAAAGATGCAGCAGCTCGATCAAGGCAAGCCTCCATTTCACTCCAAACCCTTTGACTCACACAAAGATTCTTCGAGACCAAGTGGAAAGAAATGTTGGCTTGGAAGGAGAGAGAGGCAGCAGCACAACTAGAAAGAAAGAAATTTTAAAAAAAGTCTGCTAGTAACTACCTGATGTGGCATCTCCAGGAGGAGACTGGTAAGCAGGGCATAAAAATGAGGCGCACAAGAGCAAACGATTTGTATCTAGCCAAGCATTTTCTAAGCTCCAGCCCTGCAGTGATGTACACCAAGAGCCCCAGTCAACAGAGCAGGCAATATCTCACCTGCAGGAGACACTGCAGAGACTGGGAATGAGACTGGACACTGAGGTGCCCTGTTTCCATGGATAGGCCAGCTACTAGGGGACATCTGGCACCCCTTTCCTCACCCTAAGTAACCACGTGCAGTGGGAAACGCCAGGAATCTTCCCATCCCAGAACTGGTTTCCTTACCCCACACACTGTGAGCTGTCACCTGCAGCCCCTGTGTCACCCTCACCTAGGATCCAGCCCAGAGGCACTAAATGAGCTGGAATTCCTCAATAGTTGTGTCATTTTTTGTGCTTTGATCAATGCTGTAAAGGCTTTTTTTAGCAGATCATCTCTTCTTGCTCATTAAACATGGGATAGAAGAGGTGAGCTCAGCTTTGGGAGAAGAGACAAACACCTGTCATTAAAAAGCAAAGATTAACCCATTGGAAGAATTGTATTTCTTTTCAAAGACACTTTGTTTTTTCTTTAAAAAAAACCCAATTAGAAACACACCTTGGCAGAACACAAACAGAAAGATTAAACCAGGTACCCCCAAGTGATGACCTACCCTGGTTTATTCCTCCTCTGCTTCATTCCCTCATCCAGGCACATAAAAGCAAGACATTCTGCTTTCTTAATCTTTCTTTACATCACTATCTCATATGAAAGTTGAGTCTGCCAGGCTGATGCTCCTCCAGACCAACATATCTCTAAAAGTGGATAAAAAGCAACATTGCAGCAGTTATATGGCTTCACAAGCACCATCACGCTCATCTCCCGTAAGCAATCTGTGGTGAGCCTGGGGTGAGGAGAATTAGGAAAAAAAAGGAATAAACAAACAAACAAAAAGAAAAGAAAAAAAGGCAAAAATGGAAAAAAAGGACCTTACCTCCTGATGAGTCTAACCAAAGTAGAGATAAAAAGCAACTATGTCTCAGAGAAAACAGCAAGAAACCCATTAGCTACAGAAATATTAAACAAACAAAATCTATCACAACAATGTTAAAACCCAAAACTTTTGGCCTTTGAGAGGGGAAAAAACCAAAAAGGCTTCAATTATTTTATTTCCTAGAGGTAGAAATCTAGGGCCAAGCACTTTTCCCCCAGAAAGCTCCATGTCTGCTATGGCAAAGATAAAAGCTACCTTTGTTCAAACAGAAGCCATAAGTTAAAGAAAGAGGAAACCAATGAATAATAGATTCTCAGCAGGAGCAGAGAGCTTCCCTTATGCTCCTCCTCACTCTCAGTCATTCAGGACAAATAAACCCCAACACCAGTTTTGCTCAGAAAAAGCCATGAGGCACTTACCTTGCTTCTATGCAGTGATAACAAGGACAGGGAGGTCCACGATCATGAGAAAGATGTCAACCAGGAGGATGGAAGGAGGCTTCTGTGCTGGACCCATGCTGCAGGGCAGAACACCAGCTCCTCGCTGTGTGCTCCAATTCCACCCAAAATATTAAAGAAGAGTCTTCTTATTAGAATTCAGGCAGTATGTCTCTCTTGCTCAAAGCAGACAGAATTCAAATGCCACTGGGTTTTACCTCTAACAAGAGGAAAAGCAATGGTTTGACCTCTCTACTAAACACCAGCTGCTAGGAAAGAGAATCCAGAGAGGTCCCTGTAGTTTCATCCTGCCTCTGCCACTCATACAATGCAGATGTTACAGAAACGTCCCTAGATGCCTTTGCCCTTCCATCTGTAAAGCAAGAATCTCAGAGTCAGAAGTTTAGCAAAGTGTGAACCAAATTGGTCAAAACAGAGAAGCTGACAGCCCTTTTAACAAATAAAACCCAAGGACTTTCCCACAGACCACTGAGACTCCCATCTGTCTGCTGCTTGTTGATCCTCAGCCTGTGCAAGCAATTACCCCCTGATTACTTTTGCTCATTTTCACAGTTTTTCCCACCTGAGAGCCAGAACCAACAGCTGGGGCTTTGTCTGGGGTTCCTGTGTGCTGCAGGAATGTGCTGTACAGCCAGCAAGGCTCCCACTGGAAGCATGAACTTCTCAGGGGCTCATGGTCGAAGCGTTGCCCTTTGATGGGCTGAAGATAAGCATGAAATGTTGTGGCTTAACGATGACTTTTGTCAGCAGCCTATTTCCCTTAACAGAAAAGAGGAGATCCGTGTGTAAAGGAAACAGCTGCACACATTGCATCTATGATGAGAACAAGGTTCTGCCCCTGAGCTCCAAGGAATTCCTCAGCACATCCCTCAATTCAGGCACAGATTAGCTCTAGCCATTGTGTGCATCTTGCTTGCCCTGCTGTCTTGTGTCTAACTTCCCTCCAGTCCCCTACCCTGCTTTTCTAAAGTCTTCTCTCCTGATGTTGGCTTTCCTGGCTTCTTTTCAGCTGGCCTTATTTAACTCGTTCCTTTGCAGCAGTCCTCTCCTGCTCACTCTTTCTCTGAATCAACGCTCTTGCTGTCAGCATATTGCTTAGTTTCATAAGAGAGCTTAGGGTCAGCACTGCCGCCCTGCACTCCCTTCCTCACTTGGACCACTTATGTCCAGACATGGGTTATGAACCCTTAGAAAAGCAGGACCACCTTCTTTTTCCTTTTTAAGTGAATTCCTGTGTACCCTATGTTGTTCTGAAAGAGGAATAAGAGAGAGCTTTATTGAAGTCTTTTTAAGAGGACCTTTAGGTTTGGTAACCTGGTGGCTTCATCAGCTCTTTATCATGGCATGGTGTGGGGAAGATGTGCTTGTGTTTCACTGTGTTGCTTGTTCCCCCAGAACAACCTGTGAAGTTTCTCACCAGCTCTGCAGTGACTATGACACCTAAAGAGCAGCATGCTCTTGACCAAAGAGAAAGACCCACGGTTAAACAAAAAAGTGCACTTAGACTCCAGCTCACCTTTAAGACTTTCCAGCAAATTACACAGAAAATGAAACTACAAAGAAATGTACAGAGATGCAGTGTGGGGGCAATATATCTTTAATTTTTTTGCTTTTTTTTTTTTTAGTATTACAGTATATTCTTATAAAAAGATACAGATAAAAAGGACACTAAAGGATTTGTACATTTAATTCACTTATAGTCTTAAACTGACTAAGAATGAGGATACGCCAAGGCATTACAGCAGCACACAACCTCCCAACTTCAGTAAGCAGCACTGTACTTTCTAACTGGGTGGGCAGGGGCACCTCCCAAAGACACCTGCGAGTTTCAAGCTGAGCAGGCTTGCAGGGGAGCAGAACAACTGAAGGTTGGGATGGTTGGGAAGGGAGGTGTTGAGCACAGAGCAACTCTGGTACTGAACAATCCCTCACAATTCTAAAAACTGAAGAATTTTAAAGAGCCTGTTTGAGGGCAAGCACGAAGAGGGGAAACAGCTTGTCATAGAGGCTTTTCTAAATCACTTGGGTTAGAGCTCCTAGAGGTGGAAGCTGAAAGGACCAAGCCTTTCAAGAGCTGTGGAGAACATCATGTAAATAGACAAAACTGCCTAAAGAAAAGTTTTAATCCAGATCCTACTTTGAATAATGCTGGTGTAAAACCAGAGCATCTTGAACTGGTTACAATGGATCTATTCTACATTACCCCCTGTAACAGAAAACTGGTTTAGAAGCATCCAGACTCTTTCATGAAATGAGGTGCCAAAACACCATGCTAGAGTCATGGTATCCTTCTCAGCAGGAACAGTGAGCAAAATCTGGCCAACTTCAGGGAATACTGCTCATCCAAACTACTACTTAGAGTAGTAGATAGCTTTTTATACATTTTATACATATATATATATAAAATATTATATATTTTTTTCCAGTTGACCAAATTGTGTTACCCATGTAGTCCCTTCTACCTTTATAACAGAAACTAGGGCCAATGGAGACTACCTGTTTGCAAGGCAGGCAACCAGAAATCTATGCCAAGTGCAGAAGCCAAGGAGCAATGGCCAAACACCTGGCAACTGCTGGAGACCCCATGGGTAGAAAACCAATCTGCAAAAGATTTTTTTTTTTTACCCTGGATAATCTTTGGAGGTAGAGTGGAGGAGGAAAGAGGTGAAGTAGAGGAAATCCTTATTCTTTGGCCATGAAGACAGGAAGGAATATTAGCTCAGAGGAAGGAAAACTGTCCCAATTTATCTCACCAGCATGTTAACTCTGGTGAGAAGTTACAGGACACAAATCACTTTTGGTCATCTATCCAAGCTCCTCTGGCACTATGGACAGAATTTGTGTGGAACGGTGAAGTTTGAGCAACTGTGCACCTTAACTCTTCTCAATCTTCTCATCACGATTCATGATTAAAAATGAACAGCTTTTGTAGAAAGTGTTCTAAATTACCCAACCTCCATCAGCTCACCACATGCTTTAAAATGCATGCTTTCCCAGAACCAGGGGCAGAGTCATTATGACAAAAGCAAAAGAGAAGGGTTTTTTTTGCTTCCCTCCCTTCCCGCTCCAAGGCTGCTCACATGCATCCCCTCGCTGAGCTCAGCCTCACTGGTGCAGCAGCCCAGCCAGCTGTCTCGAGCTGGTGTAATGCCCTGGCACGGTCTCAATAGTCCTTGCTGTAATGCAGTGTATACATACAAACATAGCAAACTAAAATAAGGCAAAATAAATAGAGGTGTCAGATTTACAGGTTCCCCTTAGAGATTCCTAAAACCTTTTTCTTTTTTTAAAAAAATCATTTAACCCCCAAACAAACAAACAAACAAAACCCAAAACAACCAACCCAGAAACGAAACTGCATATATCATGTACATCATCTACTGTACAACAGATCTCTTTTCCCCTCGTGGAAACTCCTGATACAAGCTTCTCCTATGCAACCCAGCTCAGAGCATGGGCTTTCCTAAAGAAGAGGAAAGATTCAGCCAGTGGGGCTGATCATTATGGAAATACCTGCTCCATGGTTTCCCACCACCCATCGCCCTCGTGATTCCTTTCCCTTCCTCAGACATTTTGAACACATTACAAAATTTTTTCTGAAGGATATCCAGGTAGTTTCCCTAGTGAGGAAGTCTCTCAGCCCTGAACACTAGTCCTACTTCTGCTTTCATAGGGAATCAGTGCCTGGACAATAGCTGTGCTGCAGAGCCTGGAAGGGCCTTGCTGCCCTGAAGTCACTTTACCGTGTAGCATTTCCCAGAGACTCACAATCAACTGAGTAGAATGACTCAGATCAAAGCAAGTGGGAGGGGGGGGAACCTTCTTCAATCTTTTCCGTAATCATCCTAATGATTCCAGAACCTACTTAGCCACAATGCAGAGAGACAGAGGTAAGTGAGTGAGCACTAGACCTCTAGGGACAAAGTCTGGATAGTTAAAAAGTACCTCCTCTTCTAGGTGTGAGGCACTTCATCATGAAGTTAGCAATGATTACATTTCTGAGGAAGCAGAACAAGCCCTTGATTGTACCTTTCTTTCTCACATCTCTTCCTCCTCTTCCACTTGCTTCCAAAACCAGAGTGACCTCTCTTAGAATGCTGGTGCTAGGCAAAGGTGCAAGGACGACAGCAGCCCCCAGCTGTTCACCAGCTCTCAGTGTGATGTTAGATCTTGGACTGCTTGCTATACCTGCTCAGAGTAAGATTTTCCTTCATCTTTCAGCACTCAGCAACTCTACCACAACTGCTGAAGAACAGAATATTAGACATACTCACAGTACCCAAGAGATGAGAAGCAAGATAAACTTGGCTTCAGCAGGAATCTGACACCAGGCCCTACAGCAGAGCCAAATTTTTCCTTATCTTCTGCATGGGTAGCCTCAACTCATACAGTAATTAATGGGCCTCTCTGCTTGTCACCGCTTCTATGAAATCAGTGTTTGCCTCAGTGTGAAACTGAGCTTTTCCAAAACCTTATTTATGAACTTTCACCACAGAGTCAAGAGCCAGGGGGACTGTCCAGCACACTGAACAAAGCTTTCAGCCACCATCACAGATTCAAAACAGGAGTCTGGGGCACTGGAGTGCTGAGAAAGTTTTGCTGATGAATCAGGGGCATGACTTCCAGCTTTCTGTCTATCCCTGTAAGTATCCCAAGGCTGATTTACAGGAATTGCACAATCTCTCATTATTTATGTATGAGTCAAAGAGGTGGCAAAGCTATAGCAGCTTTCTTGGACTCTAAGTGTCGCTGGAGCGCTGCCACGTACCATCATACAGGATCTCTTTAGATCAGGGTTGAACTGTACACAAAGGGACAGAGTGGCATATCACTCTCTCTGCTTTTGCTACATTTGTGGCCTGGCAAAGTGACTTCAGTTTCAAAAAGCACAGCACAAGCCTGGTTTGACAAATACGGGGTGGGGGGAATGCTGTATTTATATTCAAAGTGTTTGCCCTGAGGAGTTTCTTCTCTGACAGCACTGCCAGGCTGACAGTCTCCCTTATCAAACAAGTACCTGGGGAGCAAGCAAGCAGCTGTACTTGCACAGAGCTATGAGTCACATCATCTTGCAACAGGGCTGACCTTGGCACCACACCTGAATTTCTGGGTGAGTCCTAAACCCAAGGAGAAAAAAGAGGGGGGGAAAAAGCCCTACAATGTTCTAATCCCTAAAAGCATAATCTTTGGAATTCAGGGATTATCCATATCTAAACTCAACTGTATACCAATTTGGCACATATTACCACCTCTCATATGGCTTACATGGCATAGGTTACATGGCATGCTTTAAAACAAGACAAACAAAAGGGCTGGAATATATAGCAAGTCTACCTCAGGGAGCAGCAAGGAGCTTGTTAATATAATTTACAAGAGACATTTCTAAAAATCCATTTTGTAATTTAAAATAAAAATGCTTAAAAAAGTGAGAGTTTTTCTTAAACTTTCAAAAACCTTTATGAAATACAGTCTTTCTTCTACAAGGTGCTTGTGTCCACTGCAATAGGCATTGCTGTTAATAGCTAATCCCAGAAGGGGAGTGGGATAGTAAGGGAGGAGAAATGCACCCAGCTCTTGTAAGATACCAGCTCTTTACGATGAGTATTATACAGAGGCGCGGCAGTCTGGAATGTCGTAAATAGGGAAGTTCTGGGGTGGGAGACTCAAAATTCAGTAAACAATGAAACAGAGTTTAACAATTCTGAATTTTTTGCATCTTTCCATAGTTTACATAATTATTTAGCTTTCAAAGTGTTCAGAAAACCAACACAGTTTGCTTCTCCAATATCGTAGTGTATAATAATACTGATCAGGCAGTGTGCATTGCAGAGGAAGTTCTGTTCTGCAGACTCAGTGCAGAGCCTGAGGTTAAGTGACATTCAGAGAAAAATCAAACCAAATAATTAAAGTGACAAATAGAGCTTTTTTCCGCTTCCCTGGGATTCCTTGACGTTTTGTGCTGTTGACTAATGATGCATAGTTTGTAGATGGTGGGTGCCTCTTCTGAAATGTTCTCTCTTTCTTCCTATCTAGGAGGAAGAATCCATCACCATTCTTTCTTTTCCTCTTTTCCATCTCCAGGGAAGATAATAAAAAAGGAAGACAAGATGAAAAACAAAAAAGTAAAAAGAAGTACAAAAAAAGCCCATGATAGCCCACACAGTCCAATCCCTTTCTTAGAGCCATGAAAACACACAGAATTCAGGCCTCTTCTTGGGTTCTTTGCTTTTCTGCTGTGTGCTTCATACATGAAGCTTACACACAAATTTATTTTTTTCCTCATGAACTAACCCATCTCTGAAGCCTGCTTGGCTTACACAATTCTGTGTCCCCTTGGAAAAAACCTTTCAGCTTTAATTATGGGACTCTCCTTTGGTTCGTTCCAAGTGATCTCTTCAAAATGAAAAAGTCCGTGGGCTCCAAGGTTCATCTTTGACACCACTCATATCTTACTGAGCCAAGTGATTCCCCTTGGTAGGAGTGGGGCATGTACAGCAAAGGTCAGCCTGTTAGACAGAAAGACCAGTTCATGCCAACAGCAGTCACAGCTAGCATCAAGTGGAAAAGAAATCT
Organism: Pseudotriccus pelzelni; assembly: GCA_035584735.1. Classification (NCBI taxonomy): domain Eukaryota; kingdom Metazoa; phylum Chordata; class Aves; order Passeriformes; family Tyrannidae; genus Pseudotriccus; species Pseudotriccus pelzelni. The sequence goes on from JAWMRA010000113.1 coordinate 29,701,288, forward strand.
CGTTTCTTGCAGGCAGTGACCCTGTTTGCTTTGCTTGAGACCTGCGGATGATACGAGGGAGCTCCCGATTTCTCTTGGGCTGCACTAAGAAATCTTGCACAAACAGGTAAGAAATTTTCCACTGATTCACTCCCAGCCTCCAGCAATGACAACAGGCTCCACAGTCATCTACTTGTAATCCCAGCCTGACAGTGGCGTAGTTTTTTAAAGAAAAGCCAGAACTTCTTTCTGAGAAGATGCATTTCATAGCTTCAAGGCTCAACCACCAAGAAAATCCAGAAAACTCCTTCTAGAAAAGCAGAATCCAAAACACTTTCGCAAATTATTCTATGTTGATCTTGATTCTTGAATTCAGTTTGTTCCAGAATCTGAAGACTTCCCTCGAAGCATCACTTTGGACAGTGTAGGCCGCACAAAAGTACTATAAAGGACATGAGCTCAGAAGAATTTTTCAGGTGCTAATCAATGGCTTATAAAATCCAATTCTAGAAGGGAATTGGAAACTTCAAGAACCACATCTCAACAACCCCCTGAAGGCCAGTCTAGATCCTGAAGAAGCGACAGGTGTTTACAGAGCTGCTCTGAAATTAGTCTTCCTTGTTATCAGCAAGTTGGAGATTCGTGACTATTTTTTACTTTGGCACACAGAAAATTATCTTGTTCCAGCTGCTAGGTCCTCTGCAAGGCCCAAGTACTTTCTGTCATCACCATGAGGCCTTTGATGACACAACAAACTCCTAGAAGCAAATCTGTCAGCTCTGCATGGCCCAGTCACAGGCGCTGCTGGCTCCACAGAGGCACTTTTATCATGGTTCAAATTAGGAGCACAGAAGAGGGATGAGAGGAAAGCTGATCATGGAAAGGTAACGACTCTAGCCACAGTCCAAAGAAATCCTTTGGGGCAGCTGTCAGCCAGGCGCCATCACACACATTCGTCTTCCTTGTTTTGCACTTTTTCATCACCTTCTTTCGGTTGATTATTTTTCTTTCTCTTGTAGTTAATAATTTAGCTTTGTCACCACCCGCTCCCGGCTTGTCTCTAAGCCTTGGTTGCCTGACCGCTTGCGGTTACGCTTGAGCTTGGATAAGTCTTTGTCAAAGACTTCACCTGACCTTAATGCTGATACCAGGTCATCAAACTCCCCACTCTCTTCAGAGATGCTTCCAGCTTTTGCTTTCTTTTGTCGCCTTTCTTTTTCCCTCTGTTCTTTTAGCTGTGGAGAAAGACACAGAACTTTAGGATTAGCTAACCCAGATTGCAGATCGCTAGGTACACTACCAAGAAGCAGCCAAAATGTATCAGCACAGATTAGGGAAAAAAGAAAGCAGGACCTTATGTATAAGGCCATCACCTGGTGCCAAGAGCAACAGGAGACAATGCTGGACTTCCCTTTTGCAGAAGGCAAGCAGAAGGTAGGAGAGATGAGGAATGAGTAGCACCATGTCTGCCTCACAAAGCACTATCACCCCACAGCAAAGAGGACGCATGGGATCCAACTGTGCTGCGGCTGATTTGCACTAATTTTACAGCAGGATAGTGCCAGTAAAGTAGCTGTGCCAAATGACCACCTACAGGTGATGCTGGCACAGGTAATTACCCAGCTTCTGGGACCTGGCTTGCAGTGACCTTAGTGTGGCAGCACCTACCATGCTGCCTGCACCTAACCTAGCGAGTCTGAAGTGAGTTGGGATGTGCCTGTACAAAGCACAGTCACTAGCAGAGTCATAAACAGCTTTGCACTTGGGACATAGCTAGCTAACTTGACATGCAGAAAGAGTGAAGTCCTGCAAAAGGAGGAAAAGAAGAAAGGAAAAATCCTAGAAAACTACAAGCTAAATATACCTGAGAATGAAAATTGCCTGAGATATCAAATTATTAATAGAAACCCTCTGCACCAAAAAGCTCATGTTTGGATGGAGGCAGTGTGTTGCACTGCTGGGAAGATGAAGACACATTGCCTCCGCTCTGGAAAGAGAAACTGATTATAAACACAAAGAGCAATGAAACAGAACTGCTGATTTTACAAATCATGGGATAGGTCCACCTGTCAGTGGGATGCCCCTGGTCTCGTGAGGGTAGCTCCAAGGAGCTCGGCTATCCCTTCTGCACTGCTCAGCTTCAAAATCAGTAGAAATGGCAAGGGCTGGTCGTGACTGTCGGGAAGCAGATTGCTTGCTCTGTACACTAGCTCCACGTTGCAGGAAGACTCTTTCCATAAGCAAACTGCAGCCTCTCTCATGGTGTATTAGCTTATGAAACCACCCTAGTTCTTTAGCAGTGGGTTTCTGCAATTTCCAGGCTGACTGAGAGGAAACTTGACCCTAAGTCTTGGCATTTTATCCTTGTGTCTAACAGTAAGGCTGATGGCATCCTGGTGTTTTACCTCTCTCCTCTTCTGAAAGGCACAAACTGGTGCTTTTGCCACAACAAACATTTAAATCAGCAATTCCCCACAGTGAGGCCTGGGGCCATGGTGGCAGCCAGGGTTACAGGGCTGGCAGGGGGGAGGAGGCAGGGGACTGCTGAGCTTCTCAGGCATCACAGAGGCTGAGGTTAGAGGGGCAGGCTGGTTCACATGAACCCCTGGGGACACACACGCCTGTCTCGCAGCAGCAAAATCCATGATGCACAAAAGCTCTCTTGCCACATCAAAGCTGGATGCAGCCCCAGTAATCAAGGCATTAAGGCTGCCAGAAAGAAATACTGCCAGTGTGGGCTGCAGCAGGTGCCAGGGCATTTGGTGTGTCACTGTATACTGTCAGATGACAGGCACACAGCAGATGATGATGGAGTCTGACTGGAAGCTGACAAGCTTGGCAGGAGTAAGGGAAATCTGGCTTCACTTTCAGCCCAAAAGCAGAATACCCTGGCATGGGGCAGGGACAACACCTAGCCAGGGCTAGATTTGGTATCTGAATACAAAAGAGGGTAATTTAGGAACCAAATAGTATGTCCTTGAAAGCTGACAAGAGAGACAGCAGGAAAAAGGTCACAATTTGAAAAGAGAATTATGCCAAAGAGAGGTAGTAGGGAGAAGAACATAAAACAGTGACAGTGATGGAGCATGAGCATTGAAATTGGCTCTCTCAACCCTTCCCTCAAGACATGAAAAGGCAATGGCAGGAAACACATTCCTATGCCCAGATCCTCACCATGGCCTCCATGCGTGCCCTGCGCTCCTCCTCTTCCTTTTTCTTCCTCATATTCTCCAGATCTTGCTTGGCCTCTGCAAATGACTGTAAGAAAGTGTCGAAGATGCCAAAAAATTCATCTGGCTGCATCTTGCCCTCGCTCTCTCCAAAATGCTTCAGTGCCTTGGCGTACTGTCAAGGGGGCAGGAAACAAAAGAGCAAGAATTAGGCAGGCAGTTTGGTGAAGACAGCAAGGATAGCTTATGAGTAACCACACATGCAATTCAATACTCTCTGAACATTCATGTGGTGAGAGCAGAAACTACCCCCAGCAACAGAAGCCCTTCTCCTTAAGGCAGGTGCCTCTATCCCTGAAGAATCTGCTCTCCTGGATATCCCTTGGGAGTCATAGGGCAATGGTGCTGGAGAGCACTTACTGTCTACTTGTACAAAACCCCCCCATGTTTAGTGCCTGAGGGTAATAGAGCAAAATCAGAGGACAGCTGTCTGGCCACATCTCAGCTGCAGTTGTGGGACAGCCAAGGCATGGAACACAGTGAGCTAGGTGGGTAAACAAGTAGTTTTAGTCCATACTTTCCCCTTCCACCTTTCCTTCAAATCCACTTTTAAAATGTTTTGAGTTAAAGGGTTTTTCTGCAATAAAGTTACAGTTTGCCCTCTCAGAAACCTTTTGCCATGTCATCCATCTCTCTGGAGTCCTCTGAGTCTGGGTGTTGCCCGGGAGAGAGGAGACTATAGACAGACAAGACATGAGAGAGGGGCAAGGAAAGCAGCCAGGGCTCCCGGGCAGACTTAAAAGACAGTGAATACATCACAAGTGGTTTTTATTTTCAAAGCCAAATGTTGAGGCTGCAGGATGCATTTGGAGGCAGCCAACTGGCATGACTTCAGTCACAGGGCAGTCCTGATTTGGATAAATTCACAGCAACCCCTGGCTCTTGGGCATCAGTTCTGCAGTAGTTGTACTCCCTTCTTTGCACACTCACACTTAGAAGCATGCCCTGTTACTCACTCAAATGTGCTCAAATTCACACACATATAGTCTGTCAACAGCGTGTACACACACAGCCACTAAGTGCTATGTAAGGACACACATCCAAAAGCTGTAACATCGTCCAGCTGCCTTCACTCACACACCTCTGTATTGCAACAGGCAGCACCAGAATTACATTCCTGATGGTACTTGTGCCCTGATGCACGGCTGTCCCACCTTGCATTTTGGCATGCCACCACGGAGCAGCAGAGCATCCTTGCAGACCTCAACGTTTACCAAACCAAACCCAGACTCTCCCAGGCTATAGTCTGCCTTCAAACTCTCTCAAGGTCATACTAACACCAGCTAGTGTCCCTTTCCTTATGTGGCTGCTCTTGTGGAATGAAAGACAGTAAGAACCATTCACACTCCAATCCTAAGCATAAAACGAGTTCGGAAGCAGGTCTTGTAAACCCCTCTGGCCCTGTACCAGGTAAAGCATAAACAATGTTTCCCATTCAAGTGCAGGTGGAAGAAATCTCCAAGGAAAGCAGCTTCCTTCTGGCATAGCCTGAGAGATTCAGCATCTCTCCTTTTCTGCTTTCTCTGCCAGGCCACAAAGCAGTTTGAAGCAATAGCTTCTTTTTTTCTTTAAAAAGGCTGTGTTCTCAGCCAGAAATAAACAAAGAAACCCAAAGAATCTGAAAAAAAAAAGTGTTGGAAGAAATGCAAGTTGCCTTGAGCTACCAAACATGGCAGAAGTTGAAGGAAACTCTACATGGAAACAGCAACAGATTACTTCTCTGTTTAACTCCTTTTCTCTGAAACCTCTGAAGGCACACACACAAGTATGTGCATCTACACCCTCTCCCCACCCCTCTCTGTAATTTTATCTATATATTATGTACACATAGGCTGTTTGAATATAGGAAAGTGCAGCAGTCTCACAGTAACCCACCCAGAAACAGTACCAGCTCTTCATCAGAGAGAATACAGGCTGTAAATACCAGAGAGGAAGATAAAACATCTCCATGTGCTCTACTTTCTTGCCTTGCTTGCTCCAGTGTGACAATCAGCCAGGAAGGCAGAAGAGTGCCAGAGAAAGACTTCAGCACAGACATTGGCCCTACCGCTTGAACACAGAGCACCTGAAGCTCATTACTCACAGGGGATGTGCTACCTGGAATCTCTTCCCACTTAATTTGTCGTTAACTCCTCTGAAAATTGGAAATAAGGCACAGATTAAGAGCAGTGACTAGAGCTGCTAGCTAGAAGGAAGGCCTGTCCAGCTCCCATGAAGCTTGAAGTCCACGGGCATGGCTGTTGCCCCTTGCAATGCATTGTGTCCATCCCCTGTGTTCCTCCTGTGCTCAGCAAAGGGGCACACAGAAAACAAGCTGTTCTGAGTCCATGAATGCCCACTGCAGTTTGCTAGTCTCTTAGGGAATCTGGGGGTTGAAAAGGTGGGGGTCCTTGCCTTGGGGCTCTTTGATCCTACACGTGTGGAAGTCTCCATTAGAGGGTGGTGTTGTCTGCGAATGTTCTGCAAGTGGCCTGTCACCCAGCTAGTAGCACCAGCTAGTTCTTGTCACACTGGCAAGAGGGACTTCTGCCACTGCCTCACCACTGCCACTCAGAGAAGGAACAGTGTTGCTGTGCTGGAAAGTCCGAGCTGCCTGGGAGCCTTCCATAGACACTCACGAGCATAAGGTGTTGTGGTCTCTAAGCAGCAGCAAGGAGTCTGAGAGCAGCCTGTCTTTGGTGCCGTATAACACAGGGCTTAGTAGGTCACAATTGCTTACTGTAGAGCAGTGAAAGACAAAAAACCCCCAAAATTCTGTGAGCTAGATGTGCTAAAATAACTACAAAAGAAATAGCTGCAGTTCACTGAAGTAAACATTTTCCTTCTATCTCTACCCCCCTGGAGAAAAAGCCAACTGAGCAGAGAAAGGCAAGTCAGGAGATCCAGCCTCTGCTGCCAGCTCTGCCCATGATGTGGCTCGGGAACTCATGCTTCCTTTCTGAGCTTTCCTTTCTCCATTCATTACAGAACAGAAAGCATTGCCCCACTAATCTGATATAGGAAATGGCAAAAAATCAGTTGTTCATATCTGTAGGGCACTGCATCAAGAGAGACAAGCTGTCTTTTCACTGTTTAAACTACAACAGACCCCTCTGGTTTCATTACTTCTTCTACTGCTCTGTAAGTCTGGTTCTGCAACCACATATGGTTTTTCAAAGCATCGGTGCTGGGATGAGGGGCAACGAGCTGCTGGAGATGGCCTCCCCAGTGTTGTTATGAAGTCCAGGCTCCTGCCTGCCCACAGTGGCTTAAACCACAGTGCCTGCCTCACTCAGGGTCTAAGAGGCAGTGTGGCACAGATCAAGGTGCTCTGGACGCCAGCTTTCTCTTCTGCTCTCTGTCAGAGGATTTGTGTCACCCTGTACAAATCACTTGACTGCTCCATGGGCAGATTCCCCGCCAAACAGTACCTGCTGTCATGCATAATTTTGAAATTTGCAGCTAAGTCTTCATGTGTCGAAACCACTTCCCAGAATTTTTTGATGTGCTGTAATATTGTGGAACAAGGGCTGAAACTTCCTTACTCCCAAAGTCATTTGGGGACAGATGAGATGGACAAAATCAAGATGGAAAACTGTGTTTCAGCAGGTTTTCCACTGTAAAACAGGATGGTATATCTTTTTTTTTCATTAAAAAGTTCATTTCTACACCATAAGGGCCCCCAAGCTCCATGATATAACAGGTCCACGAGCTCAGTGCCAGCTCTGCTTCCTCTGCCAAACTTTCCACTGAATTTATCCTCTTGCCAAAGCAAATCGTTTAGACAGTTGTTTATTTTAAAAAGCCATTTTAGCAAGGAGAGGGAAAGCGGGACAGCAGCACATACAAACTCTGCTGTGCTTGCCAACGAAATGTTAAACAGTGGCAGAAGAGCTCTGGAAACGGCAGGAATGGGGCTCTATGAGGAGGAGGAAAAACAGCCATGATAAAAATTTCCTGCTGTCTGCTGTTGCAGAAGGAGCCAATGCATGAATGAATTATACCATGTAGCCATGCAACATGAACTGTCTTTCACAGATAAGTAATCTTGAGTCTGTTGTTATGAAGACACCATTTCTGTACTGAGGCAGTTCGAATAAATGTCTGTTCTCTTTATGGGACAGATTCAGATCAGTTAATGGAAAGAGCCCTGCCAATTTCAGGCAGAGCTGGGCCCAGCTCTGCTTGTGCCTAAATGATCTCAAAAGATTCCCCCTGGAGTTCAACAGGACTCTGGCAGCCCCAAAATTGAGATACAGGTGTTCTAAACATTTCTCATATATCAGATGCTGACCTGCACTGCGGCATCTGAAGTTCCAAGTTACTGTACAACAGTTATGTGATATATTTACCAAGCGGCTGCTTCCGACAGCAGGCTGAGGTGCCTTTTGTAATATACCTCACCTTGACTTCCTCAGTCTCTGTCCTGATGCATTCCTTATTCATCATCCCCAGTGGCTGACAGAAAATACGAGTCCCCAAAATGCACAGCTGAAATGCACAGCCTGTAACTGGCACTTGGACTACAGCATTTCTCTGAGCTTCACGGCGTTTTGCTATTTTCTTAAATGGAGTTTTGTTTTCACTGCCCTGCTGTTCTTCAAAACAGTTACTGTATCTGCTAAGCTTATTAAATGTATGTGCAGATTCTGAATGCCTTTCTTCATCATGATAAACACTTGTTTGAGAGGAACTGTCATCAGAAAGACTGAGAATGGGCACTTTTCCTATCCACCTCATCAGCCTTGCCCCAGTAGTGGCATCTGCTGTGCCTCTATAGAGAGGCTTAAGTTTGACATTCAGCACAGAAATGGCAATACCTGACTAAGCAGACCTTGCTCTCCTAAGATGATCCAAAATGTTTTAAAAACAGGTTTGTTATAAACCAAGCACAAAGTAGAACACCTATGAAACAGTCTAGTGATCTGAGTTCATACTGTCAATATTTAAGTACATAGTAAAGCTTCACATAGGGCAAATGTCACCTTTTTCAACTAGGAAAATCAAATTCATACCATGGGCAGTTACTGTGCCTCTGTGTGGGGATTTTCATTGCTTCCCCACAGGAAAAAGAGAAAAAATTTTCACAAACAATATTCAACCCCTTCTTTCTTATGTAAAAAAAGTCAATTTTTGTATGTTCAAACATGTAAAAACTGGTGAAGGATTCAAGGGCAGAGTTTCACTTTCTCCTGCCCCCACCTCAAAGTTTATGGGAAATGGCAGAAAACATTATCCCTTGATCTAATGTATATACTCCCTTATAAAGGGGTATTGAAAGTAAGAAAAACACAAAAAGAACAAGAACCAGCTGTGCTAGGGAGCCTGTTTAAAGAGTTGGTCTAAGTTTTCAATCAGTTCTTAACCAAGCCATCTGTTTACTGCATGAAGATAGGTACAGTTACAAGGCTTCCCCTGCAAACAGAGATGCCTGCATCTGACAACCTGGCCCTTTAAATTTAAAATATCACTTCCTCTCCATGGCCGCTGACCATGAATGGTTCTGTTTAAGCAAAAAGGCCAGAAAAAGTACTGCATGGGATAGTGAAAAATATCATCTGCCAAGAAGGTCAGCACCACACCTTGGTAATGGATTGTTTCCATAACTGAAGAAATTACTTCTGCTAATACTGAAGAAGTTTAAAAAAAATTAAAAACTTCCTTGGTTTGAAAAGATAACTTATATTGTTTTAAATCCCAGCTGAGGAAACATGGCTCTGATTAACTCAGGGTAATCAATTAACCACATCTATATTTAGAAGGATATCCAATTCCAGCTGTTAAAACTAGGGCTTCATTATTAATAATAAATCTGTGACTCAGACCAGTTCTTCCTAGGCTCATTTGGATATTTTTCAAAGTTCTCCCTGTCCCACTGCTTCTTTTTTTTTTTTTCCTCAATTTGCTTTGCTTTGAGAAATCAAAAAAGAATAGCATAATCAGATGTCTTGGTCCCTCTCTTCCTTTAATTGGCTAGTAGGTTGCCATGGTAAGAAAGAAGCTTGTGATTCAACAAGCACAGAGAGCCCATTGAGGTTGGAAGATGTTATAGGCTTTGCAAAGCACATCTGGTTTGTTGAAAATTTCCAGCTTTCCTTTTCCTTTTTTTTTTTTTTCTTTTTAAGAAAAAAAGAGGAAAAAGAGGAAGAAGAGAGGGCCAAAATAATATGAAGCAAACATGAGAAATAGCTCAACATTGGTAAGGACAGACAGTTCCCTTAGAGGAGTCCAAAAGCAGCTTTTTACCAGTGGAAGAACCAAAGCATAGGTTGAGCAAAAGCTGGAATGGCACATGTTCAAACATAGTAAGGGTGTGTGAGGAGAAGGTAGAGTAACTTTTCCTAAGCATGTTATAGTCATTAAAATAAAACATCTCTTTATGTCGAGTGCTTTACATTGGCTATGTCTAAAAAAGCGTGCAACAACTTCCAGACATATTGGTTCGTCTGTAGGGAGTTTCTCTGGTTATTTTTAAAGCAAAAGAATGGCATTTTTCCTGCAAGTGCCTGATCAGGAAAAGTTGCATTGCTGTGCTAGACATGTACCACTTGCTGGTTTTTAACCCCCAACTGAACCTGTAAAGAATCTCCATTGGGCTTTTGTCCTAGTGTGCCAAAAAGGAACACCACTGTCTATAACACCAAACAAAAAGTGTGCAATCTAAGTCACTGACAAAGTGAATATCCTTCCAGAAATGTGTGCCTAACTGTAATGAAGGTGCAAAATTTACCCAGCCATAATACAGAAGCCCCCAAACCACAGGAAACTGAGCTTTTCTCAGTAAATTTAGTGTGGCCATGGAATGTAAAATATACTTTTTTCATTATAAAGCCAGTATGGTGTGAACATTATAGTTTGAATCTTCTCAAGCAACATGACAACAATGAAAAATGGAAGTGTTCAAGGCCAGGCTGGATGGGGCTCTGAGCAATCCGGTCTAGCAGAAGATGTCCTTGCCCATGGCTCGTACTGGGGGGTTGGAACTAGATAATCTTTAAGGTTCCTTTCAACACAAACCATTCTATGGTTCCATGAAAAAATTAGTCACGTCATGTTCTCCAAAAATTCTTTACCACATTAGTAGTGTTAGACTGCCAAGCTTTGCCTTCCGACTGTTGCAATACCTACTGTTCCACTGGCATTTGACAGGGCAGCCCTTGCTGACAGTCAGTAGCTCCTGGTGTTTGCAGCTGCCAGTCACTGTTGCCAACTTGATCTCTACAGCAAGGAAATGCTTTTGAATCACAGAATGACATTACTGCAGAGGCACAGGAGTGAGGAGTCTTACTGTTCGGATCCTCACCCTATACTGTCAAAATCTAAGGCCTACTGATCCAACGGCACAGCTTTCATTAATAATGCAACAGGTCCCTTAATGCTACAAGGACTGACACCAGAGTGGAAACAATTCAATCCAAAAGAAATAACACATTTGCTTTACAAAGCCAAGTACTTCTAATATGCCAGCCAGCACAGGCAGATTTGCCATTACACATAGTTTACTTTAGAACTTGCTCTTCTCTAAACATTTTCATATGCCTATGATCTTTTCATATAAATTCTTCCTCATTGAGCTGAAAGACAGAGGGATTAGTGCCAGACTCCAGCCACCAGCAAAGGACAAGCACCTCCTTGGCTGTACAATTCTGGTAACGAAGGTGCAGACAGTAAAAGTACAAAATGATCACACCACCACCTGAAGAGTAAAACACACACACAGACACATGACAGTGGCTGTGTAAGATGGATCCAAGAACATCAGACAAGCCACGCATGTTTGGGGTTTCTATCCTTGTACTGAAATGCATCCAATAACAGAGACGTGTAAGTCAAAAAGATCAGGTATGTCAGCTACAGCACTGCACCAGATACAAAGAAGAAAATTAACTCTATCCCAGCTGAAAGCAGGACACCAAACTACCCAGAGGTGCGTTTTTAAAGGAAAGAAATGAAGCACAAATGCTCCCAGTTGAATGAGCAGTGTGGGATGGAGTCAGAAGTAGAAGGTAAAAAGATAGGATGTCAGTTTCACTACCCAACAAAGGACTCCTTTTTCAGCAGTGGCTTAAAAGCCATTCCCTTCAACACCATGGCAAGGTGTGGCATTCTGTTATGGATACTGCCATCACAGTTCTATGCCATACAAGGATAATATTAAGGAAGATTAGCAAGAAGTGGATTAGAGCATTGAACTGTCTTTTATTCCTAAAATATATTCTAAATGGATATAGACCAGATTAGGAAAAGTAAGAAACTTCAGCCTAAACCATTTTCAGTGTCTACTAAGTTTTCACTACAGTCCCAGCACCTGAAATTGCTGTTTCCGTTTTGATTCAGGCTTTTGACTGAGCCAGTGAAAATCTGAACACTTCAAAAGGTATCTTACCTTGTCTCTAGCCTCGTTGAGAAGGTCTTCTAACTCTGAGAAGCTGAAACTGGCCACAGTGATGAAATCACTCATGACGGGAACAAACCTGTCCCCTGATTCTCGCATGCGTCTCTTCTGATAATCCAGTTCCTGAAAGAGAAGCAAGAGATATAGACAGGCAAGCATCAAAGTGAGCAGGGAAGACCATCTATTTCACTCACTGCAGAGCATCAGAGCATGCTCTGCTCCCTCTCCACAGGCATTCATGCAGAGTTGTAACTCAGAAACCAGTTTCTCACTAAGTCAAAGGCTTCGCCTATTACATGTGAGAGGGGAGGTCAAGGCGGGATGAAGGAAGGTCTTAGTTACAGTTATTTCTTAAACAACAACCACTCCCAAGAAAGCCATCAACATGTGGAGTTTTTAAAGCACCTTTATAATTTAAGTATCAAGTACATGAAAAGTTGCATTTTTTTTCCTACCCCAAACCACAAATAACAAAAAACTCTGTATAGCAAGCAAAATTAGAATTTTTAATAGTGAGCTTCCCTCCATCCTCTCTTCCCATGGTGATACCATATGCTGTATACTTGGGGAAATTATTTCTCTGAAAACACTAGATAAGCAGCAAAAATTGGTTCTCCCACTGAAGGACAAGCAAACAGACGTCATGTGGAACACTTGCTAGCACCCTGCTAACCAATAAGCATTAGCTTGAATGTCATAAAATACGCAGAGTTATAAACTGAGGCTATTGCAATACGAAGAGTTACAGTAAAAGAAAAAAAGACATAAAACCATAGGAAACTAAGTTCTATTTGTCTGCTACCTACAGAAAGAATAGAAATTGTAAGATTCTTTCTGGCTCAAGTTTTTTAGTTTTAAGCCAAGATTACCCATAGCTATCTCTTCCCTTACTCTATTCACCGTGCTTAAAGCACAGAGAGAGCTACAGAGCACCTCAAACCTACTAAGTTATAGTGAGACGGGCAGCCTCCCATGCTTGTGCTTGACTTCTGTGCTGTTGACAGTCTCATGGGGACAATGAAATCATAATCTGGGCCTCATCTTTATTCTCAGCTGAATAATCACTGGGAACGATAAAGCATTACTTTCTCTGTAGGGAGAGCAGCATGAAACAGCAGGTCAAGTTACGGTCTGACCCTCTGTTCCCTTCGGAAAAAAATATTTTTGTGCTGGCTGCAACTCCAGCTTGCATGCATGTTGGGTGCTCTCTGTTACTGGTCGTCAAAATAGTAGTTCACCGAGCCAAATGGGTAGGTTTATAAGCATCTATGCTGAGAAACATCTTCAGATTTGCTCCACATGGTGCTGCTTAATGCCAAGAATTACTTTGGCCATCAACAATCTGAAATCAGACATGATATATGTTCTGGTCTGATGGGACTTGGAAAGAGAACGTAACCACTACAAGAAAAGACCACAAGGCAGAAAAGGGGCAGGAAAAGCAATGAGCAGGTGGCCAGAGGAGGTCCACTTTAAAGAAGTGCTACTTCCCCTGCTTTATATTACATCCTTTTCTCCACTGGTTTTCCTACCACATCACAAGTGATAGTCCTGGGAGCACTGTGCAGTACACTTTCCAGTGAATAGTTTCTATGTTACAATCACTTTGAATTGGACCTTACAAGTACAAGAAATTTCACTTCACGTGCTTCTAAGAATTATGAATACTTTTTCAGCCACTCCCTCCCATTCTAATTTTTAGGCTCATTTTAGCTGAAGGATGCTCTACCCTCTTCCCCCCTCCTCAGGCAGGTGAGTATAACAGTTGCATACTTTTACTCCCTGTTGAAAGCTACAGCATACACAACTCTTACTGGAGAGCAAAGTTTTTCTAAGTAAAATTAAGATTGGGAGGTCTGCTCTTCAGTTTCAGACTCAGTTCTTCCCTGCAGAAAAATTCTCCCAAAATGTACAAAACCCCTAAAATCCACACAATAAACCACCATGACTATGTAATCAGCCAGAGAGCAATGCCACAAAATAACAGAACTCCTCTGTATCTTCTAAGAAATGGTCTCTACTAATCATAATAGCACAACAACAGAGGCCAGAACTACCCCTGGTGGGCTGGGCTGCTGATTCTCTAGAGGGATGAAATGATTCAACCATGGCAGTGGTTTCTCAAGCAGTGGTTATGATCTTTTTGCTGTCTGAGAGAAGGACTATGCTGACAGAATTCCCTTCCGCTATTTATCTGTCCTTCTGGGAGCATCCTACACAAAGGCAACAGCTGCATGAATGTCTCAAAAGTGAATATGTCTTATTTTTACAAAGAAGCTAGCTGCAAGTCTAGGAAGGTAGACTGCTAGTAGTACCTTTAAGAACATCTGACTGAGAAACTATTTTTAGCTTTCTATTCTTAAGGGGTCTTGAAGAAACAGCAGTTACTGGAGCCAAGGCTGTGGTGAGAACACACTGGAATGGAATCAAGAATCACACCTTCCCCTCCTTCCCCTTCCACCTGACAGTGATCTTCTATTGTTGCTATAGTGCTGCTTTTTACACACCAGAAAACCACAAATTGAGCAAGCAGACTGGGAGGTGCTGGCAGCCCCAGATGAAAAATACCATGGCAGGGAGAAGACTGAGGTTGGAAGATGATGATTGTATGGGAAGGAGAGGTTGCCCATGGAATTCACGTATGGGAAAGAGAAGCAAAAATGGCTATAAAGGCAAAAGAACAAATAATCTAATGAGAGAAAGCAAAACAGAATTAGGTACTCACATTTCAGTGAGGTGAATTGTCTGTCCCAGCCAAAAACTGGGCCCCTGTTCATGTCATGAAATCCATGTCAGCCTTGCCTTTACAGGTACCCTTAATTCCAAAACACTGTACTCCATGTATGCAGCAGTATTTCTTCTCATTGCTTCATTCTCCCTTACCCCAACAATCCAGAAATAAGGTTGGGAAAGCTGGGGGGGGGGGGGGGGGTTTGTTGTGTTTGGGGTTTTTGTTTGTTTGTTGTTTTTTTGGGGTGGTGTTTTGTTTTGTTTTTAACGGGAGGATCACTGACTAGTTACCTGATGAACTTCTGGTGACAACCAGACAGGCTGGGGGCCGCTGACAGGACAAAGATCCCTTCTGCTACACACAGAAGCAAAACATACTCAGGTCACGTGAAAGAAAAATAAACTCATTACTGTCTGTCTCATGGTGAATGAGAAGGACAGGAGGGTTCTGTGTTGGTTCCCTGTAGATAAGTAATCCTTGCACAGAAACCACCCAGTGCAATTCCCAACAACTGGCTTTCAGTAATAGCAGGAAAAAAGCCTAACATTGTTGCTTTGCTTGTCAGCTCAGCTGCTTCATCTTCAACTAGTGTCTGTGTTTTCCTCTGCCTTCCCAAGAAGCGCTCAGGATAGAGGTTAGGGTTGCATGTAATAGTGCACTACCTGCTTACTATTACTCCAAGGGTCATGTGGAACACTTGCCCATCAGCCACCCATCCCCCAGTAAAAAAATAGCAAGAATTTTATTTCTTCTTTCAGTCTATGCCATTTGTCAAACTGTCCTTTTACTTTCCAGGCTGAGATCAAACAAGCTTTTCATTAGGCTTAACTCTTTTAAGATCATCAGCAATAGCTCCACATGAGAAGCTTTTATTTATTTTTCCTTGGTTAATGCATTCTGGAATGAAATGGAAAGGAATGGAAAAAGAAAGTTCACTTTCTCTTATCGTAAAATATATAGTGCCCCTGATTTTGAGAGAGATATTTTAAGTATGGCGCTTTGGAAACCTTCAGATACTTACAGCTTCAACAGCTTTCAATCCGTTCTTTATGTTGTTGACTTCCTTCTCCAGCTCTACCAGGCTGCACAGGAGACAGACACAGAGCAGATAAAACAAAAAGAGCAGTGTTACACAGGGATACAGGAACTGTGCAGCAGATCAGGCCCACCAAGTCTGGTATCCGGCCTCTGGCACCAGCCACGCCAGATGATTAGAAATGAGGGGAAGGGGGTCTGCTAGTGCTCTGTGCTGCTTTTTGTGTGAGATGTAAGATGGGGCAGACCCTGCTTGCCTGTGGTCAAAATAAAGACTGGGATTTTCCTGGGTAGAAGAGAGGGGTTGCCCTCAGAACATCTGCCCTAGGAGCTGGGACTGACCCTTCAACAAGGAGTGCACACCACACGGCCAGCTTGCAGCAGTCAGCTGACACATAACCAAGGACCCCAGCTTTAGAACACACATTACTGGAGTCTCAGATTATCACTACATATGATTCTTGAACCATATAACTACTAAATACCATTAGCAGTACATTTACATGTGATTCTTGACTCCCTCACAGTCCAAACATTGTTTTTTCCATCTGCACTTCTACCATATGGTAGTCTGGGCTAGCTTACACTGTAACTGAGAATATAACTGTACTGTTAACATTAATAAATCCTTCCCTAGACACAAGCAATACACTGAATTTCTGCTTATCACATACAAATAGGAGTTTCTTTTGTCTAGGACTTATAAGCAAACAAAAAGACTTTAATTTCCAGATAACTATTTAGTACCTATTTGTGAGTCAGCAGGCATCTCTTTCAAGTATTTGGTGAGTCATAGCTTGCATCTCAAAAACACCACTTGAGCTTTAAAAAATACTTTTAAGTGTGAAAATACATTTGTTTTTCACTTGGCGTTCACTAGTTGGACTAGTTCCTTATACTAGAATCATGGTTGGGCAAATAATATGCAAAGGTGTTTTTTGAGCAGTGCTTTGGAAAGAAAAAAATGCTAGTATTTTGGGCGATGGCTTCTGTATTCATTTTTCACACATTCCTCCAGAAATGGAAAAGAAGACCATTGAAATTTTTGCAGAAACTATGATGCTTTCCACATTTCTGTGCGAGACTGATTTGTGCAACAGGCTGAACAATGTTCCCGAAAAAGGCTTACTGTAGCCTCTGTGCCTAATTGACTCTGCCTTGGAAACAAAGCTGCAATTACCCAGAAAAAATAGCATGACTTAGATGAGCAACTATAGAATATGGTGAGTGAATTACAAACAACAGCCAGTCTAGTGTGTGATTCAGAACCAAAGTAGATATAGGCATATCTGAGTAAAGCTATCAATTTAGTTATCTACGACAAAGACATTTCAACTGTAAGGCTGGCCTTGAGTTTAGAAGACAGAAATGAAAAAAAAAATTATAATTAAGCTAACAGAAATCACTGGGAACTCCAGCTCTGGGAACAAGCAATAGCACTGGACTTACTTGACTTTTGCTGCTTCTGGAAGATGCTGCAATTCAGACTGAATATCCAGGATATCTGGATAATTCTTTTCAAAGATCATAATTAAGTAGTGCAACAGTGTAATATTCCTAAGAGAAAAAAAAAAAAAAAGGGAGAAATGAGGAGGATGATGATCATGAGAAGAAAAGGATGGTGGGAGGATTGTGACAAACCAGTGAAAAAGTAGGAAATGTGCTTGTCTGAGCAAAACAAACAATATATTAGCATTTAAGAGGTCTGTTCCTGAAAGAAAAGTACAACAGGCTAAAATAAATTAGTCCTTTATCAACCATCCTTCCTAAAACCTCAAGCAATAGATTGTATCTTAATTTGTCCTGGAAGCACCAGCATGCTTCCATCCAACTGGTGGATGGTGTAACAGAAAACTGCATAACACAGTATAATATTTGTCCCCAATACTTCAGAGAATAAACAACTAATAGTGCTAAAGTGACATTAACTTGAAAAGGAGAAGCAAGCTGTTCTGAGAGGCACTGCGGGGGAAAAAAATGTAAGAGTTAACTAAGAAGAGAAAAAGGTTGCTGAAGACTGAAGGAGCTGCAAAGAAATCTCCTGCAGTAATGAAACAGCTTAGCTTACGAGTAGTGGTTAGGCTTGCTACCACAAAAGCAGTGGCAGCTCAAAGAGGAGCAGGTAGAATAGAGATGTATCAGGGATACACGAGAAAGTTTAAGAAAATTTGTAAAGTAAATGATGAATTTTGTGTGTAGAACTGCCAGCCATAACAGCTACTTGAGGTGGGTGTTATGTGATTAATTGGCAGGGAAGACAGTGATGGCCACTGCTTCACACAGACTGGAGCCTGGGAGCTGGGAACTGGTGAGAGAACAGAATCTGCACAGGATGTTTAATACATGGAAAAATCAAGCCGAGCTACAGTAAGGCAAAAAAAAAAAGTTCAACACTAGCTACACAAGGGTTAGCCTTGGAATACGGAAAGGACATTTGTAGTAGTCAAAACAGAACTCTGTTAGTTCAAACTCTATTATGTAGGGATGAATTTCCTATGGTTTTTCACTGCCATTATTCATTCTGTCACAGCCTGAAGTTGTTTCACCACAGCTATGGTCTCAGCGGGTCTCACAAGTCAAGGAAGCACCAGCATAAGAGGTTCCCAAGGAAAACTGTAGTGCTGCTAGAGTCCAAAATTCATATTCTCTCCCCAGTGACAGACGGATTGATTTCCAGTATGGGGGTGTGGGGAAAAACATGAGGTAGCACTAAAAAGACCTGCAGTCCATGTCCATAAACACTAAGCTCCACCTTCCTAAACCAGCTGTTTTCCTTAGCTGCTCTAGATATAACCAGGACCAGTCTCTCTGAGCTTTGCCTTGTGGTTCCATTAGTGGTGTAGGCAATGAGACAGTTTATGTCAGTCCTGCATCAGAAACATATGCCATGTTTCACAGGAGACAAAATTGTGTTCGGAGTTTATTGTTTTCTTTTTTGCAAAACCATGGCCATAAAACTTCAGTATAAAGGGCAAATTCCATAGAAATCCTCCTTCTCCCCAAACTTATTTCAGTCATTTGTGAAATACTGCATTTTGTCATCTTTGCATAGTGTTGCAGAAACACAATCCAACAACAGACGTGCATTATCCAGAGAAACAGCAGAATTTGAGTGCTGTGTTAATAGCCAGTCTTAATTGCTGCAGAATCCATAACAGAGAAAAGCTCTACTTAAGGGCCAAATAAGACATAATTTTCAGTCGTCTACAGAGCTAAAACCAAATGAAACTCAATTTTCATTACTATGATAAGAGATGCAGCAGCACAGCAACAGATGCATTTACAGCATTCTACCTTACCTGTCTATGCTGGATTTGGTGTCTGCAATTTTGTTCAAGCTGGAGACTTTGAAGCCATAAGCACTTCCCCTTTGGCCCTTGTTCATGTAATTCCCAAAGGCCAGAACTACCTCCAGGAGTTGCCTCAAACGCTTGCTTCGGATGAGTTCTTTGGACGCCAGAAGAATGGCTTGAGAAGAGAGAGAAAAGTAGAAAAAGTTATTTCTCAGTGGCTGTTTTTAACATACTTGGGTCCATAATTCAAGTATCCTGAAATGCCCATTTGACTATTGCACAACAAATGCTGCAACACCGTCCTAGTGTGTACTGTCCTTCCTGCTCCCCCACACACACACAGGATCAGGACAACTGGAAGGAAAATCCATTTAGCTTGCAGGAAGCTCCTCTGAACACAGGATCAAGGCTGTTCTCCCACACTTCACACTCTGAAAACAGAGTGAGAACGGGGAGAAGGCTTGAGCTCATTTGGAAGTGCAGATTACAATACACTCCCCTCTTCTCTGCAATAACTATGGATGTGGTACAGAAGCCATATACCTCCCCTACTTGTAAGTTAGATTATCAGTGTCCTGAAGCAACTATTCTAAGTGCTCTTTGGAGAGGGATGATGCAAGGACTTGAGGGTGAAAAGGGAAGGCTGACCTGCACAGAAAGGCCATGAAAGGTTTTGGCAGCTCAGCAGAGCCTGATAGCACAGTCACATCTGTCATGTCATATTTACAATGTAACAATCATGAAACTGGCTTTATTAAGTCAATGAGTGCAAAAACAGTGTCAGACAGGATTAATTTCTTAGGATATGACATGCCTTGGGTCACTGGCTCTACAAACATGGCACACATATAACAGCATCTCTTCTGAAAACAAGCCTCTCTTATCTTCCCTGCCCCTCTAGCCAACTCATAGCAAAAGCTTTATTAACCATACCTTCCACTTTTGGTTTTGCTTCTGCCAGCCTCTCTGGAAACTTCTTCTTAAAGAATAATGCCTGCAGCCGTTGCTGGTAGTGGTCAATCCTGCGTGAAGGGTAGAGGAAAGCCAACACTGAACTGGACCTCTTAAAACCCAGAGCCAGTATGCTGCCCACATAATCTAATGGTTGGATGTTCAGTCCCATGAGGCCTAGGCATGGGATTACAGACATAGTTCAAACATATATATAACTATATAATCAATCTTGTTATGAAAATTGAGGACCTCAAGTCATATCTTGATCTCAGCTGAAAAGGAGCCGGAAGAATTCCCATTACTCTCAAAATATGAGTCATGGGAAATGCCAGATGCACCTCAACTAGCAGAACAAGATGGTTAATCCTGATCAGGGGTGTAGCAAAGCTGGAACAAGAAAGAGGGTCAGAGGATGAGGAAATGGATAGCTGATTGGAAAAAGGGATCGATATGAAAACTTGACTCCTGGCTACACTACATGTATGTATCCATACTTGAATTCCTTTTTGTGAACAAGTTTAGGCAGAGGAGGCAGATTTCTGCTTGCCATCACAGAACTGGACCTTATGCACAGAGAGTGCTTATGCTTATCGTCAGTAAAAAGTTGTGTCATGAACGGAAATAGTTGTAACGTTTGTGGGTTTCTGGCAAAAGCAGGGTGTAATGCTGGCCCACAATCTCTTGCACATTCCCTCCAGTGCCAGATGATCCATTTTCAATAACAATTACAGCTGCTTCCAAGAAATCCGCGTGCACTTTCCCATAATGTATCAAACAGACCTGCTCATCTCAAAGAGGAAACGATCCGCGCGGGCCATGCGCTCAATTTCATGTTTATGCTCCTCCAGCAGGTCAGTATCACTCTTTTCAGGAACAAACTTCAGTAGCTACAGTGAGAGACACAAATCAAACACTGAGATATAAGATCCAAGGAAAATGAGCAGGGAACAGAGAGGCACAAACAAACCCCGATGGAGAGAGAAGGCCCTCAGATTTCTCTGCTACCATGGGAAGAATTACATTGACTCAGCCGTGTGACCATAACTTCAAAAAAGTGCAGCTGTGTCTACAAAACTGACCTTTTCTAAACCTTTGCTTGCTGTTCTGCCTTTGTCCTTCACTGACCCCATTAAGATTAATTTTTAATTCTACAGGGAATTTCCCATTTCAAAATCCTAAAGGCCAAGTGCTACTGCAACTTACAGAAGGGGAAATACAGAAAGAACTTGATTCCCACAGCATTACTTGGAGTTTAGATTGGTGAAAACAAGAGCAGGATGTGTCCCACACACTGTGAAGTACCCACCATGCCTATCATAGAGCACACACAAAGCCTCATCTATCTCTCTCCTGGGTATGCCCAACACTGCTGTAACAATAAACAATAACCAAGCAACTGGATATGCCTCTGACACTGGCTGCTATTCATATGCTGACCTTAAAAGCTCATACTTTGACAGATTTTTGACATATCTGATTGTAGCTGTGCTTTACTATGGACATAAATACTGCCATGTACACACCCTCATTGCACGCCCACAAAAACTGCTCACAAGGCGTATCAAGCACTTTGCTTTTTACCACTTCTTAACATTTTACTCCACTCTGCAAAAATATGATATTCAAAGGTGTGGAGCATTGGGAGCTTGCAGTTACTTCTGGAGCAGCTGGGAGCATTCAGATAACGTGACAAACAGACTATAAATTTCCAAAATGGAAAAGCCTTTTGTACATGATTAAATACTGTGACTGCACAGAAAGAGGGAATCATATTTGTCAGACAGCTCATAATTACAACATTTTGCAGATTCCTAAGGAACTTTATCATCTTTGCATCTTTGGTCAAAGCATCATCTGTCACCATCTGCAAATGGGGGAAATAGGGCAATTGTGTCTTAATTGCGGGGGGTTTTTTCCTCACAAGTTACATAGTCAACCAAGTGCCAGGGATGTAAGTCTCTGACTCCCTTTCTAACCATTCCGGTTCAAACACAAGATCTCTTCTAGTCCTGGTTCTAACCATTGACCTGCATAGCCTGGTTCCTGGCATTTCCCAACAGCAAAGCTGCAGGCAAAGAAGGGAGATGAAGAAAAAAGAAGAAGAAGAAGAACAAAAAATGGGTAAAATTATGGGAAAAGAGAGACCATGAAAATAAACTCATACCATCTGTAATCTACATATTTTGCATTAAAAAGAGAAAACTTATGAAATCAACCTGATATAAATACAGTTACAGAACATAGGTATACCCCAACAACACTGGGAAAAATACTTTTCTCATGCTCCCACGTGCAGCTCCACTGACACGGCAGGGCCAAGTTCAGATCTGCAGACATATCAGCACAGCCAGTATATATATCCACTTGAAAAAAAGGCAGGCAATGAAGGACTTAAAAATAAGTTATATCTGACTGCAATCTTTCTCACCTGCTCAAGCATATCTTTTGCTAGGTCTTCTTGTTCATCCATTTTCAATATTGCTTGTCTGATTTCTTCATTAGACAGCTTCAGCCTTTCAAAAGTATCAACATTGTACCATTAGTTCAAAGCTTAAGTGACTCTGACAGTTCAGAAAGTAGGAATCCTGAAACACTGCACTAAACAGGCATGAAACAACCCTGGCAAGCTCTACCATGAAGTTACTACTCTAGAGTATTCAATAAGATGAACATATCAGTCCTAAAGACAGAGATTTTATAGATCACATGTTTTTATCCTCTTCAGCTAATCAAACACACATCAAAAATCAAATGGTGATTAAGAGCAATCAGGTCCTCATAGATCAAAAGTGCTTCCAGCTTCTCCCATACCAGATACCTCCCTCATCAAGTTCTTTTGCTGTAGTAAAACTCCTCAAATTCATGTGATTTATGACTGTGAGCCCATGTAACAACCCAACTCGTGAATATTAAAGCATCTCACAGAGTAACATATAATAGGACTGAACATTCCCTTACTGAGACCAGGGTTTCTTTTAAGAAACTGGCTGTGCTAGGTAAGTTAACTCTTTCAGCAGTGACAGCTGATGGAGGGATAGACAGCATCTACATATCCATGTTTTATAGCCAATATGAAAAAAGCTCTGAAAGAGTTTATTAATGTTATCTAAGGTACTAAAACTACGCTCTCCTTACCACCTACTTCTATCCACCTGTGTACAACGAGTAGGGGTCATCAGCTACAACTAAACACAGAATCAATTTAAAAAAATAAAAGTCTCGAGGTCTTCACTTGGAGTTCAGGGCAGATTAGGAGCAGCCAAAATTTGTGATCACTGAGGTGTTCCTTGATGGCCACATGAAATGGACTTGGTGGTTCTCAGAGCAGATGTCAACAAAGAAATGCACAAAAGAGAAATTGTACCCCACCAGCACCAAATCATGACACTCTCACCAGTCGTTTCAGGACAGTAAGGTTAGAGTTCCAAATGAACCATAAAGCAATGGCTGACCACAAGAAAATCTCAGTTTTGGGACTGAAACAAGACAGTGTGAAAAGAAATATTGGAGGAGTGAAGTCTACAGTCTCCATGGACCTTTTACAATCAACATAATTAATTAACAGCAGAAAGAGAAAATGCAAATATATATACGAGATGGGCTGATGCATGAGGTGAAACATTTTTGTCTTCAGTGCTAAGGAATTCCATGTTGAAATTTCACATTGCCACTGACATTTGGATAGAATCATATTTTTGGAACTAGGTAAAAGCAAAAGAAAAAGCTTTATTTTTATAACAGGAAATATTACTAAATCTAAGAAACTTAAAACATTTTAATATTGCCCAATATAACTAGCAGCTGGAAACTAAAATGTGAATCAACAGACATTTGAAAGCTTTTATGGATTGCATCTCTAAACTAATTGCTCTTACTCTGTTCCTAGCTGGTCATCATGTCTTCTTTTGTCAAGGAAGGCAAACTGGTATCAGCTAAGCAAGATTACATACTAAATTTCCAGAAAAGCTACATAAGTGGGCCATGCTTGGATAAGATATAAGGACTAAAAGTTTTACAATGAAAAGGCTGGAAACTTTTTACTTCAGGTCATCAGTTTGACTCCAGATCAAAGCAACAGTACATGGACTTCTGCATAAAATTCTAAAGCCTCAATCAGAAAATGGGTTACTTTTGGCTTTAATAACAAATTGCAAAGTCCATAGTTGTGTGACCCCCAACGGACTGAACACTGTGACCAGATGAGGGCTGAAATTGGTAGCTATGGGTCTGGTTCCTAGCACACACATATTACACATGCCAAATAATTTGGTGCCTGCAGGTTTTAAAGTGTTACATTTTGTGGGTTATTTTTCCTTTAGAGAGCACCTTTGCATTTTTCAGAATCCAGAGTCTGAAGATTAGTGTGTCTCATAACACAGGCATACAGTCTGTGAGAGGGAATGCAATAAACCAGCCTACTAACACCAGGGTGAAGGGGGGTTTTGTTGCTACTTTCATTGAGGGTTAGAAAGAATGAGGGTGAGTTTCATGTTTTTTCCATGCAAATAACTTGAGCAATTACTGCATGGACCACCTATTACACAGTGCAAGTACCTCTGTGTGTGTTTGGGGATGCAGTAAACAGGACCAAACAAGCAGGGTTGAGGTACATCAACACAATGATGTTGCGCATATTATTGCTGATCTTGCTGTTCAGTTCAGGAGCCCGAGGACTTCAGACTCCAAGTCCACTGTTTGCTGCCATTCATCAGCACTAAATACACTTCAAAGCATCTTCTGTTCAAAAATAATTGAGAGCTCCAAGGACAGGCAGTTATACAAACACACTGATTTCTCAGATGATTCTGAGCCCTCTGCCATCAGCAGAAAAACATCTAGCTTGAATGGTTTAGCCTAAAGTAGAGAGAAACAGAAAGCTTGCCAGTCCCCTGCCAAGAAGCAATTTAACTTGGTCACTTACAGGACTGTAACAGGGTCATGGTGCCTGCAGGTGTGCATCCTAGATTATTACCAATCTAATTACAAGTATGGAAGAATTTACAGCAGAACAAACTTACTTTTCTAAAATGGGTTTGTTCTTCTTCTGGGACAGGATGCATTTCAAGAGCATCAATGGCAAAAAACAGATCTCTCCACTTAAAAACTGGCTGAATTACTGGCCAGAGAATTGTTAATCAAGTGATTCTTCTTGTATTTTCAAAACTCATGCCCAGCCATGCAGCAGATTCTAAAGATGGCCAGCAGTAATGTGAAACAGATGTGCTGCTTTTAAATAGAAACAGGTGAACTGATTAAAGAAGAACCTAAAGCAGATGCGTAAAAATCTTTCCATTTAAAACTGAATAGAGGCATCCCTCAGAGCCTAAAACTCATATGAGACAGACAGCAAATTAAAGTGGGATTATGGCCCAAAAATTTACACTACAGAAATTACATTTTGGTATTTCTTGGAAAGTCTGCAATGACTTGCTTATAAGCTTTGCAGATCCAGGCACTCTTCCTCCAGTTCCTGTAGGTAACTCAATTCGGAACAGTGTACAATTCAAGCTGTATTTCCTCTGCCTTACACTTCTTTAAATCATGTATCCTGGGATCACGATTCAGGAAGTAAATGTGACCAGAACAAAACACAATGCCCCTTTTTTCAGCTGCAGCACATTCATTCATAGCACAGATACTGGCTATTTTTTTCAACAGCAGCCTGACACTGGTCAGATGACGAGAGGAAAGGATCTTCACGGAGAATACTCCCTCCTTCTTCCCTCACCCGTACATCTGGTGGCAGCATATGGAAGTCCAACTGCTTAAGTCATCTTCAAGCAATGTTAAAGCTCAACAACTACCAAATAACTTCTGATATGGTACTTAGCCTGCCTCCCTCTATCCCCTCTGGCTTCATAAATAATCTCTATTGACTCTGTAGAGTAATTCATCACTAATCTCCCCAGGACACCTCGACTGATTTAACACCAGCTTCACTTGCAGACATCAAGTGGTTTATTGTTTCGTCCTCCTGGAGAACGCTGGCAGCCTGACTCAGAACATGCCTGTGAGACATGTTGCAGTTTTACATCAACTTCCCTTACAGACATCTAGTGCTCACTCATTTTTCCTCCTTAAATATACCCATTGATTTAACTCACAGTAACCTCCCCCCTTCATTTCTTCCTCATATGAATCAAAGCAGAATACTTGTCACCCATTAACCATCTCCCCCTCTGAGGAGAAAGGGAGCTACTTCATGGGCTTGTTCCTTGGATCTTGCTTCACATTTGAGAAAGAAGAATGCTTGCCCACTAACAGAGAAACTGCAGTTTTGTTGCAGCTATCCCATACCACAGGGATCACAGTCCCACTCTTACCTTAGAGAAGAGAACTGATTATCATGTATCAAGGCCATTTTATAGCTCCTACTGAACTACAACGCTCCCAAAAGATGCCAACGATAGTAGCTGTGACAGTGAGAGGCACTGGTTGATACTTAGCTACATCCTAAGGCCAGTTTGTATACCTCACACAAATCTTTTTTGTTGACTGCAGAATTCTCCATCTCCGCAAGTCATTTCACACAGGCTACTAGTTAATTCATTCCCAGACCTTGTGACTGAGACATAAGCTTCTTCTAACTCCCAAGCTCTCCTAAGGCTCTATACAACTGCCAAGCCACAGGCTGTTCAACATCTGTGTTTTGGGAATATTCATTGTCACTATTCCATAATGGCCTCCTGTCAGAAGCAGCATTCAGGAGTCAGGCTGGTCTAACTGCACACTCAGTCAGAAGACAGAAAGATTCAGCCACTCTCCCCACATCCTCAGCTTGTCAATGAAGACAACAGTGCTTTAACTTTTGTGGCACAACAGTTGGGACATTTTACCAGGTACATATTACACCATTATACTGACATGTTGGGAAAAAAATCCACCAGTGCCTTTTCAGCACTTCACTGTAAAAGTATTCTGGCAAGCACATAAAGAAACAGGCTTTTCTTTTCTTGTCCTCCTTCAGCAAAAGCTCATGAGTGACCAAGCCACTTTTTATCCAAATATTCTCAATTTCTTTCCAAGAAGGATCTGGGAATGACCATCTTTCTGACCCAAGAGGAGCAAAGCAGGGCCGAACTTGGGAGTCCCCAAATTACAGTGAGATATTGATGAGGGAGTGATTCATCTTTCATCACAACCCTACCTCCTGGTTCCTAATTGCGACCTAAGACAGGATGGCATTGACTAACATGCTCAGTTTGCCTTTGAGTATCATACTCAGGACAGCAGGTAAAACCATTTATTGCAGACCTTCACTTAAAACCAGAAAGTCTCCTCAGGAGCCCAGGAGAGTTTGTTGCCCTGTGTTTTTCAAGACAGCACACTGAGGAACTAACTGTTGAATCTGATTAGCTGTTTCTGTGTCAAGATATTATCTGTATCCAAGAATACCATACTACTTTGAATCTACCGTGAAATAAGGGTGAACATTGTACTGTCACATGGCAGAAAGGCACACAGGGACTGGGGGCAGTGCAGAGGCAGTACATGGAGACTGACATTGGCTGAATAACTTGTCCTCAATGTCTGAACTGAAAGGGTTTAAAAGCACTGATAGGCTACAGTGATGTGAGAAAAAATACTTGATCTCTCTAGTGTCCTCTTTGAAAATTCTGCACAAGACCCTGTTTTTCTCCCTTATTGATATTTGAACTGAAAATCATGAAAGGCACAAACATTTGGTAAAGCTGCCTGCTAGTATCTATTTACTGTCACATTCACATTTAAAAGTACTATTGTGTAGTCAGATTCTGCCTTCTGCTACTACTGGTTTTATGACATTTTGCTAGCACTCCTACTGTTTCCAGTAACCTTTCTCTTGAGAAGGTTACTGCTGACTTGCTGGGCCACAGGAATAACAAACACATCTCAGAAGAACAGTGACATCATTATTTTTCTGAAATTCATGCAAAATAACTTGTGAAAAAAAAAGTTCCATAAGTATATGTTCAGCCTTCTTCCAAACAAGATGTCTTAGAGAACTGAATCTCTCCAGAGTGTTTCATAGAGCAAGATAGTAAGTGATGCATTATTTGGGCATGTTCTGCAAGGACATTTAAAGATATGGTACTTTAGGCTCTGCTCTACTTTTACAATAGAGCAGAGAAAATATTACCCATTACTTAAGTAATGGAGGCAGGGAGAAGCCATACTGGTGAGAGACGAAATTTCAGAGAAATTTCCCGCTGCTAGGTGAAAGCAGGGAAACATGGGGATCTGCGATGACTCTTTCAGACCACACAAGTCTGACAGTAAATCTCCAGCCTGGTGAAAACTGAAGTCATCAGCAAGTTCAAAAGAGATAGCAGATTTCCAATGTGACAGAAGTAACTGTATGAAACATCATTAAGAAAGCTAAATTGGAGGTTGGTGATTGCCTGAACTCACCACAAACAGATGGTTAGATGTCCTGGTTGAACTATGGCCTACTGGAAATACTGTGAGATAAACTCATCTTGTGCCTGTTCAAACCTTTAAAGTGGGCCTATGGAACAGAGCTTTGTTTTAGATCCATCAGGCTCTGTTAAATAAGGACAATTTAATCCTTCCTCTGCAGGAACACTGAAAGATCTAGTACTATCCAGTCGCTGAAATAGAGCTTTTTTTACGGAAATACAGAGGGAAATGGGGAGGAAGGCTTATGAATCTGTTAACTGTCAGCAAAAATAAACTAGCAATTCAATTTTCATCTCTTTTCAGTCTACCATGCTGCAGTCTCTCTGCAAAAGAAAGCGAGAGACATCTCTTTCTCATTCTTGTTAGGTTTTGGCTTGTTGGATCATATGAAATATGAGCTCTGCCTGACCCCTTCTAACACAGTGTTAGTAAAACAAAAACATTTGAGTAGGGGAGGGAAAGAAAACCCAACCCATGCAGCTATTTTACTTTAAAGGACACGACAGTTTAGTGTAAACAAAGGGGGAATAAACTGCAGGGATATACGCACAGTAAGAGTCAATTGGAAACAGCTGTCGGCAGATAGCATGGCAACCTGAAAGCTCAGGGTTGCACAAACTCTCTTTGTTTGTCACCAGTTTAAAACCCCCTGCCATTGCACATATGTGCACACCCACATGCACATGTGTGTGAGGTGTGCTGCAGCACCAGCAAGGGCATGGCAGCAGAGAGGGATGATTTGGCTGGGATTGTCTTTCCTTTAGGGTTTAACCTAAAGGAGGAAGAAGTGGGTAATGAAAAAAACTGCAAAGGGGTCATAAAACCCTTTCAATTATTGTCTGCATCAAATCCTCCCAATTGCTGCCTTTAATAATAGAACCATATAAGCACAAAGAACAAAAAAGGCACGAATGTAGAGGTGTTATTTTAGTTCTCAAAAATTTTTGCTTCTCTGGTTGCATTTAAAAGGGAAATTTGGGGAGGAACACCAATCCTGAGCCAAGCTGTAAGATATTTCTGACATTCTAGGTGTAACACTATGTTAAAAACTTTAAATGATCTAAGCCAGTGATGGCCCTGGAAACTGGTGTTTCGAATAGCACAGCACAGGAAAGTTAACAGGGCACAACACAAACTGGCAAGCTCCTTAGGGACAGCTCAGTCTCCAAATCTCTATCACCTGTGTTAGGCCTGCTAACAATAAGGGCAAGGTATTTCCTAGTGAAGAAGCTGACAGTTGACAAAAAACAGTTTTCTACCTCTGGTCTGAGTCCAGAAGAGCAGTTTGAGGTGGACTGACTTCATGTCACACCTGGAATGAACACATGCTATGCATGTTGAAGTTCATGCTTCAATGACACTGCTGCTGGAGGGAGCAGAAGGGAGGACAAAACACAGAGACTGCCCTTTCTCTCTCATTGTATAGAAAGGATTCTTCTCTGGTAAGAATTGCCCAGACTTGCATGGCAGAAAGAGGTGAATGTTGAAAAACACATATTGCTGCCATCCACACAGCTTTTGTTTTGGAGATAGAAGATTTTTGTAATAAATATCTAGTGCCATACCAAGTCATGGACCACCTTCCTGGATTCTCCTCTACCCAGCAAACTGCACACATTATGTTACCACTTCTAGGGAATGTTCCACCTGCTTACACGAGTTAACCCGAACCCCGGACACAATTTAGTAGGTCCATCAAACAGCATGAAAATCCTGTTGCTTCTGTGCCTCCCCACTCCTCTGCCCCAGCCTCAGTCAGCTGCCAACACCAGCAAAGACATGCGTTGGCAACTGCTGCAGAGAAAGAAATGTAAGCCTTCCCCCACTGAAGGTTTGGATGGTGGGGGTCCTGTTGACATGCAGGCTAATGCCACATAAGTAGCATAATGAGAGCCTCCGTGAGTTTCACTAAGCGATGGAAAGAAATCATTCCAGTCCCAGTGGTTTGGCTGCAAATTTGCTTTTAACTGTTAGCTTGCTGGAGCAGAAAAGCATCACATCCATATGAACCCCTGTTTTCTACTGATCACTGAAACAGTTTTTCTGCTCAGTACTGCCACAGCTTTACCAGGTTCTGTCTCCGGCCTCGCTGTCCCTCGTCTGGTAGGAAAAGTAACTTCCTCAGATTGATCAGCATCTGCACAAATATGATAGCTGGAGACAGATCCAGGCCAGTACTTATGCTGGTAGAAAGACATGAAAAGATGTAAATGGCCCTGATGTCACTGCATTTGAATGCATTAGTCATTGCAGGAATATGCAAAGGGAACTGATGGCTTCCAATACCTAATTTACAAACAGAAGACCTAATTCTTGAATATGTCGCTCTCTGTTTACCACTGTTCTCACCACGGGTCCAAAATCACAAAAATGAACATCATTCTCAGCTCTTCTGTATTCCAGGGAGATGATCAGAGCAACATTTAGAAAGAAACACACAAAACAGAGACAAGTGACAGACAGAGAACATGCGGGACACATCGCTTGGAGTGAAGTGCAAGCACTGTCAAAGATCTGCTTTCATCTACCAGTGAGTACTAGTAGTTTTCTGATGATGAGTCTTCAGGTACCTGCTGGCATTCAGCTCTTTGATGCACAAAATGTGTCTGCGCACATATTTTTATTAAGTGAGATGACATTGGACAGACATGCTTTCATAAAACCATAAGAGAGGTTTATCTGAGGCTCTGCAGGTATTAGCAGGTCTAGCTGTCAAAAGAAACGTGTCCATTTGTTTAATTCCCTCCCCTCTTGCCCCTGCACTGACCATGGCACACCCTGTGAGCTAAGGGTTAGCACACTTACTTGGAAAGAAGAATGACACAATTCTGCGCCCTCCGGCCATCAATCACAGAGAGCTCTTTCACCTTTCGTGTGGAGAGGTAAAGGTCTTCTGTTGAGCCCATTTCTTTCTGCATGTATTTCAAAAGGAGGGAAACCAATCAGTATTATGTTTCTCACCCAAGACTGATAGCTTTAGCTGAGTGTAATGAACAAACCCATCCCAACCTAGAAAAATCCACCCACATGGTAAGAAAAGGAGACGAGAAGGGTAGAAAGCATGTAGGTACATCCTATATTACTAGACAAACAGAAATAACTCATTAATACCTATGAGATCATCTTTCATGCCAAATACTGGACCGAATTCTGACCTATTAGACACACTCTACCAATAGTTATGTGATTATGCAAATGTGAAAAACTGGTATGACAGGAAAATCAGGCACTTTATGATAAAGCCCACTGGTGTCACAGCATATCCTTCAGTGGATGCACCTCCTGCAGGGGTTACTCAACATTCTTGAAGATTGCAGCACAATCAGTAAAAATCCTTCTGTCATCTCTTAAGGTTGCCATTGGACCTGATCAATCAGAGATGCAAAGAGTAGGGCATGATGGTGTTTATCGTACTAAATGGTCAAAATCTACATCTAAACTATCTTCTCTTTTAAAAACTAATACGTTTAATCGTACAAAAGTATTTTCCAAAGTTCTCTGTACATCCCCATTGCTGTTTTCATCACCTGAAAGAAACCCTAGAAAATACTGTCCAGAATGTTTGTCACAGCACAGAGAGATAAAATATTTGCAAACTCAGTCTGACCATCCAGAAGCCTCTTTCTGTCTCCTTGTCCTGTCTACACATGAGAGTTATAGTATTTGTTTCACTTCCAGAGATTGTCTTTCTATAGTTACTTTTCAGTATCTTTTAACACCATTCCTTAAAGGGCAGTAGAGGTAATGATAAAAGGTGTTGATTCTCAATAATAGCACTGTAGTTACCAACAGAGAAGAGGGAATTGCAAACAAGAGTTTTTATTTTCCCAGCAAAGTGTTGCTGGAACATTTTCAAAAATTCCTTTCCATGATATCCATATTCTCAGGCCTTGAGATTTTGAGATTTACTAGTATAATCTAGCTTTGAATGCACCTGTCAAAAAAGCAACTTGACTTTTTTTTTAGTATATAACAGCAAGCATGCCGAGTCAGATCAAAAGGCCCAAGTACCCCAGCATCCTGTTCCTGAGACTTGCCAACAGCAGATACCCAGGGAAATGTGTTAGATTATGGCAAGCATACGCTGGTGCTTCCCAGAATTCATTCTCAGGACTCAAGGTTCTGCAACTCAAGGCTAACTTATATCAGCATGACTAATCCAAGAGATTTTGACACCCAAGTATTTGAGTGTTTAATGTAAATCACAGATTCATATTGCTAGTTATCATTTCAGCTATTGTTATAGTCAGCTACAAAGAATCCGTGTTGCTCGTGGATATACAAGCCACGTCCAGATGTGCTGCAGTGAGCCACCACCAATACCAAGTGGCATTTATAAGCAGGTACAATGCACAGCTGAGGCCATGCACACGGTAGTTCTGCTGGATGTGCCCAAAGTGCCTGGCTTGGCAGAAAAAAATTGCAATGTTACTTGATACATCGAGTAGTGTTTCCAAACAAAGGAAAAATTGGCATTGGGTAAATTCATTGTTTCTGAGAGAATAACTATCAATGCCAAAAAGCAGAGCACCCCTGGTATAATCTGGCATGTAGAGATTTTGAAGTTTTCCTGAGTTTTCTGAGTTTGTGGGGAGGAAGACAGGGGAAGGTGGAGATGGGCAGCTGTTGAAGGGAAGAATGGTACTTGTTGGTCAGTGCTCTTGGTTTCAGAGTTTCACTGATCCTCACTAGCTAATGTTGGCACACAAATACACCTGGATAGTGATAACCAGCACCCATCCCAAGGGAAAAAAAAAGGTCAGCATTTGGCTGTGTATGTGGGGTGGGGGTTTAGTCAGCTTCTCTTAAAGCCATGCGACATAGATCGGTACAATAGTCTACATGCCATTTCCAATTCCCCAACCCACAAGCTTCAACAAATAACTTGAACTATTCAGACACAGCCTACTTCTTGGTCATAAGGAGTGGGCTAGTTTCATCTAAAAATATATTCTCTTAAACTCATATTGAGGAGATATTTATAGATACTCGGAGTTAGGTGTAAGCAAAAGCAGATGAAGCCTCAGGTTTTACCAAAGGCAGATTCCAAGCTTAGATGAAGGAAAACAGATTGCATATGCACTGTCCACATTTTCTCAGACACCCAAGAAGCTGAGCAAGAGGGCAGTGGTGACTAGCTTTTGTGAGAGAGGCCAAGCCCTGAAAGCAAAAACAGTTGGAGCTGTTGCCAACCTGACAGACAAGATGCCTAAGTTTTATCCCATCATTCTTTATCAACTTTCCATCTGGAATAATATTATGTTATGTGCTTCAAAGAGTATTTCATGGTTGATATTTTAATTGCAAATTCAAAAATCAACTAAAATTTCAGTGCTGGAATGACTATACATGTTCATCTTATTGCTGTTTTGTTTCAAATAGAGTTTGATTTTTGTAGACTGAAGAACTTGTGGTCTGGTACCATGTCAGAATCCTAGGTTCTAGTAATTATCAGTACTTTATCAGAACTATTTCAACCATATTGACTTCTTTCTTGGTGTGTTGCCACGGTAAAAGGCCCAGAGCCATGTATTAGGTTCCCCCAGTGGCAGAAATCCTGACTAGACTTTCTGAATACACTTCCCTGAGCACTTACGGTGAGAACTACTTTCTTCTGAAGCCTCTAGAGACACTTGTGATATCTGAACAATTCTCTTTCCATAACATTGCTCTTACCAAAATTATTGCCAAGAATTTTGCTTAAGATGCTGAATAAGTTGAGCGGTATCCAGTTTAAAGACATATGGGAAATCCAATATCTCTACTTATCTAAACACCATTTTAGTCTTTCACTGAATTTTGCAAGGGCTTCATCAGGCTGAAATGCAACTTTTCTCCATTCTAACCCTTCTGTTCCTCAGATGGCACAAATCCTTCTGCCAAGCCAAAGTCCCCAGTTCTACACAAAGAAATATTTCCTTTATCGGAGAGTCTGTGGCTAGTGAATACATCTGAAGACTTCAGTACTGTCCAAAGCAGATGGACCACAGATGGGAATAACAGGAGCGAAGGCTCCCTGAGAGCACCTTTTCTTCTCCACTAGAGAGACAAATACTTTGGTTAAGGAAGAGTTCACATTCACATTCTTCTTTGTCTCTGGCCTTTTTCCCTCAGGATCATCAAAAAAGGGGATACAGATACCAGCAGAAATGATAGTGAGATTATAACTAAGTAAAAGAACAGGAACTACTTCCTACTCTAGAGCTAATACAACTAAAGGAGGTGTTTGTACCACCTTCCCCACCCAGGAGACAGAGTGCAAGGGCATATGAAAGAGTAGCATGAGAGGAGTCACGACCCCATAATGTCATGGTGTGGGACTTCACACACACTGCAAGAGGATCAGGAGGCAGACAATGATACTCACCTGCTTACAGGAGGAGGGGTTAGTTAGCAGGTCCTATGCAGGCAGCAGTCGCAAATAACGAAGAAGAAAACATGCCAAAAATTAGTCACAGGGAAAGATATCAAGTTTAACAAGGCAGCTGAATTTAGACACACACTGTTTTCTAAGAGCATAAAATGCTTAGCAAGTAATACTGGCCCAGATGGTTCAAAGGTATTTCAGCATTCCTTTGCATATTTTAAATCAGCAGATGTTGGGGACCTAAGAGTTTTAGGTATTTTCTGAAAATAATAATTTTAGTCTCCAAGGCATAAATCTCTTAGATCTTGAAATATTAACTAGGATAATGCTTAAATACCTTTACAAATCTAGTCCAGAGCCCTACTGAAAGGACTGCCAAGGTTAAAACTTGAAGGTCAGTTCTCCTCTCCTAATGCACAGGCACAGTTTGCAGTTATTAACAAGTATGACAAGTAAAAACTTGTTTCAATGGCACTAACAACTTCTAGCCAAGTATTTTGAAAGGACTCTGCAACCGCCAAGGAAGCCTTACAACGCTGCTGGGTGACAAACACCAAATATTTCACAACATATTCTGTACTCCAGGAAAACACCAGATATACTGAATCCAAAGGTCAGTATAGGTTGGAGCAACTCAAAAGACAAGAATTCTTGGTCCAGCATTCTGTACACTGCACAATTCTGTTTTTCCTCACAGGCACCAAAAACAATAAACTAGGCTTGAGAGAGGAGAAGAGACTCTTTGTCCTTAAAGAAAATGAAGAAAAAAAGAAAAGCTGGTTAATGTAAATGAAATCAGAAAAAAATATGAAGATCATGTTAATAACAGCAAAGAAAGAAATATCTTTATCTCTACTCATTCAATATTTCAGATGCGAAAGGGCAGGTCTTTGCATTAACCGTTTTTTTTACAGACATTTGGACGAAGTTTAAAAGTCACAAACCTAGGGTGAACACTTGGTCAGAGTGAAGTATTTCCAAAAGTAAAAGAGGAGAAAAGACTGAATGTGAACTGGATAAATTCTTGTAAGTTTTTAATTCAAAAGCAATTCTGGTCGCCTGGTCTTTTTTTTTTTTTTTTTTTTTTTTTTTAAAAAGAAGAAAAGAAAATTTATGAGGACTTGAAGATTGAAAGCCAATTCACACTGGAGTAGGTATGGATGAGAAAGAAAGTATTATGATGGAATATTTAAGGGAAAAGAAAAAAAAACCAACCCACCAATGGAAAAACCTTAACCAAAGCTGGAAGGGCAGCAACATATCTAACTACACAGAAATGGGAGTAGCTTACATAACTGTTACTCTGGTATCTAGAGCCACTGTCATAAAGTGTGTTTAATGAGCATGGAAGAGTACTGTTCTGAGATCCATGGAGGTCGCTCTGAGATGATGGCTCCATTCCAGTGGGCAGGGGTAAGGGTCAGGTTAGTTTATGGTTGAATAGGTCAGACTGCTTTTCAGTTATTGGTAGCATAGCCATAAATTTTATGATTCTAACTGAGACTCGTCAGACCAGGACAGCTTTGGCTTTGGATTTTGGGGCCAAAAGGAAGCAAGGCTTTGCAAGGTCACTTCTAGTGAGGAAGCTGCAATGTTTGCATCTGAAGCATTGGAATGGAACTTTGATGCTGCAGTGGCTACTCATGTGCACAGGTGACAGTCTGGCTACTTATGAGACAACTGAGAGCTCGCCACCACAGCTAAGCTGTTGGCACAGGGTCTAAATCCAATCTTGTGACACCGCTGAAGTTTCATGTGCCTTTCATCCCCTCTATGAACTAAGATCTTGTTTCAAGGAATGGGATTCACAGAAAGAGAGGGACCCACTGAAACAGCAACAGCTATTTGCAGGAGCAGAATAAGAAATTAAATTTCATCATGCAACAGGTAAAATCATATTCTTCACAGTTCAAGTGGGGATGCTTATCTATTTGGCTGTGAGCTAGTAAATTAGAAAAGTTATTCATTATGCTTATTGGATTAGACAGAAAAATGAAAGAGAGAAGGGAATAGATGGGAAGTCCAAAGACAAGGGGTTGGTTTGTTAATTTTAAGGTGCTGAATAAGTTAATGAAATAGTCATCATCACTGTAAGGCATAATCATAAAAGTTGTTTACGGCAATCAGGTCTGTGTCTTTTC
This sequence comes from Pseudotriccus pelzelni, assembly GCA_035584735.1. Classification (NCBI taxonomy): domain Eukaryota; kingdom Metazoa; phylum Chordata; class Aves; order Passeriformes; family Tyrannidae; genus Pseudotriccus; species Pseudotriccus pelzelni. The sequence continues at coordinate 29,737,792 of JAWMRA010000113.1, forward strand.
CTAAAACTTCAAAGCAATGATCCAGTTCTGCAGCGTATAAGGGACTGAACATATTCCAACAGCAAAGGAAAGCTGGGGGAGTTCAGGGAGTGCAAGTACAATCCCTCTGCTGCTAAATCTCATTCAGCGGAGATAGACAGACTGAGGTGACTTGCTTTCCAAGAATTAGAGGAGGGAAAAAAGACATTGTAATAAATGGCCACTTTTAAAGTATGCTGTTTGGGTTATAATTTGTTATTCAGACAGTTTCTGTCACCTAGCCAGTTGGGTCAGTTGGCTGTTTTAGAAGAAATAGACAAAATGAAATTTTGTCAGCTAATTCAGGTGTCTTGCTCAGCACTCAGGCAACTACAGTCTTTTTCTCTAGATGAATGGGAGAAAGATTGATATGCAAATATAAATATCAAGCTCAGGAGGTTTTGGAAGGCAGTGGCTATTAAGATTAAACAGAGATTCAACCTGCTGGAGAGCTGCCATTAGTGTGAAGTATGTCAATAAGAGAAGGTTATACTTTGCCCTGTATGTCTCCCCACTTCTTTTGGTCTTCTGATTTTTTTGAACAGTGGCAAAGTATCAAATGATACAGCCTGACTGTAGGTGGACAAGGGCCCAGATGTGTCATGTGTTCTTTTCTCCTCCAAAAATTCAAGGAAGACAAGGTATGGAAGAGTTCACCCCTACCTGGTGTCTCTGATACGCGGAGAACATCTTTTCAAAATCTTCTAGATCCAGCACCTTGAATGCCTTTAAATCATCAATCTCATTCCATATTGTGCCATGGATCCTCTCCTAAAAGAAAAGGTTATATTTTAACGAGATAGCAAAAACTTTTAGCTAAGAACATCCAATCCCATTTAGATAGATCATACTCTTGTGTTCAGTCATCATATTCCTATGTACTACTCCTGTCGTTTTAGAGGGCACACTTTGTTTCAAGAGTCAAAGGAGAGAAAAAATACTGACTTTGTTTGTTTGTTTGTTTTTAAACATACTATTTTGTATTTTTCATCACAGCAAGCCTCTGATGAAAAGGCACATTCCAAGACTAGCAGACTACATCTCAAGCATTATCCACGATCCCACAGCATACTTCCTTTAAATAAGAGTGGCCATCTGTCTAACACAAGGATTGTGGTCATGCTGAAAGAAGTGTTACCAACAGGAGGAAAGAACTTAGGAAAGACACTGATGCATGACAATCCCCAGACACATCTTCCCTCTTGCAATTTTGCCAGGTTTTGTTATAAAGCCCAAAGGGTGCATGGTTTTCATTCTTCCTGCCTGGGAAAGTAGTTTAAATTTTTATTTTATTTTATTTTACTTTTAAGGCTCTGAGCCTTTGAGGTCTAATTGTTTCCTATCATATAAACTCCCTCGTCTACATGAGGTCTTTGTCAACTCAGATAGACACAGACTATACCCAGATCTCTGAAGCATCATCATCTACACTAACTGGAAATGTTTACAACCCTTGTGATGATACATTATCCTGAATGCCAGGGAATCCTAGCTGTCTGGCAGATGATTAGCATGGAGTGAGACAGGCACAGACTTCTCCTACTTTCCTGTCCAGCAACCTCAGACAAAATAGGTTCTCTTAGTACATGAATTGGCTAACCAGCAGTCATCCTAAACTAGATCAAGGTCTTGGGTCTCCTGCTGACATTCTCAGGACAGATACCCTTGCTGGCAAAGGACACAAAGATTGAACTACCTTCTCCTTCCTACTGACTGTTAAGGTGCATGTTGTGTGGAACAAGCCTTGGGCAACTGCCCATTTAGAAAAGGAAAGCTTGCTCTTCACACCTGACACCACTATCTATCAGTTCATTTAGGTAATGAGGTGTACATTTATTGTATTTTAATAAAAAATAAGGAAGTCATTGATTAGAAGAAAAAAGAAATGGATAGAAGGGATTTTTAAAAAAGACCTAAGCAAACCCCAGGAGATGAAGAGCTGGAAGAACACTGATGCAGAGAAAGCCAGAACAGCAAGCAACAGCAATGAAACCCTCACACAGGCTCCAGCTCAGAAGTACCTGACCTGTACCTTCACAGCAAAGTGCATTAACACTTAATTATCAGAACTAATTAGGAACAGGCTCTACTTCCCATTCAGAGCTATCAAAGGAATGAGGGAAATGTGGTAAGCCACAAGGCTCAAGGAGCAAGGAAAAAAACTGATGGGAGGATAAAATGAAGGGGAAATAAAAGTGTGAAGTGTTCTGGAGGAAATTCCTGGCAGGCCAGACACTGTGGAGAAAAACCAACACCCTCTCTCCAGAGATGGCCTGTGAATGCCTGAAGGCAAGGAGGGGTGTCTGCAGTGCTATTTACAATAAAAGCACATCCTAGATGGGAGCAGCACCCATCCCTGAGCAAGCTCACCAACATCACTGTATCATCCCTCACAATCAGTGTGGCTCTTCTTTCCATAATGGGACAAATATCATGACCCTGTGACTGTAACATGGCAAACAAATTTGTGAGGCTCATCTCAGCCAAAGGAATAGGAGACAAAGTTAATGTTCATTTTATCCTAACCCTGAGCTCTGGTTCTGCCAGTCTTAGCCAGAAGCATTCAGACAGAGTGATCATTCTCATTCAATTTCCAGGCTGGCTTTATAAACTATGAATCCTAAGGGATGTATTTGAACAGCAGAGCAGTTCTCCCACTGCCTCACTGTTTCAGATTGTCCCATCAAGCACTGAATTGGAAGAATATTTCTTGACAGGAGCCAACGGACATGACTTCAGGAGCAGTCCTTGGAGTTATCATTGGGATAGAGCCCTGAGGAAGCCAAAAAGCTGTATTCGGTGTTTGGCACAGGTTGGATGTGACCCTAGAGACAGCTATTCACTAGAGTTTTGCACATCTACCTGTCCAGCTGGAAAACTCTCTATAGGAGTGAAGTTTCCTCATTAACGGCAAGAACAGTGAAAATGCGCTACAGAACAGTCTAGTCTGAATGAATTGCAGAGGTGCCAGAACAGGAAGTTCCGAGACTCAGAATGGGATTGCAGAGAGTAGTTCTTGTCCATACTTTCCAAGGAAAACAACCCAATCAAAATTATCCTAATTTGAATTCAGATTCATTTTAGAACCCAAGTTGAATCTGGTTCTCTACAGGATGGTATGTATGCTACTTGTAGCAGAGAGAGAGATTCCAAAGCAGCACACATTGCAATGGCGTGCACAAAAAGAACTTGGACCAAAGCAATACAATTTTAGTGTTAATCCAGTCAAAGAAAAATCAAAGCAGGCAGAGGTATAAACATCCTTTGTTACACAAAGCACCTCCAATGGAGCTGTTCCTTCTATTTCTACCATCAGCTCTGAAAACTTTCACATTGCTACCAGATAATTTCCTACACTGAGCTCTTGATACACAGTTACAGATTAACTGGCTGATAGTTCCTTGTCATCAGCCAGAGAAGACTGAGCATTTAAGAGAAACAGACCTGCATCATGTGGTTGCTATGATAAATGATTCCTTCAGCACCATAAAAAAATACTTATGGTCCCCAAATACCAATTTAAAAATAAATTCTTTATTATTTCTTTTTTTTTTAATCTCTGTCCTTAAAAAGATAAAATAGAAGCTAAAAAAAGACAGCAGTCACTTCATCTGTAACATGCTTTTCTTTCCATCTTATTTATTTATTCATTCATTCATTTACAAATCTTCCAAGATCTGTGGTTCCTCTGTTTTGGAAAGTCTTGGCCTGCCTTGAGAAGCAAATCCTATGAAATACATTTCCCAATATCCTCTAGCAAAATGGTACTACACACAAAGGCAGGAAACATCTTATTATCAGAACAAGTATTGAGAAGGCATTTGCTCCATCAAGCTAAGTTTTTGGTATGTTACATTTAACAATTCGCTTGCTGTAGCTGCAACAGTTACATCATTCCACCTTTATAATGAATCCCAGTTTGCTGAGACCAACCAAGATTAGAGAATGACAGCATTTCATGGAGCTACGAGTCATATCAAGTTGTCCTCTGCTACATCTAATAGATGATTTTATCTACCCTGAAAGACATAAATAATGATATTCTGGAAGCCAACAAAGAACATCATGCCTCAATAACCTCACAGCATGAGTGAAAATTTACAGTACTTTCATTTGACCTGCAGGTCCAGAGAAACCATGGGAACAATAAGTGTCTTGTGAATACTGGAGCAGGCAGTCCTGTTTACTAATAGGTTAATATTTGGAGAATATTAACCAGAAAAGTGGAAGCAACTTAAAATTTTAATTCAGAAGTCCATTAAGAAGTGATATAAAGAAGTGATATAAACACAATGTCTTTTCCAAACTTTCTCTTGATATCACATCCTTTCTTGAGTATAAGAAAAATCCACTTTGAGCAAAAACTGTATTTCTGGCCTGTTTGTTAATTAAGAAAGCTGTTTTATCTCATTGTAGGACTAAGCACCACCACAGCTATTATGAGTAGTTTCACACCGAGAATTTGTAGAACTCTTTCCATTAATTCTAAATCTATGGCAGCAGCCCTGCATCACTCTTTGCTATGATACTCAGGCTGCTTTTAGGAAGAAAGTTCCAGAAATTAAAATCATAAATAACATTACAGAAACATTTTAAAAATAAAAAAAAGTAGTGTCAAAATGAACATTTCTATTTGTGTGACTGGTTGTTTTGGATTTTTAGAGGTTTGTGTGTGTGCACTTTGGGCTTCTGAAAAAGTCCTATATGCTATGTAGAAGAAAAATCCTTCTTCTGAGACTATTTCAGTCAGGTCTATTTAGGGGTGGCTAAAGAAAGCCTCCCTAAGATCACTGACAGGAGTAATCACCAGCCTGACTCTTAATGGGAAGCTGCTTCTCCAGGCATGAGATAACAAACAAAGCAGTTGAAGGTTGGACTGGTTTGCCCTGAGAACATCAAATCTATATGTTTATACTTAACAAATAGGGAATTATTAATCCGTACTTCCAGCATGCTTGAAATCAGTCCATCATTTGGATAAACCATAAATGTCTGGTCCCTGATTGACCTTGAGTGTTGTGTAAAATTCAGAGAGAGAGAGAGCATGGCTGCCCAGAAACAAAGAAAGGAATCTTTCCAGGATATTACAGTGGTTACATTGCAATATCTTTTTCTTAAAAAACTGAGATCCTTGGCACTAGCACTATTGCAGTGCTGTATGAATGGAATTCACAGACGATGCTACAGTGCTGTATGAATGGAGCTGTGGTGTGGAAGGGCTTCATCGGAATTCAGCCAATCCACTCATCTAAATGGCTTTGCCACTGATCATCAGCTCACATCAAAGCTAGTAAAAAATCCTTAATTCTCAATGGAAATTAGTGGGTTGGTGGAGTTTCCTTGTTAGAAGCACGGATACTTTCCAGTCAAACTTTTTCTTGTGGTGCCCACGGGAACTGTGGACAATCTGTTATTGTCAACTGCTAGGAATCTGACTATATTTGATCTTTCTTCTAACACCCAACAGCTCAGTTCTTTCCTTCCAAAGACAAAATCAGCACTGGGAAAAAAGGTGTCATATGACTTGCCCTGGAGAACTGCCTTGGTTCCGCTACTGAGAAAGTACATTGCAAACAAATCCCTCTCAGCCAGTCCTGTCCGCACTGCTCTTGGCCTCTGTTGGCTTTCTCTCGCTCCCTTGAGGCAGGCTGCACGGACAAAGAGGAGTTTGCTCTCATGGGGGCTGCCTTAATCCTGGCATCATTTTCATACTTACTTGAGAAACCTTAGGAGAGAGACTCTGTACAAACTACTTTGAGAAGAGTGGTCTAAACAGTATGCAGAGATACCTAAGAGCTGAATAACGTATTTGACCTTGTTGCAGCCCTAAATTTGATTGCAGCTGTTTCCAACACTGTGTCCCCTCACCTTGCTGTGTTCCATGGTGCCTGCACTCTTTGCTAACTAGGGGTGTCTTTTAAAATACAGAAATGTAAACATAGTGTTAATGTATTCATTCTTTAAAGTCTGTCTACTCTGACAGTTCAGGAGAGCATCACAAAAATGCTACAAAGGTAAAAAAAAGGCATGATGAGGGCATCCAACCTACCCATGAACTTTGCGTTCAGAGGATTCATATCCCTGTGAACAGAAAGAAAGGGCCTGATACGGAGCAGGGCATCAAGGATAACTGATGAAGATGACCAAACTATATATGCTTCTCCAGCAGTCAGTGAAAATTAAATGATTCCACAACAATGTGCAATCCAAGTAACAAGGTCAGCCACCTGTGTCAGCACCACAGCCTCTGCTGTTCGCAGAAACCTTACTATGTCAAAACGCTAGCACTGGTAGACATCCCAAAATGAAGGCCCCACCCTTTTATGCCCCTTTTCCCAACTATTTTGCCTTCCTCAAAATAGTGTCTTTTAGCCACTCACCACCCAGGTCTTCAATTTTATTAGCACAGCTGCCTTCACTCTTATCCAGAGGGCAGGATAACCCTACGGTTACTGTACACTAAACAGAAACACCTGTGACTCTCTCTTTTTCATATAAATTCATATATATACATATATTAGTTATTATTTCTTTTCTTCAGAGCACTAAGTCCCATGTTCTGCAAAGGAAAATAAATCCTCAGCCTTACATTCTCTCCCACACCCCCCACGTGGCCTTGATAGACAAGCACAGACGGTGCAGCAAATATTTCACTTCACTTTATTTTAAAGAAAAGGAGAGAGGGGGAGAGAGAATTCTTGTGGCATTCCAGAGGTCCCTGGACACTCATTCCAAATGCCAGAGTTGGGCCCTGGGTGAGTTTCAGTCTAAAAGAGAACCTGGGTTTCTAGGCAGCTATCCAAACTCAACACAGACACTTTTTTTTCTTTCTAAATCAGTTAAAAAAATTAAGACCTAAAGAGAAGGGGAAGGGAAAAAAAAAGAAAAAAGGAGAGAGAGAGAGAGAGGAGGAAGAGAGAGAAGTCAAGGGGAAGGAGATGCAACCAAGGTAGAAGAAAATGAGTGCAACAGGAAGAATCCAAGTCCTCTGTTCGGTTTTTGTCAATTCAGAGTTTTATCCCCAAGAGGCAGAGTTCTATCCATGCAAGGAGAAAGGCAGCTTCCCTCATGACCATGAACAGATGGCGAAGTGAATCAGGCCACCTTTGTCTCCTTGGTGATGGCTCCTGCCAGGGTAGAGACGGTTGGTTTTGCAGCTGGTTCTCACCATGTTTTTGCCCACATTGGCTCTGGTCATCCTCTTCCCTGGCGCACACGTGAGGGCAGCTCTGGCACAACAGTCCTGGGGGTGTCCAGCTCTGGCTTATGTATTCAGCCCCACTCCAGCTTTGCTTAACCAATAGCATGGCCAGATCCACTGCAGCTCAATCTGCCCAGCGCCTTGGTCGCCACGGGAGACAAACTGCACTGCTGGAGAACTGGGCAGACTTCCTCAAGACAATTAATGACACCTACTGACCTCAGCCCACAGAAAGCCACAATATCACTTGTTTCCATCACTTGCATTCATGGCATTAATCAACACAGAAGTTTAATTAGAAAGTCAGTTAACTGCTAAGGGTACTGCAGTTTCTTACCTCACTCAGCTTAGCCCAGTTGAAGGATTTCAGTGGGTGTGAAGGTTGTGGGATAGATTTCTTCTTCAGACTGATGCCACTAGTGCTGAAAGAGGTTGTTGAAGGGGGTGGCACTCCCATGCTGAAGAAAGGTGGTGCTCCTGGTGGAGGAGGAGGTGCTCCTGGTGGAGGAGGAGGTCCTCCTGGAGGAGGTGGTGGAGCAGGAGGAGGCGGACAGCTGGAGAAAGGCAGAGGAGGTGGCAGTGGTGGCAAATTCTCAGACATGTGAGAAGAGGACAAAGCTAATGGGCCACCTGGAGGTGGGGGTGGTGGGGGTGGGAAGGAAATGTTGCCCCCTTGCTGGAAAATAATAAAATAAAAAAAAAAACAGAGAAAAAGAAAGCAGTTTAAAAGGCACAATAACTCCATGTTGTCAGCTGATATGATTTTATTACGAGTCTCAAAATATTTGATGTTTTCTTTAAAGACTCCTGCACTCAAAGCCATGCAATAAAGGGAGGAATCTCAGCTTTCATTTAAGAGAAAGTTTCAAGCCCTTGAAGTTGAGGAGAAGAGCTTGAAAAAAGGAACCATAAATGGCTCAGAAAAACAGAAAGCCAGTAAAAGAAGCCAAAATGTATTATTTTCTCCTTATGTATGAAAAAGAGAAAAGTTCAATCTTATGAACTTATGAACTTCTGGGTTTAAAAGCTAAGGGTTTGAAATACTGAATACTTGTCATTAGGCCCCACTAATGCAAAGCGGGAGAGGGGAGGAGGGAATGAATCTACTTTCTGCAGCATCTGACTTCTCAGGGCTGTGTTCTGGTGAGTTGTGGCTCAGGTACACTACTGCGAGGTTTCTCTCTATTCCACTGAATTAAAAGCCAGGGCCACCCCACTCAGGAGTAAAAATTATTGCTGAAGGAGGACATGTGTGCCTCAGAAGCTCCTACATGGAAGGTGGCTGAGGAGAAGGAATGGAGCAGCCCATGCATTAACCATTCTCCACCACCAGCTCAGGGATATAGGTCTTAGCCAAAAGCTGAGCAGCTTCTACATATTCTTTATTGTGACCATGGAAGTGTTCACTCACAATATGCTTTTGTTCATCATTCACTAGTTAACAGGCTTTAAAACAAGGGTGGGGAAGACTCCCAGTCTCATACCGAGAACTCATTAAGTTGAGCCACCAGGTCATTCATCTGGTCCCGGGTCTGGCGCAGCTCCAAAGATTCCTTCTGCAGCTTGTCCTTCATTTTGTTCAGTGTCTTCATCATTTCATCTTTCTCCTGCGTCTTTGTTTCACATTCCCGCTCCTTCTTCTCTAGCCTGCTCATCAGCTCGGCATGGTCTAGGAGGAACACACAAGTGGGACTGATGAAATGAAGCTCACAAACAGTCCCTGAAGAGATGCTGGTTATGATGAAATAAAGCTGACAAATCTGTCAGTTCAACTGGGGATGTATAATGAAAGCAGGAAAAAGAAAACAGAGTCTGACTGCCTTGACAGTGACCTTCAGTGATCAAGACAGCAATGTCCAAGTTTCAGTTAGACTGTACAATCAATACACATGAGGACTAGGAGAACTCCCATCCTACGAAACACATAAACTGATCACCATAAGACAAAATGTACATGAGGGAACAAAGCAGGGTTCGTCTGCAAAAGGAAAAGTTGTGCCCAGCTTTGCTGCTCACTGTTCTGTGTATGAACTGGGGTCAGTCTTGCCTCCTCTTTTTCCTACCCAAGCACAGAGGACGCACTCACCTTTCCGGAACTTCTCTGCCTGATCCCTCCACTGCTTGACTTCATTTTCGTTCACCAGCCTGAAAGATGAAATCAGATCATTTAAACTTGTTCTGAGCTACCCAAGCCAAAAGGCAAGTGGCCATTATGTGTGGTTTTCAGCAAAAATCAACCTGGCAAATGTACATGTTTACACAGGATCGTGCCAGTGGTCAGTCTGGATCCAGATTTTGATCCTTATCCAACAGCTAATATAAATGTGATGGCTTGTTGCTCCAAATCATTAAAATGGATAAAGGAATGCCTGGGGAAAAATCCCAATACATTCCTGTCTTCAGGTAATACTCAAAGTGACAAGTCTACTTATTTTTAAAGAGAGAAGTCATCACTAAAATAATCATAGCTGCTATGGGTCACAAATTACCCCAGCCTTAATGTGAGACCACATTGCCATTGTTTTTTCTACTTTCTCCAGTTCTATTTTTTTTCTTTCTTCCAAGGAGGGAGGATGCTTATCTATTGGGTAATACATCAGTAACAAGGCAATTCTCATATCTCATACTGGCACAGCTATTTCCTATTACTGACAGAAAATATGCAGGGCATGCTGGGGATTGATTAGATATGCAGAATGAGGAGTAGCTATAAAAGTAGAATGGGAAGATCGGGCATGAGATCTATAATGAAGTCTGATATCCAAAGGTACAGAAAGAAATCAGCACCAGTGTATTTTTCCATGATGAGAAATCAGTTTCAATTTTGGCTCCTGCCTGTAACAAGAGGGATTTTTGTCAGATTTTTAGTACAAGAGAATCTGGGTTCATATAGGGCTTATGTTCTCTAAAATGCTCTTTTCAATGGATAATTCGGGAGGGTAATGGGCCATGAATTACCTGCAGAGGAAGTTGGATGGAATGAAGAGTCCAAAAGTTTGGCTAAAAAAGGACTGAGAACAGGGAAGTTGAGATGAGAGCCAGCTCATGTAGCTAGACTTCTCAAATGATGTATCCTATGGGAAAAAATAATGGTAGTGCCCTCAGCCAAGTCTGTGGGTGAGAGCAAGCAGACAGTTTACGAAAAGGTAAGAGGTTTTGTGTGCTAGGTGGGGGCTGCTTTCCACTATTTTCAATCTTTCTAAACTACACGCTCATTAGTGAGGAACGAGATCAAAATATAGATGACGATGTTATTTTATTGTTTTTAATATCAAGGAAAACTTTCAAGAACATTTGGAATGAAAAAAGGCACATGAGGAAGCCTCGCTATGAAATTGTATTTTTTATTGCTCTTCTAACCAGCATAGTATTTAATAGAAATTAGAAGTCAAAGGTAAGGAGTCTGCTAGAAAATACTGCCAAGTTAAGATGTCACTAGAAGGAAACTATTTAGAAGGCTAATGAGAACAATGTAAGTTAATGCGGTAAGTTAAAATAAACTCTTCACGTGTGATATTCTATTTATTAAGAATCTGCATACGTCTCATATACCTGCATAACAGAAATAGACAATAATGCAGCTTACATTTTAATGATATTTTTGACATTGAAGTTTTCCAATGGAGCTATATCTGGATCATCTCCTCGTTCATCCTGAAGAACAATTTGTTGGAGTATTCTGTCCAACAGCTGCCACTGCTGGAAGTTTCCTCCATTCCTCTTATCTGTATGGAAAAAGATCAAACTATGAGAACTTCCAATTCCATGCCAAAGTGCACAGACCTGCCAACAAACTGGCATTCTTTTCTTTCCACCTTCCATCTCAATCCCATATGTAATAAATAACAGAACACAAAGCCTAACTCTGAACTGTCGCTAGTAGATTATTTACAAACACCTGACATATTTTAACAGCACATAACAGGCATGGGCCACTTGGTGCCTGATTTGCACATTCAGGCTGTGCAACCCTTTTGACAGATTAGCTCTAACTTGCACTTTAACCTCTAGAAATGTGATTTCTCTGTGATAGCCATTACTCAGTATTTTCTGGGGCTTGATGTCGGGTTTTTTGTGGGTTTTTTTTTTTGGTAACTAGGTAACATCATGATCAGGCACTGTAAAAAAACAGTCAGATGTTCTATCTGCATGCTTGGTTATCTACAGGTCAACAAAACTCAAATGGCATAAAAAATCCATACAAATATGACCAAATAGTGTGGAGATAAAGACAGAAATTGAACTCAAGGGACTGATCCCATGAATATCAAAACAGAAGAGCCAGAGCAATATGGAGTTTACCTCAGCTTACTAAGTTCCATAACCTAGATCTTTAGATTTTTTACAACCGCACCAGTTTGCCACTAAAAAATCCAGTCAATACGTAAATGTATTTTTTGTGCTGGCTTAAGGAGTAATTATCAAACCACTGAGACAAAGAACTGTTTGAATTTGTGCATGGCAGTACTTAAATCTAATGAGAGCCTGAGAACATATCACATTATTCCGAAAACGACACAACAGTACATCTCCCTCATGTTCCCTGCTCAGTTTGACTGCTCAAATACAGATGAAAGTAGTGGAAGAACAGCACCAGCTACCTAACAGGATCAAGGCAGGCAGTTCTTTAGTGATCTTGCTATGCATTTGCTCAGCTGCTACACTCTGGAAGCATAACTGAAATATTTTATTACAGTTAACAAGAAGATTCCTATCACCTCTCTGAAAAAAAGTGCCAATATTATTTTTCATTTTGAGTTCAGGAGCTCTCCAGTGATGAATTGCCATGAGATAGCAGCCTGAAGACTTACTGTGGAATTTCCCAGTGACAGAACAGCTTTCAGTACCATATTGTTCATCAGAAAAATTCCTCAGTGCATTTTTTTAGTATTCAAAATGCTATCTATTTCTGGGAATTCCCTGATCTGGAGCACAAGGACTCTTTTTTAAAACTTCTAATTTAAAATCATTGAAAGCTCTGTCAGTGACTAACTGGAATGTCTCAGCTACTTAATTTTATTTGCAAGTGCAGAGGGGTCAAGCTGCTGCCTTAAATATTGCAACAAAAATCTGCTGGACCCAGTCAGTGTAAGATACCAATTTCATTAGCCACAGCCAAGTTCTGAATAGAAGACAAGGGCAGTGTGTGCCCTGCTGTCTGTGAACTTGTACCTACACCAAAGCTTCACCTAGTTCTTTGGAAATTTGTAAATGTACTCACATGGCATCTGCAAACAGTGCTGGAGGATGGACAACAAATAGGGATAGGCGTCTGTGTGCTTCAATCTCTTCTTGATCAACTCAAACATCTGAGAGGCACTTTTTGTATCAATGTGGATCTGAAGTGAGAAGAGAGAAAAACCTTCCACAGTGAAAGCCTGATTAACTGTGAAAGATCCAATCAACACAAAGGCATGCAAAGTCTCCTGCCATGTCCAGCTGCAGGTTCCAGTGAGGAGCATACACGTGGGTCTTGGAGACCACCATTGTCATCCCTATTCCAATATGGAAAAAGTCCCCAAAGTAAAGGGCTAGAAAGGTAGGAGGCATGCAAAGCCACCAAAAGCTGCTCTGAAGCAAGCAAAACATTTGGTTCCTAGAAAGTGCTGGCACAAACAGTAGAAGCTAATCAAGAAAGGGATAATTTTTCTGTGTCAGTGTCAGCAAGAGCTGTTCATGAAGAGGAGACTATAACTATTCTGGACCCTAGAGCTTCTGACTGATGCTAGAGGTTGTGGAAACTTGTTTTATGCTCATCATTAAAAAATCTGCCCATTATAAAATACCATTCCTCTCCACAGGCCCTTAGGTGACACTCTTAAGTAGAGTTTCCTGTAATCTTGGGAAAAGAGCCCACCCTTCACCCATACCCTGTAAAGGGGATGTGTGAGACTAGAGTGCAGCTGGATCATTAGGACTGAGAACCTGAATGCAGGCTTGAGAACCTCCTTCACTCCTGAACCTTCAGCCAAACAGAAGAAAGAAGTTTTTATCAAAGCTACTTGGCAGAAGTCCTGTGTGTGATCACTGTTTTCATTGTTCACACATCACAAACCTCCTCCCTGCTAACTGAGAAAGACTGAAAATAAGAACGTCAGCCTCTCTCAGCAACGAAGTAAAACATTATTTTCAGGGGGCACAAAGGCAAGTTGCATCAAACATCCAAACTGGATGTAAATTCAGCTTTGTTGATTTCAGGTACTCCAAAGAAAAGCTTACCAGGTCAAACCGCTTGGCAAGTTCCAGGTCGTCTTCATTTCTGACCATCTCAAAGAAATCTAAATGTCTAAGAGAAAACAGAAAAACAAAACAAAATTTGCTGACGTTCCTTGCATAATTGAGTCTTAAACTGTGTCATCACTGAAGCAGCAAGACCTCATTTTCAGCTAGAACACTTGGACACTGGCAAGAATTTCACACATGAAGTGTTTGCATAGGTATGCAAGGCAAGGAGGTCAGTGACAGGCCAAAAGAAATGGCTGGCACAAGTATACATGCTCTGTAACTCCCATGCTAAGTCACTGTATTGAGGCAAGGTGCTAAACATAAATGTAAGATAGGAAAGGGATATTCTATTTGTGATAAATGCAGTGCCTGCAGTGATAATACATTCCTAAAAGGTCCACACCATACTTGTTAACCAGATGCTAGACCATTAACAAGTTGTTTCTTTCAAACAGTGAACCCGAGATGCATTCAGTGGACCAGTTAAACAGAAGAGCTCATAACTGTCTCTATATGCTTACTGATAAGAACAGCAGCATACCTATGTCTAGATCTGGGGGGCCCGGTGAGTGACACATTTGAACATCTGGACTTCTCTTACACAGAGACCAGAGCACAGTAACTCATAGACTCAGAATCATAGAATCAACCAGGTTGGAAAGGACCTCTGATACAACACTGCCATGGTTACCAGACCATGGCACTCAGTGCCACATCCAGTCTCATCTTAAAAACCCCCAGGGACGGTGAATCCACCACCTCCCTAGGCAGCCCATTCCAGCGTCTGATAACTCCCTCTGTAAAAAATTTCTTCCTAATATCCAACCTAAACCTCCCCTGTCAGAGCTTAAGACCATCCCCTTGTGTCCTAAACGATGTCCTAGATGATGTGGAGAAAGGCTGTGGCACATTCCCCTGTACAGATAGATCTGTTACATGGTCTATGTAATCCAGGCATCTGAGATCTTCCCAAACTTTCGTTACCATTCTTATGGCTAGCTTGTAAATCTAAAAGTGCCCCTAGGCCTCTCCTAAACATTCCGGTTAACTGTCCAAAGGAACACATATTACCTATAGGACAGATTCTCTTCTTGCTTATAAAGTCTTAAATCAAAAGTAACATTTCTGGTCCCAGCTCTGCAGAAAACTCTAGACATATGACTGTATGCACTCTTTCCCTGTGACATTAATACCCATGTATATGCCTCCACCTGCTCAAAGGTGTGAGGCCAGTGTGTATGACTGGTGCTGGTGCTAACTGGTGTTTATACAGAGTCTCAGGCACATCACGTACGTCCCCAGGGATAGCTCTATCATCCTACAGCAGCTTCTGACTGGATGTCTGAGAAAATGGTGCCTTGAAAGCTGCAGACATAGGCCTGATCCATAGGTTTTTCATCACGTGCTTTGGCAAACTTGACACTTCTATCTAGGAAATCCCGGATATCAGATAGCTACCAAGCAGCCCTGCTCTGTAGGAAGGGAATGCTAAGGGACAGCAGCATATCAGCAGGTCAGTGCCTCTGCACAAGTGCCAAGTTTAATGTGGTAACAGGAGAAGAGACTCTCATGGCTGCCTGCTCCGTGACGTTCCTTGCATAATGCTTCCCTGTGTTAGGCAAATGGCTTTTATGAGGCTCCTCATTGGTTCATCAGTCTTTTAGCTTCTTAAAGTGTCTTGGTCAAATAGTTTTGATCATTTACTTCAAGTCTTTTTTCATCATTTTTCATATACTCCTGGAAAAGCTGGCAGCCCTTGGCTTGGAGAGGGGCACTCTGTGCTGGGTTAGGAACCGGCTGGATGGCCAGGCCCAGAGAGTGCTGGTGAACGGGGCTGCATCCAGCTGGCAGCCGGTCACCAGTGGTGTTCCCCAGGGATCAGTGC
>JAWMRA010000113.1:29753220-29794133 GCA_035584735.1 Pseudotriccus pelzelni
CCCAGGTGGCCAAGAAGGCCAATGGCATCCTGGCCTGGATCAGGAACAGTGTGGCCAGCAGGACCAGGGCAGTGATTCTTCCCCTGTACTCAGCACTGCTGAAGCCACACCTGGAGTGCTGTGTCCAGTTCTGGGCCCCTCGGTTCAGGAAGGATATTGAGGTGCTGGAGCAGGTCCAGAGAAGGAAATGAGGCTGGTGAGGGGACTTGAGCACAAGTCCTGTGAGGAGAGGCTGAGGGAGCTGGGGTTGTTTAGCCTGGAGAAGAGGAGCTCAGGGGAGACCTCACTGCTCTCTACAACTACCTGAGAGGAGGTTGTAGCCAGGTGGGGGTTGGTCTCTTCTCCCAGGCAATCAGCAGTAGGATAAGTTGGCAGTGTTGGATCAAGGGTTGCACTTGCTGATCTCGGAGGTCTCTTCCAACCCAGTTAATTCTATGATTCTATGATTGCAAAGGTTTACTTTAAGGTCACTATCACCTTCAATTACTGTGGTAAAAATTAAGAACTGCTTGTGGAGAAAACATTTATTACCTGTATAACTTTTAACACAGTAATTTGAAGGTGCCATTCAGTGTTACATTTTGTGCAGTAGTAGGGCTGTTTAAAAGTACTTCTCATTCTTCTCTCATGCCCCCTTGGCATCTCTACCCCATCACAGGTGCCTCTTCTCATAGTTGTGCCAGTGCCACTTTTTGGGAGGTTGTGATACAGGCTAGATCACAAAAAAAAGACTGGAAAAAACCCTTGGAAGTTCAGAACCTGCACTTAGACCACATATACTCAGTCTCAGTGAAGTCGAGGAACAACTCACTTCCCTCTCTCCTACTAGGACAGGCTTTTGTTCCAGTTTTGCTACAAGAGAAAAGAATTAGACCATTTTTTATGTTTTTCATTCTGATTGACATCCCCAGAAGAAAAGCAGTTGAGGAACTCCTTGCCACAGCCTCTGCTAACTCAATATATATGTTTCCAACTTCATTTGATAATGTTAATTTTAGGATAAACCTAATTCTTTTTTTAAAGGGAGTCACTTTCAGAAAGACACAGAGACAGCTGTCTCAAATAGAGAAGAGTTTCTAAGAACTTTTTCTGTTCATCAGTAGCTGTTCTCAGAAAATATATTTTACCTGTCCAGTGTGGCATTCTCATGTCCTCTTAGCTTGTCAATGACAGGTTGAATTCCCAGCATTAGAAACTCATATCGTAAGTGTAGTCGAAACTCCAAATTGTCCTTAAAAATGTGTGGGAAAACAAGTTATTTGGTTTCAAAAGCAGTCAGTCGCATTTTTTAAAAAATTATTTAAAACATCAGTTCTTCCATTTTTAGTATCCTCTGTCCTGACACCAAATTCACAGGATGATTAATTCCATAAAGTAAGTAAAAGAGAAATTAATGCTTTTGCCTCTGTTTCACTTAAACTTACAGTTCCCATTTACCCACTACAAGTTCTGTAAATGCAGTTGTAAAGGCGGCACACTCCATGTTGTTGTGTAAAGAACAGAACTTATTAGTGTTTTTCCTGCTGGCTCATTAGAGGTTCATCTCCTGCTTACAGATGAACATTACTGCAGTCTTCCTCCTAGTTTTTATATTTACTTGTCATAAAACCACTGTATACTCTTACAAACTTTCTGACAGCTGTTCAATGGGATGTTGCAGGACTCCCAGAGGTAAAGAAAAATAGGTTGTCAGCTCTCATGAGCTTGTTGTCTGTTGTGGTTTAATAAAAAAAACCCAAAAACAAAACCACAAAAAACCAACAAAACCCAATGTAACAGAAGTAACACTTTTAATGAAATAGATCAGTTTTAACTATCCTCCAGACTCAAAATGAAATCTTGTTAATGAAAGAAAAACAATTGGGATTTTTTTTCAGAAAATTCTTTCTGATGCTTTTAAATTAAAATGTTTTGAGTTTGTCTTTGAGTCAAAACAACATTTCAAAATATTTATGAAGGTAAACCAAAATGTTTTCTAAAGACTGAAATAAGGGGGTAAACGCTTTGCACTTCTTAAGAAAAAAAAAAAAGGCAACCAAACCAAAACCAAAAACAACTAACCAAAAAAGAAACAACCCAAAGTAATCATTTGAGTGTAAGTAGTCTTCGTAGTAGTCTATGTTATATTGAAGAAGATGGGAATGAAATAATATGTGAGACTGATCTGACATTGTAAGACTGATCTTAACAATTAAGCATTATTTCCCACAAACTATATCCACTCACTATGACAAGAGTTGTGACTTAATCTCCTAACCATTTCCAAGGTTAATTAATTCAAGCATAACATTTTAGAAGGAATATCCAGGACAGTGACTCACCTCACCAGCACCTGCATTCAGAACAGCATTGATAAAGGACATGATGGCTGTTTTGAGGTTTACTTCATCCCGGTATCGCCCCATGCTTCGGTCTAGCTCATTTAACAATGACTGAAACAGAAAAGGAAGCTGAGTTAGAGGACATAATCTAATTTCTTGCACCACTGTGCATACCGTTGAAAGGATATGCACGTAGTCTTCTTTCAATTTGCTATATATTTGCTTAAAGAAATAGTTATTTTTTCAGACAGTGTTGTTACAAATTTTGGGCATTTACAATAAACAAATGAAGAATAGTGATTGGAATAAAATGCCCACCTGATAAATAAAATAATTTATTTTCTATTATATTTCCTAATAAATAATTTCCTGATAAATTTCCTAATAAAAGTTGGTTTGTTTTGGTTTTTTTTAAACAAACTATTATTTGAGAAAAAGCAGATGCCCTTTACAGTTCTTGCCAACATGATCTAAGAAAGCAGCAGAATGAGGACCTTACCTTCCTCATCAGTTAACTGTATGGTGAATATCACAGATTCATAGAATCCTAGAACATTTTAGATTGGAAGGGACCTTAAAAATTGTCTACTTCCAACCCCCCAGACACAAATAGGGAACCTTCAACTAGACCAGGTTGCTCAGAGCCCCATCCAACTTGCCCTTAAACACTTCAAAGGAATGGGGCATCCAAAACTTCCCTGGGCAACCCATTTCAGTGTCTTACCACTCTCTCAGTATGGAATTTTTCCCTAATATCTTATCTAGACCAGTTTAAAGCCATTCTGCCTTGTCGTGTCACTACAGGATCTTGTAAAGAGTCCTTCTCCATCTTCCCTGTAGGCTCCCTTCAGGTACCGGAAGGCCACTGTATGACAGGGAGTTTATACACACAGAAAACCAGTACCAGATTCATACATTGTTTCGATTCACATCACTCAAGTAATTTTCATTATTTTCTTGGATCTCAGCAGGATAGATTGCACTTATGTATACAGGGAGAGATAATTTTAAAGGGAAGCTGTCTTTTGAGAAATATAGCCTATACCCAAACCTTGAAAGATTTCTCCTTGTTCTTCACTTACAACTATTTAAAACAAAACAGACAATTATTACCTCTTGGTAAACTCTTTTGGGGATTTGCAAATAACAGGAATATTCCCTGTGCACACAGCTCCAAAGCTCAAAGGTGAGTTACACATTCCCCCTGGAAATGCAGTTAAGCTCCAGTTTCCTTGTTACAGACTTACAGAATGGTTTTGGTTGAAAACGACCTTTAAAGTTCATGTTGTCCAACCCTCCTGCCATGGGCAGGGATATTTTTCTACTAGACCAGGTTGCTCAAAGCCCCATCCAGCCTGGCCTTGAATTCTTCCAGGGTTGAGGCATCTACCACCTCTCTGGGCAACACGTTCTGGTTTTTCACCACCCTCATCATAAAAAACCCTCTTCCTTTTATCAAATCTAAATGTAGCCTCTTACAGTTTAGACCTTGTCTTGTCACTACAGGCCCCGGTAAAAAGTCTTTCTCTGTCTTTTTTATAAGCTCCCTTTATATATTGAAAGGCTACGGTAAGTTCTCCCCAGGGGCTGTATATTCCCCTAGTAACCAAATAGGGTAGGTATTTAGCATTTAGGGGGTATGAAGCACAGGAATACTTTTGGTCTAACTTCTACATACATACAGATATTTCACTATAATCTTGCGAACATCAGGGGGCAAACGAGAAAAAGGCTAGACAAATAACATTAGTAGCTTTTGTCTTATTTAGGATTAATTCCACTTGAATATTTACCAAAGAGATTATATGCAGAAACTGATTAGCCATGAAAGCAACTTTACTTTTAGCTTTCTGCTGATCACCATTAATCCTCTCTCCAGGATCTTTGATCAGTTCATAATTCCAAGGATGATTTTCCTTACTGGAAGAGTAACAAATTCCACTTGAGATCTGGCAGTTCAACTCTATGAGACTCACTCCAGCCTTAATAATAAATGTCTCACTCTCATATATTTGTTTTGCTGTTGCACTAAAAAAGAGAGAATTCTTTTTACTCTTCCCAAGAAGTTGTGACCATAAAGGGATAGTGAAGGCAAAAATAACTTTTCCATGTTCAGCTCAGCTGACCACCTAAATAACACTTTGAAGCTATGATGCTGAGTGAGGAAGTTCATTTTCCTTTAGTCGGTCTTTTGTCATTGGCTACCGATAGTGTTAATTCATAGCAAAATCTTTCCTCTGCTAGTCATGAGTTTGATAGGTCTATCTTGTCGGAAATATATCTCAAGAAACAAGAGGAATATCCCCCCGTGGACTCTTCAGAGTAAAGAATAACCTCCTGACTTCACACTTGGTTTTGTGTAAAAATATCTTGACCTATCATACGCTGCTACTGAAAGCTGTTTTTACATCTGAGCATAGTATGTTCAAACAATCTTGATTTCATAAACTCCTTTTTCTCGCTACTTCTAAATTTCCCAGCTGCAAGTTGCAAATATCCCTAGTCCTGGCATTTGATCTTTGGTCACATCCAACTTCCCAATAGTTGTGTTATGACCAAATAATATTTTGTTAGAAATGGGAGTCAGTCTTACATAAAAATACATGACATGCCCTACTGAGGCAGATTGGCAGTCTGTTCAATCCAGCACCCTATCTCTAACAGTGACAATAGGAGACTATTTTAAAAGTCTTTAAATTCACCAACAAAACCAACTATCCAACTTGACAAATAAGCAGAAGTGAAATAAATGAGATAATTAAGTTCTGTTACTGTAAGATTTGACACTGAAATCTGATGCACATGTGTTTTCTTGGAATAATTTAAGCAGTCATCACTACAGAAGCAACAAAACCAGGAATGGTTTCACTGTTTTTTTTTCAGAGGCTTCATTCCTATCATATTTTCTCATCAACTTTTAGGAACACGCTAGAATCTCTGAAATAGCATGTCAGATACAGCATTCAGTCAGGTTGAAGGATGTTCACAAAAGTTTTCTATCCTGCATTTTAGAATGCTGAACTAGAAGCAGAATGCAATGAGGGCCAAGCCAAATGCAGGACAAGAGCAAACAAAACTCTGTGTTGCACGAAGCTGATTGAGGAGTAGCACATCCTCAAGCAATTGTTCAGCTTGAGAAGGAAACACTGTAAGTTCACACAATTCCTAAACATCAGAGTCTACACCCGCATACCATGGCCAAACTCCAGTATCTCCAGTCCTTTGCAAATGGCTGAGGTTCAAGTCTTCACTTGAAAATTTCCTGTAAAAAAAATTTCACCACACCTCTTGGCAGCCAGTTCTGTGGCCCAATTGATTGTACGGTTATAAAGGTTTTTCCTACTATTTTAGCAAAACTTTCTCACTTAATCCCATTATTCCTCATCACTGACATCCAGCAGGGTTTCATTCAGTCTGTGGAAAACCTCAAAAGGCTTTGGTTGAGCCCTAAAGGAAAGAAGCAAATCAAGGGGGAATACTGGATTTTAATTTGTTCCTTTTTAGCTCCTCTACTATAATTCCAAACTGATCAGATTTTTCCCTACAAATTATGGTCTATACTGACAGTGTTTAACACAAACCAGGCAAGGGGGCTCTGGAAGGCATGCTCCTAATCTCCACCTTTTCAACTGACAATATGAAACTTCCTTTATTCCTTCACTTCAAGCTTCAAAATTACTAGCAGCATTAAGGAGGGAAGCAAGAATGTTTTGTCCAAAGCAGCCCAGTTAACATTTCCACCTGAAAGTGAAATCGGCTCCTTTCAGACGGTATCTAACACCTAGGCTCTCTCAGGGCTAAAAGGAAAATTCTTTCTCTGCACAGGGATCCACAACTGGACGGGCATTTTGAACAGCAAGCTAGGCTGGAAGAGCACTGGAACATCCTGATAAACTTTTCTGGGCCAATAGAGCATTATAACTTGTTAGTTTGACCCAAAATATAGCATGTTAAAAGGTATTACATATCACAATATCATAACACAATGCATTGACTCGACAGGAAAAATGAGGGCAAGCAGCAAGCATAATAACAATCAGAAATGCAATGGCTTAGGGAAGAGTAAGACTGTGCCCCTTTTACAAGGGAAACCAGTCATAAATAGGATAATGAGACATGAATGACTGAAATCAGACTATTTCTCAGTTTTCATAGCATTTTATAAACCTTCATGCATCTTCACAAGAAAAACACCCAAAAATTCAAGCAAAAGTAACATTTTCATGGTCACACAGTGAGCCAGTGACAGAATTACACTGGTACCAATTTTCAGTACATTACATGGAAAAAAATCCCAGCAAGGACACCAAGGACTTATCTTCCTAACTCCACATTTGTGCTTTGAGGGTTTATTGTCTGTTTTCTTTCATCTCTCTTCTTTAAGGAGCAGAGTGGGATTTTTAAGCAAAGAAGTCTATTTCAAACAATTGGATGAAGACAGAGCTTTTCCAGATTTCTTCAGGAAGGAGCTTGAAGGCATGCCTTTATACTACTGTGGTATTTGAGTAAAGATAGAATGCTGCTCTGGAGAGGACAATTTTCAAAGAATTTCTTAGAGGAACTGCAGACTGCATGTTGGACATTAAAGGGAGAACTATTCCTGGCAGAAGGACATTACAAGAGAAGGCTCAATAATTAAAGCAAGCAAAGGGATAAGCTCAGGCAAGAAGATGCAGCAAATGTGAGACAATAGGAATAGCGACTATGTAAACGGAGACACAAATATAAAGTATAGAATCTTGCTGCAAGTGTCAAGACAAAGATGATCCTGATAGACCTATAAACACACCGAACATTGAAGACACAAGGCGAAGTTACAGTATGAAAAGGCATTTGAGTAAAGACTGAAGACTCAACAAAGAAGAGTAAGTTCTAGAGAATCCCTCCATGCCTTTAAAGTAAACCCTATCTGAGGTTAGGGAGTGATAACTGTAGTCAGTAGACGAAATGCTGGAAATTTAGAAATAAGCAATGTTTGACATCAAATTTCCACTCAGAGCAAAATATGGTTATTTTGTCAAGGAAACAGTACTTCATATTCATAGAAATTCTATCTATATAAAAAACACATTGAGAAGCAAAGACATCCTTTCCAAAATATTTTAGTTTGATTAGTGGTCTTCACTTGGTAAAGCAATTTGATTAAATTTGATGCAATTTGGTTAAATCAATTCAGATTGCAAGTGTTTATAATGTTCAGGGATCTCACTCTAACTTGAATGTTGACTTCAGATACACCAGTATAAAACTGTATGTTTCTTATTCAAATAATAGGAGCTATTCCAGGACAGAGCCAATGCAAGTTTAGCAAGAACCATATCTTAAGTCACAGCTTTCCTTCTCCACTATTTCACCATTTGTTGAGTCCTCTGACAACTTTTGGCTAGTTGTGCTCAGAACGCTGACCAGCAAGAACTTCTATTCAACAAAACATGCAACATTTTGTATTACCATGTTAAATACACGAACTCTATGCTACACCAGTCTCTAAACATAAGTATTAGAAAATGCAAACAAGAACTCATCCCTTCTGTCAAATCATTTTGAGGTTTGGGTGGGGCTTTTGTTTGTTTGTTTGTTTAAGAAAGTAAAAAGAGTGAGTATCCATTTATCTTTCATTTTTTTTCCCCAATGGAAAAGTATTTTGACAAGAGCAAGTCTTTATGCAAAATACTTTTCATGAATGTAAAAGCTGGTAACCATCCGCAAATCATTCAACCAGATTCCTCAAAAGCTCATCTGTACAAGACCTGTGCTACAACATTTCACCCAGCAATGACTTATATCTCAGTTATTTGGTGACTTTTAAACCAGCATAAAAAAAAAAAAGATACAGAGAACACACAAATAAGAGGGACACTGAGTAAACTCAGCATCTATCTCCCATATCGGCTTATTAAACAGAGCCAATTGGTCAAGTAAGGGCAAGTTAACACAGGACTGCAAGTGTTGTCAGGGCTCTGAGTTAACACTGTTTTTTGCCAAGCATCTAAAGTTATCCCCACATTTCTCCCAGGTATATAACAATGTCAAATTAATTCAGGAAGGATTCTTTACTTCAGCTAATTACTAGAGAACAAGCTGGTTTTAAAGTTTTTCCTTCTCTCTTCCATAGGCAGTCCACAATAAACTCCCCATCATAACTCATGTACATGGCTTAATTTTCTGCATCTACATCCTCCTCCTCTACTAAAGAATGATGACATATCCTTATGACTGTAGCTGCAAATCTCATAATCTTCTAAGTTTTACTGTAATTACTATTTTCTCCATTGAAATAGCCTCAAGAGCTTTCAGCTGAGACCGAAAGGCCCCCACTTCTGGAGTCATACATCATACATGTCATACCTGAGTACTGAAGACATGCATCAAGTTCGAATAGACAAGAAATGCAAATGGGGCAGTGCCCATAGAGGTATGGACCTGCCAATATCAAATATAGGTTAACAACAAACCAAGATCTCCTGTATCCCTGTCTCACGTCTGAGTCACAGTCAGTGAATCCCACGGTGCCTTTAGTTCTAACACAAACATTGGCAGTTACTGCCCACCAGCACAGACTCTTTCCCCATTCACTTTTACAGTAATAAGCTCATTGTAGCCTAAAATCCACTGATGCATTAGCTGAGGAGGAGGTAGGAGATAATGACTGTCAGGCATCAGGATCCAAAGCCTGTTGGCGCAACACCACTCTAATCATTTCACCTAAGAAAGAATAGTAAATGGGTGAGGTTATCCCAAAGTTTAGAAGCCACAGCTTCACACAGAGCAACAGATTCTGTACTATCTTTTTCTAAAGGTGATCAGTTCATTAGGAAGAGGGACATTAAAACAGCAGCCAGTAGTATCCACAATAAAACTTGTCAATGATCTACTGACCTACTTCAAAGTCTCTGAGACTGAGCTTCCTTTCTATGACCTGAATGGGAGTTATTTGAGTCAACAATTGCTAAGTCACAACAATTCACAAGTTGATTGCTAAGTGGCAAGTGAACTGCCTCCCCTACACATTATTTAAGTCACTGTCTCCATTACTTAATCCATAAATCTTTTATTACTAAATTAAGGATTTAAAATCGGGACAGAGGCTCCTGAAATTCTGCGGCTTCAGTTTCTAGGGCAGAACAAATCAATACTACCCCAGAAAAGCCCTCAAGTTAGAGAATGAATAGATTAGCAGCTTTCACTTAACACAGCAAACTCCCATTTTCAAGTAAAATGTAGGAGATTTTAAGTTAGCAATAATGACAAACAACAGGTCTTGAAATATATATATATATATATATATATACATGCTGATAATCTATTTGAGGAAGTTCCCTTCCTAAAATAAAATGACAAATATTGCCTTTTTACTACTTAGCAAGTATGCAGTATATGCACTGTAAAAGTCACTTGCTGCAGATATTCATCATACTGGGTATTTGTGTCAAAGTATCCTCCTTTTACCTGGAATCTTGTCCTTTCTGCAGCATAGACTTGGTAGTGAAGCATGGCTTGCAAGACTTTTTT
This sequence comes from Pseudotriccus pelzelni, assembly GCA_035584735.1. NCBI lineage: Eukaryota > Metazoa > Chordata > Aves > Passeriformes > Tyrannidae > Pseudotriccus > Pseudotriccus pelzelni. The sequence goes on from JAWMRA010000113.1 coordinate 29,763,054, forward strand.
GTGACCATCTGGCACCAAGCAGACAGCTCCTAGGATCTCCAGCACAGCAATCTTGGTCTTAATGTTCTCAGTCCGTAAGCTCTGGGAGATGATGTTGATGCTTTCTGGATGGGCCAGAACATGAGCCCGTCCTTGGGAGTTGTTCATCAGTGCCTTGATACACCCTATAACGGATGTGTGTATACGGCTCTCTGAGGTCTCATAGTCCATGCTCTTCAAGAAGTTCAGCAAACAGCTCAGGCCATCCAGCTCAATAAACCTGGTCACAAACCTGAAAAGAAAAAAAATCAACCAAAAAAACCCCAACAAACCCACCAAAAACCCAAAATAAAAAAAAATAAACCAAAAAAACAGGTAAGAAAAATAAGGAAAGCAGATCAAAGGCAATTTATTCAAATGATAGCATATTATTCAGCCCTGCATCTTTAAAAGCTGTCTAGCTTTTAGCCTAAGATTCACAGAATAATTCCCAGGTATTTAAGAAAAAACAAAACAAAAGAAACAAACAAACAAAAAAGAGAAAATGGACTAATAATGATGTGTTACGTAGTTTCAGGGTAATTACATTATGTCACCATACAATACTACCATTTGGTCTCTGTGCTCCTTGTTGCAGTTACCACCAAACACTGCTGTGGTTCATGTCAACATCGACTGCATTTTCAAGGGTGAATGGATTCTTTCTCATTTGCATTTGAAGTTCCCAAGCTTAAAAACTGGGATTTAAAAATATGGAAAGGGCTGCAAATAATTTCTCTAGATCTCTTTGTTTATATCCTGCCTCCTCTAACATGTCGTTCAGATAGGTGCACTTTTTTAGAATGTCTGAACGCAAAACTACATGCATCACACTTGCATTTTCAGTCTGTAAGAATGTACGCCAACAATGATATATCCATGACCACCCTCTGAACAGCATAACGTAGAAAGACACTTCAAGCAAATGAAAAGGTTGCTAACAATTGCCACCTGTGTAAAAAATTAAAAATACCAAAAGTCTGTGTTACTGGGCTTTTACCCAGCCCCTCTTTCTCCATGTTAGACACTTCCTAATGTACCATCTTTATTTTTCTGTCAATAAGTGAGATGCTGTTGCTAAAATTCATTAGTAATGGAAGCACCATGCTGAAAGACTGAATTTCACTGGTCTCTGACCATAGCTCTGTACCAGCAAGGCATACTGACATTTCTCTCGATAATATGGATTTGACATATGTATCGTCTTTTGGTGGCTACACTCCACAACATACAGGAATTTTCAAGGTCCACCTGAAAGTTACACTCACAGTGCTGATAGATTTGCCAACTTTCAGCTTATTTGGGCCAGCAATTTGACCAAAAATATGGAAAAGCCTGGTGCTTTCAAAGTTTTGATCTGAGGCTTGAGTTTTGTTTAAAATTGGGTTTCAAAGTGAATATCAGAGTGAGGGCAAGCACCCACAGGAATAGGTGCACATCAAAAATAAAAACAAGGTTTAGTTGAACCCTCCTAAGACAATCTGCCAAGTTTCACACAGGTCTGATTGCACATTCTTTGGATGCATGATCTTGTCTGCTCTAACAAATCATAGGAGCAAAAGCCTCTCTTTCTCTGGGCCAGAGAGTAGAATCAACATTGTGCACCAGGAATTTGGTAAGTTACACAAAGCAATTTGTTATTCAAACTGATTATAGAAAGATTAAGACTTAGTTCAGTTTCTGTAATGCATTTGGCTGCTAGCATGACAAAGAAGACTGAAACTAGAACATTCATGGCAAAAAGAGTTGCTGCTAAGGATGTGTTTGGAAACAAAATAGGCACAAACTCAACCTGTTACCAAATAATATGATGCCAGTGAATTCTGATCAGTTCCCTGAGTTTATCTTTCCCTCTACTTATGGAGGCATTGTTTAAATTCTTCTTCTCCTCCTTACCTTCAAAGTTCTATTCTATTCCTTAGCTAGTCCCTCTGTCTTTTAGAGGAAGGGAAAAAACCCTCTTTTTTTTCCTGTTTTTTCAGTTCTAGGGTTGAGGGAAGACTTAAGATGCATACATGTCTGAAGATATGGAGCAATACTGATAGAAACATTCTGAAGTAAAAGCAGAACAAAGGATCCCCTAAACGTATTTTTATATAGAACACACAGTCTTATGAGATGACAAACAAGGCACTACAACCTTCACATATTTAAGCCTGCTCTGATGACCACATGAAAAAAAATGGTAAAGGCACAAAAGTCACATTGTCCCGATTAAGCACAAACTCTCACTAAATTCACTGGCAGGGCAATTTTTCTAGGACTGTTAGGATGAGGTCATTCTGAAAAGGAGGCATGCGCTGGAAAGTGGTGTGTGTCACAAAACTTGATTAATGACATAATTTAAAACAATGTTGGGACTTTCCTATACTTTTTCTAGCCCAGAGAGCAAACAGTGAGCATTACTTAATAGCAAGCAAAGCCAAATTCCCTTCCATTTCAGCTGCAATCAGAAGAAGGAATCAAATTATGATTTTCATCTTCCCTTTTCTAAACACTTAGTTCCCTATTCTCTGGAAATGCCAGAAATCATACTGGGAGAGGTAAAGAAATGGCAAAAGCAGTTTCTGGGCCAACAGATACTCTCAGTATGAGGATTTGCTCGGTGTGGGGAGGTGTGTGTGTAAATATCTGTAGAGGAGAGGAGTGTGAGTTTAGCTGACAGGCTGAAAGCCATAATCCTCACAGTGTTTGGTGTTTGTGCATCTGTATGCCTCTAAGCAGGTGGGTGTGTGGGGCTGTGTGTATGTGCAAAACCAAACTCAACTTATACGAGTAAGTATACACATGCGTAACTCACTTCCATCCTATTCAGCCTCTATGCTGCAAAGTAAGGTCTTGTTCTAGACTGAAAGGTGTAAAGTTAAATATATTTGCCAAAGCATTCTGGCTAACACATTCAAATACTCAAATGTAAATAAAATACTGTGTGTTTTAATAGGTGCTAAACAAGCAAGTTAAAACCTCAGACTCTCACTTGACCAGTTTAGCACAATTTAAAAGGCCGGGCACCTCTTTGCCTTTCAAGTTTTAGAGACTGCTGATCAGAACAAGTTATCTAGCTCTAATAATAAACCTTTCATTCAAAGACAGATGTAGTGGCCTAAGAGGTACTGACCCACTGATGGATTCCAAGTGTAGGGGGTACAGCGACCCTGTGAGACACAATCCAACTCAGGAAAGACAGAAAAATCACATGCTGTGGGTGTGCAGAGAGCAGGATGTTCCCACCCTGTTAACAGGCAAGGCTACACTTCCCTGCAGCATCAGTTTTTGAACCAGGGGGCATGCATAATCCTGACAACTACTGAACTGCTGAAAAGCTCAGCATAATGGATTTTGCTTGCTGGATGCATAAATGATCATCTTCAGTATGCACCTGGATGCAACACTGCTAAATCAAACAAAAACAGCAGGAGGTAAATCTGAATAAAACAAAAGGAGAAAAGCAGACAGTAAAGGGGATTAGTGATGATTCAGACTAAAGGAATTATTTTTCTAGAGTTCCAAAAAGTAATTTTTTTCCCAGTCCCCTGTAAGTTTTTACTTTTGCTGCACTTTTGAACCTCCATTTTGGGGCACTCAAATAAAAGCTCTTCCCTTACAGCTTCTGTCCAACAGTTTGTCATCACACTTGTTTATAGTCATAAGCTTTTACAAACCTGACAGAAAATGTGTTTCTTGACAAGATGCAGATGTGGGGGTTTTGTTCTCTAAGGCTAGGATTGTTCCTCTGTGCTAGGACATAACCTGGCTTTATTATTTCAGGGCAGTTCCTAAATACCAGAACAAAATGCACTTGCTCAAAGGAGGCCAGCTAGCTGCCCCAGGGATGCTTCTACCATCTTCCTTGCAAAGAGGAAAGGAACTTGAGATTGAGTCGGTCTACTTCACATTTTGTTGTTAGAACTGGTGGGTTGCAATAGAGGCACAGATTAGTGACATTGCTGTGCATTATCTACTAGAAGAGACACAGTCTTACAGCAAAATAAAACCGCCAAACACTTGCATTTTTCTTGATTCCTCTAGATCAGAGAATTCAAACAGAAGAGCCTATTCAGAAGAGGTAAGCCTACAGGAAGAGGTAAGCTGTCAGAGCTCCGGTGTACCCTATCATCACAAACAGATTCCAGACAGTTCATCCTGTGTGAATTTAGGTTTATCTTTTCTTCAGAGGCCTGATGAACAGAAGTGGCAAAGAAAATAGGATTTGATATCCAAATTAAACTAGAAAGACTAGTATTTTGAAGGCTTGGGTATCATACTGCTTAAGAGAGGGATTTGATGGAGTGGAGGGCCTCTCCACTGCAACCTTTCCATCAAGAACAAATTGGCTTGTTGATCAGGTATTGGCATGCAGCCCATTTGGCAGCTAACGAATTGAGTCGCTGGAAATTAGTTGAGACACAGGACTTAAGTCAAAATTTGGCTTGGCTTAACTGTTTTTAAAAAAAAAGCCCCACAACCATCGCCAGTGATTTAGAAGAGAACAGTTTATAGGGCAGCCCATAGATGCTTGTACTGAAGCTTGTTAGGGTTATTATAAACAGATGAAGCAGCAGCCTGTTGTCAAGGCGATCCAGCAGATGTAATACAGGTTGGAGAAGGAAAAACTTGTAAGGCTTTGAGTAACAGACATTTCTTTTTCTTCTTCTCTATTGCCTTGTCCTGGAGGCTGGGCTCTCCAAAATGACAGAGTAGAACAACCACCAGTGGCCAGCGAAGTGTTTCAGCTGGACAAAGCAAAGAGGCCTTGCTGTTGTGAAGGCTACCACTTTCACAGAGTAACCACCAGACCTTCTCCGTATTAATGTAATAGAGTTGCTACATCGAGTCTCAACAGCACAGGACTTTAGTTTTTTGGTTTAAAAGCCTTGTGAGAGTTGGGAGGTTGGCAGTTGCCTTAGCTTCCATTTTAACAGGAAACTAAGACAGCTGCATTTTAGTGTGTTCTCTGCTTTAGGACAGTGATATGCAGGATTGGTCACTTATCCCCTTGGGTGAGGTCTCAATATAGGCTATGATTTCTCCACTGCCATGTTAAAAGCACTCACCCTACCCACATGTAAAATTATCAAAGTCTGACAAATCTTTATGCTCGAGGAGCACCAGAAGCTGATTTTGTGCTCTCTTACAGGTCGTCACAACAGGAGGTAAACAGGAGGTAAAAAATTAGGTTTAAGCTAACATGTTCTACCTCACACGTGTTGTGAGGTGAGAAGCTGCACACAGTAAATTTTTTAAACATTGTGAAAGGAAGAAGCACAATCAGCACTTAGCTCTGCAAGAATTCCCAGAAATATCTTCACACCAAAGTAACTGCAATGCAAATTCTTTGAGATAATTTTCTAGATTGTTTTTATTTATTTCACTGGTTTGGTTTGGTTAGGGTTCCTCCCAAAAAGAACCTTGTTTTGTTAGGCCTCATCAAAGCTCTCTGAAACTATAACTTCGGCACAGAGTGGATGCAAAAGTATTTGGCCAGTATAAAAGAGATTCAGAAATTTTTTGATGTAGCACTTCCTGAGATCGTATCAACTACAGTTACTGCTTCTGCACAATGCACTTCTAAGTGTTAAATTGAAAAGGTTTCTGTGCTAGTTAGTTTGCTATTGTTCAGAGTTTTGTTCCCAGAAGAAGAAAGATGACTTTACCTTCAAAGACAAGAACACAATAAAGTCTCTTAACATTTTTCTATGCCACAGTTACACATAAAACAGGAAGAATGCCAAACCAGGTGATGTCAGATGGATTAGCTGCTTTGAACCAAATAGTTCACATTACTAAAGATAAGAGGAAGCTTAAATTCAAAGTTCAGAGTAGAGGCTGAGATTTTGCCCAACTTGAATCAAATTACATGGGACATTCAGAGGGCTGTGAAGACTAATATCTGATCTTCATAGTCATTACCAGTGTTTGTGAATATCTGCCACAGATTTTTCACAGCAGACTTCGTCTTTTATTTTCCTGAAGCTACATGCTTGAGCGCTGGGGTGCCCTCCCAATTAGGCAGCTTCAGACCAGGGACTGCAGGGCTCTCTGAGAATTGTCCAAAATATCAGAGAGGCTTGCATGAGGTGAGACAACGAGGTTTCTGTCCTTACCCGCGTCACATCTGACTGGAGGGAGGCAGTGAATTGCGACAAAAGACGAACAACATTACCTCATGGGCTGAGTCCGCAGAGCTGTCTTCAAGTCTTCAACTATTTTATTTTTCATTTCTGTTTCTTCTTCGTCGAAAGCATACAAAGTCTGCATCTGTTCAGAAAATAAGATGACAATTAGGAAAGCTCGAAGCTGCCTAAAAGGTAAGAGGTAGGTCAGGAGTTATGAAAAAGAACTCGCCCATTAACACAGAGGTGTCTGCCGACCTCTTACCAGGAAAGCAACGCCTCAGCTACAAAACTGAATCCAGATGTGGCTGTTCATGTGGACTGGCAGCAGTGTATACCACTTTGCCACACTGGCTAGACCAGGGTTCTCAAATTACCCCAAAAAATCACAGTTGCCAGTATGCCCGCAGAAAACTGTACCTAATTTGGAACAGCAATCTGCTGTGGTGATCCATGGATGTGTGAAGCAAAGTTTGTAGGGGGAGGCAATATCTTTTATTAGACTGACATGACTGGAGGGATTTGGGGGAGAAGAAAGAAAAAAAAACACACCAAAACAGACTTATGCATCAGGTTTCAAAGCATAAAATCTTTTTCTTCAAGTGACTACACAGCCTGCAAGTACCTGGAATTACATTTTGTGTACATATTAGTTTGGCTTTTCTTCCTCATGCCAAGTATATCACCTGTTTTAAGATAGCGATGTTCCCTATAGATTTTGCCCTTGATAATGAGGAACATTTACTTCAAAAAGTGGAACATCATAAAATCCCTGACCCTGTTTTTTAATAAGTTAACTGAAGCACATGAAGACTAGATTTTCCCCCAGTATGCATCTTGAGATAACTAGAGCTTGCTGTCAACTGGAACTGAAGTTGCTGTGGGTCACTGTAAATTAAGGTGGGAGACAATGAGTGGAATACCTACAAAAAAAATATGGTTCTCAAGGGCAGACAAAGCCATTTTAAAAATGATATATAAAAAAATTAGGGTTCCAAATCTACAGTCAGCACCACTACAACCTTGTAGTGTGAAGCAAAACTCTTCAGCACCCTTTACATATATCATGCAGACTCACAAGTCCCATGTGTGACTTTTTAAAAAGTCAAGACTTAATGCTCGAAATTCTTAGCCTATAGCTATATCTTCTTAGTCACTTAAACTGTAAAATGAGAGGATAAATTACTCTTTTTGGCAGGACTTCTTGTGGATATCACTCAGTGGTATCTGGAAAGCAGCTCTGAATCCCTTCTCAAATGAATAACCCAATTAAACTAGTATCATCTATCAGGGATCTAATATTATACCTCTCTGTGGTGGAATCTGAGTAGCTACAATTATGGCTCATTACAGCAAAATATTTCAGTCTTTATTTTACTGTTTAGCAAGCACCAAAGAAAACCTTCCTCTCCCTGGAGCTTCCTTTAACCTTCCCTGCCCCGTCACCAGCCCAGCACCTCACTTGTCTTGGAAGTGTTCCCGCTTTGCTTGCTTTTGCAAATCATGTGATGCCAACACATGTCAGATCCTGAGGGTGGTCATTCGGCTACATGCCGTTGCTGTCTTATGCTGAACAGCTGGCATAGGGAGATGTGTTTAACTCTAGGGGTCCTCTCTCTGATCCACGCTAAAGTCAAATTCACTCAGTAACAGAGCAAACTATTTCCTGCCCTAATGGAATGACAGAGCGCTACTGATGGAAAATGAGCTGATGATGTTTTATCTTTTGCCAGCATCCCCCGACAGCCAGAAACATAAATTGAAATGCTTAAGCCAAGCTATATATGATCCCCCTCTTCGAAAAATAAACAAATCCTGAACAGGCCTTATGGAATCTCAATGGCAGAGTCCTCGGGTGTGATCTGGGGCTTGATTTGTATTTTCTTGGGTGACAGCCCATCTGGTCATCTTTCCTTTGGCCCATAAATGCTCCTTTGAAAAGCTCCCTTTCCTCCAATGGTTTAATTTCTCCTCCGAGCCGTAGTGGGGGAAAAGTAAATGGATAGTAGGAGGGTGCTCAACAGTATTTCATTCAGAGTGAAAAAGGCCCATTTCCAAATGAAACAAATACAAATAATCCTGCCTTTACAACAGAGGGTGATTATGGAAAACCCCTTTTCTAATGCTGCAGGCAGCCAAGAGCCCTTCATCTCTCACTCCTATGTACAGCCAGGAACTCAAATCCTCATGCCCTCTCTAAAGACAAACTGGTCCTGCATTTGCAATGTGAAATAGCTTTCATGACAAGAGTCATAGAAAACGTAACCGTCCCTGGGAGACTGAAGGGAGGGAACTGTCATTATTTGATTTCATTAATGTGGCTGACTGATGAATTGCTTTCCTGAAACACAAACTGCACTCAAGGACTAATGTCTTCTGGGCTCAGGATGCAGCTAGTTACCATCAGTTAACCAAACATACTAGGAACAGGAAGCAAAATGGTGCCAGGTCCTTATCTGGTCCCTAAAAAGTGGTATATATAAGGTTGGTTTTTTTTTTACAAGCACATTTTGCATATTTAAAGTTTTTCAGATTAGGTGTATCATCTGGAAAAGTATAGCATCTAGTTACTTGATTTGCCAATTAAAAAAATCCAAGAATTTGTGAAAATGGTAATTCATGTGGAATTTTAGGTGTAAAACTTCAGGTAGTGTAAGGAATTATTTTGAAATTTTGACTGCACTTAAATGAAACAGTTTTGCTTTTTTTTTAAAAGCACATATTAATTTCCACACCTTCATGTAATTGTTAATCATTCCCCAAAACTACTGGAAAGGAAAACACAAGGACTATAATGACAGTATGTTGGAGAAAGAGAAAAAAGAAAGAAAAAGAAAGGGCATAAACTAGCATCAGCAATACACTGTATGACAGATCTAATTCTACTTAATAGTCTCACAACATGTGAAATGAAAAAGGTAAGAAACAAATAAAATAAATTGTGAAAAAGCTAACTGGATGTTCTGATTTCTCATTATAGTCAGTTGAAATTCAAGGTGCAGCACATCTCTAACTACATTAAGGCTGAACTAACAGAATATCTATAAATAATAAACTATATATAGATGTAATTAAAAAAACCTTTTAAACAAATAAGTTTAAAGTAACATAGATGTCATCTAACTCAGATGGAAGAGAGTGCTATCATCCACCTGCTAAATTCTGCTGAAAAATATATACTTTTAACCTCCTGTGAAGCTGCTCTGCTTTGAACAAATGTTTTCTGAGTCAAGGAAAAGGGTCTGGTTTCATCTGTGTTTATTAATCTTGACCCCTGTCTCACACTTTCGACTGAGCCATCTCTCCAGAAAAGCTGGATCTTCAACTACTGTTCACCTGAAAGTCTCTCTGTGGAAGTGCATACACAGCCAAAATCATAAAAGCAACACAGTGCTGTCAGAACTTTTCCTCTCCAGTAAAGTGAGAGCTGTGTTTATTTGTGCTGCCAAGCAGACAGTTACACGGGGTGAGGAGGGCAGGAGGAACACAAGGGGGATATTAACAGGGCAGCTGCTCTATCTTCAAGAAAAAAAAGTTTTGTGTGTTCATGAAGCAGCAGAAGATGACAATGACATTGATAATGGAAATGGTCTTAATTGTGGGTGTGCAACCTGCGCACATCACCAGTACTATTTATAGAATGTTGACATCAGAGAACTAGACAAATTTGGAGGGTCCTCTTTCTAAATTAGACATCATTAGCAGCTGCCCCTTTCTCTAAAGGACTGGCCTAGAACACAGTCTACCAATGTGCTACTCAGCCCCTTCATTTCAGTCAGGAGGATGGGACAGTGCCTCCATAGGAATTTCACACTCCAGACTAGTAAAAAGATGCAGTTTTGCTGTCATACTCTCCTGTGAGAACTGGGTTTCAAAACTATTAAAATCTGAAAAGTCATAGCAACAAAAACAATTGTGGGAACAGAACTGTGTCTAAAATGCATGGCTTTTTGAACTGGATCAGGACTCTGTGACCTAAAGTGCTTCCTAACATAGTGGTCTAAGGTTACAAGTAGGGAACGTCAAACATGTCAGGAATCACCACACTGCTCTCAAACATAATCTACAATGAGCAGATATGGTAACACTGCAGAGGGTCTTCTGAGAAAATGATTCTCGAGCACAGGAGCCTTGGCCTGCTGAAATCCACAGAAAGATACCTAATGATATCAGCAGGATAAAGGTGCCATTTCCACTCTGTAAGTGAGTAGGAAGAACATTTTTGCCAAGCTAATATACAAAAAAAGAACTTAATAATTAAACAAAAGGATGAAGAAAAATACGTAAAAGCCACATATAAAAAGATTCTTATGCAAGGAATTCACAGGAGATGAAAGGATCCAATTTTATTAAAAGCAGGACTTAAGGCATTTGAAACTGACACTTCTGTGATTATTACTACCATTTCAACTATAATACTTCTAGTAATATTTCTAATTAAAATATTGCAATACCTGATAGTGCCCAAGAGATAAAAACTGAAATAGACTAGACCGTGTCAGGAAGCAACGTGAAACATGATTTTCTTTCACCACTTCAAAGTCAACTCCATTTGGATGAAGTTTAAAAATAATACGTTCAAAAAAACCCACCACTAAATTTAGAACTGAAATTATATGGGACCCAAAAATAACTATTTGAAAGTTAAAAATCTCAGAGGTCTAAATAATAACGAATAGAACATGTCTTTTAAAGTGTGCTGGAGCTGATTCTCAGCTGTATTACTCCAGTTTTCCGCTGATACAATTTCTGTGAAAGTCAACTAAGTTTCACCTGCCTAAAAGTGAAGCAACTAAGTAGTAAATCAGAAGCAGGGGTTATAACCCCAGTGCGTCTTCTCAAGACTTCAAGCATAAGAGTGACATGTGAGTTTTGAAGCCAAATAAAAGCTTAATCAATAATTCAGCATTGGTACTCAGGCACACAAACACCATTACCAGGGTTGGTGTTTATCGGTGCTCTTAAAACATTTTTAAAATTAGAAACATAGGCCAAACTATACACTCATTCCATGGAACTTCTCCAGATTTACAACAGTGGTATATACAAATTCACTCCAGGTTTACATCAAGATCATTTAAAGACTAATCCAAAAGTCACTGAAATCAATGGAAAAACTTCAGTAGATTCAAGAGGCCTTGGATCAAGTCCTGCCAGAATTATTTGGCTCCGTGACATTGCAAGGTTTCATACTAACTTTTTTGCCTTAATGGCCCTTGTAGAGTAAGTCTGGTCAGTCAGGAAATCAAATCACAGTGTCATGCCAGTCACTATAAAGCTCAGTGTCTTTTGTCAAAACAAGCCCATATTCCTTCTATTCCATTACTCTCTCCCACGAAAACATGGCATGAAGGTAAGGTGATGGTTTTGTTTATTCATGACTCTCAGTATAAAGCAGTGTTTCTTTTATTCTCTTACAGTGAGTGATTATAACTCATAAATCTTAAGTTGTTTTACTCAGCAAGACATATTTCACCAAGAAAAATGCATCATTATTGACACATTCAGCATCCCTTAAGACATTTTTTATTGAATTATGTTATAGCTCAAAACCACAATACCAAAGGCGCAAAGAAACCTTTAGAAATCAAAAATAGAAGCATAAGTTAACAAGCAAGATGTGCTAAGATGCCACGAACAGAATCCCACTATAATTTCTGCACAACTGCCAACTAAAGCTGAGTAGACTCTGTGGGGAGGCAAAATTTGACTATAAAAATCAGTAAAAAGATCAAATTTAAAAATGCAAAATCTACCATATCAAAGGATAATGGTATATGCAGGTGTTCTAATTCTACTGGATGCTTCAGAGAGACATTCTATACAGCTACTGAACAAGGACAATTTAAAAAAGTTTACCTCAAATACCTTGTTGGTTTGTGTCTTATGTCTAAGGTGTTACAGCCTTATGTTTCTCTATTTATATCATATTATATAAGTGGATATTATTTTATATAAACAACTACCTTTTCTTGAATCCTTCTACTAACCTAATAGCCCAAGTGTTATTTTGTAGATTAGTTACAAATCAATTCAAAACCATACAACAAAACTTTACCTAGTTTTCAAATAGTTGCTTTTCTGATTCATCAAATAATCTCCTGAATTTTCCTTCCAGACTCTAATTTGATTGCCTTCAGAGCTCAGTATTGGAGAAACAAAACCCGGAAATATTTATGGTGCTTTCTAATCTACTGTTCTGCTAGAACAGGGCTCTTTCTTAATCCACATACTCATCTTCTTTTGTAAGCCCTATTTTAAATCAGTTACACATTTGGAACAAAATTCTTCTCCTCTTGGGATTTCTTCCTAAAGAAACTCATCCCTATGGTAGGAAATCTTCCCTGCTTTGCAGGGGAGGTAACTTACTGCTGCCATGGAATTGATGCGGTCAATGTAGTAGTCTGGCCAGCTGGTAGCAAGCTTATTAGGGTCTTCTTGTTCCTGAAAAGAAAGTTAAGTAAGGTTACACAAGTAGCCTCTGCAGGATGAAATGCCACTCCAGAACCCCCCGGATTCTTCACTGCTCTGCTCTTTACTGTGTTATCTCCCCCATATTCTTGTATAATGCACATAGATGTGTGGCGTTTATTACAAACATTTCTGAAAGTGTAAACTTAGCACTGTCACCATGGTGTGTCAGATAAAAAGAATCCTCTTCAGCTAAGATCATTAAACACAGAACAATAAAGTTTGATGGAGACACAGTTATCTTTGGCATCTAAGCAACAAACCTCAGTCCCTTAAACATATTATGTTTCCCTGTAGAAGGATAGCCCATTTACAGACAGCAGGTTTATATTTTTTAGCTTTATACTGACAGATCTTTTAAATTATTTGGCCTCTTTACTGTTAGGGTGATGTTGGAATTCACCAACAAGGGGTTTAACATCTGCTACGGAGAAAAAAAAATCAAGTCATGGAACCTGAAAAGAAGCCAAAAGACTGCATTGTTTTGATGTGATAAACAAAAACAGGCCCAGACTGGACATTAGGAAGCATTTCTTTACCAAGTGTGTGGTCAAACATTGAACAGGCACCCTAGAGAGGTAGTTGATGCCTGTTGATATCTAAAAGGCATTTGGACAATGTCCTTAACAACGTGCTCGAACTTGGTCAGCCCTGAATTGGTCAGGCAGTTCGAGTACATGAATGCTGTAGGTGTCTTCCAACCGAAATGGTCTATTCTATTCTATCCTATCCTATCCTATAAAGTCAAGCAAAATGTCAGAACATCGTAAGGAAAAAACCAGCATCCCCTCAATTACAGTAGAGTCAGCATTAATCCTTCCATCCCTACCTCACAAATAATCCACCTTAAATCGCCTTCACTAGACTAATCTCCATCAACCTTCTAAAAGAAGGCCTACACCAACACAGGAACCAATTCTTTCTTGTTCCTTTACTGCTCAATGGAAATGAGATTTCCTTCTACTAAATCTACTTATTTCTAGATAGGTGTAACAGTCATGGGTAACACAAGGACTGGTTTCTAGGATTCTAATCTCCCATTATAAACTACAAGTAATTAAGTCTCCTAGCATATGATAAAATATTGAACTACTTAACCTAAAGGTGCACAACGATGTATGAAGGCAGTGTGGATCTCACCAACGCTGTCTGTGCATGAATGCTAGAAAAGCTACTCTGGAAGATATGCATAATGATATTAAAAGTGTAGGTCTATCAGAGCACCTCAGCTATTCCAGCACTATTTGTTTTAGAGATGAGAAACAGCTCTATCTGCTATTAAGCCACATTCAGAAAACACGTTGGTACCTGACAATTTCCTGCCAGGCTACATACCAACACATGGCAGTAGTTCTGCACAAGTCAAAATCTTCATACTTAGAACTAAAAATAAAGTCATGACTGAGATTTTCATCTTTCCCCCTCTTGCTTCCACTGGTTTTTCAACATGTAAACTAAAGACACATCAAGGCATGTCATACAGCTCTTTTTTAAGCCCTTGCATCCAACTGAACAATTAAGAGGAGCAGAAGATTTAAACAAAGCATCATACAGTAGAATGTCCCTGTATAAAAAGTATGCAAGGCTGGCAAAGCGGTAAGAGATACCAACTACATCCACAGCAGCTATGCCCCCACCACCTCATGATAATAAATTAAAAACAAGGTGGCATTTCTCAAATCAAGTGAGAAGTTCTGCTGATTTTCCTTACTTCCCTTTCCTGACCACAACAAGCAGGAATCTGATGGACCCACACATTACAGAAATACGCAACCCCCGCCAACAGCCAGTTAGAGTTGCCACACTATATGTTATCAGCAGACTGCCTTTTGCTGCCCTTTTCTGTGCAGAATAATATGTAGTGGCAACCATAACCCTGACAATGGTTTCACACTTGGCAAACCCTAACCTCCCATGCAAAAATTAATATATGACCTTGACAATGGAAAAACAAATAAAAACATACAACAGATAAATACAGCATGATTTTTATATGATAATCTTATCACTCCTCCAAGAGAACAATAGAGATGAGGAGCTAATCTAAAAGTAGTGAAGTAAGGTCATTCCCCAGGGAACCAGGTGAGCCACTGATCTGAATGGCAAGGAGTGCACAAGTGCCCTTCTGAAATTTTTCTCTGTAGAAAATTATAAAAGTCCAAGTGACAGCTATAACTGTTTGCAGAGTACACGTGACAAGAACATTGTCAGAACATGGAATACATGTATTCTCTATGACTAATTTCCTACCTGAACCAAATCACTAGAAATCTTACAATCAGAACAAAGGATAAGAAGACTCTGATCTCCTAATGCATATCTGTATATGCAGTTAGCTTGACAATTAAGGCATGGTGTATATCCCACTTTTGACTGTTTTCCATCCACTACAAATTGGTCTGAACTCTGAGTCCGCAAGTCTTATGATTTAGATTTAATTAAAATTTGCAGTGGAACACAGCAAGTATAAGATTTTTTCCTGAATTAAAGCCCAGACCAAAGATGTACTGCAGATTGCTGAGGTTAAAAAAGTTTTAGCAGGTAGTCCACAATGCAATTCCTAACTTTCTAAAGTTGTTTTGGTCTAGAAGCATATTAAACATAAGAGTCATTCAATCTCAGTGGTTTTCTACACCCCCTGCTCACGCCAGAATTCTATGGCTGTCAATGTATGTTTCACTTCTCTAGAATAAATGATTGTGTACTTACAACCTGACACTCTATTTCCAATATGAAGTCCCAGAAAGCTCCTTATATTCAGGATGGGCATACAGATTTTTATTCAGCCCCATGAAGTCCTTAGGTGGCAAAATGTTATTTACAGCAGTCACCTGGGCAACATTTTGAAAAGACAGTGCAGTTCACACATGTAGCATCAGAGCAGTTGGAAAAAAAAAGAAAACACAACAAACCAATAACCCACACTAACTGGCTAAATAATGTGAGTTTTGCCCTTGCTAAGAAATTGTTGTACTAGGCTTTCTCTCAGAGAGGGAAAGATGAGTCAAAAATAGAAAGCAATTCAGGGTGTGGGGTGGGGTGCAACAACAGGGTGATGGAGTTTTTGTGTTCTGTTTTTAATATATTCAGGGGTTTGACCCTCAAATAAAATCTCAGAGAAAGCTGCAAAGCAAAATTATGATAATGGCAAAACCCTTCTCTAGTTGCAAGAGACACAGAGAAGTAAAAAAACCCAACCAAAGGGGGAAAAAAAAAAAAAAAAGAGGCTCTAATATATGAAGCCATATAGGTATCAAAAGCTGGAAACAATAACCCATCTGTATAAGGGAAAACATTAGCTGAAGGAATCTATTAAAGCAAAGCCTTCTTTTAGCTCCTTGAATAGTGTAAATATTACATTAAAAAACAGGCGTCAGCTTGTGGACTTTATAAGGGGCCATATCATTCTTCACTGGAGTAACAACTATGTAACTGCTGTGAAAACAGGATCTTGATACTATACAAGCCTGCAATATAGCCAAGGTATTATATAGGCTTTGACACTAATTTGGACAGGCTCCATAACTTGGTGGAAAGTGGAACTTATGACTTCATCCCAAATAGGACTTAATGGAGTTCTGCAAATATTTGGACCATCTGAACCAATCAAAATGAAAGAAAATAAAGCAAAGAATTGTGTGCACAGCTCAGCTGATCCCAAAAGCCTTTTTGCAAATCCTGGGAGACCTGATCCATCAGGCAAGCTGTTTCTAGAGAGCAGAGACTTTTAGTGGATGCCATGTCGGTGGGACAAGCGTTTGCAATAAGAGACTTAAGCAAGCATTATGGACCACTGCCTCTGTTGCAAAACATTTTAACAAGAAGTACCAAACACTAGCGTTACAAAAATCATGTGAAAATGCCAGATATTCATGGCTGAGTGGATCAGGAAAATGAAAGACACTGTTTATATGGTGAGTGGTTCTTTCAAGATGGTTTCAGTCTTGAAAGAAACAGCACATGAAAAGCCTGCACAGTAACTGCCTGCACTGAAGCTCTTTTGAGGTGGGCACTGGGTTTCAGTTTCCAGTGATGACATATTGCTATTTTATTCTACAGCAAAATGACTGCAAAAATGCTGAGCAGTTCTCTAGAGCATGTCCTGAAAATCTGAGCACATCAAAGCATTAATAAATGCATTAACAATATTAGCAAGACTTTACAAGTCTTCCTTCCTACAGGTGGAGACAGAGAAGCATATATGCTGACACGGCAATTAAAACTCATCCAGGAAAACATTGTCAGAGTTAAGAACACTGACCTGACAATGAATCAAGCACTCTCTCATTTCCACCATCATTTGTACCAGAGTGTCTTTATTCAATGTAGACAATTACCAACTCCCTGGGATCAGCAGATGCTTGGCAGCCCTGGGTGTCCAGCCACTACATGGACTTTGTCACTACCTACACACACGCCCATGTGATAAGTTGCCAGGGGTGATGACTCCAGAAGCCCTTCTAACATGCATACTAACAAAATAACACTTTCTCCCTGAACTGATGCATCAAGAAATGCATCATGTGTTACGGATGTCATACAAAAAGCATGGGTACTGTTGTGATGACATCTATTCATTGACAACATGACTTCCCTCTCAAATCTCTTCAGAACAGCTGACAGCTGTTTTACACTGTTTAGAACAGAACAGGAACAAGCCACACAGCTGATGATGGAAAATGTGGTTTTAAAATCTTTCTTGGACAAGAAGCCATGATATTGTTCATTGGGCTCCTCTCCATATCAATAAAAACAGTCTGCAAACACAGATGAAGAAAAGGAAATGAGGCTACTGTAATATAAATTCCTGTTCAAGCTTGTTCACTGCATCATGTCCAGTCACTGCACGCTCAAGTTTATACTTAGGTCACAAAAGACGGCATTTTCTTGCAAAAGCTACATTAAGGTTAGTGTGGTTCATGCCTTCATGCATCAGTCTAGTACATCACAGAGTTAAAAGAAAGGTTATTTTCCCCGGTCTGATGGGTCAGCATCATCACATACAGTTCAGGAAATATAAATCACAGAGTTCAAGTCATTACAAGAAACATGTATCATTTAAGAAAAAGTGAAATATGCTATTTATTATACTGAGTAAGCCCCTGTAGCTATTTTTTTCATATTTCCCATTAAAAAGCAATGGCAATGGGAATCCTGATTACAAATAGTTGGGCATTTTTCAGGGTTTTTTTTTTCTTTGGTTTGTTCGTTTTGTTTTTTGTTTGTTTTTTAATGCCAGTTCACTGAAACTTTAACATGACTCTCATCAATTGAAATGAAAGCTTTGCTGGAAAAAGATTCCCTGTTTCTGGTTGAAGCCCCCTCACACTCTTCACAATAACAGCATAGCTGGTAAAATGTTCATCTGAGATGTTCAGAATTCAGACTTGTGTCCATGTTCCGTTTCAAAGTGATGTGCATGACCCTTGCTCTTCACATGAATATTCTGTCCACGAAAAGCAAGGAAGAGTTTTTGTTTGCTTGAAGGGTGGAAGATGGTTATCACTCATGCTTGATTTCCCACAAGTCCTACTCTTTTCCCTTTAGAGACTTAAGACTCAGCTCCTGGCATCATCTGCTATTAATGCCAAATACAATACAATCTTGTAACACCTGGCACTATGCACTGACAAAAGTTCTTAAAGAAATTAATGCAAGATCAGCAGAAACAGGGAAAACGGGATGCAGACAATTACACAGTTCCCAGTTACACAGAAAATATGTAGCACAGCCAAGAATCAATCCACACCAAAATTGTAATGCATTCCCATCCAAATCACCATTTTCCCTTTTTTCATGACTGACCTACTGACTTTTCTTCACTTGAAGGAGTTCAGCTTTCAAAGAAACATTTACTTGTTCATTAACACACTGTCCATTCTACTGGCTATATCTTAGTTCAGAGCAGCCAAAGTTTCACAAATAAAAAGTAGTTTTATTCAAAGACACAAAATGTGTTTGATCTGCTGTGGGATGAAATGCTAATCCAGAAGTGGAGCTAAAATACATCTAAGCTTTTCAGACAGTTTATGCCTCCAAAAAGCCAACCATGTCCCAAGAGATGCTAATTTTGAAACAGGACAGACCAAAGGGCTGAGCCATTCACTAGACAGATGTGGTCACTGTTCCATTTCTCAGACTCCATGACTAGCATTTACACAAATATTCTCAGAGTTTGGGGAAGGAAGCTGTACCCAAGCCTTCTGAGCACAATTTACCCAGACTGAGAAAAACAAACATTACTTCTCTTCCTTGAATTAAGCTATTGATGTGCAGATAATAACCCTTATGCCACAAAAGCAGTCTACTGTATAACTTATTAAAAGAGAATATTCATTAATCACCAACTGGAGCATGCAACTGAGTAGTTTCTAATTGCCTCTCACAAAGGTCAGGTACAGCCATACATGCTTTCAGTTCACTGCATTATGACAAGGAGATATTTTACCTAACAGACCACAGGGTGTTTTTTGAGTTGTTTGGTTTTGTTGTTTTGGGTTTGTTTTTTTTCATTTAGCCTCAACTTTGTCCTGCTGCCAGTAATTTGACAGACCTAATAATGTCCTCTGATGCTGGTTACTAACCAGCCTTTCAAAAGAAGAATCAAAGGCTTCATATTATTAGTAGTATTACAAAATGCCTTATAACATGGAACTCAGTGTCAAAAATAACAAAGTTTAAAGCACAAAACTGAAAAAAGGATACATTTATGAACAATGAGGATTTTTTCTTAGAAATAATTTCCTAATGCTGAGAGAAGCTTCAGTGATCCTGAAATCCTTAGCCTTTAGAAATTAAAATGGACTATCAGTCATTTTTGAAAAGATGGCTGGCTCTACCACAGCTGAAAAACTTTCCAGTCAAGTTAAATTTATGCTTTGTTTTGAATTCATTATGCCATCCCTAACTTTTTTTTTTTGCTTGCCAAGCACCCATAGGTATAGAATCTCCAGAAACTGTATATTGTATATACACACCATGTGTCATTTCCAACCTCCTCTAACACTCAAAACCACTTCAAATAAATTATTTCTAATTGGTATCATTCTAATGGAGTTGAAGGCCATGGTTTTACTTCTTATCCTCCAGAAAACATGTGAGATCCATTGCATATACATACAGAGACAGTTTCTCACAGAAAATGAACTGGAATGCCATAAGTGGCAGGCAAAAAGGTTGTCAGTACAGTGTTATGAGCCAAAGAATTAATGTTTTCTCAAATCTCAGAAGTCTCAACCACTGATTTTAATGTATAACTGTAATGTTTAAACCAAGATCAACTTTCATAATAAATATGTCTGGCACAAGACTTACAATAGATTACTGATGAAGACAGTCCCCTTTTAAGAAACTTTCTATTTCAGTACGGTTGCATTGTACACTTTTGGGTCTTGTCCTGTCTTCTCTTCTTTTGGCTTTTTATCATTTTCCTTGATATAGATAGATGTAAATTTGTTGCCAGCACTGACTGCAGCAGCCTCTTCATACATTTACAGGTCATATAAGTCTGTTTGTCCCTCTTCA
Source organism: Pseudotriccus pelzelni (assembly GCA_035584735.1). Classification (NCBI taxonomy): domain Eukaryota; kingdom Metazoa; phylum Chordata; class Aves; order Passeriformes; family Tyrannidae; genus Pseudotriccus; species Pseudotriccus pelzelni. The sequence continues at coordinate 29,783,180 of JAWMRA010000113.1, forward strand.
AATATATTTAGCCCTGCTATGGGATGGGAATCACACCATCAGCAGGCATTAATTTAGGGGTATAGTGTGTGCAGTGACCAAGAGGACAACTTGTCCCTATACTTACAGAACTATTTAATTGTACAGCTGAGACCACACTGAATTATCCAGTGATTTCAGCCCTCAGGACAAAGCTTACTTGCCAAATTGGAGTCTACCAATATTACACATTTTTCCTCTGCTGAATGTTTAACTTCTGTCATGGAAGTTGGTCTCTTGTTGGGTAAGTTTTCCTCTGTTGCTGCATAAAGATCTCCCTGTCCTATTAACTGAAATCCACACTCATGTTTAATACCTTTCATGTGCTCTACTTTTCACAAGTCCCAAATCAACCGATATTTTGCAGTTGATAAGTGTGTAATCTGAATAATAAGCTGCCAAATAAGGTGATCCATGAATTCCCGGCACTTCCAACGAACAATTTCTCAGAAGCCTATCTTTCTTCAGCCCATTCTGTGTACTTCTTCTGAAGGTGAAGGGAAGCGCCTGCTATGGAGGATACTACCAGTCAGAAGATTGATTCATAATCTTTCTACTCAGAGGGTCTTCAGGAGAAGACAAAACATTTCTCATGGACATGGCCAGCTCTCCAGGTGTGTGGCTGTGGACTTACACTGTATTCCTGAACCACAGCTCTGTCCCCACAAACCTGCAGCAAGCTTGAGGTCAGGGTCAAGGTTCTGCATTCACTCCTGTGGCAGGTGAAGCCAACAATCTGTCACTATCCCGACAAACCCTAAGCAGCAGGAGCAGGAGGACATACTGTATTGTTTCACTGATATTCAAGCTCTGCATTGTCCCTACTACTTTTCAGTCACTACTGATATACAAGCAGTGTGTGTGCACGTTTCCATGCTAGCATTAACCCTGTTCAGCTTACAGTCAACATGCTGTGGATACAGCAGGGACAGAAAGGGATTTTTTTCCTTACCCACCCGGCTTACCTTGTCCCCTTTCCAACAGCACTATTTTCAGCTGTATCCCCACCACGTTAGAATGTTGCCACTTACACTGTCTCCTTCCTCACTTCCTTTCCTCCTCCGCCGGGCATTCTTTAGGCAATGTGAAAAGCCACAGAAGGGCCCAGACTGTGTAACTGAGCCTCCTGTCTCCCACATGCCTGCGCTGCAAGTTTATCTTTTTCTCCCACTGTTTATCTCCAGCAAGCAATCACTTATAAACTTCTGTAAATAAAATGAAGTCACCTACCATTCATGGCAAACACCCTGCACATTGCTTGATGATGGGAATGAAACGTCACTATCTGTGCTCAAATACAAATCTAAATACTTAGGACACACCTATCTAGAGCCAGAAGAGATATTCAGGACAAGTCCTTCTGGGAACACATAGAGAATTTGTTAACACCAAACTCTAAAAGGTGTCTCTTCACTGTTCATAACATGTACATTGTCTGTTTCAGCAGTGATGTGCACTGCTTCTTGCTTTAGTTCACTTCTGCTCTGGGCCCTTAACCAAGTGTGATAACAGATGATCAGAGCAGCAGCCACTTATTTTCTATTTTAGTTCATCATTTAACCCATCACTATTGAAAAAACAGCAAAGTTAGGAGCCTTTGGACAGGTGAACAAAGGAAATCAATACAGTCTGACAGGCACATAGCTTTCAATCTGCTAGCTCAATATTTGAGTTTATTACTCAGTTCCTTTGTCTACCTTGGCCCTTTCCATAAACAGGTAAAACTGTTTCTCTGAGCCTTCATTTCTCTCACCTATTACATCTGCAAAATGTTTGGGATGCCAGGTGCCTTTCAACAGATGACAGAATATAATGAAAAACAACATGATTTTCACCTCAATTAAGGTGCATAGCTGAAACTGTCACATGTGACTGCAACGGAAACTAAAGAGCTTTCCAGAACCATAGAAGAAAATTTATTTCTTTTTGTTCGCGACTGTCGCTATATCCTGGCAACAATTCTTTATTACACTCATTTCTTTACTTTTCACTGAAAAATACTGCTCAGTATTCACTGTTTTTTTTAAGGCTGGTGGACACTCAGTGAAATTCAGAATACGGAGAAGAGCAAGCCCTGGTCTGTACCAAACTTGCTTCTCACACACCAGAGAAACATGCTAGTTACTTATATGTTCTTTGCTCTTTCTTATCCTTGGAAGACTAATTTGAACAATGAAAACTGCGTTGTATAGAATATATATTACTATTATTTTTGCATACCATCAGCAGGACTGACTCATATGTGGATTGTGGAGACCCAGAACTTTTGCAGGAGGACATACACCACGTAATCTAGTGGCAGCAACTAAGTCACGCAATCTGCATTTACACGTACTTCCCATACAGCAGAATGGGACTGCTCACCATTATTTTTGTTCTTAAGTACAGTAAATTACACCATGATAGTAGGATGAGAGCTGGATCAACGTTTTCTTTTTTTTTTTGCTCCCTTGCCCCCCCTTTTTTGCTCCTTTTTTTTTCCATGGTAGGGTCAAATCTGCACCCACTGAGCTCTCTCAAACTCCCACAGAATGCAAGCCAAATGCAAAACACAGCATTAGGGGTGATGATGACAATTTTCCAATTATTACTATATAAATTCAGGACTATTTTGGACCTGATTTTTGGTATGTATTGAGTTCTATCTTCAACTGAAGCACTAGTAGCTCACCTGAAAAATGCAGAACTGCAAGATGTAAAAACATCTATAGCAGATAACATGGCAAGTTTTGGCACTTATGTCTTCAGCAGTTTGAATTAATGAGCTGGGAAGACATTTTCTAAGCAACAACTAATCCTTCTTGTTGGAGAGACAGAGGAGTGGCAGGAAGAAACTAAAAATATTCCACGCTGTTCCCATGGGGGGGAGGGCATGGAAGAAAATACTTTTTAATTATACATTAATAAATATATAATTTCAAGATCCTGACCCAAGGTAACCTCTTTTACCAGGATAAATAAATGAGTCTGTAATTGTTAGCATGGCAACATGGAAAACACAAACCAAGTAGAACAGACAATTTGGAAATTATCTCCCCTTATGTCTGCTACAATGTGGTCTTTTAGATATCATGATTCCAAGCGGTAATAGTGCATGCATTTTTGCCTCCTTGACACTAAACTTATACTTTAAACCATTACAAGTATGACTTTAAGAAAAAAAGTAACTAAGAGGAGGAGCCTCTCACATTATTAAGCCTATAATATTGTTTCTTCAAGTACACACTTGGGGGTACTTGCTATAGAAGAGAAATATCAAGGAAAAAACATGAAGAAGCAAATTTAAGAACTTCATGATAAACCATAAAAAATGGGCAATGATTCTTCTCAAGTATGCTGACCTACCTAAGAAATAATTGTGCAACATCGACAAATGTATACTTATATGAGATGAGAAAAAAAAGCCTAAATTCATTATATGGAACTATAAAAGAATGAGATGGTGTATTACAAGAATCTCAAGTTTTATTCTCCCACTGAGAACACATTCTCTGCATTAAATGGTGTAGAAGGAAACGTATATCGTTTTAGGCTTTACACTGTATTAATGATGTTGGCCAAATTTGGGAGCTCTTGCTTCAGCCTATGACACCATTAACAGGTACCATCAGTCAAACTGCTTTTTGACACTGAAAAGACCCAAGTACATCACTAATGAAGAAATGTGTGCATTTGCTGTATTAGTGACACTCTTGCTGCATTTTGTCGTTTTCCATAACTGTGCTTCTCCTGTGCTTGTCATAGGCCGGAGTTTCTCGGTTTACTTCTCTAAAACCTACTTGCATTTACAACAAAGTAATTTTTGAAGCCATGTGCCTGTCTTCCATACCGAGACTAAAGATACTGAAATGACCCAGTGTCAACATCAAGTTAACACGTCATCCCAAACATCTGAGCATGAAGTAATTTTCTTAACAGAAAAAGGAACAGATGCTGGTGGGAAAAAAAGCAAGTTAACTCCACAATTGCTGGCATTTTCCAAACATACAGCTGAAGGAATGTCATGGTTTACAAAGGGCAACGTCCTCCCACTGTGACTTACCAGTGTTATAAGATTTCCAGTGAGCCCCAGGCGAACTGAAAGCAAGTCTATTTTCAGAGAATTCATTTGAGAAATTCCACATTTCAGACTGTTTCATCATCAGCCTTCTGAGCTAAGGAAGTCATGCAGTCTTTCAGACAAAAAGCAACCATGGATCCCAGGCTCTGGGAGGGACCCAAATAACATCTGCTACAGCCTATTTCAAGGAGTTGGTCTCATAGGAGTAATCAGGACAATATACAGCAGAGTGCATAGAGCCTTAGTGTTGCCTCTTTTCTTCATAGGGCAATTCATCTGCTTTCCTCGTTTGATATATAGTCAGTTCAGGGAACCACAAAACAATTTAGGATGGAAGGGCACTTGGGAAGAAGAGACCATCTCAGAGCTAATTTCAAAGCTAGATCAGGTTGTTCAGGTCATTATCAAGGTTTGAATATTGAGTCAAATTAAAATGGTGACTAAAGAGCTGAACTTCTGCCACAAACTTCTAAAGTATCAGTAGGAAAAGAAACAACTTTCCGATGCACCAAAAACTTCAGATAAAGTCTAATTCTCCATCTCCAGTGTGGCTTTGATGGCCTCTGCCCTGTGCTCATCAGACATACTCATCATTTAGCCAGCAATACCCTCACACTAAGCACTCAGCCACCTACTGTCTGCCAGCTGCTTTTTCTTTTAGTCTGTTACATGTGCTGTGAGGGTTACTGTGCATTTTCCAGACTTCACAGTGAAGAGAAAGTAGAAGCACCTACCCCCACTCCCCCTCATCACTTCATGTTATCTGGTAGAAAAACTTTGATCGGTCACATCCAAGCTTCATCAAACTGGCACTCGTTACAAGTGGCTTCTCAACTTCTGCAGCAAACCATCTTGTGTGTTCCCCTCTGCTGCTCCCCAGTACAGCACATGAAGTAACAACTCTAAAGTGAACTTATAAGGGACACTTTAAATGCTTCTTAAAGCTATAACTCCATAACCAAAACAGTTTAATATTCCAAATCAATAACAGACTCTAAGAGTATTTCAAAGAGGAAAAAATACTGCAAGAAGATAGAATTGAAAACAATACAACTTCAAACCACCCACTTCATTTCTTATGAGACAACCACGTGCTTGGCACTCTTCATACAGAAAGGATGAACCCCAAAGGCTTTCATAGCTGAGATTAGACAATACAAAACCAAAAACCCACACTCAGACAATACAATGGTGTGATCTTCATCTGGCATATTGTATCACTAAATGAGACCAGATGAAGATCCATTTTGTCTCTTCTTTAGGGAGCATCTGTCTTCCTCTGAATATCTCAGAACTGGCTGAATGGTAGATCCCAGAGGCTCATGATCAGTGGCACAGGGTCTTGTTGGAGGCCTGTCACTAGTGGTACCCCCCAAGGTTGAATACTGGGCCCAGTATCGTTTAACTCATTCATCAATGACTTGGATGAAGTGGCAGAGGCCTCCTTAGCAAGTTCAATGATGACACAAAGCTGGGAGGAGTGGCCAATACCCCAGAGGGCTGTGCAGCCCTTCAGAAGGACTTTGACAAGCTGGACAGGTGGCCAGAGAAGAACTGCTTGAAATTCAATGAAGGCAAATGCAGGGTCCTGCAAATGGGGGAGAATAACCCCCTGCACCAGTAGAGTCTGGGAGCTGACCTCCTGGAAAGCAGCTCTGAAGAGAAGGACCAGGGGGTCCTGGTGGACAGCAAGCTGTCCATGAACCAACAGTGTGCCCTGGAGCCGAGAAAGCCAGTGGGATCCTGGGGTGCATCAGCAAGAGCATTGCCAGCAGGTCAAGAGACATTGATGAAGTCCCCTATCAGCCATAAGTATTTGAAGAGAAGGTACCAAGAGGATGTATTGAGGCCCTTCTTGGTGGCGGCAAGCAATAGAACAAGAGGCAAAAGACAGAAACTGATGCAGAGGAAGTTTTGCCTGAATACAAGAACTTCATTACTGTGGAAGTGACCATGCACTGGAACAGATTGCCCAGAGAGGTTGTGGAGTCTTTCTCACAAGATATTCGAGAACGGTCTGGATGAAATCCTGTGCCACGTGCTCTGGGAAGACCCTGTTTAAGCACGGAGGCTGCAGCAAATGACCCCACAAGTAGTCCCTTACCAATTCTGTGATTCGGTGGTTTCCATGTATATCTCCTACTTTAAAGCAGGAACCTGAAGAAATTAACTCCTATCTAAATACAATACCTAAATATCCCTGGTAGGTTAAGGTAATTGTATTAAAAGCTACAAAAGCAGCTTAGATCCCTCCAGCAGATTATAAGTATGTACATCTATATTATACACATTATTAAATTTTATATTTATAGTTTTAACAGGAGGATGAATCTAAAGTATAAGGTAAATTGCACTGTCTGGAAGCTGGAACCCCAGCTTCAAGTTTCAAGCAGGGTTTACAGCTATAGTACAGCCTGGGTTTGGATTGGAAATTTTGCTCTGCAAGAGTCTGAAGGCAGGCATGGGCATGGGGATGGTGGACAGAAGTAACTTGTTCTCCATCCAGCTGCACTATATCAAGCTATACTTTTTATGGTGACATTTTGCTGACAGTGCAAACCTCAAGGGCAAAACTCAAAGAGAGACTCTTAAAGAAAGAAAAAAACCAAACTCGCCATGTAGACATTATCTTGAGTAATGTTAGACAGCCAGCATGGGACCAAAGTGGGAGTTTGTGAAAATGAGCTGAAAATGGTATAAAAAGATGGTGGCAAAACTACTAAAAGTTAATCTGACAAATGCTAGGACTCCCCAGAGTATTCTGAAGCCTGTGAGGATGGAGCACTCATTTTAGAAAATGGAATTGAATACAAGGTGATGCTACTTCTTTGTGGGAGAGATGTAAATCTTCTCCAGAAGGGCATCAGGGGCTGGGGCACCCTTCACCTGGACTGCAGCCTCAGTGATTTCAGCACTGGCCTGTGACCTCAGCATAACGGGCTTGCACTCCTTGTGTAATGCAATGTGTAGTGCACAAAAGTGCTTTCTACTCCATCCTTGCTGCTCCTTGCAGTGAGCTCACCCAAGCCCAGAGATTTTCCCACACGAATATTTTAGAAGACAGATAAGTGCAGTAAAGAAAATGAATGAACAGCACTTGAACTGAAAATATACTCAGATCTTTAAGACTGTGCCTTAAAAAAATGAAAAGTGGGAAAGGGAAAAAAAGGGTGAAAGGAAAAAATAAGGGGGAAACGAAAAAAGAAGGGGGAAAGGAAAAAAGAAAAGGAATGTTGTATGCAGCCAAGGCATGTGTAAATAGTGCAAGTAAAATGTATGAGAGGATGGCATGGCCAGAACATTTTCAAAAAGTTTCCTAACATTGCCACTCTTTCATTCAGGTAGAGATAAATGCATTTATGTATAAATATAACAATGACAAGGTCTTTGTAATTATACAATTATTTAATTCAAACACTTTTGGAAATAAGGAGTTTCCTGACTCCTACTTGCATATTCAGTTTGCTAGTTCTTTTATTCATCAGGTAGATGAAAAATAAAACTGACCTATATTTAAAAAAACAGTTGCAGGTGATGGCACCAGAAGGAAATCCGTTTCTTTTCTGCCTATTGACTGCTACAGACTATGGTTCAGATAAATTTTGCTCATCATTTTTATATCTTATTTTGCTACTGTGGAGAAGCTTTTCTCTAGATCTCTTTCCCATAACAGAAAAAGGAGAACAAATTTAAGGACTATAAACATGTACTCCTTTTCAGGTGCTGTAAATGCCTAGTTCCAGAAAGTTTCAGTGTGCTGCTTATTACTTCAGTACTTGAGTTTGAATAATTTCACTTGAGTAGATAAAGCATAGTCAATTCAAAGCAGCTATTCTATAGTACAACTAAAATCCCAAGAGTGCAAAATCACACTAAAATATCTAAGAGATGTCAACACAGGTATTAGGATTGAGATGTTTGTTGGGTTTATTTGTTCAATTGGAAAGAAACTGTAGGATACAGCTAGTCTAGTCTGACTGTACTTCAGAAAGAGATTTGCTACCAATTTTTTTCCTCAAAGAAAGACAGGGGTAAAAAAAGCCAAAACCCCTAACTTGCTTAACTCTGCGAAATGTGTGTGCTTACTACTAAAATCTGCTCAACTGAAGGCTTACAAATTAGTCTCTGGAGGCAGGAAAGGCCATAAAAAGAAAACAACTTGACTTGCTTTCCAATAGCAATAAGTCTAACAGCTTGTAGGATTGTTCAGAAGGCAATAAGCTATTGCCCGCACAATGAGGCCTCATTCTTAGAAACACAGACTGCATCCAAAGCAATGTGTACTGAAACAGTGGAATACCTGCCTTTTCTACCCTCCTGAGGATCCCAATAGAAGTTCACTTACAGATTAAGTACCTTTTTCTCTCCATATCATTATTTGATCAGTATTTAATGAGATTATATACATTAGTATCAGCTTCCGGTAAAACAGCACTGAAGAACACTGGTTTTCTAAATTTTGACATCTGAAACTAACAAATAAATACATCTGAAAGCTTTATCTAGTGCTGGATCTAATATTTGGTAGGAAATCTATAGATAATTTTACAGAAAAGAATTACAGAAGTGGATTTATGTTTTATGAAAATCTAAATTTCAGCTTATGTTGAAGCTTATAAGGACAATTCTAAACAAAACCAGAATAAAGTACGTGAACTAAGGGAGGATGTCATAATTGGTATTGTCTACATATGGCTTTACTTACTATTCAATATCAGGGGAAGTTCATACTATAGAGGAAGAGGCAACCTAAAACATTGTTTTGGGTAGAGGGTCAGGGTCCCACCAGAGGTGACTAATGATTGCTCTGATACAAATTAAGACAACTGCACCTCTCATTGTCCGCTCGATACTGATTAATGGTAAGGTAGAGAACGGCTAAAATTGAGAACACATTAGTGTTTTCCAACAGAGCAGCCTTTATTCCTTGCAAGTAGCTACCCCACAAATCAGAGGGAAGCATTCACTATAGCTGGTAGCTAAAGCAACTACTGTTTCAGATTGGAACCCAGAATGGCCAAAAGTGACCAAAGCAGACATGGCTGTATAATACTCTGTGAGTGCTCCTATGTAGATATCACCCACAACCATGAAATCTCAGTCTAGGACTAAACCTTTGAGTACTGAGGACTGTTGACTGGCAAGTTGTACCCCTGGCATATCTTTCAATGCCCAGACGTACCTGCCTTCCCTCATTTCTTCAGAAAGGCTTGGTATCAGAAACAGGTGGAATGAGTTTTTTTAAAACAATAGAGATTTTCTGCTAACATACTGGAATCAAGTACCATAGAAGATGATATCTAAAGTCTATCTGCCAAGATAAATGTGCGTCTACAGCAATTACTGATCTTCATTTTTGCAAGTGACATTTGGCAGCCCACTAATGTCGCCACCTTTAGAGCAAATCAGGAAGCTCTGACTTTCCATTACTTTTAAACTAGGAAAGACACCTGAGATTAATGATTGTGAACAATTGTCTCAATCTGCACTTCTTGACCTGCTAGTTCATAGTGTTTTCAGTTGCCACATTACAAAGCATAAAGCCCATGTTTCCCAGGAAACTCAAAGAACCCAACATCAGCAAGACAGAGCTCTCTGGGGTCTTGTCTTGGATAGTGTTCTGCAAAGTGAGAAACTGGACCCTTTTTGGCTAAAATTAGACTACAAATTCTTCAGGGAAAAGGCAGCTTTGCTTTAAAGCGAAGCCCGAAATAAGCTTCTCTTTCACTGTAAAACACTGATAATAGGTGGATTAGGTGGTAGGCTAGAGTGAAATGTCACACCGGTCATCTGAGTGCCTGCGAGGGAAACAGTGAATAACATTGGAAAGTTAAGGTTTCAAGTAATTGAAAGTATCTACAATATAATGAACAGGCATCTGGCAATTGTATCCTATTCCAGTTAGCACATGAATTTGGATAGCTGGAGTTCCACTAACTGAGGTTAAATGCATTATGAAGACTTTCCAATATGCAGCTTCTTTAACTCTGGAGGTCTTTAAGATTCTTATATCAAATGCACTGCTTTAGGAAAGGGGAAAGAAAACCAAACCAACAACAACAACAACATCCCCAGTGTAATGAGTGAATCCAACTAACATATTAAATAAATTAAAGCACAAATCTTCCTGCCAAGGCACTCTGATCTGGGAGGTAGAATGCGGGGTTCTCTAAGACAGCTACAAATAGATCCTCTCCCACCAGAGCTGAAAAATCCAGCTGAGCTGGCCAGCAAAAATGTAAAGCAGACATTAATCACAGCAGCCTGCACCTTCCCTCCACTTACAAGGTCTGTGTACCAGCAAGAAAAAAGAATGGAAAGACCAGTAAAGACAACTGAGCCTAGACTGCTCTTACACACTTCCTGAGTTATTGCTAGTTCAGAGGCACCAATTAATTGATTTCTATTAACTTCCCTGTATGAAGTTAAAAACCAACCAAACAAAAACCCTAAATGCAAAGCACAAATCTCGCTGGTCCGGTTTTCTTTAATTACATGGTAAGAAACCTCATTGCCCCCACCTTCAGGAAAAAAAAGGCAGCAAACACAGCCTCTGAAGGACCACGAGCAGGGATTTAATCTGCCATGTTCAATATTGGAATCTAAACTTCCTCTTTCACTTTCTGTTATGCAAACTTATGTATAAAGACTGATGCTCTCACAGCATGACTTGCACACTTGGGAAATAAAATTAACCACCACAGTTTTTGCCCTAACATTAATGGCTAATAAATACACGCTATTGGGGCCATCTTTGTTTCCAGCTGTCTGTTTCCTAGAGCACCAAAACTTTTCCACCACATCATTACTGAAGAAGTTCCTCCTTTAGAAGTTTCACAACAGTGATGCAACTTAGCAATTCATTTGGCCATCATT
>JAWMRA010000113.1:29794143-29890319 GCA_035584735.1 Pseudotriccus pelzelni
AGTGACAGAATTGCCAGTATGATACATCAGCTTCTGATTTACTGTTCTTTTATTGGTTTGTCAGAAATGTGAAGATCTTTAACGGAGAAGTATTTCATAGAAATTGAGAGGAGCAGGTCATCTTCACTTTCCAGTGAAATGGGAAACATTTCCTACAAGCTCTGGAAGACCTTGAACTAGCAAGCTTTAAGACATCACTATTATTGTGTACTTTTCAGATATTTGAAGACATCCTGAAAGACTTCAGCAATACTTTTTCTATTTGAAGTACCCTAAAAAAGCTTTTAAAAATTCCTTAAAATATTTTAATGATAGCTTTTCTTTCAGCTCAAAAAAACCAAACCTGAAACCAAACAACAAAACAAACCCCACACAAAAAATAAAGCAAAATAAAAACCCCAAACATGTAAAAAATCAAAATGGGACAACGTACAATTTTAAGACATTCACTTTTTTTTCATATATCACAAGCACACACTACTTCAAAGAAAATTGTGCTAAATCCATGCTGATAAAAATCTTTACATCACTTAAGCATGTTCTTGAGTAAACAGTAAATAAACACACAGCTCAGATCAAGATGCAATTATGGACATGCACGCAGAATTTATTGGTGAGCTACTCCAATCAGGACAACAGTAGTACCTTCTTTTTGCTGCAGTAAATCTGCCATTTCTTCTCTGGAGGGAGTGCAAACATAGCCTCTCTGTTCTTGTCTGTGAGATCCAGTTCATCCTGGAGATTAAGAAAAAAAAAAAAACAGAAAAAAAAACAGTCAACAGCCGGATTGGTAACTATTAGGAACCTTTAGTTCTCCCTGGCAGAGCAGAACCTATGAAGAGAGGCAGCCAGAACAACTCCCATTTCAAACTTCCATTACTAATGGTCAATCAAGAATGGGAAATATCACATGAAAGTCATGAAGTGAGAAACTCAAAGCACTGGATTATGTGACACAGACAGTCATTATGACACTTAAAGAAAAGCTAAAAGTTTGATACGCCTTTTTCCTGGCTGGCAGTACTAATTTGCTCTTCAACAGGAAAACATTTAAATTACTTCATCTTTTAAGCAAAGGTCATGAGACAGTTGTCTAGTGGCAGTAATGCCACCAGCAACCTACAAGTTGAAATGTTTTTCCACATGTTTGTCCTCTGAACCACATAGTTCCTATCAAAAGACAACCATCATTTCAACATAAAGGACATCTCTCCCCATAGTGTCCCATCAGGCTGATCAGAGCAGCAAATTCAGTCTCTGTTAAGAAAAGCAAGTTCATTAGAACATACTCTCTTAGAGCTGAGCCAACCTTACATTAGTAAAATGCTGTGATCTGGAACTGACTCCCAACTCTGTCAAGTGCGCTCTCTGGATACACTACCAAATTCCCCAGCTTCAGTTTCTCCTCTGTAAAAGGTGGATAAAAATCTCTATTCCTATACAACACGTCTCTAAAACCATGAAAGCAGATATCTCTGCTCCCTCTGTGTTTATGCAGCACTGACCAGAACAGGGCTACAATCACAGCTACTGGTTTCAGTTACTTATAATGGAATTAAACAAAAAAGAGTGATGTTCAAAGCAAGTGGCCTGCATGAGTAGAGACAGATGAAGATGTATAAATGAGAGTTTCATCAATATAAAGAAAATCTTCCAATAATATTTCAATAAATCAATTTTGACAGGGTTTTGGTTCCCCCCCACCATGTATTTGAAATGTTTGGAGAAGGAAGAGCCCAGGGGTCCAACATCAAATGACATTGCAGCACAAAATCGCTGCACATGCAGATTCTGGCACCCACACTAACCTTGTCCAAGCAGAGACAATACCTCTTTAACTCAGCCCAACAATGGCTCATTTGGAAAGCGTTCAGGGCTGGGAAACTTGTGAAAACAGTGAGCAAAATTGCACACTGAGCCTGGTAGCGGCCGCTGACAGATTTAAAAGCCCATAGAGATTTAAGCTGCAAAAAGGTACAAAAGAAATGCAAACAGTAACAAGGCGAGGTCAGTGCCAGCAGCCCAAGGTAGAAGAAGCTGGAGGGTTATTTTAAACAAGAAAAAGTTTAAATGGAAAAAAAAGTAGCTGTGCAAAAAGAGTGCAAACCATGTGGAAATGTTTAGGGTGAGTTTCCAAACAAGGGGGCAGCCAAGCAAGGCAAGGAGTTTTATCCCTGCTATACACAATTAGCAAGCTCAGGCCAGGATCACATTCTTGGGGAGAGAGGGAGAGTAAAACGACATGTAAGGCCTTAAGACAAGCAAAGGAATGCTGTTGGAGGTCAAGCACGCAGGAGGAAAAGGAGGGGCAGACAGAGAATCAGAAATGCCAGGTTTAGAAGAAGCATCAAAGAGGCCAGAAACATATCTGAAATGAGCTAGCTGGGCTCAACTAAAGTCTTTGAAAAAATTATGATTTTATTGAACTGCTTAAAGATCTTAATACCTTTTCTCTCTCTCTCTCTTTTTTTTCTTTTTTTTTTTCAATACAGGGCAACTGACTTGGTTGTCTAATCCATTGGGTTCTTTTCTGGAGTGCTCTTTCTGCTTCTGGCGGCAGGTCAGACAAGCAGCAGAAGCTCTTAACAGAAGCTGTGCACAAAACTCAAATGTACTCAATATAGTTCAAGACAACTGTTTCATCAAAGGAATGCTCCTATTGACTAAAACCACTCAGAGGGCAGGATTCTGACACTGGAGCTTCTAGACACTGCCTTGGACACTGGCAGTATCAGGGGCATGAAGAGCAATCTGCCTTCAATGGGACAATGAGAATATGCAACCTCCATCCATGAAGTTTAGAATTCTGATACCATGACACGCTTCTCAGGACAGAGGCCAAGAAAGTTAGTTTGAAAGGATGGAAGATCCAGTGGGGGGAAAAAAGTGCATCTACACACTACTTTATTGTGACTCAGAAAGGTAGATTATGCCAAAAGAAGTTTAGAAGTCATCACATTAGTTCAGGTAACATAGTAACAAGGAAACTGCTCATGTATGGCAAGCAAAAGCATATTACCAGAGGCAGATTCAAACACATCTGACTGGAAAATCGCACATGGAGGGAAGATGGCTTACCCGTAATTTTTAAAGTTAGTGTTTGTCTTTGTTAAGAGGTAAAATGCTGGGTTCTAATGTCCAGGTCAGATGGACAGGTAGCAAGCATGAATATTCATCAGAGAAAGAAATATCTTTCTAGAAGGCAAAGCAGCAGTCAAGCTTCTCAACTCCTTTTCCTGAAATTAGTCTTCAGCAAGTGTGCTTCTTCACTGAGAGGAAGAAAGGAGGGGGAAGAACTGAAGAGGCTACATGCCCCACCAGCATCAATCAAATCCTATCCTATAAAAAAATCCCAAGAACTCCCTGCAAAATACAGGAGACATGAAGCCTTCTTCTGGAACCCTCCAAATCCTCTTACTTCTCCCATCCTTTTGCTCTTCCTATAAAAGATGAACAAAAGACCACTGTGACTGCACAGGGAAACCCTGGATCTAGCTAAGAAAGAAGACCCTAGATTAGGCAGACCATTTTTCTATTCTGATTCAGGATCCTAACAGATGGCACATAAGAAAACTTGCTGCTGCCTTGGAGGGAAGCAGGAGGAACAATAGAAACAATTAATTTCAGAAGGACTGATCCATGAGCAGGACATTCTGACCCAACAAGAGGCAGATTTGTCAGTATATAAAGATTCAGACCTTAGAGTTAGTTCAGTGACAGCAAGCAGCTATTGAAGGAGAAAGGAATTGCCAAGTTTGGCAGGAAAGGTGAAGAACTACAAACTCTAAATGCAGCCATCAAGACTGGGGTTGGAGCCAGACTAGGGAAGCCAACATGACCAAATACCCTGGGTGCAAATGTAAAGGGTAAGAAAAAGGTTTGGACAGAACAAAGCAGGGAGAAGTCCCTTCTCCATCACCTGTTCCAGTTTCTCAACAGAAATGTAGTAACTCTTCTATGCCTTGGAAAGGTGGCTCAGTTCCATCAATTCGTGCCAGCGTGACCCTGCACAATGGAGCTCAGCCTCCTGGCTCTTAAAAATACTTGAGGGTGGAAGTGTTCTCATTAAACACAGATTAAAAGGATATTTGCCAGGCTGGGCTGAGGGAGATGTAAAGTATCCTCAGTTAATATTCCTTACATTTCTCTCCTTTATCTATTTCCTATTTTACATACTGAGAGTTAATTCAGTTAATTTCACTTTCATGTGGCCATTTTTTTTTTTTACTTACACAGACTGAATTTCAATGATAAAACATTTAAAATGTACTGGAGCTGGATTTGAGGTTCAAATACTTCCAGTCCAGTTCTTAGGCCAAAAGGGGAGATGGCCTTCATTCAAAATGGCTACAACCCAAGGAAATAAGAGACAGAGAGAAAGAAAGGAAACAAGAAGGCGGAATGACTAGGAAACATAAACCCAGTATTTTGTGGGATTTAAAACCACATTCTGTCCCTTTTTTGGGGAAACATTTATCAAAGCGTGAAAGCTGGATTTGATGCTGGGCAGCCATCAGCTCAATAATGATATCACTCAAAGCCCTAGAAAAGCTGAACAGAAAGGCAATTTCACATGTAGACTGGGCAGTACCTTTCTAGGTGACACAAAATTAAATTCATAAAGAGGAAAACTAAGATTTTGGGACGTAGAAGAGTGGTTCACTTGGAGAGAGACTCACTAAAGGAGAAACTTTAACACCTATCAACATGCCTGCCCTCTCTAAAGGAGAAACTTCAAGGCCTTAAGTACACAGAGAATCCCAACTTCTGTTCTCCAGCATCTCTTGACTTAAAGTCAGAGTGTTGGAGACCAAGAGCTCCAAATTTGGTCTTCCAGGGATATTTGGACACTCACGGGAAGATTCCGTTCTACTTTTCCCAGGTCCACTGGCTGCTGGACTTACTGGTCACTGGGGAGACCAACCCTCACAAGCTGGTAGAGTTGGTTTTTTTGCGAGGTTGGGATTTTCTTCTGGCTGTTGTTTTGTTTTCTTAAACATATGAATCATGCATAGCATTTCCAGCATTATGAAACACACAATTCTGACATGATATGTTTACTGCAGGCAATAATTTGATTAATATGGGCATAACAAATATGTTGCCAGAAAGGAGATTTTGTTTATTTTCTTATATTTAGTTGGATAACTGTCTTGTTTTATCAATTCCTTATAATTTCATCTACAGACTTGAGTTACACTTTAAATTTTCACATGTAGGTCACAGTAAGTCTTACTTAAAATGCTATTGAAAGCATATCCTTCCCATAAGCATCCACCTTAGGCCTGTGTTTCACATTTAAAGGCTTTTTTATGACTGAAAGATGCTAATGACACATAAAAGCATATTCTGACTTTTTAAAAGTTTATTTCTGCCTACAAACATATTCAGGCAATTATTAAAGAATTATCAAAAAACGAAATGCATTTACCATCCTCAAAGGATGATGAAATCAATCTTATTTTTCACCACACAATCCAACAGTAAGACATAATACATAGGCAAAAAGACTTCAACACTTCTGCTGTTTGGAGATGTCTATTTTGACTGTCCGATTACAGCTCTGTTGCACTGATTGGTTCTTTAACAGCGATGGGTACTCGAGCAAAAGGACAGCCAGGTCTTGGCATTAACAGGCTCCACGAGAACCAAATCTTCAGATGGCACAAGGTGGCAAAGCTCCACAGGAAGTCTAAACGCAGCTGTCCCTTGTTAAACTTAAAATGGAAACTTAAGAATTTCCAGAAGAGATGAAAGCAGCAGTTATCTAATCTGTGAACAGCACCAGAAGTTTCAGAGGGTAGTGCAAAGCCCTGCAAAAGTACAAAACCACAGAGCAAACTCCATAGATGGTCAAACGCTTCCAAACTCCCTGCCTCAAAAAACAGGATGATTCTGTGATACATCTGAGTTAATGTCCCTTTTGAGACAGCAATGGTATTTGCAAATATTTTTTTTCACAGCTGTGAAGTTTTTCTTTTGCTCAATCAAACCAGCATTATCTTAATTGTTCTTCTTGAGTCATCCAATAAGGAAAACAGAGAAGGTAGGAATTCTATCTGGATGCCTTTACGCACTCCAGAAAAAACTCCCCAATTTGAAGACCTTTTTTTTTTTAATAACTTGCTTGCATACTCACCTCAAAAATTTAGGTTCCAAGGGTACAATCATTTTTATGTTATGCCTTGCACTGTATGAATTTTAGTTAAATGCATCACTCTTATCTTGCTTCCTGTTCATATTCCCATTCCTTCTTTTTTTTCCCCTTTCTCTTGCACACACACCTACCTTTTCTTTTTCCCCTCACTAATAATTTTCTCATTCCCCTTGAACCTTTTCACCTGTCATGTACAAATGCACTCTCCCTCATCCACCTCATCAGTCATTCTCTCTCAGCCTCTAAACAGCATTGAATCCACCCAAGTTACAGAATGAAGTATAACACACTGCTGCCAGTACAATAAATTCCCTGTACATTATGATACCTGTGCTTCAGGTTCCCCAAGGTGATTAATAGAGATGTCCATCACCATGTCCCCAAAAAGGCCTCATTCCAGTTCCACTGATGCTCCCAAGAGGCATAGCACTGCTGACAGCCTTATGCTCTGGCTGAATTTATTTAAATCTTGTACAAGTAAACAGTGACTATGACACACCATCAGGTCCCATTCAGCAGCCATTGGCAGGCCCCAGAGAAGGTTCATATTCATGTGTAATGACTTAGAGAGAATAAGTGATGGGTTAACCAGTGCTGAAGTACAACTCAAGCCACTTGACATACCTGGGACTTTAGAGGAAGAGGAAGCAGTGGAAAGCGATCAGGGAGAATGTTGTCAGCAGTGCACTACAAGCTTTTGCAACAGAGAATCCTGTCCAGCACAGCTATTACAGCTTTAAAAAATGAACTGAGTAGGACCGCATTGCTAACGCATGGCTTGTATTGCACGAAAGCTATGCTTTTACATTAGCAACAGCCCCAAAAACCTTTTTATTTCAGTTCATACTACCTATGCCAGGTCTTGTTGCTGAATAATGAGCAGGTTAGTCTGGTGGCTCACATGCAAGTTTGCCCAATAGAGAGGGAGGTCAAGGAGGAGCAGAAACACTCTCATCATAAATACAGAGGCGGTTGTCCAAAAAGCTGCTTCAGAGATAACTGCAGTGAATAAATTAAAAAAAAAAACAACAACAAAAAACCGTCTTCAAATCTCAGTCTCTTTGTGAAGAGCTTCAGATAGGAAAGATAAACCTTCCCTATTTAATCACTGTGTCCACCTCCAGGGGACAGTATTGGATTGTTCCCCTACAATTTTCCTTCCGTTGCTTTGTTCATTCCAGCTCACCAGCCTGACATGTAAGAGGCAGCCTGCTCAAAGAGTGTGCATTTCCAATACTGAGGAGGTCAATGAGGCATTCTGAAAGACTGCCTGTCTCAACTGTCAATGAATGAGATTCATTAGACTGCACAAACAGCCTACACTATCGTACAAACTGGAGTAACGAGCAGTGCAAAAGTCTTTAATCAGTCAACAGCACTACCACCCGCCCAGCTAGCACACCTCCAGATGGACACTGGATAAGAGTTTTCACTTGGGCACCTGATACATGTCCTGAGTCCACTGATAACCCACGAAGGAAAGGCAAACCAACCCTAAACCAAATCAGTCCTGCCCCTCAAGCTCTTTCATCTCGTGCTAACCCTTGGAATTAAAAGCACATAGAAACAGCATACAGTGAGAAGCATGGGAGCAACATTTTGATCAGTTTTACAATTTATAAGAATTAGGTGGATCACAGCAAAACATCACTGAGTTTCCAGGTATTTGCATCCACAGAATATGTGTGTATGTCACTCCCACATTACATACACGAGACATATCATATAACATCTACCCATACTCACAATGTTTTATCACTACATTTGTGCATTATGAAATCACTGTGCACCCATGAGCGGCTAACACCGCCTGTTGGCATAGGAAACAATGTTTACATTCCAGCTACTACCACAGATACGACTGTAAAGCAGAGAAGCAGACAAACAAAAGGCTGCGATTCTTACACTCTTTTTTTTCCTCCTTGCTTTTTCAAAAAGTTGCAGCTTTAAAACCTCTTCAGTTCTGAGGTCCCAAATCTCTTGATCCTCAGTCATAACAGTACAAGACAAAAAGCACCTGATGTTTACATACTGGAAAATGTGTTTTTACTCTACCCTGCCAACACAGAAGTTACTCATTCTTAAGGCTTAGCAGCAGAGTAAGACTTTCATCCGTCAAGGGCACTGCTTTTTAGTAGAGAAATTTAATTCACAGAAAGTCCACTAACAGGCCCCCCCCCCTCTTATCGCCAAACACACCCCTCATTATACTGTGTCTTTTTTCATTTCTTAATCATTGGTTAATTGCTTCCTTGTTTCCTGGAGAAGAGCTAAATCCTGTCCCTCTCCTACTCCTCAAAGCTTTCTGTGACTTGACAGCACACGAGTACATACAACCAGCAAGATCTGTTGTGGCAATCCCCTCTCACAGGTCATTAGAAACAGCATCTGCTGTTCATCTTTCTGTTCTTCACAGGCAAAACAGGCATGAGACAACAATCTGCTGGGCCACATAGAAAGACTGAGGAAAAGCAGTACCTGTTTATGCAATAATACACACAGATGTTTAGAGAGAGAAAGAGATCAAGGCTTAGACACGCACTTTCATATGCAGGGCTACAATACAGGTAGAGCAAGAGGGACATTCCATGGATATGGGTGGGCATATCAGGACAATAATGCAAACAGCTGACGATCATCACTGCTTTTTCTGTTAAGGTGGGTTGGATG
This sequence comes from Pseudotriccus pelzelni, assembly GCA_035584735.1. NCBI lineage: Eukaryota > Metazoa > Chordata > Aves > Passeriformes > Tyrannidae > Pseudotriccus > Pseudotriccus pelzelni. The sequence goes on from JAWMRA010000113.1 coordinate 29,802,971, forward strand.
TCCATGTCAGTGATTTGAAATGAGCCCAGTGAGAGGGACAGGGATGAAAACTGAATAGTCAGGCTCATGTCTAATCTAAATCCCTGCTGCTGCAATTTAAGCCTATTACTTCCGGCCCTATCAGCTGCTAACATGGGGAGCAGATTTTTTCCTTCCTCTTGATAACAGTTTTTCAGCCTATTAAGGGCTGTTGTAATGTCCCTACTCAGTCTTTTTTCTTGAGGCTAAACAAATCCAGCTCTTTCAATCTTTTTAGAGGCCATGTCCAGCACTTCTGGCCTGTCCTCAGTCAAAGTATATCTTTCTTGATTTGCAGTGTTCAAAAGCAGGGACAGTGTTCCAGCTGAGACCTAACCAATGCTGACTGCAAAGATTACTTCATGCATCTTCCAGACTGTATTGCTGGTTACATATTCCATGTAATCAATGACTTTCTTTTTTTTTTAAATAAAAAACCTCAAAGTCTGGATGACTAATGGTCTTGATCCACTATAATCCCTAGTTTCTTTTCTGAAGAAGTGTACCTGGCTGCTTTCCATCCTGAGTTACCAGACTTGCTATTAAAAGGAGTTTTAACTGTCCCCATTGAATCACATCCCTTTTCACACAATTTCTCCATCTTATGTGCCTAGTGACACACTCCAGAGAGATGTGCTGTTTACTGGGGGCTCATATTTGGGATGTCACTGAGAGACTACTAAGGCTTGTACAGTCCACTGACTATTATCCACTGCTGTTGTTTCAAGTGGGCAGCAGTGACACAGCCAGCAGCAGACTGAGAAATCAAGAAAGCTAGTTAATATATGAGGACTGCCTCCTCCAAGCTCAGGACCAATACATCCCAATGAAGAGGACGTCAGGCAAAAAAGCCAGGAGACCTGCATGGATGGACAAACTCAAACACAAAAAGGAAACCTAGAGAGGGAAAATAAGGAAAATAAATAAGAAGGTGACTGGTGACAGTCAACATGGCTTCACTAAAGGCAAATCCTTTCTAACTAATTTGGTGGCCTTCTTGTGATGGGCTTACAGTGTTGGTGGATAAGGGGAGAGCAACTGTCATAATCTACATGGACTTGCGTAAAGCATTTCACACTATCCCACATGACATCCTTTTCTCTAAATGGAGAGATGTGGATTTGACAGATTGACCACATGGTGGATAAGGAAGTCTCTAGATGGTCACACTTAAAGAGTTGAGGTCAAAGGCTTGATGTCCAAGCATACACCAGTGACGAGTGATGTTCCTCAGGGGTCAGTATTGGGACCAGCAGCGTTTAATATCTTTGTGACATGGACAGTGGGATCGAGTGCACCCTCAGCAAGTCTGCTGATGACACCAAGCTGTTGACACACTGGAGGGGAGAAGTTGCTGTCCAGAGGGACCTGGACAATCTTGGAAAATGGGTCTGTACGAACCTCAGGAAGTTCAACAAGGCCAAGATCAATGTCCTGCGTGTGGGTTGGGGGAAGCACAAGCAAAAGCACAGGTTGGGTGGAGAATGGATTGAGATCAGCCCCGAGAAGAAGGACTGGGGGTGTTCATTGAGAAGAAGCTCAACATGATCTGGCAATGTGTGCCTGCAGTCCAGAAAGCAAGTCCAGAAGGCAAGTCCAGAAGCAGACCATGAAAATGATCAGAGGCTGCAGCACCTCTGCTATGAAGAAGGGAAATTTGGGGCTGTTCATCCTGGAGAAGAAAAGGCTCCAGGAAGACCTTACAGCACCTTCTAGTACCTAAAGGGGGTTATAGAAAAGCTGAAGAGCGATTTTTTCAAGGACATGGAGTTATACGATGAGGGGGAATGGCTTTAAACTAAGTGTATGTTTAGATTATACAAAAACTTCATTATGAGGGTGGTAAGACTCTAGAACGTACTGCACAGTGAAGTTGTTTGTATCCCACCCCTGGCAGGGCTCAAGGCTGGGTTGGATGGGCCTCTGAGTAACCTGGTGTAGTGGGAGGTGTTCCCTGCTCATGGCAGAAGGGTTGGAACTGGATGATCTTTAAGGTCCTTCCAACATAAACCATTCTATGATTCTATGATCTGGAGAGTTAATAGATGTGCTCTGTATTTCACCATGCAGTCAATTAAATGAAAATAACAGAACTGAAGCTGTTAAACCTCTGCTTGATACATTTTTTCACTGGACAGGTTGCACGTCCTCTAGGACAAATACCACATTTACCTCCACATTCTGATTACACACACTGTACCAAATACCTCTCTCAAACAGAGCTTCTATTATCAGCATATATAACACTAAACAACAATAAAATCTGCTGTTTCAGCACAGTGCCCATTTTCCGCCCCTCATTTCCTTTCCTTCCCCTCCCCTCCCCTCATTTCCCTCCTCCCTTCCCCCTCCCTGTGCCAGGGTTTGTTTTTCATGCCAAGGTCTTTTAGATGAGACCCCGCATGGGAAGGTAGTTGTGGGAAAGGTTATTAGGAAACTGCCGTCTAAACTGCTACCTTTCCGGCTTCCCCACCCTCTCTGTCCCTACAAAGTGTCCTCTGTTCTGTTTTAATACTAATGAGTTCAGAGGAGGTTCCTAGGCTAGAGCAATTTAGTTTGGACTGTGCCAAAGCACACAGGCACACACCTCTCTGATCACTTCCTGCCCAAACACAGTCCTGCTTGGCTCAACCTTCAAAATGTGGGTTGGGGATTGTTGCTGTGTCCCTGTGCCAAAGGCAGGCTGAATTTCCAGGGGCGTCAGTGCTACCTACTCCTCTCCTCCCAGCTTTATCCTCTTGTGTGCATCCTATTTGCCATATGCCCTTATGGAGGAAAACAAGGGTAAGTCAGAGCTTGGCTGACCTTTAAATCTTTGATAAAATATTACGTAAAAGGGCAGGAGGAACTGAGAGGTTGGTTAAGAATTTAATGAGCAAAATTAACTTCTTATTGAGCTTTGATTGTGCAGCTCAGATACACATGCTCAAGCTTACACACAGGGTAAACTCAAAGGAAATAAAAAAAAAAATCAACAAAACTGATGAGAAGTCTATCAATCCCCTTTTTGTTAGTTATTAACTTCTACTTCAGTTAATGGAGATGATCTGTATTTACAGTCCAGAGCAGCTAGAACATCATCCACATAGCTTCTGTTATCTCCTCTGGGTTGAAGTGGAGGGCAATTCCACAATGCTCTTCCCTCATATAAACTGAATATTTCCATAGTCAAACAGTGAATTGAAAGCATGACAGTATATTTGGTTATTCACTCACACCCTGTCCTGTCTCATTGCTGAAATATTCTGATAATCAGAACAGAAACTACTGCACTGACGTCACTGGGCTTAAGAAAACACCAGCCAAGATGTCTTTCTCTAAATGTTTCTACTAAAGAAATTACCAGAAACTTTCACAAAATACAGCAAAAAGAATAAGAAAAGAATGAGCACGTGCCTTGCATCATCTCCTAACAACAAATCATAATTGCATTTACTATCTGGTTAAGCATTTGCAATCCAAAAGCACTCCCTCATTGTTAATATAGAAGCCAACAACTTTGCACCAATCAACCAACTCATGCAGCTGTTGTTCTTTATCCAGATGTAATGCTGAAACACAGCCATTAAAGCAATTCCAATGGATTTTCCATGACTCAGGGATCTCCCTGGACACCTTCCAAACTGGGAAACTGCAATCTGCTTTCTCCTTGTAATTTTCTTTGGAGAAACTATTCTTCAAACCTCCACCTAGTAAACAATTGCATAACGTTGTGCACACTGCTCTTTTCAGAAGGTGGTTATTGTAGGCAGCCTTTCGCTTTATGTGGTCAAAAAATGATGGGAAACTGGAAAATTAAAAGACATCCTTAAGTACTTTTAATGTAGAAGTGTATGGAATATACAGATGATGATGAGGGCCTTTTTGCATACACCATTGGGTTAACATGTGAAAGAAAGGGAAGTCTGCCCAGGAAGGCAGTAAAGTCTTGCATCAGATCCTTCCTAATAAAAAAAAAAAAAAAACAAGTAGAGAAGAGCAGGAGGCAGTAATAGAGGTTTGCTCCCAAGTTCTTCAAATACAACACTTTTGACACTGGAAGACTCCCGTACTTGCGGTAAGCTACAAATGCTGCATCTTTTCAGCACCTTTTCAGTCTGGCTACAATTCTGTATGAAAACTGGTTTAAGAAGCATTACTATTCCCTGTTTCTCACAAGGGAAACAAATGCACACATGCCTGAATGTAGTTGCGTAAGCTTACAGGAATAGCTAGGAAAAAGATGTCCTTAAAAAGTTTTCCTCCCAGCAAGCTTACAGACTTTTAATTTACAGAAAACAAGGCAGCTAGCATTAAAAGCTTTGGGTCAGTGCTGTTCCTGTGCCAGGTGGAAGGCATTTGTCTGTACTTTTTCAGGATAAAACATCAAAGACAGAGCAGCTGTGGAAGCAGTCTGATGTGATGAGTGACAGAAAAAGCACCTTCTGACACTTGCTTTCCATGTGCTGCTCCCACCTGGTGCTGAAGGATGAACACAAGGACCTCTCCTGTAAATAGGGACACCAAAATCTGCCCCTTACATAGACTGGAGAAAGGTGCCAGGAAACCTCTGACCTGAAAACCTTGTACCCTTAAAAGGTGCTACTCCATCCAACCAGCCTGCCCTGTGGCACCTTGTGCTGCACACTTAGGAGTCTTGCAGACCAGGCAAACGATAAGAAAAGGCTATTTCCCTCCAACACTGGAAGAGCAATCTGAAATTACCTTAACAGGTCCCCTGAATAATGAACAACTGACTCTGAGTACTGTTTGAAGTCAGAATCCACCTATAGAAGGGCACAGAGGTATGACATAATTATACATCCTTTCTCCACACTCTTCTTCAGCCTATATGATGTACTATCTGAGCAATGATTATACCTCATATAAATTGTTACTAGGTGTGCAACTACAGAAAATAATCTGAGTCAACATATTAAACAAATTCATGATTCATGATTGTTATTTTCTTCTCCATTCAATTATCTTATTTTTTTAATAGTTCCTCTTAAACCCCAGCTAGACTCTACCTCCCTAGGGATAACTCCTATCCTGCAAAACACTTGCATTCCATCCTCTTTCCCAGCCTTTTCTCTTTGCTGAAAATTTCACTGCTTTCCCAGCTTCAGGTGGGAAATTATTATAAATTATATAAAAATGATTATAAATTTTATAAGGTCTTCATCAGCCAGATGGACCTGGCTTTCCCTTTCTTGCTGTCATCAGGCTAAATATCAAAACATACCTTCTGCAAAGTCTCAGATCTGGCCCTTTCTCTATGAGCTGCAGAAGAAACAATCATCTGGCATTCATCCTCCCCCAGTTAACCATCCAAGCTCATTCTCTCCAAAAGCACTCCCAAAAGATCAACTTGGTCTAGCATTTGTCCCATATTATATCCATCTTTGCCATCTGTCTTCACTGTCCTTTCAGCACCACAACTACTTCAGTTGTTGTGTCTTTTTCTTCAACATTTTGGAAAATATGTTCCTCCTTATCAAAATCCCCTGTCCAGTTACAATCTGGCCAACATGGTTTTTGTCTTTCCTCTGTCATTTCTCACAGGTGTATCTCCAGTTGGCACTGGAGTTCTCATCCCAAATTACCTTTGTTATCTGATTTATAATAGTCTCCCACCCCTCCTCAGCAGATCAAATCTAGATTTAAATATCCTCTCTAGAAGATGAGGAATGAGGTTCTAATGGATTTTAAAGCCATCACATACAGCTCTGAAAAACATAAGACACTAATACAGAGAAGTAAAGAAAGGATAGAAATTGCAGAAGGGCAGAAATCATACTCAGAGAAGCCATTCCAAAGTGCTGGAGCAATAAGACATCCCTATACTAATGCTGCTGACACTATTTCTACTGGAGAGGGCCCACTCTGTTACTGTAAGTCAGAAGGCAAAGTGGCAGGAAATATATGAGAATGCTGGTTCAACTCTAAGAGGAGGGTAGGAAATTGTCTACTCTATCCATCCAAGTGCAGCTGGAAAAGCTCCAGAAAGCTGAAATAAAGATAAATTAATTTGATCCTTCCAGCTAGTAAGATGATTCCTACTATCAACATCATCTCAGTGTTTTATCACTTCAGCAGCCTTCAGGCTCAATCCAGAAAGTTGCTGTTATAGTCATAATGGAACACAAAAACCATTCAAATATTAATTACATCTTACTAAGGAAAAAGGCTACAGTAAAGCCTTATGTTATTTTTTTTTCTTTTTACATCATGCTGCCTAACACTTGCAGCTATGCCAAAACACAATAGTATTATCAAATCATTTGACGGGGTATTACAACACATGGACACAAAATTTCTGAACTAAACATACCCACCCTATCCATGATTTAGGGGATAGAATATCATGACATCTCCCAAGCATTCAATAGAGAGAAGACATAAGATTGACAACTTAGCACTTTCATTCTCTAGTGGCAGATTTGTTCTTTCTCCTCTTTTTGCATCCCAAGCTAGGTATCTGTGATCCCAAAATCCAGTACTTCTCCTCTTTTGCCCTAGATGGACTACATGCATTTCCTCATTCATGGAACATCAGGATTACCCTGGTAAAAACATGTAATCCCGTGAGTTCTTTCTCAGGTGTTTCATGTCGAGTATAGGTAAATCACACTCGGAACACACTTCAGCATTCCCTTCAAGTATTCCAACCACAACCTTTCCCACTTTTCAGAAAGGCAGTCAGCATGTTGCTCTGCTTGGGATATTCCGAAGCCAACAATCACCACGGACACAGAAAATATCACACAGGACAAATTTCAGTCAAAGGAGAATGATATAATTCCACTACTGTCTTCAGTGGAACCGAACTGCTTTTCATTGAGTAACTATCTATGCATAAGTTTTATAGTAAAGCAACAAGATATAAAAAACAGTGTATTCCTACACAAAAGCCTTAAAACTACAGAAGTACTTTGGTAATACCCCCAAGCTTCTTCACATGCAAAATCCTGCAGTAAGACCGGGTCTGGATTTACATTTGTTTACACAACCCTATTGATTCTCAGACATGGAGTGTGAGACCTGGCTGCCATCTTATGCTCCTTACGCAGCATCTGTGTCTCACACATTTGCAGCATAGGGACTGCTCCTTCTCACACAGCTGGTCAGGGAGCTGGGAGCTGCCAACCAGCTGCATCTGCTGGAAGGGAGCCTGGAGTCAGAAAGCGCTGGTGCTGCACTGAGTGCCTTAAGCCTGTCCCTATCGTAGCGCTCAATATGTAGGTGAGCACCTGAAAGGGGAAACTGTCTCTGCAACGAAGCCTAAACCGCAACACCTCTTATGTATTGGGACTTGAATAACTACAGAAAGCTGCTTGTAGTGATATGTGCATTAAAATCAGGGACTTGTACACACGTATGGCACATGGGACACATGCAAAGTAGAGCCAACATTATAAAAAAGTCTCTCTCTGTAGAGCAGGAAGAAAAGAAGTATCCTCTGTGTGGAAAACTAAAAAGAAGAGGTAACTGGGTAGGTACAATCTTGGACTGAAGAACTGTGCTGGACATAAAGGAACTCTGTACGTAACTACACAGACTATGATACCATGAAGAGCTTCTGCCTCCCAAGCCTCGTTACCCTAAGTCCTTCAGAAATCTTACACCATCCAGTGCTTTTGCCATTATTATAATAGAAGACAAGTGCGTCTGAGTGCATGCAAAATGTTAATCTGAAAACAATAAGCTAATCCAAGGGAAAGGAACGTTTTTGTGGCCTGGCCACCATCAGTGATGAGAGTGATTTTCTGCCTCAAAGCTTTTTTTCTGCCTTGAGAGACAGTGTCTTCTACTCAGAGGGTGATGTTAAGGCTTCTTCCTGGATATGAGCCTCTGGTCATGAAAATTCTGTCTTGGTCTCATCAGCAGCTTTTCTTACAGCCTCCACTTGTTTATTCTCATTAAGTGCAAGAAGGGAAGTAATAACTGGGGTGGGGAGTCTCCATTGAGCTAAGGCCAGCAAAGCCTCCTAGTTTGCTCAAGTCAGAGCTCATCACATACAAATAAAAATCTGAAGGACCTCTCCAGATGTCAACTGCGTTTGGCACTACACTTCCTGACTGATTAGGTAGATTAATTCATTACAAAAGAGCACAAAGGGGATGAGGATGGGCATAGGAAATTAAATAACTTCCTCTTATGGGCAAAACAGAACAGAGGCTCTTTTAAATTATGATTGCAGAGAAATTTGCAATGACCAACAACTCTAAGCCACAGGCCTGTCAGAGGTGTAGTTTGAAACCATGATTTACATGCAGGGCAAGTGGCACAGAAAGTAAATCCCTATATTCAAAAGAATCCAGCAAAAGGATATAATGACTCAAAGGACTTAACATTTGAAACTGAAATATTCAAATCTGGATAAGATGCCTGAATTTAAATGTGAGTAAATATGGTTTTCAATACGCACGACACACGTTTGAGGCTTGAAGAGAGGAACTAAAATGCATGTCTTTCTAAGCTGCAACCTTTCAATGAGAAACTAAGGACTTAAATAAGCTTCAGACCTGGAGGATACTATACTGGGAATGTGGTGCTCCACACTGGGAGCCAAGAGACAGGATAGGCAACTCTACATCTCTGCTTCCTAGGAACTGGGGAAGAAATAGGGAATTTTGTTCTCCAGGCTCATCAACAAACACAGAGAAACACAGCTGATGCCCTCTTGTGCCTACATGCATGGACATATATTGTCTATAATCACATAAAAGACCACAATGGAAGCATTTTTTGTACTTTTTACCACATAAATACTCTTGCAGGTTTCAGAGCCAAAAAGGGGCCTCATGAACAGTGCCACAGCTGGGACTTGGCAAGCTTGAGAGGGATTGTGATATATGGGAGTACTTATTCAATGTGGTGCAGCCTAGTTTTCATCTGAGGTTTATGTTGTATCCATTACATTAAATGGTCTGCGAGGGAGAACTAAGCATGAAGGGAACTTGCTACTTCCATGTCAGCTGTTTTCAGTGGGAACCACTACTACAGTTATTTAGGTTTGGATCTCATCTCCCTGTGGCTCTTGAAGGTATGTTATCTAGTGTTTGCCAAACTGATGCCTAGCTCAGAAATCGTTTTGCTTCCTCTGACGAAATAAATAAATGAAGTCCCTATGCTTTACCTTACTTTCTTTCAGCAAAAAAAACTCTTCCTTTCTTTTCTCATCAACTTTCTCTCCTCTGGGAAGTGAGACTATAATCACTGAATTTTATTCTCTGTTAAGGTAAAGAAGGAACAGATGTAGACAAATTTCACAGACTAAGCAAAGAGCAGAATTTTTCCAAACTTTATGTTATTGGTCACTACATTCGGTGCTACTGGAAACATGTCCATGGTGACCCCACTGCTCCTTTGCTTCTGTCCTGAGAGAACTAGCATAGATTCCAGTCATGTGGATGGCTCGTGTACTCAGTACACTAACCAACTCCTTTCAGCATTTTGGCACTAAAGCACTAACCTGTAGTTGCTGAAGTGCTAGCAACCACTACCCTGGCGTGTTGAGAAATCAGGAGAATACAGCAAAATACAAACCAGCAGCCAATATCACACTAATTCCATAGTTCTATTTTAGGACAAGATGAAGACAGTGATTTACTTAGAAAGAGTTTAGCAGAAATGTGCAGAAAAACCCATGTGGTAGGAGAAGACAAAGGAAAAAGACAAGAACAAAAGGTACAGTAAAGCATCAGGCACCTTGCTCTAGATATTTCTCCTTCCTCAGGTGACCTAATAGAGAAAATAAGAAGCACTGAAAATTTCTAGTCATGGTTACAGAAATTATCAGACTTTTCAGAGGTTACCAAGTTGCTGCCTCTGCTGCTTGGACTCTCCTGCCACATCTTCTCATATTTATCATCTTCATGGGAGTTTCTCTGTACAGCTCTTATTCCAAGGAGACTGAAGGAGAAAGAATGATATTTTCTCTCTTCTCTTTACTAGCACAGTCACTGGCATTCTTTCCAACTAGATTCCTGAGCTAGCTCATCTTTAATTCAGAAATTGAGCCAACTTTGATGTTGTGGCAGCCATTAATAAATATAATGGGATCAGAAGTGACAAGAGGAGAGACTACGTGTAATATAGGGTTGTGTCAGGAAGGGACATAGTTTCATGTTTTTGTGGTGGCTGTTATAGAGCACTGCAGACAGAAACCAAAGTTAAGGTTTCAATCATGGTTCCCAGCACGGGCTGAGGGAAGGACAGAGACCTTGATTCAGCACAGGCTTCCATCTTCATTTCATTGCACTCAGGCAATAGTACAAGAAAAAATATGGGTTTGATTTCCAGTTCAGAAATACATTGTAGTTCCATATGCATCTTCTCTAGAAAAGCTGGGGCTTTGCAGTAGGATCAGAAAACTAGATGTCTTCAAGAGAGAGAGGGAGAGAGAGAAGAATGTGTGCTGCCTCACCTGAGCAGCTACCTGCCTCTTTCAGAAATTAAAGAATGACAGAACCTCATATGGAACTGTCATTTCAACGGACAAGAAGCTTAAAGGCAGGCCAAAAGAGATGCTGGATAATTCTAAATTTTCCAAATATAGACTGTTCATAAGTACTTATGCTGCTCCTCAACAGTAAATAATGTACCTTAATAAGTACTTTTGGTGGCATAAGGTCTAAAGTTTTGTTCTGGAAAAGCCTGCAAGGACGGTAAATAGTAATATGGATAAAAAGCTTTTGTGAACCTATAAAGTCAGCAAAGCCCCTTCTTTAGGGACTCTGAGGGGATGAAAAAAAAAAAAACACACTAAAAGTTAAAGAGATTCAAACGGAACATAAGAGAAACAAACCATGACAGGAAATTCCAGTCAATGTCCCACCTGAGCTAAATACCAAAATGCTTCAAGGGCAGACAAGACCACAAAGGTATAACAGTAAGCATTTCTCAAATCTTTCCCAGTATAAGCTTGGAGCATACAATCATATAATCAACTTCAAAAATGTCAACTCAAAAGACAACTCCACTCCTTCCCCAAGGATCTTCCATCTTAAAACAGACAGTATGAACTCCACCTTCTCAAATACCATGACCATCTCACAGCCACTAACAAAAAAAAAAGAGAAATAATAAAAGCACAAGCTCTTACACTGCCTTTTCCTCTGTGCTAGCATTCTTTACATTTTTCTGTTTTTCCTGAATTGCCACCATTTAGATCACCCTTCTTGGCATGATCTGAGTTCCTATCTGGGATTGTGTTGCTGGTATAAGAGAGATATAAATGGCAAAATCTTTAGTGTCAAGCAGCATACCACCTTTAGCCAACAAGAAGATTCCATGACTCTAATGATGAGCAAAGGGAATTCACTGTGACAAGAAAACACTGCTCCTAGCAAATATGAACAAGGAGATAGAGAAGCTGTTTCATGAAAAATAATTATTTTCCCTTGCTTGGAATGGTTCTTCCAGATTCTTCTATAGCTCCTGTTCAGTCAATAAATCTGTGCAAGAAAAAACATGTGTGCTTAGCACAGACATTTTTGCCATCAGGCACAAAACTCGTTTAGGGCCTGACAACGGACCACCAACTGCAACAGCACTTTACTACATGGTAGTATACACAGTGCCAGCTGAGAAGAGAGAGTGAGGAAGGAAGCAGAAGTGAAGCCGTGATGCCTTAATGGCCAGGTAGGGCCAGATTTATAATTTGCGAGGTACAGGACCATTCCACACCCCCTAATTTCTAGAGCCTTCCTTTCTTGCCTGTTCATTGAAGGGGAGACACTAAAGCCGTTGTTCTGTCCTCTTTCACAAAAGTGGCTCTTTGAGGGGCAAAGTTTGTGGTCACAAATATTTTTGTTTGCTTTGAGTTATGTGCACCTAAACTTCTGATAAGGACTTAGCTGTAGTGTTACCATTGTGTTAATCCCAGGTCAATCCCTGCCAGCAGAGAGCTACTACATCTTCTCCCATCTCAGCCCCCAGAAAAATCAGACCAAATCATCCTGAGCCATGGTCTTCATTCAGACCTACTCTCTGCACGTGTTCCCGACGGAATAAATCAAGGTAGAATTTGGGACATATCAGGATTAACTCTTTCTGGTTTAATTTTCTAATTGATCAGACAAAGCCTAAACACAGCATCTAGCTTAAAGTAACACAAGAACCTGGAATCCATCCTAGAATTGTTTTTTCTGATTTAACAGCATCAAGCACAGACATTTCATCTGAAATCAGCATTAGCTTGTCATTTGACAATCACTACCTTGGTCAGAGTCCAGTTAGGCAGCTGCCATTACATAGTTGGTTGGTCTGGGCACATCCTCCAAACAGAGCAGCTCATACATGTACACCTGTCTCAGTCTGGAGACCACACAAGTTTGAACGCTCTGAATGGGTCATGTGAGTCCATCACAAATAAGGGATCCCAAAATATTCCTAAATCCTTCTCTTAAAAAATAGACATCTCCAAATTCAGTTTCCTTGGTACTAATTTAAGTACCACAAGAACAGGAGAAGACATGCTTCTGGTCCTCAAAATGTTAGTTTTCCTCAGAAAGTCAGGTAGAAACATACTGGACGTTTACTGGTTTGGAAAATGCATCACAAGGAAGGTTTCTCCAGCACAGCCACGCTTAGCTTTTCTTGTCATTAACTCTTACGTGGGAAAATGCCCCAGATTTTAACTGCAACGAGGGAAAAAATAAGGCTTTTAAAAATTCATTCAAGCACATCAGTGTTTCATTATGCCCTTTGTAGAGCAGATGGCAAGATGAGGCTATACCCCCTGGGCCTGCTTCAGGGAGCTAACACAAATGCTCTTCTCACTACAGATCTCAGATGATGTTGGTGTCATCATTTCACTTGGGGATTTGGGTCAAAAGGCTTTACACTCAAATCTGGTTTTTATATAGTACAAGTGCACCCAGACTAGGCCCTAACGGATAAGCAGCAGGGAGCTAGCACACAGCACAGAGCTCTCCCAGGCACTTCCAGGTCGCTGATTTACACTGGTGCATTTACAGACTGAATCTTTCTAATCCAATTAAAATCTCATCTGAGCTGTCAATACAGATGTAGCCTGTTTTATTTTAGTGTCTCATAGAACACGCATTAATCTGGATCTGTGGACAAACTAGCCCTTCTAGGCAAATTCTGCATTCTGCCAGCCCATTTTCTAGTCCAGATTTTGTTCTCTTATAAAGCCCCTAACTGCTTTTATGTTACCTTTCTAATCAGGAACTCCTATGGACATGCATCACCATCCTATCTGACTGCTTTATAAAAATGTGTGATGTATACCATTAACCTTCTGAAAAACAGCACTTCTCTCTCCCAGCTCCCTTCTCATACAATGATGGCTAGGGTACTATCATTAAGTATAAGAACTGAATATGATCTCTTTTCATTTCAATGGCTTCATTTGTTTGAAATGAATATGTCAGTTATAAGCTGTCAGCACATTTAATAAGTTATAGCATAGACCAACAACTCTCAAACTACTGGGGCCAAAAATTTTTACAGATCATCACATATACTTGTCATTAAATTTTGCACCAGAAACATTATAAATTATACTGTTTAATAGACTTCCATAAGGCAGCTGTGAGCTGTTTTGCCACAAGCACATGGAACGTCAGTACTTGCCAGACATAAAACTAAAAGCAGCATTAGTACCACCGCAAACTCTCAAACTCCTCATAAAACTGATATCCTTCACAGCAAGCAAAAGCCCAGCAATAACCCAAACAGGTCTTTCACTACAATCTGAAGGTAAACAAGTTCCAGTTTTAGCAAGTAAAGTTCAGGAGCAAAACACATCTGTTGGTGACGTCTTCAGGAAGGCTGGGTTGAATGCTTCAACAGATCTTGGTATTGGAGAGACGTGAACTTTGATACAACAGCTCAAGCTTTGCATGTGAAAACCAATACTTAAGCAGCATCCAGAAAAAAATTGTCAGCAGAGCAGATTACAGATTACAGTCTTACTCATGAGAGATACCTGTCACCACGCAGAATTCTCCACAGTCATACGGCTGCATTTTCTGAGAGGAATTCAAGTAGTCTTACATAAAAGGCAAACTGACTTAAATACAAACCAGAATTTTGTGAAATATTTCCATAAGAGGAGATTCCTAATCTGTTAATTAGTTTAAAACAAGTAGACTCTCTTCTGCTGCACACATTATTCTTCCTGAAACAGCTGCAAATCCTACTGACTCCTTTCTACACCCCTGCCATAGAACACTGAAAACGCTAATGGGTGCTAGGGAAGGTGAAAACAGTTAATGGAAAAGAAATCCATACCAATTTACTATGTACACAGAAAGCAAGCTTTGACTGATGAAGTCCTTGGGCTGAAAGTTTTTAGAGGGTTGGAGAGTATCCCGGAAAAGGCCACCCTATGGCCACGTCTTATATTCTTCCCTAGGCATCTGCTTTAGCCCCCACCTTGAAACAGGAGCCTGGGCTAGGTTGTCAGACCACTGACCTAACAAACTACAGCTGTCCCCATATTTGGTATGACATACTATAGTTGCCTATATATTAATCTCCACTGGCATATCCAAATTATATGGTTATTTTTATTGCTGCAGCATTTTGAAGCTATGGTCATGGATAACAATTTAATGGGCTAATGTTATAGTGTAATGTAGAAAGACTACTTGCAAGTTCCTCTAATTCTGAGAAGCAATATTTTCTGTTCTATTCCTCACCTCAGGCATACATAGCCTTACAGATATTTCACTTTACATAACCTCCAATCTCAGAATTGCAATGAGATATCTAATCAGCTGCATCAAATGGGCATCACCTATACGACACAGATTGCAAAACAACCCAGCCCTATGACCTCTGCCTGTGTTTTGCATGCAGGCTGAACAAGTAGGCAAAGACAGTGAAGTTGTTTGATGCCAGGCATGAACAACTAGTGTCTGGCTCCCGGAGTCTGCAACATTTACCACAAAAGCAAACAACAAAGTTCATCTGAAATAGTTCCTTCCCTTCCTGTTTATGACTGTTGCTGCAACAGCACCGTTTCATGGTTCAAAGGCAGCTGAGTGATGAAACATAATTAGCATGGTCATCTGATTCTTATACCTCACCAGCAGAATGTTACTGATCAACAAAACAGAGTAGTCCTTATTTTATATATCCAGAAACCTTAAGATTTTCCACCATAGTATATATATTATACAGCAGGTTTTATCCCAAAGTTGTTAAGAAATTGACTGTCAGTTCTCTCTAAAGAACTTATGAGGCTCCTTCTAATATGCCCAATCCTGCACCCGGAGAACTGCATAGTGATATGAAAATAAATAAGCATATTTAAGCATTTAGTTGTACTTATACCCAGCACCACTATCATCCGTCCAGTCACTTGCTGCCTTTGTCCCACCAAGGAACTGGTCATAAAAGAATGAAAAAGAAAAAAAAAAAAGCTTCAATAGAAGCTTTTTTCCCCTATCTCTAATAAATCCCTTAAGTCCTTTTGCTCTTCTTTTGAAGAGAGGAGTAATCATCCACCCACTAAATATATCAATCTGTCAGCAGAAACTTACCACAAGTTCGGAGAATCTGGCATTGAGCTCTTCTGCTGGTGGGATTGGGACAGAAAACTCAAGGAATTGGAGGGGATTATTGTCCTTGAGGTTGATTTCAGGGAGGTCGCTACCCCCGAAACAACAAAGAAATCCCAACGCATGACGATTCCGCTTCCGGGGGGCCATGATCATGGTGTATGATGCTATCTTCTGATCATGTTCTGCAGGGAGAAAAAAAAAAAAACACAAAAAACCAACAAATATTAGATGATTAACAAAACTGCTGAATCTGTGCAGCTCTCTGCAGTTACAAAGGCTATCACTGGAGTAACAGCTGGAAGAGGACAGAAGGATCTGATACACAAAATAGCAGAATAAACACTCAAGCTAGACAAGGTAGCTAAGCTTTAGTATGGTATTAACATGTTTTTCTGTGACAGCGTAAAATCACTTCTCCCAGTGTTTCTGAAAGGCATTTACAAACTCAGTGTGGGATTTCCCAAATTTATCAGCAATGCTCAGCAGCCAAGGTTGAATGCTACCACTGAATGCTGGTATTGGCCTTTCTCTCACTACTACAATAAAGGAACCAAAGTATCTGAAGCAAAAAAGCACGTGCTGAAGAATTTACCCAGAACACATGGAAGAGTCTTCCAAAGGTACCCCATTTGATCAATATAAAATGAACAATAAAAAAATGAAATCAAACTTTCTGTCACTCTGGAGCCAGACCACCAAACATTCACTTTTCCCTTTATGACCAGGACTATCACAGTAGGATCATTTTGTCTATCCCATTTTCAAATATATGTAAGTAGTTTGGGCTGCCTTACGTATTCAGGAAAGAAATAGAACAGTGCTAATGCGTGCTTTCAGATTTACATTTGAGCTGCCAGATCCCATCTTGACAGGACCCAGGCTTGAGGGGCTTTCATATCAGGAGTATAAAGGGAGGTCTGAAGGAGAAGCTGGGAAGCGACAGATTTCACTACCACACAACACCGTTTGTGAGCAGCCCATCCAAACAGGAAGTCTCCTGCCAGCAGTTTGAAAGGAGGGATCTGTGCAGTGCACAGAGAGCCACATATTTTGCCCTTTTAAGGGACTTGTTGTTTGACAGCTCAGGGGCTTATTTGTGTTATATTTTTAAGGACTTCACTTTTTCACTTAATCTGCAGAGTAAGCTATATCCTTAGAGAGTAAATAGTTAAGGCTTGTTGTCAAGCCCATCTCCCTGGGCAGGGAGCAGGGGAGCAGAAGGGAGGTGGCAGGTGAACCACAGTACGGGATGCTGGATGTTGCATCTGCAGCAACACAGCTGAGCTTTGTCATCAGAGCAGCTGCTGCCCTAACCTGCCCCACAATGCTTTGGTCTGTTTGCCTGCCAGAACAAGACTGCTTTGAGCTTTCAGAGAGACTAAGTAGCTGTGCAAGGAAAAAGCACCTTTGAGAAACCAGTTGCATAGTGGGACTTAACAGAGTGCACAGCCAGAAGATCTCTGGGGACTTTTTGTGCAGAAGTCAGCATGCTGACTCAAGAAAAACCTAAGCAACAAGCAACAAAAAAAGTGTCCAAACCAACCAAACCTCCACTCTTGTGGCACTGTGTGCTTGGCAGAAATCACTTGCCCTACTTTGTGCTGGGATTAATTCATCTAGCACCTTCTCTTATGCACTGGAGGGGCATCAGCTGCAACTCTTATGCACTGGAGGGGCATCAGCTGCAACTCTTATGCACTGGAGGCGGCATCAGCTGCAACTCTTATGCACTGGAGGGGGCATCAGCTGCAACTCTTATGCAGCTGAAAGGAAAATGAGCTGGTACTAAGTACTGTCTTCTGGTGTGCCCACTTCACTTTGCTCTTCGTGCCAACTCTGCAAGGGGTGTTATGCCTCAGCAGGACTCATCAGGGCAGGATGTTGCTGGCATCAAAAGCCCATTCATAAGAACACTGGGTTCTCACTAGGAGATGCCAAAGGTCAACTTAATCCTGAACCGGTCTTTGACACAGCTTCAGTTAGCAAAACCAAAATGCCCTCATATCTATCACAATAATGTGCATGGCAACTTCTGTTTCCTCTCAGTAATGGAGACTTAAGAGATTCAGTTGTTAAAAGATTTCATGAGAGAGCCTCCAAAGTTAAACTTGCACACTACAGATCATCTTCTCAAGGATTACTCCAAGTGCAATGCCCTTTATGGCAATCTGATTATGAATGAGATCAGAACCAATTAGTTTGACAAAACTTTGTTTTGGAAGGAACTCAAATCAATGAGACAAACCTGATTTATATGAAATATAATAACATTTGCATTAATTCAGTTGTAACCAAGCTATGATCCACTGTATAAAGGCTTCCCCACCAATCAACAAAGGACTAGCATTCTCTGGAGCAAGGACAATGGATCTTCCTTGGAAAAATTGGCTGAGATATTGAAGTGATAGGACCATAACATCTTCCTTTATGAGTGCAGGTCAAGACTTTGGTATAAACTCCTCCAAAACAGGTACCTTACCAGGAAACGAGCACTATGTGAATGGATGTGGAGGTCAGCATTTTCTATGGGGTAAGTACTGCCCTGCTCAGGACACCACAGCTTGTCCTGCACTGACATTTCATCACTCAGCTTTCATCTTAAGCAGGTTCATCGAAGAGCTGAACAGTCAGTCTCCAGGCCTTCTTCCATAATGCTGAGAAATACACGAACTAATGTTTGTTGCTGTGATGTTTTTACAGAATCAGCAGGTCCTTGGGATCCATACTTGACAAACTCACTGTTACTCAGCTTTTACTACTCTGCAAAAAAGGTGCAGAGCTCACACGAGCAGTAACCTTGCCTCGCTTTCACAAAGCATTATTCCATCACACAACTCATGCTCTGAACGCTGGCATTTTCCAGGTCCATCCACAAACTGCATGCATGAAATTCATACTGGCACAGAGGGGTAAAACACCACTTCTGTATTGCTACAACACTGTAATTGTAGATAGGTAGGAGGTCTAGATGCTTTCAAAATAAGAACAATTGACGACTGCTAGAGAGGGATCCAGCACAGGCATTCTAGAATTGAATCACTGAATGAATAAATGATATTTCTAAGTGGGAGCACTGTCTCTCTAAAGGTTAAGGCTACCAGTTACAGGATTCAGAAGGACACCTACTTTAAGTTGCACTGTTCATGCTATTTAAGAATTAATTACAACTCTGATTTTTGTTGGTGGCCACAGTTTTTACAAAATAAACATTTTTCTAATAATGTACAAGTTAATAATCTTTTCCTTCTTTTCTTTTGACTTCCCTTTGTCAAGAATCAAATCTGAGGAAAATTTGCTTCCAAATAATGGGGCAGGTGGGGTGAGAGGAAACAAAGAAAACAAAGAAAAGAACATATTTCATTTTTCTGAGTGGTAATTGATAGCAAAACTGACATAAAAATTTATGAAAATAACCAAAGTTCGTGGGGTTTTATTCTAATGAAAGCTCTATTCTCTTTCAACTTCTTGCAAGTAAAAATGAAACGTGTGAAATTATCTATTTCTACGTATACCCCCAGTGAGAACCAAGAGGAAATCTCTCTCTGGAGAGAAGCCCACTATTACACATAACTGCCTCCCACAGCTCTTCTCAGTTCCACTGTTTTGCCCTTTTGCACAACACAAACAAGTTGCTGTCATTTCAATGGCTAACCACACACCCACTCCTCGTAGCGATCCCTCTCCTGCTTCCCAGCCCCATCTGCGGTTCGGCTCAGGTCAGGAGTCACAGCCTGGCACTCTGCCCAAGGTCTAATTATAACAACGTCCTCTTCCTCTGACAGAGCGTACGTGTTCAGTTCTAAACCATTTGGCCCAGCGAACAAACGTAATTAAGTTAATGCAATTTTTCAAGTCTTATCAGAAGTTTTAGCCACATGGGATGCAATCCATGCTAACTACACGAGGATCCTCTTTCAATTGCTTTCTAAACTGTTGCCTGTCTCACTCTTCATTCTCATCTCAGAAATCATAATTTTCATGCCAACAAATGCTAACCAAACAACGTTCCACAAACAGTAAGACACATGAAACAACTGCTATGCCAGCAGCTGTCCTATACGAGAGAGATGGTTATTGTAGTTTTACCTCACTGTTCTGTGCTTCGGTACAGTGAATAGTCAGAGCACAGATGTAACCAAAACAGAGAAAACTACTTTTGTATCATCACCTTAGGAAAAAGGGAAGAAAGAGAACTCAGTGGTTTAACTAAACACATGTAGTTCAGCAAAAAGCATATGCAGTGTAAGGAAACATTAATGGAAAACAGTTCCAGAGCTGAATCTACATTCATCATCAACAGACACACAGTGTTGGTAGATGCAGACACAGCTCTCACCTGAGTGGGAAACATGAGACTAAATATATGATGAAGAATCACTGCCCAGACTGATTTATGCTAGTAGGAAAGGAATCAAAGTGAATAATTTCAGTTTTCCTGTAAATCTATCTTTCTCTATGGCAGGATAAAACATATAAATGTAATGTGTGATTACAGAAGTAGAAAGAAACCTGAATTCAGACTAGTTTCGAATATAAATCAACTCACCCCCAGCCCCCAAATCCAAGGTTACTCTCTATGTTATTCAACTATTAAATAATAAACCACAAGAATGTCATAGTATTAAAACAGCTACCTTCATTGTCACTTATTGATAATGAAATGGAGAAAATAAGCACCATGCTCAAAACTGTCCAAATATACACACTGGATAAAGCTAATGAGTTTCATACCGATCCTATGCTCAGTTCCCTGGACCACATTACTTCTTCAGTACTTCTTCAGATGGTGAAACTATGAACTTTGCAGTATGTTCCAATTACCATGGGAATTTTCCACATATGTCACATGTAACGTGACAGATGTCAGATGCACTATAAGGCGGTTGCAGCATGGGGGATGGGGCAAAGGAAGCAAACAAGCAATCCATTTGCCGCATCTGTAATAGTAACCCAACTCCCTTGGCTTGGATTTGTCACCGTACTAAGGAGCTTCCTGGTCTCCAGGGCACAAAACAGCAAAAAAACCCCACAAAGTTAAAATCTTTTTTTTTTTTTTTCAGGGAGGGTAATGCCTCCTGAAGATCACACCTGTTTGCTATGTTGGACAGGAAGGCACTGGACCCAAAACAGATCACTGGAAACAAGCAGGGTCTTGTGTACAAGACCCTGGAAAACTTGGAAAATGGGCACGGTCCTATGCAGCAATGGCCACACAGTCCCAGTCAGCCAAGCCCGCACAGAACAGTTCCACCACAGCAGAGAGGGCAGCTCAAAACACCGTGCATTCTGAAGCCAGTTCACAGATTTTTCTTCCCGCAATACAACAAAACAAGAGTGCAGGTCTCCCAGTGGTTATAAGGACTTTGCAAGACAGTTCAGACACTCAGCTGTGGTATATTTTATATACCTTCCCATTAAAACTGTGATGGTTGATAATTTCAAAGCATTTCATAGACCTAAAGATTGTCACCTGTTATATACACAGTACTATATGTTATTAATATTTATTTAATTTTTATTCATTTCTTTACCTCGGAAATAAGTCCCGAGGTAAGAGAAAAGGCAAGGACTATTTGAAGGCTGTCAGGTGTAACTATATCCATGAACCTACTTAATGCAACGTGTCTGTCAAAAATCTCTTTATTTTTAATACTTTAAGGATGCTCAGGATGTGCTGGATGACTAATGACCACTAATATTAGCATGTTAATGCCCACAAATCCAATATGTCTCACCTGATATCAACTTAACAACACACAGCAACAACAAAAAAAAGCTTAAGAGTGTAGGAGACCTTTCCCTTCTGAAAGATTATTTTGCAATACTTTCTCTGTGAATGGGAGGAAAAAAACTCTACAGAGAAAAACAAACAAAACCAAAAGCCTAAAAAAAACCCCAACCTAAAATAAAAGACAAACAAACAAAACAAACAAAAAAACCACAAAAAACACCAAACAGAAAAAAAGCCAACAGAAAGAAAAAAGATACCAGCAGGTTCCTCGAGTCCCTCCTAATCCCTTAATCTATCTAAATTGTGTTCATGGAGAAACAATTTAAAAAGAACAATGAAATTCAAAATACAAAATGAAGGGAGCAACAAAGCCGTAAAAGTCAGTGCCACGAATCTGATTAGTAGTAATTTATTTCTTTTTTTACACCTTTTTTTCCACACTTTAATCAAGTACAGATGAATCATTTTCTTTACTTAACTGAGCTGGCCAAACAATCCATTCACTCTTTAGCTGCTAAGAAGTTTATTTTATTTCTTAGTAGTTTTCTAAAACTATCACTCCATACAGACATTTACAAGGTCAAAACCAATCTGTCCTCCTAGACACCAAATTCTGAGCCTTAATTATAATGTTGCAACTCTTTTAGATACAAGTAAATCTACATACCTTCAACATTTCTGAATGGCAATGTGACTACCACATCTTAGACTGCAAACAAAACAAGTAAAATTCACAACTTAAGTGTTTATCCAGAATATGCATGTCCTTAATCTACTCAGTGATTGTACCACAGATTCATATCCTAATTTAGCAATTCCACACTTAGGCACTCTCACCAACAGTTCAAACCACCACGTTGGTGAAGCAAGCAGGACTGCATACTGCCTAAATTTAATCAACCTTTCTGTTTGAGTGCAGTAGTCTGGAGTCCTGTCCCTTCCTTTCTCACACCCTCCACCCCCATTACTATTTCCAAGTTCTCTAGTGTTGCAGCTTGGCAGTTTGAGTAACATCTACTGATAACCTCCTCCTCCTTCTCAATCAGAAACTGAGTGCTACCAAGATCAATTTTCCTGTCTTTCTCACCGGGAACCAAATTTATCTCAAGATTACCCATTCCCTTCTATTGAAAAAAAAAAGTTTCTCCGCCACAGTCCTTGTTCTTCCTTTCCATCTTTTCTACCAGTTTTAGTTTAATTCTCTCCTTTTTTTCACTGTTTCATTGGAATATCCCCATTTTCTTTCATGACAACCATTAGATATGAAAAGGCTCCTTGTAGCTACTTACTATGCCTCAAACAGCAGAACTCTTTTTTTTTTTTATTAAGGGAGATATTGAAGAGAAAAATACTTCTAGAAAGAGACACCTACTGCATGACACAAGCTGTAAAGATAGCACCACACTTTGAGTATGTTTTACTTTTGTTACATTTTACTTTATGGTCCTAGCTGTGGCACTAAGGCTGTAGGTGCTCCAGCGTAGGGTCTTAATTACCTGCTTAAACCAGTTATTTTACAGTGTCAAGTAGACTAAGGCACTATACAAACACAAGTAAAAACAATAGGCCAGCAAAAAAGGTAATCACCTGGCTGGAATCTGGCCAGGACACAGCAGGTTCACACCCCAGTAATGATGCTGCTGTAGAGGCAGCGCTTAGCAGTGTCCACAAATTCAGCATGGATGAATTCATGCTTTAAGAAATAATGGAATTTATGCAATGATTTCCCACATCACAGCTTCACTAGATGGGTTGGTTTGTTATGTCATTGTTGATCAAATTGCTGTGACTGTAGGAGCCAGTGGGAAATACACTACATAAAAGCAAACATTGGAAAAGAATCCCACAAACCCCACAGATGCCACCCCAAGACCCAGTTCTGACTGAGGATAAGACCATGCAGCAGCAAGTCTTTTCAAACACTGTCTACAACACCCAGATTTTACTTTTGAAATAATTGAGATCCTAAAAATGTCAAGTGCCAAAAATATACTGTAATCCTAGCGCCATAAATTCAGGAAAATACTATAATCCCAGTTCATGTCTGTTCTACTCAACAGTGGGGGTCTGAACTGTGTTTTTTAGAAGCTACAGATCTAGACAGCAGACCCCAAGTTAGACTATTGATTTTCTTTACTTTCTTTTGCTGATGAGTACAACACTGTGATGCAATTTCACAGAAAAAAAAACAGTGCCTTGGAAGTTGAAGTGTGAGATGAAGCCTTTATTCAATATAAGAAATCAGAGAATGAAGATTAAATTGTCCATGATAACATCAGTCAAGCAGACACACACACTGATAGCCAGAACCAGCACATCACTCCTTCAGTTTCAAAGCAGAAGATTATTTTCCTCTAGAGGAAGATGAAGCTTGTGCCTTTTACAAGTCTATGGTATGAAACGTATTTACAGTCATGAGTATGAAACTGGCTCTAATAAGTAATGTTTGTCAGTTCTATCCATAAGATCAACTCCCAAGGATGAGACATCCACACCTCAGGGCAAAGTCTTTGATCACCTTAAGAAAGAAGCCAAGGTTTGAGTGATATGGAGAACAAGGTGTCCCACTCAATCCTCTATGCCAAAAGATCAGGAATACTAGTAAAGCAGATTAGTACTTTAGATTAGTACTAAAGCTTGGTCTGGGAACTTAAAATCTCTGCAATATTTCTAGTGGGAAGAGTGGGGTTTAGTTACAAAGGAAGTCAATCCAGAGTTTCTCAGTAGCTCTAATAACTGCCACGTCAGAAAAATGAACACACAAAACCCCATTACTAAGGGCGTCCCTGTCTTATTTGAGTCATTGTAATTTTTCCATTCTGTCATTGCCCAATTATTTCCAGACATGATGTAACTATTTTGCCAAGGGATTTGGGAGTCAAAATGTTGCCGTTGTTGTCATCGTTATCCTGGGTGCCTGAATTTTCCAGACAAAATAAGCAGCTGAGGGCATTAGAGTGCCTCTACTGAGAGAGAAATACTCTGTAAGAACTGTCAGTGTGCTCCAAGAAAAACAAACAATGGTAAAGGTCCAATTACATCTTCCCAAACTCCAGCTCATTTCCATGTGAAATGCTGTTTTCTTATTCAGATTATCAGTAGAAGAATATTTCATACGTTGCCTGATGTTATCATAGCATTAAAAAAAATTGATTTCCACTCTAACACACTGATCAGGGCCACTATGAGATGTTAAAACTCGACAGAAAATATGCCTTGGTTATAACCACTGGAAACTAACCACAGATGTAGATGTACAAGTGTTATCTTCACTATTGACAGGTAAATCAACTACCTGCACTGGTAAAATTTTCCTGAAGTTCCCTCACTGGAAAAAGCAACTCAGTCTTTATAGCATATGGGTATAACTGAGGGAAAACTCAACACAAGAGACCATTTGGACTCTTGCATATTTTTGTGGATGGTACCAAATCACTTCAAAACTAATGTTGATCAAGGCCACCTGGGAAAGCCAGGCTCCAGGTTACAGATCTGTCACTTTCCTGTTTAGTGCCCCAGCCAAAGTACAGTGTACTTTTACGTGACACTGCAAACCCATCCATAATAAAAATTATTGTTCTCCGTTTGATTCCATATACTGAAAAGCCACCAGTGGGGATGACAGTTAAAAGACTCCTTTAGTGATTCACTAAATGGAAGAAACAGTCAGTAGATACTTTCACAAAGGGAACAGGTCTGGGGGTTTTGATGCTCACTCCGTCTTGGAGATGGTTTCCACAGGTCAAGGCACAGACAAGGTCAAAGTGTCATTGATTTTATATACCTAATTTTTAAACTACTTAAATTGCAGAGTTGTCAATTTGGCACCAAAAATAAATTTGCTGTAGAAAATCAAGTTAAGAAAAGGTCATATTTTATTCCAACATAATTTTTGTTCAACATTCTGACCAAGGATATTCTGGGTTCAGTGCCCTGAAACCTCAACATTACGCAAGTAGGTTTGAACTCCAAGCCAACAGCTCGGTGAAACTGTTGAACTTTTAACCTAACGTGTCTTCATGAAGAATGGATATCTGGAAAGAGTTTTGCTCAGAGATTTTGGGTTGCTTTCTGTGTGTATTTTTAAGTAGCATCCAGATAAAATATATTTTCTGGCTGCTGTAATATTTACGGGAGGAGACTTTACACTAATACTGAAAGCTGGTTTCAGAGCCATGACTTAACAGTCCCAAAACATAAAGCAGTAAGTGTTCCATTGCATTCAAGTGAACAAGGCTTCATCTATATTTAGGTCAAAATCTACAGAGCTGATGCTCTGAGTGACACAGGTAGTGATTAGTTTAGAGGATCTGAAAAGAAAGTGCTACCTAAAGCCAGTCACCTTCCTTGCAGGGTCAGCAGGTGCTTTTGGCAAACAGCGTTATGTTGAGAAGAGTGGAATAAAATGAGGAACAAATGTGAGGACCTTCTCTACAAAGTGATACATATCCATGTGGTCTAGAGCATACAGTGCACAAGGGTGTGGTTCCTGTGCCAATTTATACCAACTATCTACTGCACTCTTTGGACTGCCGATAGCCAGTGGTTCTAGTCTCTCGGATCCTCTTGGCAGAGGTCATGTCCATATCAAGGCCCTTAAGGCTCATGATTAAGAAAAGCTTAAGAACTGAAGTATATCTAGGGAAGATTTCCTAGAACTGTAACTGACCAACACACTGTTCTTTCCCAAGTATAGGTCATTTTTAAGTGTATGCTTAAATACCCAAAGAAAACTGCAGAGAAGCTGCACACAGCAAATGTTGGGTATTCATCTCCAGACTTCTAAGTGTCTACAGTAAGTCAGTAGCCTGCCTGAAGATACACTAAGTTCTTTCAGCTTCTGAGCCCAATCTACTTGTAGCTTGTTGACAAAGACTGGAGCGCACTTCACAGAAAAACAGATTGCAGTATAAAATTCCCTCAGCTCTCCACCACAGCTGCACACAACTGGAAAAGAAAATTTAAAAACACAACAAAGAAACCCAACCTTGCTTCTAAACAGCTGCTTGATCTGGATACATAATCCTCAGACATGATCCAAAAAGAAGGCCCTTTGCATACAAACAGAAGTCTACCCTCTATCAGAGAAGAAACATGTTTATCCCTTAGGTCTGCAAACATTATTATTATATCCAGTGATGTGTGTCTTCGCAAAACATGTACCAATTTCACTGCCTGTTGTCCTTTTGTACAGCATTGACTTATCAAATAAGTTGTGCAGGATTTTATCCAAATCATCACCTGCTATATTTTATTTTGTCTCACCCTTTGGAAGCATATTTAAAATTTATTTAAATCATAAATTTTTGTTTCTTTTATATCTTACATTTATGGATGGAATACATATAAATAGAGACTGCAGGCAGTCATATATTGCCTCATAAAAGTTGAGATCTTGGCCCTGCTTCCATGGTCAGGCCGGGATATTTATCAGATAAATACATATGCAAATATATCTCCTACTGCAAGAAAGGCTGAAATTGCTGTTACCCCATTTTCTACCAGCTGAAAACACAGCCAATCAGAATCAAAATCTTCCAGTAACAAGAAGTAGCAGCCTTTGCCTCTCTCACTGCCCAAAAACCCATTTGAACAAGGCAGCACTCTCAATTTTCATACAACCTTTTCACCTACCTCCCAGCAAAATAAGTGGGAACTGCAAAATGTCAGAAGTTCTGAAACATCAAGACCAACTACGTATTTGGTCTGGATGGCAAATCCAAGAGAAAATACTTTATACGTAACCCAAAAATTTGCACACAAGCTGCCAGCCTATCACTACATTTTAACTGTTGGCTGTTGGATCCATAAATATGAGACGAAAACAGCACTAATACTATGGAATCCTCATGTTTTACTTCCTCCCCTCCCCCTAGGCATTCATATTACAAGCAAAGGGTCCATCACACTACAGTAGTGAATGCTTAAAACAGATAAAATTGTACAGAGAAGTGGATCCTTCTCCAAATCTCTGAAAAGAAGATAAACTAGCAGATGTATAAAGCAAACATTGAGCCCATACCAACGAGATACTCTTCTGGGTGAACTCTTCCCTAGTGTTTGTTCTGCCCATACCCTAACATCAGTCAAACACAGCCTCTAAGAAGCATGACTACTCCCCAGGAAATGTTCTTGCTGCTGGGTTTACAGTGTTATCATCTATTAATCACAAAAAGCTCCACTGGGACAATACCAGAATTAAACAAATTAAGAAATGCACGTCGAGAGAGGAAGAGTTTGTGTGGGAAGTAGTTTTAAGGAACGTTGTTTTGTTTCCAAGAAGAAAAAACCACGGTTCTTTAGAGAAGAGCAAGTCCACAAGGTCTTAGACTATCCTGTTCATGCTGAGATTTCAAATACAGGAAAAAATTTTCTACATTTTTAAGAGGTCATGCATGGTAAGGAAACAATTCTTCTCTGATAGGGCCTGCTAATAGCAGCACTAACTCTCCTTGATTCCCAGAGTACATTTCGTATCATATCAGTATTGCAGGACACATTTCCTGCATCTGCTGGAATACTCCTACAGTAAGAGTTGGTCTCCACTTAAATTGCAATATTACGATGACACGGCGAACAGCTCACAATCATCAAATCCCAGCACTGTGACCACCATGTCATCCATCTCCCAAAAAGCTGCCCATAGTTAGAAATGCCCTTCAAGAGAGTTATTTTCACAGCACCTCAGAAACCCCTGTGCAAAAAGGGATTTCCAAAAGAAAGCAAAACAAAACCCAAAAAAACCCACTTTAATGCTGTGACTGTATCCACCTTGAGCAGCAGTTTTGTCTTGCTCATTTGATAGAGAGAAAACAACACTTACAGTATCTTGAAAATGAGATCACTCTGCGCCTTCTAACCAAGTACTCCAGACCAAAAAAAGCATTTCTCGAAGTTGGAAGGAGTGTCTCTAAGGATCAAAATTTGAGCTTGAGTTACTAAATAACTGAAGAGAGGGAAACCACTTATCACAGGAACTAGAGCAAAAGGCAAGAGGAAAGATCAGCTTTCTATCTGGAAGGATGCTGCGTTTTGTGGGTGTATCACAGCAAGTCGCACGCTGTGAAAGGAACCTTGGTGAGGAGGCAGTGCCAGTGGATCAACGAGCCAATAGTCTAGTCAAATAAAAATTTTTTAAAAATATGTCTTTGTATATTCAATTCTTCAAATATTTAGGCTGAGGTTACTCCAGAGGAAACCTCTTCCTTATCAGATACTAAGGGGTTTATATTCTCTAAAGCAAAGTATTTCAGACCTTTTTTTGCCAGGGAATCCCTCAAAAATCACATTTATGTAAGCGAAGTCAGCAGCAAAAGAAAGAAAAGTATTAAAAAAAAAAAAAAAAGAAAAAAGAGAAGCATTTTATCCCTCTCTTCAGAAGGATATTGGAAGGTCTACTCAAAATTCTGTTCATCGTATCAAGGCAGTAATTTCAGGTTGAACCTACTATTCAAATTAAGTTATGGAGACTTTACAAGAGCCTTTCATTCCTCAGATGAGTGAACAACGTACATTCCCTATGTTGCTTCATCTCTATGGGTGTAACAGACCCCTATTAATTCTGATGGAAACACATAACCTCATAGAGCAAGTGATTGACTTTTCCAGGTACAAGTAAGACTTCCTTAATTTCTGGTGAAATGGCCCTTATTGAAATTGTGCCAGGTGGGCACCTGAGATTTATTTTCTTTTAGCCTCCCCAAATATTTCATTTTCTCCAAAGGCCTTTTGAGCTGAATTTAGCAAAGTCAATCCAAAGCATCCAGAGCATCCAAATCACGATTTCCTGTCTCCTGTGGAATGTATTCCAAGTCATATAAAAACTTCAGTAGGGGCCAACATGAAAAAGTGCATTCACTCCCGCAATTTCTGTAATTAAAATTTGATGGTGCTAGCAGCAGAATTAGTAGAAAAACTTTCTTCTTTTAATAATTGATTTTTAAAATTAATGGTTACATTGAAGATAAAACACCTTTTCATCTGGGCTTTAAAAACTGGGTTCTTCACTTGAAGAGGTAGGCAGAATGGTGAGACAAAAAGCTAAGTCTAAATTGGAGGTAATACCTCACACTGGACCACAAAAGCATATATGTACTTGTTCAGTGTTGCATAGAGCTCTTGCCAGCTTGGGTGTACTCAAAACAGGCTTGGATTTTAACCTTAGGACTAACTCTGTGAGGGTCTCTTGACTATAGATTCAGAAAAGCAACATATGCTGCATGTCTGGTATTTTTATGTTTCAGCTACACTTCCATGCTTCTCCTTAAATTTTCCTTGCCCAGGTATACTCTTCCATTCTCTTTACAACAGCTCAAACAGTTTGCTTCCAATTAGAAAGAAAACGAGAGCAGAGTTGTCACTACTACTGATACCAATAAGCAGAAGTTGCTCTCAAGCTGTGCACAGTCAAAGCTTTTCTTTCTCTCTAGGCCCTGGGCAGAGCCTCTGGACCTTTACCAGCCAGTGCCAGAGTTTGAAGCTGTGCATCGTGGACTGTTCTGCAACAACCTTCAGCTCTCTCCATTCTGCACTCCCATCACCACCAATCGCAAAGACCTACATGTGGTTTGCTCACTGTTCATGTTCACACACAGATTTTCAGAGTATCACAGAGTAGCAGTAGATAAGCAGTACTGGCTCTGGAGGGGATAACTAACACAAGACACACAGGAGAAAGCTGACCATTTTCCCCCGCCGATGGAAGGACTTGTGGGGATGTGCCACGGTTCTGCATGCTTCTCAGTTTGCTTCAAAGAGACATTTTATGTTCTTTTCTTCCTTATATTTGCAAACTCGCTTTACTAGCTATATCTTTGGTACTCACCTGCCTATCACCTCTGACATAACCCCATGGAAATAAGCTAATGCCAGCAACTAATATTCAGGTGCCACTCAACAGCCCCATATAAGCTGTTTAGCACCAGCCATCCACAAATAATATGCAGGCATCCATGACCCTACGGTCTTCAGACTGCTGGTGAATAGTAAAACAGTGTTCTCCTGTTCTGCTGGTCAGTTGAGTTCTCACAAGCAGCTTGTGAATAAACATGTTTTAGACAGTAGAACATGTACTTGAACTTCAGCTATTGAAATACGAGTCAAAATTCTAACCTTCTTTCATGGCTTTGGTAATATATCCCTGGTTTTCAGTACAAGGTGTTTCTACACAGTAAATGTTTCTGAGATCTCAAAACCAAACACACACCACACCCAGTGCAGTTCTAGAAGAGAAAAACACAACACTTCCATGCAATTCTTCCTTCCTTTACTATCTGAAAATAATGAATCAGGCTCAGTCCGGACTTCTGCACCCTCTTTCAAACTTCACTGACTGCAAATACTCCACCTTAGTTCAAGCTCTCTATCCCTTCTATATAAAGCAAAAGTAAAAGGATTTGCAATTTATCTCAGAAATATTCTGCTATAAGGAATTCCCTTCCACTAATTTTATTAGAACATTGAGAGCACAAGATTTTGCAACACCTCTTTCCAATCTGCTTCCAGTCAAGGAAGCGCTTCAGTAAGGAGACTCGATAGAGAGAGGCTAAAACAAAGGTTTATTATGGTCCACATATCTATATATATATTTATCTCCCTTCCTTGTTCTAATTTCCACCATCAGACAGACCCAAAAGACCACAATGTTTTGATAAACCAAAAGTAGCTGAGGACGTAAATATGAAAACATGTACAGCAAGTTTATTTTATGCCGATTTGTTTTATGGCTCTCTTCCAGCATTTTGGACGCACAGCCCCAGTAGGGTCACAGTGCTAAAATTTTCCTTAAACAAATCCCATTCAGAGGTCCAGGCCTCTTTTTCCATACAACCTGCTTCTCAACGATCCTGAAAAAAAATGGAATTTATCCAGTGCAGGAAAGAATAATGATGTGTATGTACATCTCCTTGTATTGAGTCCTCTCCTGCTTGGCCATGCTCCACCACACCGTCCTTCATCAGTGCTGTTTCCCAAGTGCTAAGTGAGGAGTGGATCTGTACAAAGCTGCAAAGGTGACTAACTGCTTTAGCTCATCAGATCAAAAGTTAGTGGGGTTGCGACTTGAGAGTTTTGAAACAAGCTCAGCAGAATAGCTGGAGCCTCTTGGTCCCCTCAAAGCCTGAGCCAGATGAGACAAAGGTCAGGGGTCCTTCAAGTATTACATCCCACAAAAAGCCCCATCTCACAAGGCTCCAATGCTCCATTTCATGCTTCAATCCATGTTTTTCCATTAAGGGGACATTAGAATCCCAAACCACACATTTTATTCTGTCCATGTCTGAATGTGGAAAAATTTACAAGTTCACA
This sequence comes from Pseudotriccus pelzelni, assembly GCA_035584735.1. Lineage (NCBI taxonomy): Eukaryota > Metazoa > Chordata > Aves > Passeriformes > Tyrannidae > Pseudotriccus > Pseudotriccus pelzelni. The sequence goes on from JAWMRA010000113.1 coordinate 29,834,549, forward strand.
TACGTTTACCAGGCAGTAGAGGCTAATCTCTATGAAATACATGGAAGAACTGGGGGCTGGCAGGGGGGAAAAGGTGGAAGGGAAGACAAAAAGTTAAAACATTGCCTTCAGCTTCACTGAGGAAAATTTATGTGTCTTTCTCAAGCAACAGTGCTTCTTTTACACACTTATAAAGAGAGTTTTTTTACTTTGCGAACACTCTAAAACCAAACAACCCCCAAATTTACAAGAAAGATCTGACAGGTTTTCTTTAAGATGACAGGTTTTCTTTAAGAGGCAGGCCAAACAACTCTTGGAACAGGAGCAGTGAGGCACCTCTCATTCAGAAGTTGACAAACGAGTTCTGAGCAACCGGTAGAGGGAGAAAAGCAAAGTGTGAAATAACGAGTCAAAATATCCCCTTTAAGGAAAAGGTAAAGTTTCCATGTGCAAGAGGGATTAAAGAGGACACTTAGAAGCAACGTAGAGTACCAAGAACCTTTTCAAGGGAAGGCCCGACTTCCTGACCCCAGAAGCCACATGCTGAAAACTTGTACATGGTCAAAAGCCAAGACACATACACCACACACCTTATGGCGCCGAGGAAAGGGAAAGCACTAGGAAGTGGTTCACAGTCTAGATGTAACAATAAATCCTCATGAATCCTGCTACTCCTTTTGAGGTAAGGTTGTGCCAGGCAGGTAATCAGTTCTTAAGAAAATGCTGAAATAGAGATCTCAGCAGTTGAATTTGGAATGGGCCTCTCCAGACTGTCTAGTCCAATCCCCCTGCTCAAGCAGAGTCAGCTAGGGCAAATTCCTCAAGACCACGTCAATTTTGGGTTTGAATAATTCCAAGGCTGAAGCCACAAGGTCTCTGGGCAGCCTGTGCCATTGCTCAGAAAAAGGTTCCTTGTGTTCAGAGGGAATTCCTAGTGCTTCAATTTATGTTCTTTACCTCTTGTTCTGTCACTGGGCACCACTGAGAGAGTTCACTTTCTTAAGCAAGGAGTCAAATTTCTCCAAAGTCTTCTTACCAGGTAAGTCCTCTTATCAACATTTACAGCTCTATATAAGTGTTTAGGAAACTTATTCCTATGTTCAGATCCAGACTGTGTTGCATGACAACAGAATATTGCAGAAATTCTCTCTTGTGCCAATGTCTGCTAATGACAGAAAAGAACAAGCTGCGAAACAAAGAACTGTGCACTGAAGAAAAGTTAGAAATTGCGTTAGAAATAAAAACACCAGTACATTTTCCATTAGCAAACTCATTATAGTTCTCATAGCACAAAACAATCACAGAGAGGGTGTCAATCAGCCAGAAAAAAAATACTCAGATTGCTACTCCACTGCATTAGGGAACTAACCCATCCTGTTCTCAAAACTGAACATTAATGACAGTACAGTTTTGTCATTAATAGTAGAAGTTGTGAATCCCCCAAAAATTTAATACCAGTAGAAGCTGTCTTAAAGAAAAGCTCAACTGGTAATGCCTTATGACAAAACTGTCATTAACATCTGTGGGTCCCTAGAGGATTTAACAAATAGAGGCAGGCTTAAAGAAAAGCTCATGACTGGTAATACTTATCAAACTACTGTTTCCCAGTTCTAGTGCTATCCACAACATAGACACTGTCCCTGCATTAACACAGGCAGTGGCAGTGACAAACACAACGGACTTGTACACCTCTCCTTTTTTCCTCACCAGGTAAGGTAAGACCATCACTATCGCACTGGGTTGCTCCCAGACATTCCCTAGACATGCTAGTCTACAGCTTCATTACTTTACTGCTTGAGAATAAGCTTCATAGCTGGTGATGATCCAAACAAACCAAACCAAACCAAAAAACCATCTTGAGTTTGGATTTGGATTTTCCAGAAGTTAAGGGCTTTGCAGAATTTTTCCCTCTGTATGTTTCAGCTGCTTGCACTGAAGTCAGCGGAAGTTTAACCACTGATTTCCGTGGGAATGAGATGGGATTTTAGCCACAGCAGGACTGCTAACCACTGTCACCTAGTATTTGTCCTTCAGAAGCTTTTCAGGGCATATGCTTAGAAAGTAGTTGAATTCATTTTTTTTTGTAAGCAAAGCCCCAGAAAACCCCTTTCTTAGAGGTCAAGCCCTGTTCCCTGAGGCCTGGGTGCAAGCTGTCTTGGCAATATTTCTCCTGAGCCTGTTGTGTGGAAGATAAGGAATTTGAATTATTTCCTGCTCAGCAGCATGCAGCTCCCCAAATATTTGACAGTTTATGTACTAGGGATCATCTTCACAGAAACCTGGCTAGAGAGACCATAATGCTGAAAATGACTGTTATCCAGTAGCCAGCAGCTCATCGTCACTCCTTCACACTCACCATCCTGTACCACTTTCTAGCCACATTCTCTTGTCTGTGGCTCTCCCAAAGCATACCAGCTACTGCATGCCTCCTCCTAGCCAGATCTGAAGGAAAGGTATTAACTCCCACAGCAGTGCACCAGGGCTGCAGATAAAGCCACTCTCCACGGAATCCTTAAATCAGACACATTCTCCTGTTCGCCAGAACATCATGGGCCAAGTACACTTGGCCCTGCCTTACCACCCTCCTGCACTGCATATATTATCTATCAGATAAGCCTCTGAAAGAGTCTTTGGGTAATGTCTTTTTTACACTGTTTTCAAAATCAGAAAGGTTTCTTCTCAAGAAGAAGCTTGATTTCTATCTCCAAAGACATAAAAAATCAGGGGAAAACCAAAAGCAACCCTTATGTTTTAGATTACCCTAAAATAGAACTGCCTGCAACCCTATGCCAGAAAAACACACCCCACACCCCCCACCCCCCCCCCCAAGGACTACGAGCCAGGTGTTCTCTCTCTCCAGGCATTCTTTACCATACGGCTGCTTGGTCTCTTCAGGACACTCACCTGCTAGACTATACCCAGGAGATGCTGTGAGTAAGGTTACTTCCAGCAAAATTGCCCAGCATCCCTTGGGGCCAGGCCTATCCCCTGCAGTAGGTGAGCATATTCAGCCACGTCCAAGTTACAGTATCATGGAGTTAGTCCTTGAAGAGCAAGAAGAATTTAGTACAGCAGTTGTAAAGGCTTAGCTGAAGTGATGCCTGCAAAGACAGCTAGCCTGACCTCTCCAAGGCATATGTGGCCCTTCGAGGCATTCTTTCAAAACAGGGATTAATTGAAGAGAACATCTCAATTAGTTGATACTTTTTCCGTTCAACCACATGTCGTAAAAGGAACATTTTACTATTTAGAGGAAATGCAGGAAATCCTTTCTCTAAATGCACTGATCTTATCAGTCTGCTCAGCAGCCTAGCATTCTTCACCACTGTTGCTTGCAAAAAGAGTGTTATATATATATAATCTGCAAACGTCACTTGCCATGCATGCACTTGAATTTCAATAACTAGATTTTAAAGAGACTTTTGCTCTTGCCATCAAGAACAGATTACACAAAACTATTCAGTTTTCATTTCAACAAAAAACAGGAAGCAAATATCCAAAAGAAATGCAGATTGTTGAACAAAGCTGGTTAAAAGAACTGCCTTGAAAAAGAAAAAAGTCATTTTGAAAAAAAAAAAAAAAGGCAAGTTCTTTTAGTGTTGGAAATGTATTTTGAGTGTTTTTTTTAAGAAAAGAAAAAAAAACAAACCGTTTCCCTTTTCACCAGTATTTTTCCCCTTCTACCCAACAAAGAAAAAACACTCTCCCCTAAAAAAGACGGAGAAAACCAAAAAGAAATAAATATAATAAAGAAAACAATTAGAAAAATCTATCACCATTGATTGCATAGCACTCAGCAGCATAAAAAAAAAAGAAAAAAGAGAGAGAAAGAAATAGTTACATAAATACATGTTTCTGGCATGATTTATCACAAATTTTGAAATACCCAGCTCTCCTAAGAATGTGGAAACATTTGGGAAAATCTGTGTTTTCTTCAAAATTTGGCAGTTCAGAGAACAGACCTTTTCAATGGGAAAATCTTAATGGAAAAATTTGCATGAGACATACTGAGCTCTTTTGAGAGTCAAACCACCAGTGTCAGTCAGGGAGAAGAACAATTACCAAGATCTAATCTGTTTTCTGAAAATAGTCCCTCAAACAGCCAAGTGATTGTCCTTTCCAACTTCAGCACCTGTAGGGTATTACCAGCTGCAGTCCTTCAGCAGTAGCAATCATTTAGCTGCTAGTTTGGCCAAGAATACGGAAGTTCTACTTTACCCCTGAGTTGCATCATCCACTCTGAACAGGTGGTATAGTACACAGTAGGAGACAGAATAAACAAGATCCACTGGGCTAATTGCCTTGTGCCATAACATAGAGGGAGGAAACTAAAAGCAAATCTCTATCTGACACAGGATGGGGAGCAACTCAGCAGCCGAGGATCCTTTCTTTTGATGAGCAATTTTGGACGCTACAATGCCTGGGGAGAAAAATTAAAGTAACATAATACAAATACATATGAATGCCCTATATCAATGATTGCCAAAGAAACAGCAGAGCAGGAACGTCCAACTGTGTCCAGACCCTGAAATGTTGCCTTTTAGATCTGCTCAGACTTTTCTCACTTTTCAAATCCCATTTCATGAAAACAAGCAAAACGAAAAAAGAAACATCCCACAGTTTTAAGACACATGGGGAAAGTACTGCAGATTGGTAGCAAGCTAAGTGATACCCAAGCAGTGATAAGAAAATAAAAGCAACACAGGAGGATATCTCCATGTGTTAGCTAGGCAACAAGTGAATACAGGCTGGAAGCATGAAGGATGTGAAAGGCAGCAATGTAAAACTCTGGCCTCAGGTTTATTTGGCTTTCACTGGCCTCAGTGAGACTTACGCTCACAGATCTGATAGAAAATCTTATGAACTATGAAGTTGAAAGGGTTGTACCAATCAGCTAGTCTGACCTCATGCATAGCACAAGCCACAAGATTGCCATAAATTAATTCCTGCCTGAAGTAGAATATAACTTTTCAATAGGCATCTCATTTGATTTAAGGATTTCCAGCAGTAGAAAATCTACCACAACTCTCAGTAAACTTCCTTTCACTATAGATACTGTGTTTCATCTCCCCAGTTTCAATTCCCAGAGCCTGGGCCCTGACTTACTTTTTCTAGATTGAAAAACACTATAGCCAAATGGTCCCTGTATAGCTAAATATAAATGGTGATCAACAAGTCACCTTTTAAGCACCTCTATATATAATTACAGGATAAGCTTTTGAGTCTTATCCATCAATACCTGGGATTAATCAACGTTAAATTCCGTAACGTTCCATTTATGACCTCTGCAGCAGACTTTCCCATGGTCACTTCAAAAACAGCTCGCTCTTAGATCAATCGAGTTAGTCAAGTTTAAAACAGAAGAAGTTATGTCACAGGGCAATCTCGCAAGACGCAAGGATATCACAATGCAGGTATGAAGAGAATGATGATCTGCTTAAGATCATTCAGCAAGCAAGCATCAGAACCCAGAGTAATGACAGCTCATTCAGATTTAAAGTCCTCATCCTTGCTCACAATGCCATCATTCCCACACAACACAAGACAGAAACTATTCTAAAAACAAAACAAAAAACCACATCCTGGAACCTCTCCAGATTTGAAGCAAAGTTTTTGAGCTATTTGCATGCAACTGAAAGCAATATAGAAAAAAATCTGCATAATAGCATCCTTCCTGATTATTTTGAGACATAGAAAACATACCAAGTAGATGAAACTCTCAGGCCTGCACCCACAGCAGGCCCACTCACAGATTCTTGTTCTTTTGCAACTTCAGAGGTGCTTGACAAGACCAGTTCCAGCAGCCTAATAAGGCTTTACTATCAATATGATTTCTAAGAACTAAGTAGTCAACAAAAAAAGTCTGTCCAACAAATTCCAGTTTGCTAATGTAAACATAATTAAAAAAATAATAACAACCCACAACAACTTTAAAAACAAAATATTTGAAAGTCAGTTTCCTTTCTTTACTAGCTGCCAAGAGCAGAGTTCAGGGCTCTGTGCTTCTTGAGTTGATGAAATCATTAACACCTACAGCAGAGTCAGGAATGTTACTCTGCCCTCAGGACTTGGTAAGTAATAAGAAACTGGTGTCAGTTCCACATTTAAAAGCCAGTTCCAAGTAATAAATTTCAAATTTCAGATCCGGATGGAAGCCCAGCCCAAACAGCATAGCAGAGGCTCAGTTTAATGTACTTCCCTTAAAAGGTATCTACACTGGCAAGCGTGCCAGAAAGATGCTTGTGAAAACAGTCAGAAGATGCCTACCACAAAATTATGCCTTGCTGCAAAATGCATGCTGCAGAGTGTGTGGACAGTTACTGCAAAAAACAGTGAAAAATATTCACAGCACAGAAAACTTGATTAATTTTCTCTTTAGCCAGCCCTTTTGTTGCTACGAACGCCAGAGCTAGACTTAGGGAGGCCTTGTGTGGCAACATCAGGCAGCAGGCAGCCAGTCTGGAAGCTAGAGAGTCAGCATGAATTACAGGATCTGTATGCATTTAGCAACTTCAATAAAGAACTCCCTTTATATTCATTACAACACAGTTCTGTCTTTGCTGCTACTGGGGGTGCTACAGAGGAGGCACTAACAGCTGGTCCTTGCAAGAGTCAAGGTCTTCCAATAGGATAAAAGTGGGGTGCAACCCTCTTTCCAACAATGTGAATCTCAAGTGCCCCACAGCATACGGTGCTAGCTTTGTCGGGGCTCATCTCCCTCATCCCCAAAACCAGCATAGATACCAACCTATGCAAGTTGTATGTGCCCATTTCCATTTCATGGGAGAGGGAACTATGACTGGAAGTTCAATACCCATTCATTTATTTAGGGCTGCCTAAGGGGAGCACAGACAGCTTTCTAATGCATTAAACCACTTAAACCAACATTTCCTTGACTGTGCTACTTCCCATCCATGCCCTCCAGGCTTTAAGGCTGGAACAAAAGATTCAACATCGCCACCTCTCTTCTGTTTTCATGTTCCTCAGGTGGATTCACCTTTGCATTAACAGGCACAGAGGAAAATAATTCCCATATAATGGGAATAATATAATATCATAATAATGATAACCTTATTCTGCATATATTTCAAGTTCAAGGCAAGCTCTCTTTCATCCCATTAGTATGGGATGCACAGAGCATTCCAACATGTCAATTTTCTTGCAAGTTTCTGCATATTTTGATACACTTCTTTTGACATTGATGCTATGGTTTTTGCCTCCTCACAAACATATGTCAGATACCCTTCCTGAAAACACCCCCTCTGACGTGTGATTCAGTGCATTGCTAGTACTATATGCCAATCTTCCTGTCAAATCCACTTCCCTGTGCCCTACCAGTAGCCCAAGAGTCCAGGATTCTCAAGTCATTTCCAGTCCCTTGGATTAGCATCCAACGATGTCCTGTTTACATTTCAGGGCTGTGGTGGAAATAAACACCATAATGTCAGGACATTCCATCAGCAGGATTCCAGCACAACCGTGCTGGGCTGTGAGCAGAATGCTGAACCAAGTATGGTCTGACTTTTTACTTTATCTTATTTCCTCTTCCTTATAGTTCCATTACCTACCAGAGGACTCCTTCTAGTGAGTCAGTCCATGCAAGCAGTGAACATACTGGAAGGCTCTTTACAATCGCAAAGTTACTAAACAAGGGAAGTAACAAGTAAGCAAATAAACACAACAAGCAGGAAAGGGGTGCTGGGTCGCAAAAAAAGTGATTTTATTTCTTTATCAAATAGAATTTCAAAGCGACACAATCATCACTTTCTCTGCCAGATGATGAAATTGAGACAAAGACAAGGCAAAGCCATTTCCTGGATAAATGGTTGTAAGGACTGAATTCTGCCATCAACCATGGTAGCAGTAAAACTAAAGATGAGTCAAAATTAATAAATTAATTTAAATTATTCTTAATTATGTTTCACCCACTTAAGTAGCAATACTTGAATAATCAGAAGCACAAATGCATCTGCTGTTAAATCTCAGCCAAGAGATACTTAGTTTTATTTAAGTAGGTTATGAAATGTCCAGACTAGAAAACAGCCTCTTAGCAAAAAGTCTGTCCTGTAGTCTGATTAAAAACTCCCTGTTTCTCACCCTCGTAATGTACAAACAAATGCTGTCTTCTCCATTCCAATCAGAATATTGAATGTAAATATTATGAAGAAGGATCTCTCAAGACACACAAGTTGGAGGGCTACCAAGGACAGGCTGAATGCTCTGAAGGCAACACTTTCTGTGATGCACTGGATCTCTTAAAATCAAAGAAAACAAAGAAAGATATATCAAGTTTGTATACTCTATCTGACCCAGTGCAAAAAACCTCTGCCCGACGATATTTTGTTGAGTTGGCTGTTCAATCTAGATTTCAAGTGTTGCCATTTCATGCACAGAAGAGTTACTGTACAGGTACTGATCCTTGAGGCAATATAACTGGAAACCAGAAGACTGTGCCACTGGAATGAATGCTTGCTCTTTTGGATTGAATTAGCATGGAAGTGGCTCCCTAGCATTTGTGTACAATTCTCATCTTCAAGTTGCAAATCAGGCTAGAGCTGTCTTTAAGGCAGTTTTGTACAACGCTTTAGTCCCATAGATATTTCATTTACTAAGATTGATAGCCCTGAAGACTATTTGGAAACTCTAGTGAGTGTGACGAGAGCTGCAATCTGTCTAAATAAAGCGAGGGAGATAAGACCCGTGTTCCAGGCTTGAAATGGTCTCCTTCCATACTTCTAGGTAACAGTTATTAGCCACTGTTCATCAAGTGAACTAGACCAGACAGAGGCCTTCATATGACAACCACTCTGAGAACCTGCCTCAGGTACCACAATGCCACGCAGAACATTTTCTGTTCTGTGAAATTTGATCAAGAAGAACTGTATAGAAGACTAAGCCTCACCACATTTAGGTACATGATGCAAAACTCTCCTCTTTGTCCAAAGCATAGTGTGAACTGTAGACTCAGAACCTCCTGGCATTTTTCCATGAGCTGTATTTTTCTTTCTCCCTGTCCCTGAAGTTTACAAGCACATTGTTGGAGGCAGGTAGGGAGTTCTAGTACTTTTGCTCCCCCTATTTGGGAAGCTGTTGATTTAAACCATGTGCACACAGTGAAGTTTCAACAAGGACATTATAAATGCATGTAATGATGTGACGGCTGCTGGTGATTAGTGGAAAAAAAAGAGCAGGAGGAGGACTTTACTGGGTCTTGGGCCAGCTCCTAATGGACAAGCTTCCACATCACAAAATCAAGCACTGCAGCGGCCACAAGTCACATCCATCAGCCATCTCCCCAGAACAGCCAAGCAGCAAATGGACAAGCATTGACCATGCTGCTCACTCCTAATGTGCTTTCACAGGACTCTGGAGTGCATGGCCAAGACAGGCTGTGAGCAAATTTGATGTATATTGCCCACGCTTTGCCTGCCACTTTAGCATCTTTAACAAATACTACACTAACTTTAAAAATAATCAATGGGCCCAAGTTAAAAATAAATTGCAAGTTGGCTTTCATGAGAAAGCAACTGAGCCAATACCATTTATAGTAATTCAACGTGTCACTGAATAGCATCATTTTTATAAATACACTGAAAGCCGGACATGAAATAACTGGTTAACAGCTCCCTAATCACAAGGGCTTCCTCTGCTACACATTTTTCCTATTTATCCAATGGCTTCTGTTTTATATCTAGTTTGCTAATGGAAAAAGGGGAAGGGGGAGGGGGGAAATTGGCCTAAACTGATCCAGCAGATGCACGGAGCTGGGGCCTCAAACACTGGCTTCTTTTCTGCAGCCACTAAAGGGCGGTGGGGGAGAAACATTTCAGCAAAATTCTTTCTCTGCAGTAACTACCGCAGAAACACATTTCCCTCTGTTTGGAGCTACTCAAAATAACTGCAGCTCAAATGCCAGAAGAATATTTTGTGCTCCCTGCATTTAGAAGAAAAAGAGATGGGAAAAGACTGAAAAAAGTTCCTAGTACGGTGGTCTCAAACCAGCCATAGAAGGCTTCCAAAAAAGTACACTCTCACAAAGAAAGCAAAACAAATCTAGCCCCAAAATATTTGTTATTTAATGGTCCCAATGTGTTTTACAACCATGTATAGGAAATACATTATTTTATTGGACCGCTCCTCTTCTAGGCCATGCAAACCATTCAGAATTTTAGAACAACTCTCTATACCAAATTTCTCACAACTTCCGGGAATACCTTTGCAAGCATGACTGTGTGCAGCACAAGCAGGTGTCATAATTTATGCATTTACTAAAATAATTAAATAAAAATTCCACAGATATATTGACTCCTGTCTGTACTGCTTAGGAGACAGGATGCACACTAAAGCCTGTGCACTTCCATAGTGAACATCCTGCCTTGTGTTACTAAATGGATGGGAGGACGCTTCACACTTTTACAAGATCATGTAACCAGGAAAAAAATGAGGGATTCACTATCTACTCAAAACTGCATCCACCTTTGCTCTGTCCACTTCAATTTTAAGCTACCTGTTAAAAACTTTATGGTTTTAATCTACAAAGGAGGATAAGGGGGCACTACATATGCAAGTAGAATATGATTGCAAGAGTTGTCAAAATTAAAGTCAGTAGCAGAGGCAAGAAGCAAACACCTCCCTTGTTTTTGTGTCCACAAGGCCCTTAGCTCCAGTGAATAGTTTCACTGGGTCCCTTATTTCTCTGCCACAGTATTAGTGATAGAAAATAGGCATGTAAATCTCCTAACCAAACTGTAAGCCTCTTCACATTGAAACTGTGCCTATGTCCTGAGTCCTTGCAGTCCCATCATCAGCATCTAAAGGGAAAGTTTTCTTTCAACACAACTCTGTGTTGTGATGACTTATTTCCTAGTAAATTGTCAAGAGTTTGTCTACCCAGAATGGAAGGGAAGAAAGCAGTGACAAACATGGGAAGTCTAGTGGCATTGAAATAATCTTACCTCTGTATCACTGCAGCATGGGCAGGTTCTATAGCCTCCAACCTATAGCTCTACCTGCTTAGGACAGCCTATGCTTAAAGCACCTCCAGGGTTGGGTCAAAAGCATTTCTTTCTGAACAGTACAAGTGAATTTTGGAAAAATGTAGCAATGTATCAATAGGAACTGGGCTTTGAAGATCACTTCAGACTTAAACAACAAACAAAGTTTATTCACATGGTAGCTCTGATCTACGTTATGAAGCAGGCTGCTTAAGGGTAAGTTTTATAATTCCCCCATAAGGCATCCTAACATAATAGGAGACAACCAGATTTAGGAATGACTGACTGCAATGCCACCAGTAGAGCAGACAAAGGAGAAAGAAAAGCAAGAACCAACTTTCAGTGGAACCGTGGACACATGAGCCAGGGACACCATGAGATCTGTTCCTTTTCTTCTTCCCCATTGGTCTCTGTTTCCTTTCACCCCCCTGCAGTCAGGGCACTGTGTTCACAGGAACAACCCAGCAGGTTTAGTTCTATAAAAAATAATGCAGTATTACAATGAGTAGTTCCTCTGCTCTTGCTAAAGGCTGAGGGGAGAAATGTTACCCCAAGTGGTTGGTATTGCTGGTCCAAATGCAGATGCCTTGCGCTAGAAAAAGTCAGAAGACGACGGCCCAGCAGCTATTGCCTTGATGTGCTGAGTGGGATTACAAACCAAGGCCTGCACTTTGTATGAAAAAGCAGCAAGCAGACTGCCAAGACCCCTCTCTAAATACATCTCAAAGTGGGTTATTGTGAGGAGTGTGAGCATTATGATCTCAGCTGCCAACAAGTACTTCTGCGGGAAGCAATTTGCAAGCAGGAACTCATTCTCCCAACAATCCAGGCTTTGACCCATATTCGTGCTCTGCAGTTAATCTAAGTGGAATTAGTGCTGATGAAAGGGGCCATATGGACAGCCCTTGACACAGAAATCTTATTTACCCACAGAAATTTCCATGGCCAGCAGCACTGTAAGATACATCTTACATGCATGTGCCAAAGCCACGTGCACTTCTCTCCAGCTGCCTAAACAAGTAATCCTGGACTATCCAACCCCAACTTTCTGTAACATGGAAGGGAAAAATTTTTTGATTCCTAGCTTCATACAAAGCAAATAGAAGAGTGACTTTAAAGCATTTTTATATACCACACAGAACACCTATCAGTTTTTTCTGATTAGTGCCATGTTTGTCTGGGTCTGAACAGAGGATATCCCAGAACAAACCTATTGGTGTTCTGGTCCAATTACAAAACAAACACAATGGGTGTTTTTCCCATACTACTACATATTTGTCTCCCTCTTTTCTCAGTCTACAGCTCCTTTAGTGCTACCCCAGAATTGCTTAGACCAAAATTTCTAGTTAAGAACTCCTTAGCTCTTAAGAGAATGTAAGGCCAGCAATGCAGGAGTTATACTTGGACTTACATCCTACTTTTCATGGAAAGAGAGGCTTGTAACATTATTCCCCCGTGTCTTCACAAGGCGCATGGATTGTGTCTACACAAACTTTGGAGGACTCCATGCATATTCCTCACATGCAAGATAGCAGCATATCACACAGCTGTCAAAGAAGCATCCTTGTTAACATTCTTCAGCTGGTTTTATGAACTGAGATTTTGCAAAGGAGAAAAACAAACAGAATAAGCTGTCCAAAACCAGCACTAAATGATGGTACAAGAGTAGAGACAAGGCAAAGGTAGGTGCACCAGAGGTCCATGCACTGACTGAGTAAACAAGAACTTTTTTTTTCCTCTCAGATTATATGTGCTGGAACAGCTGTAGTAGTCCAGGAACCTTTCATTTCTTAAAATGCAATGGCAGATGGTGTTAACAAAGCTGCAGCTGGATTCACTGTTGTTCAGCAAGTGTTAGCAGAAATATCATCTGGTGCCCTTCTTCACATTTCTTTAAGTTTTCATAAAGAAATATTCCCTATTTAATTACTTTATAGCCACACACTCCTCTGGTGGATTCTTCTGCAGGAGTGCAAGTTGAAGTATTACAGCAGTTCATTGCCTTTCATATGCTTTCATGCTAAACCACCAAAATTCTGGATTGACTACTATTAACAGGTACAGAAACAATTCAAAAGCTCATTGCTGCAGACACCCTAAAAATACCTGGCAAGCACAGAGCAAATACACAGTGTCACCAGCAGAATAGGTACAGATCAAAGACAAGCAGAAAGCCTCATTGCTTTCCTGTATCCTGTCATCCCTGACCACCATCTTTGCCTGATGGGAGGATATTCTCTCAAAAGAACATGCAGAGAGAGCAGGGCCAACATTATATCTTGAGTCTATCCCTGTATGAAGATAGGCTTATGCTTGCATGCCATTGCCCTGTTGCACATTCCAGAGCCAGACTACTCGGGCTTCATTTGTCCCTGGCTTCTACAGTCAGAGACAGGGCTGTACGTTTGAGGAGATACAGTAGGGATCCATTGTGGCATGTCCGCCATCAGGCCTGCAGCCCTGTGAAATGAGGCTGGCACAATATTTATTTCCGCCTTTCTACTAAACTTGGGGGTAAATTGCAATTCAGTACTGAATTAAAAATATTTTTCCCAAGAAACTGGAAGCCAGCAAGTGTTTACATTGGAGCTAAACCCTCCATTCCACCAAAGCAGTGTGCTGGAACAGTTATGCACCAGGACAGTCTTCTTAGATAAGAAGTGTTTGGGGAACTCCCAGTAATGCCTTCTCCACCCTGACATCCCACTTGGACAAGGATTGTGAAACGCTAGACCTTTTCCCCTCCAAGTGGTAAACCAGTGTTAATATCTCTTGCACAAAAGACAACTCCAGTCCTGCTTTTGCTTCTTAAGCTAGCACTGTTCCCACAGACTCTGTATCAGATCCTCAGCTTGTTTATACTGAAAGTTCCTTGGAGCAGTGGCAACTTCTCCTTTATCTCCTCACTGGGGCTTAGCTACGAAGAATAATAGTCAAATCTGCATTGGCAACATCTTCTATGGCCAGGCATCAGGCCCAGAGAAAGCATCAAAAAGTGTCTGACTTAAAATACATTCTATGCTTGCTCTGCATTCTTAGTTACATCATCATTCACCTCAGAGGGGTGAGTTTGCCTTTGAACCCATTGATTATGATCACATTGTCATAGCAACACCTTCCACAAACACTGCTAATAGTGGACCACCCAGAATGGTAACAGAATGAACAAATGGATAATGGGATGAACAATCTCAGTTCATATAAAATACTAGACACTGAGTTCACCAAAGAAGATTAGCACTGCTACTTATTGGTTACAATATCCATACACAAAGGGGTCATCCAGTCCAAGAATATAAACACTGTAAAAAAGATGGCAGGGAAAAGCCAGGTACAGAAAAATGGCTGTACTTCCCCCTTCTGCATTAGACCCCCTTGCAAAAGGCCATTCTCCTTCCTCAAGCCTAGACTAAAGGCCTCCTGCAAGTGTTGTTCTCCTTAGGGTTCAGGTGATGATTTGTTTCATACACAAACTCAGCTCTAAACGTCATGTTTTATGGATAAATGCACAGCCCACATTACCCAGCACCTGATGGAAAGATACTCCTGTAAGATGAAGGTCAGAATGGACCATTATGACCTTCTTGCAGAACACTAACTGCATAATATCACCTAACAACTTCTTTTTCACTATCTCTCATAGAGGTGGAAACAGACTTGTCACTGCATGGTGTCATTTTTTTTTTCCTAACTCCCATTTACAAAAGGCCAGGAGATGTCTCTTAACAGCCAAAGACACTTCATCAATTCATGTTTGATGGCCATTCAAATTCTGGATCAAGCTTTACTAATATCAGTGAATTTAGTCTCAGGTCATGGCTTAAAGGCATTCTCTTTGCCCTATTTCAAAGGCAAAGAAAGAGAATTAAAAATAGTAAAACTACTCCTATACAAAGCAGTGTTTGAAGAGCTACAGAGATAAAAAAAAAGACAAAAAAAAAAACAACAAAAAACCCCCACAGACCCATCAGACTACAACAAAATTCATTGTACTTCAACATCTCTAAAGGTCTCCCACCTTTGTGTAAATGAAACCCAACCTTAATTCTTCAGGATACAGGTTTCACCACAAGAATTCTTTCTGCAGCTTAGCAAACATCCACTGGTAGATCCAGTTCACTGGTAGATTACCAAATTGCAGTTGATCAGATAGTATTGAAGAGAAAACACTTAGGAATCCTGCACAAATATCATTTTCCTCCTAGTCTAGTAAGTATTTGTAACTGGAAAACATCTACACTACCACAAAGCTAAGAAACTACAAGTTTGTTGCCTCTGGCCAAATTCTTTGCTCACTCATAGAAGAACAAACATGTCCAACTTCAACAGGATTTTCTTAATATTTCAAAGATGCCCTTGGTCTCCAATGGGATGCAAAATTTGCTTACAGTCATCAAGACTCAACCACCAGGTACAATTTCCAGTAATTTTTATTGATGCCATTATTTTGTTCCCATTAACACCACTTGAACTTAGTGGCTTTCCTTTTGATTCTTCTCATTTTCCAGGCTGATCATAAACCCTATTCAATGTTCTGAGAAAGACAGAGTCTCTTCCTGTAATTTGCTTTTGAACAAAACTAAGCATTCTGGTACTGCTCTCCCAAATCCCATTAAGTTTCACTTAGTAATGAGTTCTTCTCTCAGAAACAGCAAATAGGCTTGTCCATTGTGCCTGATACAAGCTGTCTGTGATCTCCACTGTAGACAATTATTTTTAGGGCCAGAGAATTCCTGTATCTGCCATGGCATACCACAGAAAAGAAAAATATCTAAAAATGTAAGGTAGACACTGCAACGAGCAAAAAAAGCCTATGAAAAACTGTGTTTGGAACCTTCAGGATGTTAGAGCACCCTGGACAGGAGTCAGAAAGAACATGTCCTCTCCAACTGGTGGGGGGTGTGAAGAAAAAGAGAAAAGGAGAAAAAAAAAAAGAGTAGAGAAGGAAAATGTTTTCCTTAGACTGGATCTGTGCTGAATGGCTCCAGCAAAATGGAGAAGAAACACTACCTATACGAATAAGTATGAAATATGGGAATCTTAAATGTGTGATTTGTATAGTATGACAAGGATGTAACACCACGAAGTTTAGCTCATCCTTTCCTCAGCATAATGCTTTTCTATTTTCCTTGCCAAAGCCATTGTTCTTCAAGATGTAAGTTGATCAGAAGTTGAGAGCAGGGATAGTTACCCTTGTAACTGGCAAGTAACTTGTGCAAGGAATGCAGGGGAGTACGCATTGGCTTAAATTAAAGACAAGATTCCAGCTGAAATGATTACTTGGTCCCTCTTGGAATTCTTGTTAAACTGCTACATTTTGCTACTGTAACGGGACTTTCTAACCTTGCTGTTTCTATACCAATTTAATATTGCTTTCTGCTGAAGTTGCTGCCACTGCAAGGTCCTGAAATACGGGGCCCCACCACAGTCAGAAGGAAAAAAAAGAAAAAAAAAGGTAAAATGGAACCAGGGAGGGGTTAAAGAAAACACAGAGAAGAACATTGTACTTGGCTGTACGAGTAACTCATGAATACATCTTGAGAAATGCCCTGGATTATCAACTGTAATAAAATCTCTCAATGAGGAAAACAGGGATGTCCTGGAGAACTCGGAGTTCTGGTTTTCTGTGTTCACTTCATGCATGGTTTGAAAATATTCCCTTTATACAACTGGAAAAAGGGGAAAAAAGAGAGAGAGAAGAGAGAACGAGAGAAAGAGAGAAAAGAAAATGAAGTTACAGAAAGCCCACTTTTCCAAGTAGCTAGAGATAGATTTAAGCATTGCCACTGTAAAGAGAAAGACAGCAAAATACCATTTGGAACATGGATGGGAAAGTAAGGATACAGAAATAAAGGGTTTTATTTACTTCTTATTCACAGTCAAATTTAAGTGGGAGACTGACAGCCCAATTGTTAATTCAGGGGCAACAGTTACTCTATAGGGAATATATTGGAAGAAAGGAGGGTGAAGTGGAGCTGAAATTATGATCAGAGAAAAAAAATGGCCTACAAATTACACAGGTGTATGCCTAAGGTGGGCAACCGGTTGTCAGTCAAGACGACTTTAGAAGCAGCAGCAAAAACTCAGATTTTTTCCTCTCAAAGTTGGCACAGCATGATCCTCTATCATCTGCTATGGAGTAGTCCTTTTGCCTATCTTTAAGCAACAGTTGGTGATATCTGTAAGATACAATCCAGCAACAGCCTTCTGCACCATTACAGTACTAATTACTTCCTCTGAACTGAGGAAGACTCTCCAAGTTTCCACATAAATTCCCCATTTCCTATTAAAACATAATGGCTTAGTATGTGAACATTTCTCTCCCTCCTGCACCTGGATTTGTTTGAGTAGGAAGAAGTAATAGCCAAGTTACTCCTTTATCTAAAGCAATAGAAGCCTCTAATATTCATGTTGATGTCCTAGGAACTCTGCACGCCAAAAACATAGGATGAGTGACTGTGGGCACTCGGATAAAAGATTACTTGGGGTTATCTTTATATTTGCTTTAGTCACATCTTGATATGGTTGAAAGCTACTTCAGTCTCCAGCTTCCTACCTGTTGGGGTTAGGCTGGTATGGTTAATATTAACTTTTTTTTTTTTTTTTTTTTTTTTTTGCAAAAGTTAATAATTAAAAAGTAGTGTAATTTTTTTTTTAAAAAGTCTAGTAATCTGCTGCAAATTCTCATTAAGGGACTAAACTCTGCTGTATCTCAGGCATGCTTTTAGGATGCCACAACTACGTGCAGGGACAAAACTCGGTAAGTTTTAAGAAAGGAAAAAGAGTAAGCAACAAACTTTATCTCCCCATCTTCATCATAAAAATGCAAAGCTACGCGAATGGCCCACTGCAAAAGAATGCATTTCCTGGAGGCACTGTGCTGTCTCACTAATGCACACATACAAGATGTACTGTACAGATATAGGCTGGAGGTCACAAAATCCCACTGCTGATCAGCAAAAAAAAACAAAACAAAACAAAACCCAACAAAAAAAACCAAAAACCAAAACACCCTCATATTTCACAGTCAGGAGATTCTCACAGAGCCACATTTCACAACACAGCAGCTGAGTAAGGATTTTTAAAAACAGCAAAAACATCAGAGTATGTTTAAGGTCCCAGATACATGATTTCTGCTCAAAATAAAAACTCTCTGTTCCCACTGTTCAAAGGAAAAGAGAGTTGGATGTGGTTGTGGGTTTATACAATGACATGCATGCACAGCATCCTGCTAGGAAGCTTGCAGATCCATGAGGAAGAGCGTGAGCATCCCAGTTCATGCATTCCAGGACAGAAGTGTGATTGCATCCTTATTCACACGCTCACATGTTGATCAGCAGGATGAAGGCAGAAACACAAGTTCACACAAATGCAATTCGTACCTCTTCTCTGTATACAAAACAGATTTAGAGCCTGAGTGCAATAACTTGGCAGTCAGAAAATAGTGATATTTCTCATGCAGAAAATACCACCCAAGTTGCAAAAGCCATTTTTCTTGCTGCTCTTCCATTCCATTTGCATGTTGGCACCTCATGCCGACATGAAGTCATAGTATATTCCAGGAACAGCTCTAGGGGTTTTTTTTCTTTTTCTTTTCTTTTTTTTTTAAGAAGGAAAAGTAGAAAGTTTACCAAAATTGGCTTAAATCGTGGAGACCAAGATCCTGAAAGATATGTAGACACTTTAATCGCAGGACAACCATCCTCCAAGAGAAATCTTGGGAATCTGTGGGAATCTGTGTTCCTGTGAACACCAGCAGAGTCAAAACCACAGTGAGGTCATTTGATGACTGTGTAGAAGACAGAGGCTTCTGCAGGCTCTTATCCAGTTTTTCTGCACTGTATTAATAACCTGGGACTTCTGGCATTCATAATACAATCCAGTAATTTCTGATAGACACAGTGGAGAATTATGTACTTTTCACTGTATATGACAGCATCAACTGAGGATTTGAAATGATACTGTGGGTCTTGGATGGCTTCTCTATGCTTTTGAACCACTGGATGCTTGAACTGGAACCCAAACAGTGCTTTTCTGTGATCTATCTTCATTCACAGACAATTATTTTCTAAAGCATTCTAGACCATCTAATGACATAACGGATTGGAAATGTGAACAGCTACGCTGCCTGCTGATCGCTGCTACCAATCTGAGATTTTCAATGGCCCTAAATTCACTGAACCTATCTTCTCCAGTTACCCAAAGCTGTGCCATAGGATCGATATCTTGTCCCTCCAACTTTTAACCCAGCCACCATTTTAACAGAATGATAAGAGCCTCAGTCATCAATGTATTTTTCAGCAGGCACCACCGGAATTCCAGGCAGAGAATTAAAAGCTGGTTTTGCTTTGTAGTGAGAAGAAATTATTCCAGTTAAGAAATACTGTTGCAGAGAGAAGAAACAATGCCTCGGTCATCTCTATCAACTCCGAAGAGGCAAGAAACTCCCAGCATAAATAAAATGTTACAGAATCCTACCACCAGCAAATATTGATACGTCTTAAGCCCCTGGGCTGGCAAGCATAACATTAGACCATAATATTAGACTGGCATGGCCTGATGAAGCTCGAAAGAGTTCTCTGAAGCTACAAAGCCTCATTGTCAAACCATCTAAAGAATTATAGTTATTCATTAATCTGTTTCCAGCCACACAGTTTTAATGGATTGGTTAGTTTTGGAAAGTTTTTTGGGCTTACACTGAAAGCATAAAGAAAGACTATGCTTTGCTTAAAACACTGAGGAACAAAATGCACCAAATAATATCTATTCCAATCTTGCAGATCTGCTGTTCAAAACTCTTGTTTCATTATCAGGGTTAAAGTGCCACCAAAATGTGACAAAACTAACGACAGATATTCTTTCCTAAATACATTTAGCCACATGTACAGAGAGGAAAAGAACACATTATCAAGGGATTGAGAGAAATCGAAATACAAGGAACAGTTTTATCAGATTTTCCAGCTTGCTGCATTGGTCTCAGTCACACAAGCAGCACTTTCATTTGCTTTGTCCTCTAAGCAAAGCCCAGTTAAAGAGCACAAATCCCTTTTATTCTGAAGCCTGTGGACTGCAGTAATTCAGACAATTTTTCAAGATCAGATGCCACAGGAGAAGACAAATGGTCCCTGGGTCATGCTATTTTTAATGTCGGTCTCTCTGCCATGACATCACTTCCATGTTACTTCTACAGAGGATAGCAGCTTTGGAGCAGCTTCAGTAGAGAAGATACGAAAGCCATATTAAAAAAAAAAGTAATTAGTATGTTCTTACTATGAAAAATGTAACACAAATGTAGCTTTTTCTTAAGACCTTTGTGTTTAGAAGCACAATGTAAAGGTCATGGTCAAAATTTTTACTATTACTGATAAGTACTACAAGAATCATGGACAAACAACATAAAATACCCAAGAATTTAAAGTCCTATATAAAGCCACCAGGTTTCAGGATCAAGCGAACTTTTGCAGACCATCCAGTTTGATAAGTATCCCTTCGCTGTCTAAGGAAAAGAAATGTGCACTGTAAAACTGTTCTACTTTCACTCAGTTCAGGAAAAATGAAGTAATATAAAGACAGACACATGAAAGGAGAGTAAGATATTTTTAAATCCACTTGCTGTAGGAGAAACTATGGTTATTTCCAGCTTTAACAAAAGGTCTGATTGTGGCACATTAAGTCATGGCCTTCTAACTTTAATTTAGGTTTCTTGGGTAAAACAGCACCAAGGGATCAGAGCAGAGCCTTTTCCAAAAGCTATATAAATCCTGCATAGAAGTCAGGGTATTTATATAGGTGGCTAACGCATTTTCAAGTTCAAGAAACTGTGTGGTTTGCTACCACTGACCTCTTAGCTCTCCAGACTAAAGTTAGCTCAGGTCTGTCTGTGTGCAGCATGCATTTCCTGTCCTAAACAGTGGTGCAAAAATACTACACTGTTAAGTTGCTGTTGCCTTCCATAACTTCCTTTCAGCATCAGCTAACATGCATACTAATGGTAAAAGAGGGAAGAAGAGCAAAGTGTAAGGCATTCAGTAATGCTAATTCAGTAAACAAAACCTGTCATGGCACAGAATCAGCTGGTGTCACCTCTATCCAGTGGCAGTAAGATCATTTCACTGAGACCTGCCACATCACCAAATCAATTGTTTTTTTGTAAAGGACTTCAGAATTTAAAGTCAACAGCCAAGAGTAAGCTTACTGTTTATGTTGTAATGAGGTTCACTAGAGCAAGTGCCTATTAAAAACATCAAGCTTTGCAAATTCATCCAGTTAAGTGATGCTCTCAGAAGTGGGACATGAAAGCAGTGATATTTCTCAGCTATTGTATCACAGACTATCTTAGAGTGTCTTGAAAGGTGACATGTGATGGGTTATTTTCTTACCATTGAAGAATGGACTTCTGGCAAATCTACACTATTTATACTATTCCTCTACATGGAAGGTTGAGATAGGAGGCCTGAATACACACGCAGATAAGCATAATCTGGGAAAAATGTCAAATGCAGAAGAAAAAGAAGAAAGGTGATAATGGAAGACTAACCAGAGCCAAAAATTCTCAGAGGACAAATATTTCAAGAGATCCCAATCAGAACATTAACTGTGGAAAAGCAAAATCAGTAGCTGTTCAAGTTCAGATGAAAGACAGCCCCTGAAAAGAACAGACAGGTGAAAGAATGAGACAGAAGACAAACCATAAGGCAATGACAGAAAGAGTCATTCGGGACCAGATAAATATGAAACTCAAGTGATAACAGGCTATGGGAAAAAAAATGCACGAGATGAATTTGAATTTAAGGCTGTAAAATTCAGACAAGCCCAGTAATCTGGGAAGGCTGCGTGGTACTGTTCAGAGGCAGAGCTCTTAAAAACCCTTCTCCCGCTACTTGGCAAAGAATTTGATGCCTGTGAAACTTCAGCGGAGTGTAGGTCAAGACAAAAATGCCACAGATGCAAGACAATATCTGTGACATGACAAGGGAAAAATTTAGTTCAAGGTTTTTGGAAGGAACAGAGAAGGTGAAACTTAAATCCATGGAAATGGGAATATAAGAAGCCAATAGAGAAGTGAAAAGTCGTCTGGGTCGCCCCTACATCCTCTGTGCACCAATTCCATCAATCCGGCAGATGCTGACAGATGCAAAAATAAAAAGAGAAAAAAGTGAAGGAGGAAAAAGTAACACTGAAACACCTGAGGTTTACGGAAGCTTTTCTGATTTTTTCGCTAAAAGGTATCAAAAATCAAAGAGTATATTTTGAGTACCTTAAAAGTTTCATTTTGGACAATTAGGATGTCTAAGTTATAGCTAAGTTGGGCAGAAAAAGGTAGGAGAGAAACATTCCTGTACAGCATGACTTGAAGACGTGAGGTAATTGTACTGTAAGAACTGTAAGAAGGGACACCCTGTGTATCTGTGTGTGTATACATGCATGTGCACGTGTATTCATCCAAGATAAAAGCAAGGATGAGTGGAAGTTTTCCATGGAACAATTTAAATCTTCTAACCTAAACAAAGAATTTTACATTCACAAAAAGAATGTGAGCAATTATTTTCAACTCTCTTTTAATTAGGAAGGGAGCTTTCAAAATAATTCACCATTTTTATTGCGGTGTTATATTTCTCTCATCCCAGAAACTCCCTAATTCAATGGAGTCCATCAGTTTAAGTCTACCCTCTCTTGCAGGGAGAGAAAGAAGAGACTCAGAGAAAAATGTTAACAGGCTGTCAAATTTTGGAAAATATCACATACATCTGCAACATACAGGGCAAATATGACTGACTGATAAAAAATTAGTCCCCAAAAAGATGATTACATAGAAATCAATCTCATGAACTGAGAGAGAACAGACTTTCAGAGAAGTCAAAACAAGAGTTCTGACACCAGCTTTGATGAGATCTGGATCCCACCCAGAACAGATAGGCGATTCAGAGTTAGGCAGCAAGTCAGTCTTCAGAGTCACATAACGCTACTCCACACCACACAGTCAAACACAGAGGATGTACTCAGTGAACCAGAAATCCAAGTCACTTGTCCTCTGGTCTAACTGCTGAGCCATATTCCCTCCTACCTCATCCCAAAGCCAAACACAGAGTCAGCAAGCCAGGATTCCCAAGGCCCTCTGCTATTCTCCTGAAGAATGACTGAAGAATGCAGTAGTGCCTACTTTCTGCAAGTTCCATTGGAAAGGTAAGACTGGAGTACCACCAGATATTCATCATCTCTGTCTGCATAAGGGAATGTGTTCATAATTAAATTATAATTATGTCTGAAGTTAAAACAAGAGGGAAGGAAGAAGAGCTGCTTTTGGGCTGTTCAAAAGAACTGAGATAAGATACTTTGGTTTTGTTGGGGTTTTTTTCCAGACTGGGGCCAGAGATGCCACAAAGAGATATTTACTCATTTGTAAGAAAGGGTAAAGTGCTGTCAGTTTTCACTTCTCTAGTTACAGAACACACCCAGAACCGGACTATGTTCAAACAGGTTGGGCAGGGTATAGCTAGTGTTGATAAAGAAAAGGCCCAGTAAGCACTGCCCAGAAAGTGGCACTGAAACTTGCCTTGGGAAAGCTGAGCTCCACTTAAAACCACTTAAAAAGGAAACTCTGTACAAATTAAGACTTAGTAATGAGTAAAAGAAGATCAGAGGCAGAACTACATGCTGATTGTGAGAGAACTTAATTAAGGAAATTGTACCCATCTGCACAGTGTTCAAATGACAACATGTTCATTTCTAGAAATACAAATACTCCTACTTCACAAGAAAAGTCAAAATAGTGCCCAGGTTAAAGCCAGTTATATAACCCAACAGTGCTGTCTATGTTTGTTCCTGATCTCTATCTTCTATATTAAGCACATATAGCAAGCTGAAGATTCCTTGTAGAAATATTTTCAAGCAAAAACAAGGTCTGAATGTCAGACTCTGTATGGAGTTTGTGTGGCAAGGTTTTGGTAGCATGGATGGTGTATGCGTGGGGGGTGGCACTACAGTGGCAGCTTCTGTGAGAAGCTGCCAGAAGATTCCCCTGTGTCTGACAGAACCATTGCCAGCTGGCTCCAAGTCAGACTCAGTGCTGGCCAAGGCTGAGCCCATCAGCAATCGTGGTGGTGCCTCTGGGATAACATATTGGAGAAGAGGAAAAAACTGCAAAACAGCAACTTCAGCTGGAGAGAGGAGTGAGAATATGTAAGAGAAACAGCTATGAAGACACCAAAGGCAGTGGGGGAGGAAGTGCTCCAGGATCAGAGATTCCTGTGGTGAAGACCATGATGAGGCAGGCTGTTTCCCTGCAGCCCATGGGGATCCACAGGGGAGAGGTTATCTACCTGTAGCCTGTGGAGGGTAATGGTAGGGTATATATTCACTTTCTGCCCTGAAAGACCCCACGCCAGAGCAAAGGAGGCTGTAAACCTGTGAGAAGTTCATGAGAATTGCCTCCCATGTGTGGGACCACAGGCTGGAGCAGGGGAAGAGGAGTCCTTCTCCTAAGGAGAAAGGAGTGGCAGAGAAGTGTGATGAATGTTCCCCTATGCTGCTTGCAGGCAGAAAGTAGAGAAACTAGGAGTAAAGATAAGCCTGGGAAAAAGGGAGAGATGGGGGAGGGTGTTTTTAAGATTTGGTTTTAGTTCTCGTTATCCTACTCTGATTGACTGGTAATAAATTATACTAATTTCTCCAAACTGAGTCTGTTTTGCCCATCTTGTTACTTGTTGAGTGATCCCTCCCTGTTCTTGTCTCAATCCATGAGCTTCTCATTGTATTTTCTCTCCCCTGTGCAGCTGAGGAGAGTGACAGAGTAGCTTTGGGGGGCACCAGGCCTGCAGCCAGGGTCATCCCACCCCATACATAATTGATCAAGGAGTTAATCATTTTGAAACAGCTAAACTTCTGTCTTGCATAACAAATAGTAAGAGCAAAGTTCTAAAGCGTATCAGCAGAGTCAGATTTTGGCCAGCTTCGCTTGACAGATGACTCTTTCCTTAGCCACCACGAATAGATCCAGTCTATTTCCCACCTAACTGTGAAATTCAACTGTTTCAGGGGCATAATCTTTATATAGCGCTCATTAAATATAGTCCTGCATAAGATCCACCATGAGATTTTTCTTGCCTCCATACCTGATAACAGGTGTGGCCATTCTGACTCCACAATTGGCGTTGGCTGCTGCCCACAAGTCAAGGGCAATCCTGCCTTTTACAAACATTAAATGCCTTTGGTGTTGTCACCAGGAAGCACTTCAGAAGTGACCAAACACTCAGCTGTGCAAAAAGCTCCCATGAATATATCTCAAACACACAACAGGGAAAGATAACAAGAAGGGCACAGACAAAATCATTTAGCAGAAGGTCCTTATTCAGAATGAGAAGATTTCCCAATGAACATAAGGACAAAAATCACATGGAAACTAAATCTCAGGTTGCTAACATTAGAGAGACAAAAACCCCCCAACCTAGTCTAAAAACAGTGCTACTAAAAACATCACTGTAACTGAAAACCTCTATACCACTGAAACTTTCATATTACTCTCTTTTGACAATTTAACTAGCCTTTCAATTTAAAGCACTACATCTTGATTTGGTGAATGGAGATCCTGTTCTTTTAAACAAACCATTGGGTTCTTGCTCAGGCTACATTCAGGTTATGTATAAAGAGCTAGATGGTAAGAAAATAAATAAACAAACCCCCAAACAAAAATAAACACAACAGAATGCTATCACTATATGGAGACCTCTTTAATTAAAAATTATTAGTTTTCTGCTAAGACCAGGCTTTTCCTTCTTCCTCATATCACTGCAACCAGCTACTACTTTACTGTTCAAAACAGACTCCCCTTTCCCTGGAATTAGTGCTGCCATACACCTAGGAGCTTTCAGGCATGTCTTTTCTTTAAAATCATAGAATCTCCTGAGTTGGAAGGACCCACTAGGATCATCAAAGTCAAACTTCTGGTTCCTCATAGGATACCCCAAGAATCACACCATGTGCCTGAGAGCATTGTCCAAATGCTTCTTGAATTCTGCCAGGCTTGGTGCTGTGACCACTTCCCTGGGGAGCCTGTTTCATAACCCAAGAAAAACCTTTTCCTGATATGTAACTTAAACCTCTCCTGACACAGCTTCATGTCGTTCTCTTGGGTCCTTCTGTTGGATATCAGAGAGAAGAGGTCAGTGCCCAGTCTGTTTCTTCCTCAACATGCCCCGCTGGAAAAGGGCTATTTTGGTCATTTGCCTCGGCCTTCTGAATGAATGGCAACTGTAAGATCAGACAAAAAGCTGAGCTTCATTTGCAAGCAAGGCTTACAGTACCATGCACAGTATGCTCAGTGTATCACAAATGTATACATTTACTCAGGAATTAAAGAAAACATAGCAGGAATGCTCATCTTCAGGCACTCAAAATCTGAACCTGTTAAATGTATCCAATATCACATTTGCCAGGGAGGTGTGGATGGGAAGAAGGTAATAGCAAAGAATTTTGTCATTCCCATAAGCTGAATGCAGCCATTTGTTTCCTTCTATAGACATTATATGGCCTTTTAAAAGCACATTTATTTCTAGCTCTGCCTGTCCAGCATAAACCTTCTCCCCACAATTCCAGAGGGAGAAAGTAGAACTAATCCAGACCAAAGAGCTCTAACGGGAATTATCAGCAGAACTCAGAGAGCAACCTTTGCTTGTTGTGACTCTTCTTCAGTTTCTATGCAACAAGTGAGGAGCCAAAAAGACAGAACAGTAAGGGACTGTTTATTGATGTTTGATTAGATGCCCCAGGAAGCCACACTCTTGTGTACGGCTGAAATACAGACCACGCATCAACAGCATAGTCACCCTCCTCTTTTTTAGTGTCCCAAGAACTCCTTCAGCACCAATTGCTGGCACACAGGGCTCAGAGTCCTCACTGCACCTTCTGAAACTGAACCATCAGAGCTGCACAAAACTTGGGTTACCTCCATGGGAGAAGTGCCAGGATACAGGGAGTCCAGTCAGGCATCCTCTCCCAATTCTGTCACATATTTTCAACGAGAGAAGGGAGGTATAGGTATATTACAATTAATTTAACTTCTCTATCATCTTGGGAGACTATCCCAAAAGGCAATCAGAGCATAAGAATAGAGTCAAAAAAGGGAAGGATATTCAACCAGCCTATTTTTTAAATAAAGTAGGGCCAATCATTACCATTCCTATTTTATAAATTAACAAAGAACCAATAAGTGACTACAAAGGCTTGCTGTAAAATGGAAGAGTATACTGGATTCTGAAAAATCTCCTAGGTGCAGGGCATCTCCAGCTGGCTCAACTGAGTCTATGCTGACAGTGACTAGATACATTTGTTACCTGTAAACTTAGACTCTTCCTGCTGAAGATCATTAGGATGGAAGAGAAAAGAGAGACACTGGTTCTGCTTCTTTGAATACAATCAAAGTCAATTTTAAATACATTTAATATATGTAACTATGATCAGAGCATAAGCACCTCATGCGATGAATTATTAAGGCTGTTTAAACAGATCTTTTGGAGGAGAGGAACAGCAATTATTTTGAATTAGTGATCAGCAAACAAGTGCTAAGTATTCATTTGTGCCAGTCCTGGGCACCTTCATTCCAGGAGGATTTCTGAGTTGTCTTATTTGGTAAACCCCCAGCAGTGGGGCAATACAAGGAGTGCAGGATACAGCAAGCTGCCCTATCTGTGTGTACATACCTCTTAGCTGCAGGAGCAGCAGAGACAATAAAACAGGGTATGGATGAAAAAGTGCTCATGAAAAAAATTCATGAAAAAAATGCAGATGAAAAACTTCTTTGGAAATCAAAAATAACTCAATATACACAGAAAAATACAGACACCAACTTCAGAAGAGCTCAGAACCACCATATTCAGAACATAAGTCACACCACTCTCACACCATCTGCTATGTTTACCTACTACCTACCATTTTCTCTAATACAAGAGACAGATCTTTTGTTTTGGCTCTCCCTCCTCTCCTCCTTTTGTCCTCCTGCCCCAAAATTCCACCCTAAACCTCAGACAGTTTGACTGAGACTGGTACTTCCCTGCAAAAAGTTCTGGGTTTGATATATTCAGCTAAATAAAAAGCTTTCTTGTAAGAGACATTCATCCTCAATCCTAACATTTTAAGACCAGTATCATCCTGGTAAGGGCAGTATAAAGTAGAGTACCATGCTGAATGGACTGTATGTTTTTTTTCTACTGAGTTTAAGGGCATTTGAGGAATCTTGTAAATTATGCCATCGAGCACTGCCCAGAGAGAGAAGCTGCATGGGAACATATCAAGGTCACAGCAAACCTTACTCAGCTCTCTCTTCCCTCCATGCCTGCCCTCAGCTGCAGCTTAGCGTGGGATCCTGACAGCAGGAGGTTCCCACTACAGGCCTTTGGCTTCATCTCTCCGTCAGCCCCCGGTCTCTCAGTTCTTCTCAGGAACTCTCTACACACTCTGAGGAAGAAAGATCCCAGGCATTTGTCTGGGGCTCTGGGAGCCACTTGCCTCATTCCTTCTGAGGAAACAGCTGGAAAGTTGCCCTCAAAAATTCATTTGTGAGCTGCATCCCCTCCAAAAGTTTTATCAGCTGGCTCGTTTCAAGCAGGTTTTTACAGAGCAATGAGAGAACTGGACTGGATGAAAGAAATAGATCAACACTTTTGTCTATCTCAGGCATCATATCCTCAGACCCAAGTCATTCCTCACAAAGTGCTCAGTTAAAGCTTTTTACACATGCAGAAACATGCAGGTCACTTTCTCTTTCCTCCCATCTCACCCTCCTGGCCTCAGAGTTAACAAAAAGTTACACAGACTCTTTGTCTCTCTAGGAACATGCAAACAGCCACCTTTTCCTGCTTCTGTCTGAGAAATGACTGGAAAGACTAAAGAGCTCTCAAGTCTAAAGGTTTTACCAAACCAAGACCCAATGACACTGATGATAAAGAACATAATTAAGAGAAGCACGATTTTAAATATCTTCCCTTTTAGGGAAAAACAGGAGAGAAAGTCAAGAATTCTCTTAGATCACAGGAGGATTATAAGAAAGGGGAAGAACTATTAAAGTTAGAGACCAGTGCTGGCACAAAACCAAATGGGCATGAACTGGCTATGAACAAATTTAGTTTGGAAATTAGAAGCAGATTTCTAAACATCAGAGGAGTGAGGTTCTTGAATAGCTTCCCAATAGGAAGCAACAGGAGCAAAAGCTGTTTAATTTTGAGACAGAGATTGATAAATTTACTAAGAGAATCCTGCAACATAATTTCCTGCAATTACAGAAACACTGTACTCTGTGACTCGGGAGGGCTCTTTCAGTCTTGCATACCTCATCCTATGCTAAGCCAAGACACGATAGATAAATAAAGCAAAAACAGAAAACGTACAACAGAATCGGAATGTTAGCGGGGCTGATAGAATAAGGGTGAGTCTGTTTTCTTTAGTAAGTATATTTATGGAAGCTTTTTTCAGTGGCATTTATTCACCTGGAGGTACTTATGTATTTTCAGGTAAAAATTTGGATCATAAGAAAAGACTGAAACATGAATAAAATTCTGTGATATTCATGATCACCTGCAAAGATCAGTATGAAGGTGAACTCTCCCCCCTATCATGCCATCATTTGACTACATTGTGAGAAATTATCTTCACAGATCTGCATTCAGGGGTTAAAGTTGTCAAAGAAACTGTAAAAAGAGGTAGATAAGTGAGAAAATTAACACAGAAAATCATCCAGAAAGAATACACATGAAACAAAGAAGTTTTTTAGCTGTGAAACGTGTGGATGGGTATAGAAATAATCACCTGTTTTTTTCAGACTTGATTGAAATTTGACTGGAAAGAAGTCTCAGAAAGCATTAAAAAAGAGTCAGCAGGGAGAAATCATTTCACATTCTATTTCTATACTGAAAAGCCCACAATAATACCACTCTATCCTACACACAGGAAAAAAGCTAAACCTATGAAGCTGAAAAGGTATGAAAAATATAGCACTGTAACATAAGAAGTCATCTGTGAACTCTCCTGTAGCACATCAAACATGAGGTATTCATTCATTCCCACAAGTGGAGTCAGTGTTGATCTATAAGCTGCAGCTCCATATTACACATTTCAGTTTCACGACAAGCTGCAGTTCTGTACTACACATTTCAGTTTCATGCATCTAAGCCAGACAAACATTCCCAGGGGATTGAAAGAACCCGCTACAGTGAGTTGTGGTTCTATTTCGGATCATATCACAGCATAACAAATCACAGTTTCAAACACTGGGATAAGGGGCTCAATAAAGCAAGTAGCGCGATAACTTCACGTATATCCCTTCCACACACACAGCAATGTGCAGAATCAAATCCAGTTCAGGTCCTTCAAACTGTGCAACTACAAAGCAACAATCACTCTCATACCTACAAGCATCCATTTTTCATCAAAATATATATCCATAAATACACATCATTTACTACATACTGTTGTACAGCAGTAGCTATTCAACCCTCTCCACACACACCAAGACTGTTTACCATATCTGATCTCTTGCATTTGAGAAAAAAGAAGAGAACATAAATGTTTAATGCAGAAAGTTCTTTTGGTGGTGCTGGTTTGTTCTGTTGTTTTTTCATCTGTGCTCCATACAAAATGGTCCTCAGAAGCAGAGTGACTAGATCCATTTGGTAACTCACCAGCTCCCTGTGACTGCTGTCCCACAAGACATTCTGAGTGCTGAGAATGTTGCACTGGCCCTGTGTTGGTCTAACACATTTTTGGAATCAAAAATGGTTTGTAAATTAAGTAAAAGTTCAGAAGGAAAAAGTCACAACTTAGTGGCTGGATTGTAAAACCAGCCATATAGCAAGTACCCTGTACTAGAACTCCAGTCCTGTTGATCTTTGCTCTGGTTCCCAAAGAAATAATGTTAAAACATGCAAGGGCATTAAAAAACAGTTTCTCTTAATTAAAACATCTTACAGCACCCTGTGAAGATTAACAAGGTCTTCTAAAATATGAAATTACTTTTAATAACAAAGTAAAGATGAGAGACAAGACTATCAAGAGAGTTCAAATATTTCTGAGGTACAAGATGCTATATTTTCCCCAAGAATTTTGCACACTAGATGCCTGACTATTCATGTCATTCTGTTCTCAGGCTGAGAAATTGAAAATGTAACTCTGAGCTATTTTAGTTGACTGTGCCTTGGGACATGAAGGAAGTCAAAGTGGCAAGCATGAACATAAGTCTCCAAACCCTTGCAGTTACACTTTCTTGTTCTCCCTATTGTGCTCAAAGTTGAAGCCCTGCAGTAGTCGCCTTCTTTTCAGCTAATTAAGGTGCATTGCAAAGATAAATGAAACAAGGAAAAATAACTTGTCTGAAGCATGTTTTCATTTTGCCATTTTAATTTCACCTACAAGTCAGCCACCTTAAGCATGACATCGGACGGTTGGCAAAACCACAACATTATTGACTAAAACCTAACATAACTAGAACTCATTGTTTGTTCTTGGATATCTTTTTAAGTGAAAAAAAAAATAATTAAAAGGTTTTTCAATGTAAATAAATCCCTGAAGGGCTTCCAATCCAAGCACTGTACAGTATTAGATGATGAAAGAACTGTTAGGGAAGTGAACAAGAAACAGGAAGTTGGAACTACCTGGCCAAGTTTCACTCTATAACCTGAGTAGTGTGTCATTAAAAAAATAACCAGCACAAAGAGCGAAAAACATCTTCCAGCTTGAACGTATGCTTTTATGATCAAGTTCTCCGTAGACAGAAATAAAAGATTTACTTTTTTCTAGAGAATATGATTAAAAGACAGTTACTGTTTAAATTTCAGGAAAAGGAGGAAGTAAACATATATACAAACATAAGAATACAAAGTTTACACACTGTTTAAAAACAGTATCTCTTTTTTAAATATAATATTCTGCCAAGAGGTTTAGTCTGTGCTACAATTCATACACATCTTTGCAGCTACTACAAAGACCTCTGTGCCCCTTTAACACATAGTTCCTCTGTCCCACCTTCCAGTATGAAAGCAAACATCTGCAGTTCACAGTCTCCGATTCCTAGATGAACTTAATGTGAAAGCCCACATGCAACTTTCCAAAGGGCTTCTGAATCAGGAAAAGAATGCAGAGCCTAAAAGCACAAGACTTGTGTAATGCAAGTAGAATACTGAAACACCCTATCGGGCAATTGAATGCTTCACAGGGCTGGTAATGGAATACAGTATGTCCTTCCACCAGGTCATTAGGCTTAATCCATTCTGGATAATGAACAAAAAAACATTCCCATTTGATTGCTGCTCATGTGAAATGAATTGATCATGGCTGTACTGATAAGTGAGGGAGTTTGCAACAACAATATTTCTCCTTTGAAACAAAATGATCACCAGGACTTCTGCCAACACAACCTAAACAGATTCAAGAAGAAGCCATCCCAAATCTAACTAGTCAGCCCCTTGTTGGCAATCTGATAGTGCTGGCCAAAAAAAATGAAGTTGATCAAAAAGATGCTAAACTTTGGGTTTAATCCTCCGAGGACCAAAATGCACAGCTAGAGAGCAGCACTGGGAGAGCTGACTCAGTCATGGTCCAAGGCATCACTTATTCTGTGACTGAACAAAGGGACTGCAGTGTTCCAGGTCTGTCGGTTTAACAGCTTTCACCCAAACTAAATTAATTTTACCTTCTTAAAAGGAAAGCAAAATAAATCTAATTCACCAATGAAGCTGTCTAAGATTTTTTGAAGATAATAATCCTTCAGCTTACTGAGATCTGCACTTAATAAATAGATGTGGGTGCCAAGAGGTAGTTCAACCCCAGCTGCCAGTGCACCTTTCCATTCCAGCAAACCCAGCTTCCTGCCTTTTAGCACACACAAACTTGGCACATTTAATCAAGTAACCATTCATTTTAATAAAGTATCAAATTCCCAGAAAAAATATTTTGCTTGTCTATCAGAAGACAAAAATAGAGCCTTTTGCATGTTGTTTTCTTAAAAAACCAACCAAACAAATAAAAAAAAAAAAAAACAACAACAACAGCCAAACACAAAACCCACAAGGAAAACAGAAAAAACACCCAACCAACAAAAAAGTTACCATCATGATGCAGACGCTAAAGTTTTTACTTTATTTTGAGTCTCTTCCAGCTACTGTAAGATGTACTAAAACAAACTCCTTCATCCACCTCTGTATCTCTGCATCAAGTCCTGAACCTGAAAGTGTAGAATAATTCCCAGTCTGCTGTCAAAGGCACAAGCTGCCAATATGAGAGTGGAGCACTGGTGTAGGCATGCACATACATGCTCAAACACACACAGTATTTATAAAACCACTGCTGTAAGGGATTTGGTGTTTATTTTTTTAATTAACTGAAAATGATAACACAAAAGCTTTTCATTTGGCATGAGCATGGGTTTCATCAGCTGCTGGAAAAGATTCTTGTGGAGAAATAAAACTACAGTGTTTCTTCATGTATTTTCCAAGGATTTCAAAGTAAACAGAGCCATATGATCGTGCCAGTTAATTAACAGATGTAGGTAAAGTTACAGGTAGATCTTGATACATCTAGAAAGAGGCTTGCAGAGCTAGACATACACTCTGGGTAACATATCATATTGGCTAAAATACAAAATGCCCAGTAAAAACAAGTGAAGCACAAGGGAAAAGAATTGGGAAGGGCAATTATAAGGAGTGCCATTAGCCTACCTGCTGCCCCTGGATATTGCATTGTACACAACATGGCATAAAAGACAGTTCTCTCCTTCTGCCCATCCACATTTCATACCATGTCATGTTTCTCAAACAGAACAACATGTGACAGCAGGAAACCAAAAGTGACGCAGAAGACTTCAGAATTGCTTTTACTCTGTGCACCACTTCAAAAGTCAGCAGTTGCACTGTGAAATAGTTACACGCCACAAGCCACCCCCTCCTCAAAGGAACAATTTGACAAGATGGTAAGAAACAGCCTTGAATATAAAACTCATTCTTTCCAATGAAGGCACTGAGAAGTGCAGCCCTTACTAAATAACGGTACTGACAGCTGCCAGTTTGTTTTTAATTCTCAGATAGAAACTTTACAATCCATGGTCTCCTGAATTTATCTGGTTATAAAAAAATGGAGATGGCAGGGGAGCTCAGCAGGGCCTTATTTTGTCCATAGGGATCTAAAAATTCCTACCTCTTTTCCCCATTTCATTTTACAAAACACATCAACTTGATACATACTTTTGCTAAGTGCTCAGATGATTATTTCACAGGTTTCAGGGTGTAGCAAAAAGAACAAAAGGGATTTCACCATTGCTTTGATTTACTTGCTGGCAGGGTCAATGCAGTATTTAAATGTGAAAATTTAATGATATATTAGGTCACTACCATGTTTTTGTAAGTATAACTAAACTGGTAGAGTGCCTAGAAGTTTTTTAAGGACTCCTTGTTCATTATTTTTATGTTTAAGAAATAATACTCTTCATAATAGATTGAGATTAAAGGGAGATTGACATTTTTTCAAGGATTTGGATGAATCTGGCTAAGAAGAAAAGAACTTTGGAATTACATATAAGAAAAGAAACTGCTTAGTCATCATCTCAGACAGAAGATGATTGATGTACATACATGAAGATGAAAATAAATTAATTCTTTGGAGGATGCTTATCCGCATGAGCATTGACAGATCTGACATAGACTCCCTAGGAGAGTCAGCACTAGCTGCATAGAGGTATCTACTCCACTGAAACTATTCTTTGGGTAACATATTTCTGCATTAACTGTTTTCCATACCCACCTTCAGAGCTAAATAAGAGTAAATCTTGATTACTTTCCTTCACCACCTCTGAAAGTTAACATTTTTTGATCTTGCACAGGACAACATCTTGAGAGGTCTCCACTTATAGAGATAAAACCGTCCCATGTGTAATGGAAAATGTGGAATTCCAAATTTCAAAAGTAGAGACAGGCAAATAAATCAGGCATAAAATCACAGCTGTCACTGTTCAGTGTAAAAAACTTGCAGTAGGCTTCATCAAGTAAACTATGATAAGATGCTCAAAGATGAATTAGCAACAAGAACCTGAAGCTCTCCAAACAGTCACCAAAAGAAATTATATTAGAGAAAAACTGACAGCGATTTCTTAAGTAACCATGAGTCTCACTCTAGCAGAGTTGCTGTCAGTGTAAGCAAGTAGTAGACAAGTGCTGCAATGGCAGGCACAGAATTTATAGCACTGCCAACATTTTAAGTATCTACTGGCAGGAAAAAAGATTAGTGGTCTCTAATGAAAAAAGCTACTCACGGAAGCTCAGTTTCTTTAATTTGGCATAAATATAGGGGGAGGATTCCTTTACACCTTAAATATCACACACACATGTCATATTAAGCTACAGGTTTGGGAACTGTGCAGGAGTTAACTGTGTGACCTCAGCATCAGCCACAGACAGACTTATATTGTTGACTCTCAGGTACAAAATAACAAAACACTTGGGAGCAAAATAAAACACGTACTAAAGTGAATTTCCAAACAACACAGTAAAAATCAAATCAAGCATATCAAACAGTCTCCTTCACTTGTGAAGCAAAGATTTTAATTTGAAATATAGGCAAGTAAGAGAATTCAACTGAAACAACTTCAACTACCCTATTAAACAAGTAATTCAGACAAATAGTGAGGAAATGCAACTGCTAAAAGCTTAACTGAACATCAGTGATGGTGGAGGAGACACATTCTGAATGCATAAATTAGCTCCCTCCCAAGGCAAGGATCTGCTAGGCTCAGATGTGTCTCAGAATGTCCGATAGCTCTATCACTCTCAATGAACTTGCTCCACTGCACGGGGGTGCAGCATGTCCTGCACCTCACACATTGGACAGATGAGCAGTCCCATCAAGCAGTCTGATGGAAGGAAAGTCAAAGAGATTCCCCAGTAAGTTACTGAGGCGACAGTCAGACACCTGACTAATGCTTGCTAGTTCAGAGAGGAACTGAAGAGGGAAATCCTTTCTCTGATCTAGTAAATAATTTCAAAGGGCCATTCATACCTGGATGTCTAATGAACCTAAAGGAGTATAAAGAAATGGCTATTTTTTTTCCTGAAAAACTACTAAGAACACAAGGTTGCACTGCCCCATAGTAACTGTTTAACTGTCTCTTACAGGAATTAAAGTTGACTTCTGTTCACATACTCCACTGATTCAGCAGAGGTAGTACTTTTCAATGAGGCATAATAATTGGAAGTCAGAATGACTGCGTTCCATATGGTCATTCAGTTCTTTTAATCCGCTTTGCCCAGCATGTCTCACATTAAGGACTCAAAACCTGCAAATCTTTCCAGTCCACTGCAAGTGATTTGTAAGTAAAGGAATACAGTCAGACAGAAACATTTTGTTCAAGCCACAACCAAAGCACCAGGTCACAACAGAAACATCAAGTTCTAACAGAGGTTGCATCAGAGGCAAAATCAACAACTCTGATCCTTCTCTACTCACAAGAGAACTACACTAGTTAAAATAATACCTTCATTCCTATAAAAGCCTCTGACTTGAGGAAACCCAAATTCCTATTCCACAAAGCAGCAGAATATTATTATACACACCAAGCTATGCATAAGCAGGTACACACATACAAAGACAGAGATATTTTATTGCTGTTTATTCTAACTCTCTGTTATATGTGGGTAAAATATGGCACAGCTATCAGCCTCATGTACCTGTAGTGGTATTGGGATTTCTATGAGGAAAGCTGCCTGGACATGACCCTCCCCTTACCCCAAACTACTTGGCAATATGCAGTTCAGTCATTAGGGTTTACCAGTCATATTCAGCTTATAGACCTCTAACCTCTGCCACACATCTGTACTGGATACAAAGGATATTTTCTCATGTCAGATATTGAACTCCAGCCTGCAACTTTTTCAACACTGCGTGACAGTTCTTCCTCATCTCCCACATCATTACTGAAGTAACATTTCCATCAAGGTAGTCCACACTTTCCCTTCCCTTTTTGATCCAGGCTGACCCCAAAACACATTCCAGAAAAGATAACAGGGTCATAACCAGGCTCTAATATATTTCTCTTTATAGTTCAGATCATCTCTTTAAAAACAATCAAACAAAAAACCTGAACTGTCCCAAAACTTAAGGGAACAAAACCTCAAAACATTGGCTACTATAACTGCATGCTATGATCTGTAGCTGTCTGCACGTGTGAACAATTTCTGGTTTAATTGCTTAAAACATCTTACCTCTACTCGATTTTCCCCTTGAATTTTTACCAGCTCCCCATTTCAGGGAGGCTGATGCCAGGTGCAGCAACAGCGCCCTCTGTCCACTGCAAGGGCAAATGGCATCTCGTGCCTCTGCCCTCCCACGGCTGCCAATGGATTTAGTTAAATTTAAACAAACATATACAACATTTGCCCGGCAATACTTCGGCACCCGGATTCACAGTGATAACACAGTTTTTAAAAGTTCCTTATTTATGTTGCACTGTGCGTTTTAAAACTCTTCAACATGAGACTTGTTTTTACTCTGGAAAAGTAAGGGACAAGTCACTTCAAGATTCTTGAAAGTTTGGGGTGTGTTTTTTTTTGTTTTCGTGCTTTTTGTTTTGGTTTGGTTTTTTGTTTCAAATCTCCCTCTTTAATCATCTCCGCGAGAAAAGCCAATTACAACTCGTACTAGCTTTCTGTCCCCCCACATGCAAAAGCGCTTGCTGGTTTCTCCTTCCTCACTCCTGCAGCAAAGCGTCAATGTGGAAAGAGGATTTTAAAAAGTAGGAGCACAAGCACTGACAAATCCTCAAAGTTTTTTTACACTTTTATTTTGCCTCCATGTTTTCCCAGCTGCTCTTACTTAGAAGACCAAAAAAAAAAAAAAAAAAAAAAAAAAAAAGGCTTGCAAAGAACATTACAAATTAAGAAAATGGAAAACTGCAGCCCAAGGAGCAGGATGTGACTTTAGTTTGACTTACCAATTTTATCCAGCTGTATATTTTCCTACTTGCTTTTTACAGCGGCTGAGCTCAGTGCTCAGGAACGTCCATCCCGTGTCAGGGAGCCAGGCAGAACGCTGATTCCCCACGCTGGATGCTGCTGGGCGAGCGGAGCTGGGGTGCCTGCTGCTGTTGCTGCTGCTCCTGCGGCAGCCGCTGCTACGTGCGCTCCCTCGGACCCAGACCAGGAACTGCTTCCCATTCCCCAGCCCCGCTCCAGCGCTGCAGGCTGCGGGAGGCAGGGCCGGCCCCTGCTACTGTGCTGCGCTCTCTTAAAGGGACCGGCCCCGGCCTGGCAGGAGCGCACGGAGCCGGGAGCGAGCGGCGCTGCCCCGGGCTGGCGCGGCCGGGGGACGGGGGTGGGCTCACGGCCGCCACCCCGCGATAGCCATCGCCGTGCGGGACGGCAAACTACGTGCCTCGGGAGCAAAAACTGCGCTTTTCTGCACGGCTTTCCTTTCAAGGCTTTGAGGTTTTTCAGTTTTGCTCGCTTCGCACTCTCCGCAACGCCGGTGGGGCAGGAGGCGGCGGGGGCTGCCCCGTTCCCCGGGCCGTGGGCGCTGGGACCCCCGTGGGGTGCAGCGCGCCCACTCCAGCCTCCCGCTCCTTGCCTTACGCTGTGACACACTGTCACCAGCACATGTTATGCAGCGGCACTGGGATTAGGGATATCCCCGGGCATTAGGCAGAGTTTGACCTTAAGAGATTTTATTCCCTGTAATGGAGAGGATACGATTTAACTAAATAAAAAGCCCTCATTTCCTAGTTTTTCCTCTGCACCCTTTCTCTAGATAGCTTTAATCCCGTGTAAACCCCTGTTTCTAGCATACATTCTGTTCTCTAACTTCACTGTCAGCTATATCTGATATTAATAGCTAGATTAATATGGGGGAGTTGTCTGCCTCGTGTGTGTTGCTGTCTGCAGTGGAAGAAACCACATTCTCTGTTAAACAGAAACAGTGAAATTCAGAGATAGTAATACCATCTGCGAAATCTCTCTCTCTATTTTTTTTAACTCATGGAAATATATGGTTTGCTCTCTGTATGTGTAAGTCATTTGTTTTCATTACAATAACTGAACTCTCGTGATGACAACACAAATCAACACATATCACAAGGCAAAGTCATATATACACATGAATACATGTATCTTTAGTGACACATCTAGAGAAAGCAAGTTACAGGGGGAAAATACCATCTTCAAATTGGCCGGCCAAACCAAACAAGATGAGGCCAAGTCACCACTGTCTTGTCCTCTCTGCCTTAGCTTACGCCAGTGCACGGTAAGTGCAGAATGGCTACAGATTGCTAGCAAGCCATGATGTCTTTCTGTTTCTTTGGTCCAATGGAGAAGGACATGGCTACAAAGCAATCCAGCCCTTTTAATGATAATGGCCCATCACAAACAGGCTCAGTAGGTACCCGCTAACTACTAGCATGTATACCTTCTGCCCCATAAGCAAAGCAGCCATTTGGCCACATTACTAAATTATAATGTTCAGCACTATTAGCCTTGTATTAAACCACAGGGACCCATCAGCGTTCCTCTAGCATGAGCTGTACTCCGCGCCTGCCTTATTCAGCATAAAGCCTGGGAAAGTTTTATGTGATTTATACATGCAAACTACATGTGATGCACAGTAGAAGAGATCTTACAATTCCATCAGTCCTCCCCTCCATTCACACATACCTGTTATCTTACTAAATCCTCATTTTCCGCTCACATCTCTTCCCACCACTTTTTTCATCTCATTCCCCAAGTCCTTCTCCATTT
Organism: Pseudotriccus pelzelni; assembly: GCA_035584735.1. Classification (NCBI taxonomy): domain Eukaryota; kingdom Metazoa; phylum Chordata; class Aves; order Passeriformes; family Tyrannidae; genus Pseudotriccus; species Pseudotriccus pelzelni. The sequence goes on from JAWMRA010000113.1 coordinate 29,874,273, forward strand.
ACTCCCTATTTCCCCCTTCTGCCAGGTACTTCTGTAGCTGATTTCTGCCTTTTGAGCTCCATCTAACTGTCTTGATCCTCGCCTTCTCCTCTGTATCCTCTCAGCTGCTCATTGGAAGAGGAAAGAAGAACTGAAAGGAGCCTTGGGAAGGATAAACTGATTCCTTCTCTTCCATCTGTCTCCTTCCTCCAGCTGAGGTTCTGGAGCCAGAGAACTGTACCCAGCCCTAGAAACTAACTTGCAGCAGCAGGCCAAGGGACAAGGGTTAGGCAAGCTCACATGTCCGTCCAAGGCCATCTCCCTTCTCACCTTAGCACAGTGAACCATTTATTATGATACAATATAACCAAGGTAAATGGCCCTTGTCCATTAGTTAAAAGTTAACGAAACACCCATCTTGAAGACAAAGCTGGTCATCCATTTGATACCTTAGCTAAGGTTATTAGGATTAGTTCAAAACAGGAAGAATCTGTCTATGAGACAACATTGTAAGGTGTTGCAGTGGATGGGGAATTGAATGGCAAAGGTACCAATGGTGGAGAGAAACTGGGGCTGGAGGGAGCTGCAGCGATGCTCCATTGCTCTGCACACACAAAACAAGATCATGCAAAACACCAGAAAGTGCTTAGCAGGAAACAGGTTTGCGCCACTGGAAGAATGATCTAATCACCATAAGTGTTAAGATAAAAAAGGAATATCTGCTGTTCCTTACATATGCTGCTCCTTACTCTCCCCATAATCCCATGTGAAAGCTGGCCCCCTCTCACCACAGCATCTGGATGTTCCATTGACAGAGCATTGTCTCATGGTTACAGCACAATTCCTGGTTTCTATTACTGGCTGTAGGAGAAATGTGCAGTATATTAAATAAAATAAAGGACATAGAATTCAAATACTGCTGCATGCTTCGATATTTAGTCAGCAGTAAATGAAACTAGATAAATCACTGGTTCTTTCTGTGACTTTGTTTAACCAATAAAAAAAGGTATATTAAGCTCTGGTGTTACATATTTCTACTTGCATTAGTAGCGGCTTGGGATGAAAGCTGACAAAGAAGCCAGCATTTTATTATAAAACATTGAACTGGAGATACCTTAGTGAAAACTGAAATATTGCAGTTTGCAAAAATGTTTGATTCTGCAGAGTAATCCCCTTGGACAAGAAGGGACATTTAATAGGAGCTATTTTGGTGTCTTAGCTTACAGGGGAGAGAAAAGCCAGAAGTCATGCCAAAGCTGACAAGAAAGAAAAAGCTGCATTTGTCTTTCTGAGCAGTGCATCACATAAGGTCTACTTTCCAAGACAGCACAAGCATACCTACAAAGGCAGCTCCTTCTGAATTTAAGAATAAAATGATTAAAGAAATCACCTGCCTATTTTCACAAGCATTTTTAGGTAGCGAAGACCAAGGTCAAAACCAAAAAGCTGCGTATAAGGGCCCAGAATAGTAAGGAGTGAAAACACAAAGGGAAAGGGACATGCGAAACCAAATAGATTATTTACTGCTCAAAAGCAGATTCCCTTCAGAAGGTAGAAGCAAAAGCTTCTCCAAGATGTTGTTCCACCTCTGGAGATATAAACTGTTTGTTAGATCCCTCGTCAAAACAAAAGGACACGGATATATTAATCTAACAACAAAAGTGCCCATTGTGAGAGGAGACACAGTGCCAGGCTGCCTGCTCCATCTGACAATGAGAATAAACACCATGGCTCTGTGCACTTGGCTGCATGCCTTGCCTGACACCACCACCCAGTGCAGCCACAGGGTCTGCAGCTCAGTCACCACAGGGTACAGAACCAGCTAGACTTTCATACCCTCTCTACAGAGTTTTTTTTCTACACGTCCCCTGGTCTCTGAAATGCCACACAATGTTTGCAGCATCTCTTGAGTGTGACATGCAGAGCATTATTACTACTGTACACTGACACTGGATGTACCACTGTGTTGGAACCATCACTATCCTTATTTATCAACAAACCACAAGAAATTGTCTCCTGTTTCTGAGGGGCTGAAATGAGGCATAAATAGTTAATACAATAGAAATACATGTACATTCATTTAGTTAATATATTTTTTCTGAAATTATTTTTATCTTTTGGCTCAAACCACACCATTAGATCTAAGGGTTGCTTTCCACTCCCACTGACTGCCAGGTGAATAAGAATGGAACTGTGCTCTGATTCAGGGTTGAAGTTTCAGATTAAAGTTTTTCAGTCCTGACCAACGTCTTTAATGTGTTGATATATGGTTTTCAGAGCTTGTTTGGAACTTTAAAAAGTCGGGATCTGGGCAATGCTCATCTGAAATAACATTCATTTTTAATTAAACACTAAAACTGTTAATGCCACCACGTTGTTTTGCGCTTGATGAATCATAATGCGTGTACATACCTCTGCATGCATGTATGCACTTATACATGAGTATTCATACAGATATTTGAGAGAAAATGCAACAGAACTTATTGCTGTTATTTTGAATCTAACATATTGCTGGTGTCTTTCTGCAGCATTCCTGACACTGTAGAAAAGTATGTTTTAGTTAACTGCCTCTCCAAACCCAGCACAAACATGTATTTTTGGTGAATTTACTTTCTCAATTAAAAAAAAATACATTGTTTAAAGTAAATAATTGGTTCCTAGAAACTAAACCTTATCAGATCTGCAAGAATTGTGCACTTAATGAAAGTTACGGCATTCAGCATGAAGATAATTTCTTGACAATGCCTTAAGTCAAAGTACTATCAAACTACTTCTACTAATTTTTCTTAGGTAAAAATATTTGGTTTCCATTTTGTAAAATAGCCCACACCACAGAATTTATGTCAACTACAACTACATTAAAATCTGTATCCATCATAATAAGATGTAAGATGCTGGTTTGGACCTTCCTGGGGGAAGCACATTTCAATTTTCACCCATATCCCCGTGTTTTCCCTGCTCACACTCTTTCTCTTTCATTAACTTCTCAAACCATTATAATACTCACCCCTGTATTGTTTAAGATTTAGGGAGTCATCTGCACAAGCTGTCTGCTGACAAGGGAACATGCCAGCCTGAAAGAAAAAACATCAGTATTGCTGCATCTTTGAGAACAGCTATGGAAAGAGTAAAAGGTATTTACCCTTCAAAAAGGAGAGGCTTATAAGCTTTTAGAAAGTGAAAATCAGCTTTACCCCAATGGAAGGGTAAAATAGGAAAAACAAACAAACAAAAAAAAAAAGATGTGAAACTTTTACAGGAATTGTTTAATTTTTCCCTTTACTTCTGCTTAGTATTTCTCAAATAGTTTCAAAGTGTATCTCTGTTTTCAGATAACAGCCCAACTCAAGTCACATCCCTGAAGGCAAAGGTAGACAGAGACAGCCAGAATGAGATTAAATTTCCTGCCACCAAAATGCTGATCATCTGTCAGCAATTAAAGGTAGTTACCAGTCCCTGACAACTGTAAACATTTGTAGCCAGCAACTTCACCATGTCTTCATTTGCCTGCCTTGAAGAAACTTGGGTTGTGCTTACACCTAACACCTTAAGACTGTTTCAAAATTCTTAAGGATATTTTGTACAGACCAGAGCTTTAGAAAGAAACCTGTTCAGCTGAACTTCTGTTAGAAAAATAGAGAGCAGTAATTTATAAACTGGAGTCTTCCTCTGCTATCCCCATCATTTTTTATGCTTCCTTCTATTCTGCATATGTCCTCTCATCTTCCAAAGAAATTTTTTTTTTTTTTAAATCTATAGGCTAGCAAATGGTCACCTTACAGAAAGGTGCAGTATGCAGACAGGTGATCTGCATCACAAACATTAGTAAAACAAATGTTGTTGTCTAAATTTACTAAATATCCAAACTAAGGGGACTGGAGTGAGCTTGTCCCCAGGCAATTGTTCCAATAACAGTCTGCATAATGATGTTCCTCAACATTTTTCACTGGAAAGATTTTTTTTTTGCCTCTTTGAAAAAGAATCCAAGGACCAGCTTGGGCTGCACTGCAACATAAAATTCTACTAATAGTAATTTTAAAATTATTTGAATGGTCTGGAGAACTTTTTTTTCCTTTTATTCCCTTGATACATGTGCATGGATTTGTTTATCTGTATAGAGGGGAGGGGCATAGGGGCTTTTTTAAGTTTTCAAAGTGATTAGGGAATGCCTGATGTTGTATTGACCATGATTTAATTAGTAATGATCTAGATCAACATGTCTTGTTCCAGCCAAGAATAGGGCATCAATACAGTCAGAAGAAAAGTCAATCTCTAACTATGAACACAGAGATCTCAGTGACTTCCAGGAAAACCAAAACAATGTCAATACAGGGAAAGCGAAAGGCTATTTCCACTCCTTATTCTGATACAGGGTCTAGGCCAGATCCTTTACTCTGGCTGACATCTGGTTAGCACAACACCAAAGTGAAGAAGTAATGTCAGTTTTTAAACTGCCCTTGTAACTCTGTGGTTTATAAGCTGATGGAGGTATGTTAAAACTCTGATGCCAACTTAGAATAGCCTTGGGATTTTGTAAATGAGAATTGGTTACTAATGGATCCTGAAACAGCTGCTTAGCAGGCAGGGAGCTCCAGTTAAATATTCTCCTCTTTACAGAACTGGGGACAGAGCTATTACGCTGCTCCCATTCTAGCTAGGAAACTCACTTCCTTCGAAAATTACTTCAATATTGCCAGTTCCGTGTGCTTCTAAGTGCTTTATAGCATCTCGGCATAAAAAGGTAGTTGGAGGAATAAGTCTTGGCTCCATCTCTGATGCTGAGCAGGGGACAACATTTGCTTACTGCGTATTCTTTGCAGAAGAGCCAGAAGGATTAGTTACTGTTGGTGTGGCTTGCTAAAGTCTAATTATTCATGTTCTCTGAAGTTTACATGCAAACTAATCATCAACACTGATCCCGTCGTAAGAAGCTGAAATCAATTAGGAAGACAGTTGACCTTATTATAGCAATTAATTGCAAATGACATTTAGTTTCAGTATTTGATGGCCAAGCTCTTTATTCTGGCTTTGGGGGCTTTGGTGGTTTGGTTTGTTTTTTTCTGTGTTGTTTCGGGTTTTTTTCCCTTCACTTCATTACACCACTGTTAAGCTGCCCTGATTCTTCCTAGACAGAACTTCCACCACATTGAATCTGTCCTATTTTGTGACACACACTTTCCTGGAGAATACTTGACCTTCTTTACAGGAATTCCTGTAAGCTTAGGAGTCCTGGAAATGGGACAATGTTCCTACGGAAAGGTGGCTCCTTATTTCTGTGCAAAGGGTGCTAAATTGCTTTCTTGGAAATCTGCTTGACTGCAAGGGTGAGGACAGGAGAGAAGAAAGATGTAAGCCATCTTTGTTGTACTTGGCAAGAGGGTTCAGTTTACTGGGAATGCAGAGCACCCATGCTCCAGTAAGGTGCAAAGTAGTACGTGTGTGATTACCAGAAAGAGTGGGTTGCTTTGGAAACAAAAAATACATTGCTTTCTCTGTGAAGCAGTCGACTGAAGAGGGGCACACCCAGATTCTGCAAGGTTTAATTCTGTCGTGGTAGTCTGAGCCAGAGGGAGGCTTGGTGTGTGCCAAGAGAGCAGCACATATTTAAGTAGGTAGTGGCTCTGATTCTATGCAAGATGTTCATGCGCAGAGACTGGCCTCCTAAAACCTTTGTTTGCTCCCGAAGCACTGCACATGCAGAAACTTGTCACCTAGAGGGATGTAGCTAATCAAGAATGAATTAGTCAGTTTTCCAGAAGACTTCAAAGATGTAAAATGATACTGTTTTAAAATTATGGGGAGTAAAGCTGTTCCTCTTGAATACATATTCATACATACCTAGAGAACTGGAGCTGTAAGCAAAACATCGTATTTCATTTCACGTAACAGAATCTGAAGTTTAGCACTTGTATTTTCTGTATTGGCTGTCTGTGGGGTTCTAACAGTTGTGAAAACCATTCAGGATATTGACAGAGGGAGAGTATCATGCCTATGAAGACAACTACAGGAAACTTACTGCTCAGTGCATCAGAAGTATGACTGTTCTTAATTCAGCCACACTTTACACTCACATTGCACTCATACAAATAATGCTGCAGAGTTGGAGTCTGTAGGTTAGAAGGACTTCACCGCATTTCAGCTCCTGTAAAGTGAAAATATCACAGGAAGAAAAGGTTTCACATTATTTTGCCTCTGTAAATGACTGTTGCAAGCACTACAAGAGAAATAGAAAGGACACTGAAAATCATGAGACACTACGTGTAATTAGCCTTCATGCACAAATCGAATGCACAAGTTCTTAATAGACTAAAACACTGAGGGATTCTAAATTGCACCAAGGAGAAAGACGCTGACACTAAGTTTTCTTCTAATTGTCGGTCACACTGGAAGAATGAAGAATAGAATAAAGAAAGATAGATGAAAAATAGAGCATAAAATCAAGAACATTACTAAATTACCATTTCCAATAAGCCTATTTACTAACTTACAAGAAATGCCTCCAGTTTAGACTATAATTATAACCAAAACCAAGTTAATATACTCAGGCTGAGTAACAGTGTGACTAACACTTGTAGCACCAAGTTCTATTCTGTTCAAATGGTCATGGGGTAAAGAGACAGATGGGCTATGAGGTTACAATTCTTATGCCATTAGGATATCTGTTGCTTCTAGACACACCTTGTTTGTCCATAACTGGGAATAGTGAGGCCCTGTTTGCTGTAACCTTGCTCTAAAGTTCAAAAACCACCTTACCACTTTGCAATAGGCAGAAGACTCCTCTTGCCTGTTGAATGTAGATAACATCATATATGCTTAAGAAAAAAAGAAATGATAGCTAAAATTCCATCCTTCTCCTATTCCCTATATGCAAATTAGAACTAACCTGGATGATCTGCACACTTTCTGACTTACCCTTCTTTGTCTCTCTGTAGGTCTCTGTTCAGATCCTCACCGTGTCGGAAGAGCCCCCTTCAGATGACTTAGTACAGCTGATTTGACAGAAGAGATGGTCTTTTGGAGAAACAATTGCAAATAAATAGGTCCTTTTAGCTTTCTATCAATATAAAAGGCACCTTCAATGTTTTTTTCACTTTCAAAAGAAATTACAGAAGAAACAGAGGGTCTGGTAAGGTCTCTTTTAACCTCAATAAAGGGCTGGTCCTCCAGTGTCCGGATGAAACTTTGTCTTAAAACCAGGATAATTTGAAGAGCATGGTTGACGCTAAGCTAGAGAAGATGCAGGTAGTAGATACTATTTGGACATATAGAGGCAGGAAAACATTTCAAGCCTTCTGATCTCTTCTCTGTGGTGACCAGCGACAGGACCTAAGGGAATGGCCTGAAGTTGTGTCAGGGGAGGTTTAGGTTGGATATTAGAAAAAGATTCCTCACCCAGAGGGTGGTTGGGCACTGGAACAGGCTCCCCAGGGCAGTGGTCACAGCACCAACCCTGACAGAGTTTAAGAAGCATCTGGGTGATACTCTCAGGCACATGGTGTGACTCTTGGGGATGATCCTGTGCAGGGCCAGGAACTGGACTCGGTGATCATTGTGGGTCCCTTTCAACTCAGCATAATCTGTGATTCTGTGATTCTTTACTGAAGTACTCAGCAGTGCTCTTAATACACTTTACAATCAAACCCAATATGAATATCTCACATGTACCTTTATATCTTCAAATTGATTGCATCTGCATTGCAGACAAATTGTTGATTTATTACTCTACACATTAAGCTTAAGTATAGGGATCATAAGTGATCACTGATAAAGAAAAAGAAACAAATTTTTCTGCACAGAGTGTGATTAACATATAAAAGATGATTTTCGGCTGATACAGAGCTATTCGTGTTGTATTTTTTCTATCTGCTCCTCTAGACAGATGACTTCCAGGATTTAGGAGCAAATCTGTTACGAATTATTTGCTTTTATCATTCAGCTAATTTTCTTGTTGTTGGGTTTTTTTCATTATTTTTTATTAAAGCCAAATGACTGTGCTCTAAGACATGCCACAAATGCTGCTTTACTGTCTTTTTAGGAAATACCATTAAAGCGACCTTTTCCTTGTTTGCTTCCCATGGTATTTAACTAAGCTGTTTTAAGAGAAACATCATTAGAATTGTCAATTCCTCCATGTGTGCCTTAAGGTTATTCATAGACACTGTAGTCTTTTGGGGATAACAGAAAAACAGGGCTTCGTTTTCCCTTCACTAACCCCATTTTCCAACGAAGCAGCAATATCAGGTTTAACACAGATCTATCAACGCTGGCCAAATTCAGACTTCTTTTCCTCTGTAAGAATTTGATACTAGTGAAAGATACCACATTAGAAACAGAAGAAAGTGAATTCCTCTATCCAACCTCAAATTGTATATAGCAGAGGAAGCAACTCTGCCACTCCCCCTTCACCCCAAAAAACCTTTCACAATTCCTGATTTTTGTTCCATCATGACCTATTTTAAGAGGATGTTGGACAGTAAATCCCAATAGCACTTGGCCCAAAACAGTAAGTGCTAGCTATGATCACAGTTCTTGAGCTGCTTTGACTCAGCCATGCAAAAAAAAGAGATTAAGGTATGACCAGAGCACAGAACAGTTGAGGTTGGAAAAGACTTCTGGAAATCATCTGCTCCAAACCCAGTGCTCAAAGAGGGGCTCAGCAAGAGGAGGTTGCCTGGAACTCCATCCAGTCAGACTGAGTATCTCTACACATGGAGCCACCAAAATCTCCCTGAGCAACTTGTTCCATTTTTTTCAACACTTACACATTGAAAGTTTTTTCTTATGTTTAAATGGAATTTCCTATGTTTCAGCTTGTGCCCAAGAACTCTCATCCTGCCACTGGGCACCACAGGGAAGCATCTAACTCCCTCTTCTTTACTTCCCCCCCATCAAGTATTTATACAAATTGGTAAGCAATCCCAGGTCTCACAGTCTCTCCTCATATGTCAGATATACCAGCCCTTTAATCATCTTTGTGCCCCTTCGTTGCACTCTCTGCTACCTGTCCGTCACTCTCTTGCACTGTGGAACCCCAGAACTGGGCACAACACTCCAGATGTGTCCACAAAAGCTGAGCAGAGAGGAAGGATCACGTGTTTCAACCTGTTGGCAATGTTTTTCTTAATACAAAGAGATCATTGGCCTTCTTTGCCACAAGCTTACATTTGAGAATCATGTTCAAATTATTGCCTACCAGACCTCTAGGTCCTTTAGCACAAAACATTTTTCCAATGGGTTGGTCCCAGCCTGTACTGATTCATGAGGTTTTATCTCCTCAGGAAAAGAACTTGACATTTTTCTTTGTTGAACTGTGTGAGATTCCTGTTCAGGTACCTCCAGACAGCAGTATGACCATCTATCAATCTTTCTTCCCAGTTTTATGTTGTCTTCAAAGTTGCTGAGGGTACATTTGGTCCCATCATCCAGGCCATTAATAAAGATGTTAAACAGTTTTGGATCCCAGTACTGACCCTGGGATACTCTATTTGTGTGGCCTACCACTGATCCATTTGCTGCTGACCACAACCTTTAAAGCCCAGCAGCTCAGCCAGCTACTAAGCCATGTCACTGATCACTTATCTAGCCCACACTTCATCAGTTTGCCAATGAGAACATTATGCAAAAGTGTCAAAAGCCTTTCTGAAGCCAAAATAAACAGCAGCTACTGATCTGCCCGCATCCAGCAAGCCAATTATCTCATCATAGAAAGCTAATAGGATGGTCAGGCATGATTTCTCCTTACGGATTCATGCTGACTACTCACGGTCACCTTCTTGTCCTTCATATATTTGGAAATTATTTATAAGACTGTTTGCTTCATCACCTTTCTAGGAATTGAGATGAGGCTGTCCACCCTATCCAGATCATCCTTCTCATCCTTCTTGAAGATAAAAATGACAATTGCTTTCTTTCATCCTCAGAAACCTCCACCCCCTGCCTATAACCTTTCAAAGCTAATCAAGAGTGGCTTCACAATGACATTAAACAGTTCCCTCAGCATTTGTGGGTGTATCCAATCATGTACCAGGGACATACTTGTTTATTTGTACAGTTTAGCTAAATATTCCCCAACCCAATCCTCATCAATCAAGGGTGAGTCTTCCTTGCTCCATTCTTTGCTGCTGGTCTGAGAGGCCTGGGATTTCTCAAGGTGAGTACTTCCAGAAAAGATCACAGAGAAAACTACTTAAGTATCTCACCCTTTCTTGTGTCCTTTGCCACCAAGTTCCTGAGACCATTCAACAGTGCATCTATTTTTTCCTTCTTCTTTCTTTTGCAGTTGATCTTCCTTTAGACACCGTTTTTGTTGTCCTTCATGTCCCTTAGGAGATTCAATGCCAGGTAAGTCTTGTTTTTCCTTATCCCATCCCCACATATTCAGATAGTGTCTCTATATTCTTTCCAGGTCACCTGGCCATACTCCCATCTCTTATAAACTTTCTTTTTATCTTTGAGTTTAGTCAGAAGCTCTTTGTTTACCTGCACAGGTAGGTGTAGGCAAACTTTGTTTCATTTCCTGCCCATCAGGATGAACTTGAGTTTGGAAGATGTGACCCTTGACAATCATTTGGCTCTCATGGACCTCTCTTCTCTCCAGGGTCATGTATTGTGGGATCCTTTCAAGGAGGTCCCTGATCAGGCCACAGTCTGCTCTCCTGAAGTCCAGGGTTGTGATCCTGGTTTTTGTATTGCTCCCTCCTCTCAGGATCCTGAACTCTACTGGTCACTGCAGACGAGGCTACCCTTGATTTTCACACCCCCAAACCATTCTTCCTTGTTTTTAAATGCCAGAGCAACTCCTGTCTTCAGCTCAACCATTATCTGTGTTATCAAAAGCTGTCATCACTCCCGAAACCTCCTGGGTTTCTTGTGCCCTGCTATATTGCTCTCCCAGCAGACATTGAGGAGATTATGAGCCTCCTCTAGTTGCCTAAAGAAGGCATCCTCTACTCACTCTTCTGATATATAACAGACATCCACAAAAGCATTGATCTGCTTTATTATTCACAAGCTCTCAATTAGCTCATGGTCCATCACCACGATGAGGTAGTGTCAGGCAGATGCTATCACTGAAGAACTATTTCACAGCAACATCAGGATCCTCCACTGCTGCAGTTTTTCCTTTCTGCAATTTCCAGGGAACACTCAGAAATGCAAAGGTATCCTGTTCTGGGAGACCTCATGCCCATTTAAAGCAATACCACCGTTCAGGGTCAATTTAAAGCAGTTTCCCTGCATACCACAGTTCCTTCCCAGTTTGCTGGTGTTGATATTTCTTTTCCAGTCTCCAGTCTTGCTTCCTGAGACTTCATCACACTACCACATGGTAGACTTGGACCTCTACCTTCCTAGAAAGAATTTCTACAAAACCTTTTCAAGTCACTAATGTACAGAAACCCTCACATGTTCTTGGTTACCCTGGGGCTCTCTGCTCCCTAAGAGGTATCCTTAGTCATGCAATTCACATGGCATTACGTCTTCTCATGCCTGAGTCTAAATGTAAGACATTTGCCCTATGACTTGCAATTGCAACATTTTTTCATTCTGATGAACAAACTGGATTTTAACAGGTGACCAAATCTTTGTTCAGCTAAATGTAACAACTGTAATCTTACTTACCAAGCAGGCCTGCTTAATTCTATAGTATTACGTCTGGTATGGAGCACTGTCTGTTTGATTCTGCATTCACATCTGCATCTTTCAGTGCCACAGCATCTCACTATGCAATGCAGGGATCCTTGTTTCCACCTTCCTAACATACCATGTAAGAGAACCAGGATGTAACATCCGACAAGAAGCAACAGGCATGCTTCTGTGCAATCCTCATTCATTTCAAAGACAATTCCTGCCTCAGCTGACACAAAAGCAGTGAGTGAGTGGAGTTCTAAGCAGCATTGCCTCGTACATTATCTATATGCACTCCTAAGTGATTTTCTCAAAAAAGCTGGTGGAGATGGAACAGGAAAAGGGAGATCTAATGCCAGATTTCTTCACTTGATGCAAACATCAGCCCCCTTGAGTAATAATTTGACATTCCTTAGCAAAGACACACTCTGCATTTGAAATATTTACCATTCCTTTACTTTTTATAACCTTAAGGAAATTTGGGACGAATGTGAGCTGTTTTGGTTTTTGTCTTCCTATGACGGCAGAGATTTATTTATAGACAGGAACTGCAGGACAGTTCTCACGTGGCTGCTGAAAATTAAAACAACATGTAGAGTTTTGTTATGTTTTGCTTTTATGCCTTTACCGCTACAGTCTCTCTCTGCGCTCCCTAAACCCTTGTTATTGTAACCGGAGCCACATTTTGCATTGCTACAATTGCAGGGTTATGTAAATTCCAAAGGCTTTAAAGGAAAGCCTGCAGATTCTACACAGGGACATAGGGACGTTGACACAAACAGTTATGCCCAACACCTAGAGAGAGACAAAGGCATTTATAAATTGTTAAAAACAGGAAGCAAGTCTCAGCCTCAGCATCAACCTGAAGTTTTCTAAACCTTTAGAACTTAGTGGTTTCATTTAAATTGATTGTCCTCTCATTTTCAGTGTTATGATTTGCTAGGGCCAGGAAAATTTCTTTCAGTCACCTCTGAAAATCATCGTGTGTCCTCTCTCACTTTCCACCAGTGTGTACTGGTTTACCCAGGAGGGCCAAACCCAGAAAGTTCTACATGTACAAAAATGTTTAGACTCGAGGAACTGTATTTTTACAGCGATAATGAAAATGTTCATGTTGAAATGCATTACTTTACTGACGATGACTTTTATACTGAAAAGGAAGTCACAATAAAAGAGAAAAACCATACTCATGAAAGTCATCAGGGTAACAAAGAGTATGCACCTGACCCCTTGCAAGCAGTCTTTACGGTACTTAGGAATGGAAAGAAGTGCGATGCATGTTGCACATCTCTGCACTTCTGAGTAACAAAACTGTAATGCTGACACTAGGTGTGCATTTCTGTGTGGTCATGGGCAAGCCAATTCATGTTTCTGACTCTCTAAAAGCATAATAATGCCTGACTCAGACTGCATAAGTTCATCTTTGTCTCCAGTGTTTAGACAACTCATCTAAATGAGGAGAATATTTAGTCCACTTCTCCAGCCTTGTTTCTGTTTCAGTTCTAAATCACCATTAGGCAAATCATGCTTAAACTTCAGAAAAAAAACTAGATTACATTATTCCTGAAGTATGTGGAGGTTTTGCTCAGCATAGTACACTTCAATCACCAGAGTGTGCTAATGAGAGCTCAGGGAAATTACTAGTTCTGTGAAAAGGTGCAGCCAGAACTCCCTAGCCAATTCAGCTGATACTATAAGAAAGAATGAGGCTGTGGTGCCACTCCAATATGCTGCTTTCTATAGCTGTTGAGTTTTCTAGGAAACCTTAAACTTGTTGCAGTGAATACAAAACAAACAAAAAAAAAAAAAAAGAGAAAAAGAGCAGGGCTTGCTGCATTGTTCACCCATGTCTGGTACAGAGCCAATCGTGGTAAGTGGGAAAGAAAATGAGGAAGCACTGGCTCACACTTTGCAACCAGGTAGATCAGTGCCAAGTGAACATAAGAGGAGCATTCCAAGCAATTTCCAAGCTGTGATATTTTAAAAACAATCACGGAAATGGAAAAAGATGCCTTCAGTAGTATACAATACAACAAGTACTACTCCCCTGCTAGGTACCATCACTGCATAGGTGGCAATAGATATTATCATTATAAAATGGTAGCTGTTTAAATCTTATTATGAAAGACTCATTTCTGAAGGTGCAACTATACAAGATGCTTCCACAGCTCAGAAATTTCTGCCACTTTGTCATGTGTGTTTATTTACTTGGAGCCAGAAACTGCCCTTTGGCACCCACAACTCTTTTTGAAGTCAGCTGCTGATGTGGATGTTCACCAATTCTGGAAAAAAAAAAAAAAAGAAAAAGAAAAAAAAGCCCTACAGGTCAAAGCCAAAATCTGTTTGAGCTGAGGTGTTTTGGGTAACATCATAAATTATACAAACATTCAACACAAAAACTGAAGCATCAACAGATAAGAAATATTTTTGTAAATGTGGTCTTGTAATTGTACCAGTATAACACAACTCCCAGACACAGAAACGGGAAGTCCAAGAGACCACCTGTATTAACTTTTTTTTGGAAGAGGACAGTTTATTCAGTGTCTGTGTTGAGTCAGAAAGAAACGTCTATAAGACATAAAGAAACTAAAAATCAAAGTCATATTAGACTTTGTCCCATTCTGACCGTACCTAACTATAAGTATCTGAGAATATACATATAAGTGAATAAGATAAAATACCCAAACTGTTACTTTATTTCATAAGTTACGTTTTCTAATAGTCCAAACTCTTGAATTCTTTCTTCAAAGATTACTAGTTTAGTGCTCAAAAGCACTGTGGAACACAGACAAGAAACTCTGATATCTTATAATATCAAATTCCTCAGATTTGGATCTTAAACCTGAATCAAAATTGACACACACCTCTAAATGATCAGCACTGCTTTGTATAGCCTTTGGTATCTTATCCAAGGATTAAGCAAGATGGAGTTTGCTTAACTTTTGGGACCTGTGAAGTCTGCAGCCTGTAATTAATTATTGGCCAAACCAGTAGCAAAGCTCCTACCTACAACTCATTAGTTTCCTTGAGTTGACAAAGCCCTTCCAATAGATACTGCTTGGCTCAGCACAATCAGCAAAGCAAGCAGGACAAGAGGCCATTTAGTCACCTCTGACATATTTTACATTAGAGAACTTCCAATAGCTGACACAGGTCAAGCAAGGCAAAACAAAATCATAAAATGCTAATAAATATAATCACACAGACTTTTGACACATCAGACAGATCAGATGAAGTATAAGTCTAACAGAATTCTCCTACTGATTCTAAATGGCAGTAAGAAAATAAAGGGCCTGTATTGACCCAGTGGTTCAATGTGGTCAAATCTAATAAGGCCCATATCAGATCCTTGGGACTATGACTATGACACTCCTCTCCAGGATAAAGGAAGGAGGACAACAGAAAGGAACAGATGTAAACATATGGATAAAAGGTACTTAGTGAAAAAACAGTGAACCAAACCGAACTGAAAAAACACCTCCCATAAGCAGGAGTAGAATAGAATAGAAACAGAATTAGAACAGTTGGAAGGCACCTCCAGTGATCAGCTAATCCAACTGCCTGATGGCTTTAATGCTCTCTAGTGACACAACACAGGTGAGCTGCAAAAGGCAGACTTGCGTTATCCTCTCTCCCTGCTGCAATCAGCTACACCCAAAAATATCTGGAGAGAAAATGACATCTGACACAGCCATGGTAAAAATGACCCAAACTAAGAAGTGGCAACTCTGAGGGTGTGGGAAAGTCTGTAAACAAATCACTGGGTGTGTCAGATACACAGACGCTAATATAATGCAGTGATTACTATGTCTCTGCTCAGAGAATATGTATAAGTGAGCTTGGTTTTTCAAGAGCCGTGCACAATGACCAATGAACAAATTCCAGCCTGAGTGCATTTGCCTGGGAGCAGTACAACATTTGCTGTGACTCTGAAGCTTCACGGGACGCTCAGATATAACTGAAGCCCAGAGATGCTAAGCAAACCCAGCGTGGCATCTTATTCTACACGGGGACTTTTTTAGACTGCTTCTAAGTATCACAGAACTGGGAAAACTGCTTCTACAACACCCGTGAGTGAATTTCTCCATGAGCTTCACTGAGGCTACAGGGCTCATTATTCCCCACCCTGTTAGTGTCACGAGATGCAGTGCATACAATCCACATTAAATAGCAGAATCCACCCCTAGAAACAAGCCTCCAAAATGCTGATGATAAGCTTTAAAATTCCAAAGGCAACAAATATAGGAACCTAGAGAGCTCATGGATTTAGGGTCACAGAGATGGAACAGGAAACCTAGAAAATAAAGCTTATACATCCATGCAGCCTGGGCCACTCCTTTACGAGCAAGCAAATAGACAGGTAGGTAGGTAAGTAGATAGATAGATAGATAGACAGATAGATAGATAGATAGATAGATAGATAGATAGATAGATAGATAGATA
>JAWMRA010000113.1:29890419-30009436 GCA_035584735.1 Pseudotriccus pelzelni
AGATAGATAGATAGATAGATAGATAGATAGATAGATAGATAGATAGATAGATAGATAGATAGATAGATAGATGGATGATAACACACTGGAAAGCACAAACCCCAAGTTAATGTCAGGGGTCAGTCAGCAGAAACAAGTCCAGGATTAACAATAGAAGAATTCCTAATGGAAGTCAGCGAGTTTTTCCCATCTCTCTTGGCAGCGTTGCCCCCCAGTCTGGCACCAAACTGCCCACCTCACTCTAGCTTCTTTGTGAATTGTTTATTCCTGGAAGAGCTAAAGAATCCCAAGAGACCATGACCAATGAGGGCTCAAAGAAAAAATGACAGTTGCCTATCTCTCCCCTTCACTGTGTAACCACTTAGCATTAAGTACCCAGAACGGAACACAGCCTTCCTAGCCTTGTTTCACCATAGCTCAGAGACATGTTTCTTCAGTAGGCTGTTTGGATAAAAGACATAAGGCAACATCCCTGAAAGAAAAGGCAAAACACAGAGAGGACTTCTTTGCCATGTGTTTCCATTTTAATTTGCTGCACTCCCACACGTCACCAGAGCCTGCAGGGTGGTCAGCTGGATTCTGGGTCATGTGCATTCATGGCAGTATAGGACTACAAGGTCATTACGTCCTGTTTCCTACAATCACAGGCAACTGTGTCACGTGTCATGTGATATGACTACATGTGACATGTAGTCCAGCAGACTCCACAGCACATTTATTCCAATACTGTCATATATTAACATGAGCCTTTTCAAGTGACCAGTGGGAAACAATTAGATAAGTTTTCCAGTCTGAAGTGAGGCAGCCATTTTCATTCTTAATTTAAAGCAGGTGACAGTGACAAATCAGGTATTTCATTGTAAAAACATATAATATCATCTCCCTGGCCTCTGATATCTGATTCTAGAGATCATAATTTAGTCCAATCTGTGGATAAAAATACATAAATAAAGATATTTTTTATATACGTTAAAATGAGGAAAAAAATTATGTCTCTGTAATCTGACTTGTATGTTGATATATCCTGCAGACTTCAAGGCCAGTAATTGAAAAACTGACACTCAAACTAATGAAGTGGCATTCTTATACTGCTTTTTAATAAAAGTACAGTGATATCATAAGAAAATGTTAATATATTATGATAGGCTAACCCTAGCTTGTATTTACAGCTAGTATTTTCTTAGATAAGCCTCCCATTTCACAGTAGATTAGCTACACTAACAGATGTGTAAATGAAAAAGAGCATGAGCCACTGGAGATGTCTGAATAGATGTGAACATACTAAACATCACCACTGAAAATAAGCAGGGGATGAGGCAGTGAGGAGTTGCTTGATAAATTTTGCCTCTGATTAAACATTAAATGTGTCATGAAGGGCACAGTAGGACATTTATAGCTTAACACATCTTCCCCAGCAGGTACATGAAGCTATTCTAGATAAGCCCAGACACAGCTGGAAAACAATTCATGGGTCCCCCAAGGAAAATTTCACCTAGTCAGAAAACCCATCTGTTTTTCTCCCCATAACTTCGTAATGGTGAGCGCCAAAGACTTCATAACGTTCACACAGACTGCCTGAATCCTGCTGATGATGAAAGGCTAAGGTCAAGCTTTGTACTTCTGTCGTTGGCAACACATTTCAGGACCTCTACAACAGAGCCAGAGAGATTCACTCATTGGGATGCCTGACCCACAGGGCAGTAAAAATATGAAACAAGCACTGAGGGCAAGTTCATATCTCAGTAGGGCACAGTTGGAAGACAGTTCATATTGGCAGGGCCCTCACATGGTTATTACTCTATCCCTGCATAACAGTGCAGGAGGATGCTGACAGATCAGAGCACAGGCGAGAACAAAACCAACCGTCTCTCTGTGCACTCAGTTAGAAACAGTTTAATTGGTTCCCGCTGTATACACGGCTGCAAAAGTAGCAAAGGACTGAAGTCCCCTCATGTTTGGTCAAGATCTTGCTTTCTTTCATCTGTTGTGCAGATGCTGATGGGGGTCGCCTGCCTGGAGGGGGTCAGGATTCTGCCAAAGGGATTTAAGCAAGGTACTCACAGTCCAGGCATCCCAGCCTAATGGTCAGTGAGTCAGTGAGAAAACCAAGACTGTCTGCACTAGTGGATGGCTCCATTCCTGATAACGTTTGTAAGGAAGAATGATATCCTGGCAAACTCTCTCCACAGATGTGAGCTGTTTTATCTAACAAATAAACCCATTCAGCCTAGTAGGGCAGTTCTCTTTCAATCAGTATCAGCAGTACCTGAGTTCCATGCTCTCAGTACAGGCAAAAACCTAAATGAATGGTGGAGAGTAGGAGCAAGAAGAACTGGGACGTGTAACTATAGGCTCTGGAAGCAAAAACACAGATATGGGGGAGGAAGTAAGAAAGGGGAGAAGTATCCACTCTGTAGTAGGGTGATATACTTGCATTCTGGAAGGAATATGATTTTGGTGAATATATGGCTTGTCTACTAGGCAGGAGGCTAAATGCAACATAATGATAAAGACGTTTTTATATATTTTAGTTTAATTGCCGTGGTTTTGCAACAATGATACTTGAGAGGACATAAAGTTACCTGAAAAAAAATGGGTCTCTAACCTATCCGCAGTGTGAGTACTTACATGATAGTACAGATTCTGATAAGTTTGCAAGCATCTGAGAAAGCTGTGCCTCCATTTCCCAAAAATGCCAAATCCATTAATATTGGTAAAGTGCTTGGAATTTTCCAAAGGAAAGCACTGAACACAAAGAATAAATTCCTAACTCTATCTCCCACACATCCGTGTCTTATCTTCACATGTTTATAGAGTACACGATTGCAGACAATAAAATATTCTTATAATTTAATTCCTGCTGGGTGAATAGAAACAGTCCACTGACACTGACCAAGCTCTATCAGAAACAATCCACCTAATGGTCATAAAATACCCACAGCATTTAGGATTTGATCTTAAACCAGTGGAAAGTACAGAATTTGCTGTATTGTAGTCTGATGATTTATTGATTACATGTTTTTAGAGGAACTGGACTGTTGTAACATACTTGGGGGAAAAAATAGCTTCATGTTAGAGGGAAATCACATTACACCTCTAGAAGAGTCCAGGAAACTTCTACACACAGATCAGCAGAAACAAAGATGCTTGTACAGTTCCACAGTTGTTTCATTCCTTCTTGAAAAGGTTGTTCACTTCGACCTGACAAGGCAAGGAGCAGAATAGGCAGGCTGATCCAGAACAACATGGAATTCCCACGTATTTCTGTCACAGCCTTCTGGAGGTTTGAAAGAAAACAGATGGCAGTCAGTACAGGACTGAGAGCGTGCAAAGAGATTAATGATTTTTCAAGACCAGCATGAAACATTTTAAAATAGCCTAATTTTTTTTATTTTTAAAGCACAGAGCTTTCCTGGAAAATGGAAGAACCAAATATGTGTTAGTTATGAAAATATCAGCAATAATTATACTATTGAAAATATCAGCAATAATCATAGTATTGACGAGTAAGCCTCTTACAAATGTTTAGATTTAGAGAAATATTTAAATGCAAAAGAAAATACAAAACATTTCCAAAAAATAACTGGAGAGGGCTAGCAAATTAAATCTTTTCCACAAAAAAATTGTCACTGCTTGTAATCCACTTTTCAACCACTGGACAAGGAGAGATGCTGATCCCTTTTTTCAACATCCAGAAGACAGAGACAACACTAAAAAATAAAGGTGTAGTTTCTTCATATGTATTCTTGATACTTATCTCCAAAATGTGAATAAGTTTCCAGAGGTTTGTGATGCAACTGGTCAGGTTCTTCAGCCCACATTTTACATATATGACTGCTTCTACCCTGCAGAATAGCTGAAACATTAGAGGATCTCCACAGTGTTTTCTTTCTCAAAGACCACAGGAATACAGAAGTTACTAAAAAGAGTCAGACGTCCATCTAAACCAGTACCCTACCTCTAAGTAATGGTCAGCTGCAGATGGTTAGAGAAAGGATATAAAAATACCATATATAGTCTAATCCTACCCCTCCTCAATCTTTTTAGTTGTTTATGACTTGGAGATGGGAGTACAGCCAGATTATAACATTTAATAGCTACCAGTGGACCTGTCCTCCAAGATTTTTCATTTCTTCCCACATTTCTTCCTTCCTCTTGTCTTAGGAGAAGAGAATATTGCCATGTGATAT
Source organism: Pseudotriccus pelzelni (assembly GCA_035584735.1). Classification (NCBI taxonomy): domain Eukaryota; kingdom Metazoa; phylum Chordata; class Aves; order Passeriformes; family Tyrannidae; genus Pseudotriccus; species Pseudotriccus pelzelni. The sequence continues at coordinate 29,894,610 of JAWMRA010000113.1, forward strand.
TAAATCCTTGAATTGTATTCTTGCATGACTTCTTCACAATAAATCCAACCTGGATTGTGCTCCTTGGCAGAAATGTTCTTTCTCCTTTGTGTGTGTGTGTTTGTGTATTTAGTTTATTAAAATGTTCCAAGAACACATCTTCAGATCAGATCTTAAGAAGTTAAATTGGCCCTGACCACATTATTTAAAGATGAACAGGGGACTGTGAAAGTTTTCATCTCTTAGGACTTCAGAGCTCAGTAATTCAATTCTTTAAACAGTTAAAAACATTGCCCCTCCAAGAAGCAAACAAATGCAAAGCCCCCCAAATTAGGCCTGTTCACTACCTTGAATAATAAAAGCTATCTCAGCAAAAATGAGTTCTTGTTTATGCCTCCTTTAAAAAAAAAATACACCAAGGAGACAGAATAGAGTTGTTGGGTCTCACAACATCAGCTTTGTCCCCAATTCAAAGAAGAGTTGGGCTGGCACATACATGGCCTGGATTTAAGTCATCCTGGGACAGAGTGAAGAGAAAAATACTCTTCAGCAAAAGCAAACATGAACTTAAAAGCTCCTGAGTAGAAATACCAACTTCAGTGATTATTACTGGGAAGTCAGAAAGCACTTGTTATTCAGGGAACAAGCCTATTTGTCTCTTGCTGCCAAAGTTTTTCTCAGTTACTCAAGGTTACCTCTAATTCCATTTTCACGCAGTCTAAACACATCCTTCTGATCTCCCGGTCCCACTCCTTGAATTCCAGAAAGCTTTCTGATCTCCTCCCTTTGTTATAGACTTCCTTCTTTCTACCTTAGGTCTTTAATTTCTAACTCCAGAGAAACCTTAAAATTGGTATGAGCCTGCCATACTCTCAGAATAACTTTTTTACTAAATCCAAAACCCCCAAGCTTTTCCTGGTCAGATTTGTTACTCCATGTTGTCCCAAGTCTAGAAAACATCTACTATTAGAAGACATTATCTGATACCATAGAGATCACCAGAGAAGCCAAAATCTGAAGCGTTGAAATACCATGTGGAAAACTGAGAATATAAATCTAACACGGAGCATGAATTTGGGGCAGCAAACAAACCAGACACAAAGCCTCAGGGAGGGAAAAGCCTGTTTGAGCATTATCAAGTACACATTTAACACACAGCACTAAGACAGCTTGAGGCTACACTACCAGTAGCACTGCTCAGGGTGTGATGTATTCGTGGGCATATGGCTATGTAGTTCTCAGCAAATTAAAGCTGGGTACATTCTGGACATGTCAAGAAAAACAGAACATGAGTGCAGGACTGACATACCAAAGGTCATGGGAGCTTCCGGCAACATGGGACACATTCCTCTGTGACTTCTACTGCTGTAAAACAGCAGTAGCTCCACTGACCTTCAGAGAGCTACACTGCTGTAAAAAGTATGTGAGAAAAATCAAATGCATTGTGCAGATTTGCTCAAGTCCATCGGCGAGCGTTTCAAAAACAGCTTATAATTTTGGCTGTCTCAACTTTTGAGTGCCTTGGTGTCTTGAAAGACACTAAAAATAAAGAGCCAAAATTACAGGTTACTTTGCACAATTTGGGCCTCAGTTTCTCTGGACCAAATTCTGATGCTACTTGGACTTATTTATAATTAAAGTATGAAATAAGTGTCTTGAACAATACGGAGGTACAGAAAACTTTGACTAGTACAGATGAGAGAAGACTTGTATTCTCTGTGTCTCACTCAGGTCACTTACTATCAGTATGAAGACACTGGGCTAAATCCTCAGCTGGGACATATTTGTGAAAGCTATACTGGAGCCTCCATACCTATTTTCAGTGGCTGAGAATCCAACCCAATAAATCCCGTTTAAATAATTTACGTAGCATCATGAAATTTAACACCTACACAGAGCTTGGAAGATAACAAGTCCTCTGCCTGACAATGACTCAGAGTTATGCCAAACAGAAGTAAGTTGACTGTTAAGTGGAATTGCAGAAATATGAGAAATTAATTGGACCAATTGAATGTTAATCTATATATACTGAAAACTACCACTTTTCTGCACATGCTTCAGTTTAAAGGAGTGTGATATTAGGGAGAAAAACTGGTAAACAGAAAAGCTACACAAGACACCACTGTCAACAACCAACAAAACAAAAAGCATGGGAAAATACATGTAAACTCTTTCATCCAATGAAAATCAGAGCAGTCAGCTTTCTTTTAATTTAGGAACATGCTGTGCTTGCCTGGGGGCTGCAGGGGCAAGGAAGGGAAAGAAGGTCAGTTCTCCATAGGACTGACCCAGGTTTGAAAATTCACAGCAATTAAAGTGCTGAAAGCCAAACCTCCCACACATCCTTCTCCTAAGTGTCAGGAAATAGTGTCCCCTGATTGCTCAATCTCTAAGTCAGATGGCTAGCCTGGAGGGATTAGATGGGTTTCTGGGATTCCATTGGACCCTGGGGGAATTTTATGTCAACTAAAGCAGATGGAGCGAAACCAAACTATGTGGGAGATGCCTTCAAGATGCTGCTCAACTCTTGCTGAGCTTCCCTGCCAACGAAGTACAGTCAGCGCACACCATGGTGGATGGTGGACTTTGTGAGAAAACTTTTTGTGACTGATTTCAAGATGAACAGAATTACACATAAGGAGCACAACTAAAATAAACAGCAGCGATAGCAGCAGACAAGTGATACAGTGTTGTAAAGCCACTAGGATATCCAGGGAATTTGCTTACTCAGCTCTGTGAAACCATGAGACTACACTTCATAACACATAATATAGACTTTTAAAACCTCAGGGTTGCACTGTGACTGTCACAAGCTCCAACACTGAAAAGCTGTCTGCCTTGTCCATATTGTGTTTGTTTCTCTTGCTTCCAGGGTCAGTGTCCACCAGTAGCAGAACTAGCAATTTCCCGGCTGGTATAACCTCATCCAAACTCTGATGAGAGGTGCTGAGAGAAAACCCATGCATTCTCATTAGAACTAAATATATCTCCTGCCAGATCAATCTCTCCTTCCCCATTTCTCCTCCCACCCTTCCACTTCACAAGTGTGCCACTTTCCTGTTGAAACACAACAGCCCACAAGGAATTTCCAGATTTGCAAACTCTTACAGGTAGTGTTCCTTACTTAGTGGGGTGCTGAGCTGGAGGACAGAGAGGGCTACTGAGACAGAAGAGAAGCAGTCAGATTAGAACATCCCAAATATGGAATTATCTCCTCCTTAGCTCCTTTTCTCACCCCCTCAGCTTTTGGCAGTTCTCTATATATTCATCCTGTATTGCCCAATACACTTCATACAGACTAACTGCTGAACCAGATAAAAAGTGTTTGTGGCTCTCAGACACTTGTCTTGGCTGTGACAGCTCTCAAATTCTTATTGGGGCATATAGGTTTCTAACAAGTTACTACATTCCTTAAGGATTTTTCTTTAGTTTTACATTTCTAGTCAATATTGTAAAGAAAATAAAGCAAGTTCTTGAAAAGGAGCTACTAGGCTACTGGAAACAAAATCTGACAAGAAATAAATTGGAGAGAGGAAAAGAATTCTAATATGTCACCATAAAGCAGCTCAGATCCCAATACGATTCCTTCCAAGTCTGGAGACCTCACTTCCAAAGTACATCCCTGCAGGATGCTCCCTTACACCATGTAGTCAATACAGTTGTTTTTTCTCCTGCTCATACTTGACATGGCATGGCATGGCATTGCATCTTCTAGTGGGGATTGGACCTTGAACATCTGCCCTCATTACATTAGCCAGCACAGTTGTTACATCGACCTGCAGTTACTTTCAGCACAACGAACTACACTTGCTCAATTTCATTTTGCAGTGGAGATCCCTGTAGGACTCCCTCCTCCCAGTCCTCATTTTCCTCCTTTACTTCCTTCTCCTTGCCCCAACAACTCAACAACCACTCTGCCACCCTCAAAAGGAAAAGTATTCGCAGACTTATTCCATTACCAGAACAGCTCAATACAGGGAACCTTGACTTGCAGCCTTTCTTGTGACAGTTTGTTGGCTGGAGCCAATTGCTAACAGCATGGTGCATTGTACTGTGCAATTCACATGGCTCCTGCTCCTCAGCCCAGCTTTGTGTTTATGCTCAAGGGCATCATCTCTCCTTCCAGCAACTTCATAGGCCAACAATGATCCTGCTGGCAAACAGCTTTCTACAGTTACAAGTGCTTGCTAAGTATGTCAGCTTCACACAGGAGGCATCAAACTGTTCCACATGCTTGGGGAAGCAAGCTGTTTCTGTCATGGGTCTCATTACAGAAGTTGCCAATGAAGATGACAGCTGTTGAGGCAGCTGTCCCCAGAACTGCTCCCATCTCTGCTTGAAGAATGAAGGCGGCACATCCAGGTGTGAGGTGGGCGAGGTAAGGTTAATTAAAGCAAAAATGCAGCACCGAATTTTATTGGAAATAAATACACCTGTATGCTCCACTGAAAACAACTGCTTATAGAGCAGGTTTGGGAATCTCTGGACTGTTGAGGTTTAAAAAAAAAAATTACTAAGAATTGTACTTGGGACTTGGACCATGTGTCTATATCTGTACCTCTGCAAGTTTTACAAAGGGAGATTCTCTTTGTGGTAGCTGACTTTTTGATGTATGACCCTGTTACAGCTAGGTTTTGGATGTGAGAGATACCTCTCCTCTGTGGAAGCAGTGAGTTCTTTGGAAAGCCCTTAGTATCAAATGAGTACAGGTTCAAGGTGATAAATTAGTCAGATTTAGCCAAGTGAATCCCCATACTTGCATTAGGATGTGTTATTATCAGTAGCCTGGCACACAGAGTGGGATAGGACTTCATTGTCAGGGGCCAGGAAATTGCCCACCATCTTCAAAAGGAAAGATGAACAGCTTGCTGCATAGTATGGCAGGGGATTAAAGAGTTAAAAAAGAAATCCCACACTGAGGAGTTTCCTAAGGAAGCTGGGTTTTGGCTAAGACTTATCTGGGATTTTGCTTTCCTGCTACCAGAACATGAACTAGCTGAATTTCGGTTAATCTCATAGTCTTCCAAAGATATGACCTTCCCCTTCTCTCTCTGCTTAGACCTCTCTCATCCCCTGTCACCTCCATCCACGTACCGAAGAGTGCAAATGCCTACAGTGTCAGCCCCTCTGCATACCTTTGGGAGATGCAATCAAGTTAAACTGAATCTTGCATGCTGCCAAGCTGGCTTCAGGATATTTCAGAGAAGGGAAAAAAAAAAAAAAAAAAGAAAAAAGAAAAGGAAAACAAGTCCTACTTGCAGGAGTTTGTTCTTGAAAACAAGCAAAAACTTGAAAAGATTTTCTGCAGCAGCTGCACTTACACTGTAGTATCCGTGTCTCTGTGTGGATCCTCTCTGTTCTGCAGTCCCGTAATCCACATAGAAATGCCTGTGCTGTTCCTCTCTCTGGCACTGCTTTTGTAGTGAGACTGGAACTGCTGCTGTTTTCACTTGCAGACCAGCCTCTCTCTCCAAATCTTCTGACGTCAGACAGCCTGTAAGAGATATCTATGGAATGAACAATCTAAAAGTTTCTCTAGGTAGAGTTCAGACTGCAGTTTGGGGGGGTTCTGTAGTTTTTATACTCTTGGATAGAAAACCTCTCCCAGGGGCGTCAGGGAGGAAACAGTTGGGAACTACAGATGTGGTTGTATAAGTCCCTGGCAAAAGACAATCCCTGTATTTTCTGCCCATGATATATTATATCCACACCCAGGATGTAACTATCTGTCATGTAAGTCCTCATTTGGAAAGTGGTTTTCCAGTCTCTCAGCTTTGCCTAAAGAGGGTTTGAATCAAGCCTGACGTAAAGGTCTCTTACAGACACACTCCTAGCCCACAGCCCCCTGCTGTGTCCTGACTTCGACTGGATTTAACTAAACCAGGAGTGAAACAGCATCTTGTCTACATCCTGTTTCATTTTGCACTAACCCCTTCCAGCTGGAATCTTTTCCCAGGCATGTGGGCCATCTTCCTTCCTAACTTCAAAATACCTTCTAGAATTGTCTCATCTCAGATGAATACCAGCTCAAAAAATTAATTTGATCTTTGATCTCTATTATGCTCTGCCTATTTGCATATCTCTCTCTAATTTCTTTGCTACTGTGTGAAAGCCACTTAAGTGTTCTGTAGAAGAGATGCTAAAGCAAAAACTGAAACAGTATTAGCATTAACATTAATCAGTACTTGAAGAGTAAAATGCTCTTGTGGTATAATCCTGCTGAGGCAAGTGATGATAAATTTAGACTGATAGGTTTTTTTGTTTTGTATTTAGACGCTGAACTTGGCTGTAAGCCTGTATCAGTAGTCCCCTCTAAGAGATGAGGAAACTGAGGTATGAAGGTGAAGTGATATATGGTGAAAGTCCTTGAATGAGCCTTGCATGATTACAGGAACACCTTTTTAAGAAATTTAAAATCATTCAACATTTTCTGGAGAAGTGTACAAATGTGCTGCTATTATAAGCAGCTGTGGTTTTGCTCTTTTTTTTTTTATACCCCATCATTTCCATTTGTAAGCAGTTATAAGAAGTATATGTCTTGGTACCACTTTTAGAGATGCAATTGCTATTTCAAAACATGCCAAGGTTCTTTTCTGTGCAACACACTAGCAGCAAAATTTACCACCTGGGGCTGTGTGGATTCATTTTTTCATATACATATGCTTTCTCTTTTCTGCTCGACCATCAACACCTTTGGGCATGAGCAAGGGCTCTTTGAAATCAATAAAACTCATCTGATCAGCTTCAAAAGGTTTAAAATCGAATTAGCTCCCATAACTTTCTAATGTCAGCTAGCCCCATACATTGTCATATCATCACTATCACCAAAAGCCTTGAGATACCTTCCAGAAGAAAATGGTGTCTCTTTGAAGAGATTTCCACATTTATACTTAAAAGATGGTCCAAGAACCTGGCAGATGGAGGAACAGTTCCATAGCAGCATTCAGACAAGTAAAGAAAGCAAAATGTTCTGACAGTACAATCCAAGCACTGAGGAAGTAGTGGTGGTGGTGTTCCCTCCAGCTATCAGTAGTCACCTGTCTACTTAAGATCAACATGTATCATTCAGAACATGAGTCCCCACTCTGCTGTGCTGCATACTGATCTTATTAAAGATCAGCCCTGGAGTGACATTACTACCTGTTGGCCGTTTGTCCTGTAGATATCCACAGGCAACTCCAAAGGACAGAGTGATTCAGTGCTTCTCTGTAGGATACCAGAACTGTTCCTTATGGACAGTTCCACATCCCACCAGCTTTTATTGACTCAGCTCCTTTAAAGCACAGTAAAGGCTCCTGGTGTTTGCTAAATATGAAATAGCTATCCATGAGTCCTACTTCCTCTGTTTAGTTTACAGGATTATATTACATCTTCTCCCTAGTGAGTGGAAAAGGAGGAATGTGGAAATCCTGACTTTCACAGAGAAGTAAAGCATGAATAACCACAGCCTGTCTTACAGTGTGACCCAAGCACAAATGTGATTTCTTTATTTCAAAAGACTTTGCAGAAAGATTGAAATGCCAAGAGACTGAAATGCTCTCTTTACCCACCCACGATATGGACACTGACAGAAAAATTTGCTATTAACCTGTGTCCAATAGCTCATTCTATTTCTGTCCTGGAGGGATATGCCCCTTAGCATGTAGTTGTCAGGGTATAAATATCCATGCTACAACATTCCAGCTACTGCAGATTGAGACAGCATCTCTATGAACCTGTTGCATTTCTATAGGGAATTGAAAGGTAGAATAGCCAGTTGTGTGGTTGCATATTCATAAGCTTTGCACTGAATCCCACAGGAGTCACTTCCACAAGATGCCACAGAAGTCCTTTCTAGAACACAATACCATTATATGAAGAGCACAAACATACTGTCTGTGGGCAATCTGTACTCCTGTTTCCTATATGGGAGAATCCTCTGTATTAGACTGGGAGTGTGCATGCAAGAGCAAAATTTTAAACAGAATTTATTTAAAACAGTACTTTTCCCAAAAGATACTAGAGGCAGGCACTTCTGGAGGGCAAGAATTGACCTTGGGCACAGGACCAACACAAGCATAGGCATTACTCAGCCCTGAAACACAGAGCAAAAAGAGAGAATCGAATGAGACCCTCTGCATCACTTGCACATAACTGACAAAACAAGACAGCATGCTTTCCTCAGATCCAAGCCAGTCTCAATACATGTTCACATGAGCAACTATAGCAGTCCAGTTATCACTCCCTTAGTGCTACATAACAAAATAATAAACCAAAGGAAATGAAACCGTATTAAAATACTATTCTTGCTGCCATAGAGGAACAGACCATTCAGCTCGCTGGTCTAGTACACTGCCTCAAGCAGTGGTTAGATACCTGATGATTCAGAGCATGAAGAATGGAAAACATACTACATCCAGCCAGTTGTGGGCTGGAATATTACATAAGGACTGGGGGGAAAAGAGGGAAGGAAAATTCTTTCTTGAACCCCATACTTGATCAGTTTACACCCTAAAGCATGAGGTTATTTCAGATGCTGATTTTTTCCCCCCTTGCTCTGGTATTGCTATGTGTGTTATTTCTGCATATATTTCAGTTTGGGAACCTGCCAGGGTTTTTTCCAATCTACTGAAGTCAGGAAATGCAAAGTTATGGCATATCTTCAAAGAATAGCACACACCAAAGCGTGGAGAGAGCATCTGTATGCATCTTTGTCCTCAGATGCACACAGCCTTGGCCCTAGTTTTTAAATCCACCCAGTGATTTTCCTTTCATTTTGCATGATGGAATTCTATTCTCTGTGTACTCATGGCCCCTGGATTTAAATCTCCATTGCACTGACCAGAGTGAAACCACTTACAGGTCTCGTAGACGTTTTCAGTTCCACGGCCTGAAGCAGCACCACGGCTTGCCAGGTGCTAGTAAACTATTCAAGGGATAGGAAGGGAAGCTGGTGATCTGTTGCAGATAAACATGTGCCAGCAAGAAGGACTGTTCTAAGACACTGCCAAAGCTGTCTTTGCCCCATGTGGGGGATCACACTCTAATCGGGAAAAATAGAAGAAAGCACTTTCTGTAGCTGTACCACAGTGCACCTGAGATGTCCCTTTAGCCACACAGGATAATGCAGAGTAAGGTAAGTGTCTGAGCATCATAATCAATGCATAACACTGGATAAATCTGTATTTATGGCTAGGCAATGAAGTGACTGTATTTTAGACTCATTTTCTTCCAGTATCAAAGTCAACACAAAGTAAGAATCAGAGGAAAATAAAGCTCACACAACAGAAGGAAAGTTTCAAATTAAAAGTAGTGCAGTATTAAGTACAGTAAGACTTATAGAGCCATCAAATCTGCAGAAGACTGTGACTGAACTCAGAGCCTGAGAGACGGATTGGACTTCTCAAACTAAAGTAGCAACTTAGACAGACAGTATTCTTACATGAGAGTAGACAGAATACAACATGGGCTGAAAATATCCTGCCTCCACTGCTGGCAGAAGAGGAGGTAGGAAAGAGTGAGCTCTGTCCTACACAGGGAGTTGTGGCTAGGCTCTGACTCCTTTGCAGCAGTCAACTAGACCAAAGAGAATTGGGTAGGCAAGACTATTTGGACAGTTGTAAACTAAAATTGTTCTGCAGATATATAATGTCAGAATTAAACAACATTTTATAATATATCACAAGCTAACTTAGGTTAATTTCAATTTCCACAAAAAACTATATAGTGAATTCAGGTTAACCAGGGTCCTTTGAGAGCTTTGTGGGACAACAGTTTCTTGGCTTCTTTCACACATATACTGTATTGACAACTGTTAAAGCAGAGATGCTTCAAAGAAGCCAAAGAAAAACGTATGCACACAGCAGACAATGATGCAGACAGAAATGCCAGCAATGCTATACCACATCAGCAACCATCATCATGTGTTAAAATACATCAGGGGAACCTGAGCTGGAAGGAGAGTTAAATTCTGTGGACTGTATCAAATTTAAATGTCTTGAGTGGCGTATTTTTTTTCTTTTCTTTCCTAGACATTCTTTTTTTCTTGCAAAAGATTTATTTTTAAAAGACTCCAGGAAGCCAAGAGAGCCTATTAGACTGGCAATTATCCTGAGTCACTTCCTACAATGGTTTAAAACAACGTCTCAGAAAAATCTCTTTCGTAGGCATGAATGCAAAAGTACATCAGTGGCCCACAGATTTGAACCAATAAACTTGAAAGAGTAACAATCTACAGCTAACTACATCACATTTTTAATAACACTGAAAGAATATCAAGTTTGGAAAATCAAATGTTGGAAGATGACAGACAGCAAACACATTATGACATGGATGTGTTTAGACGCTACGCATGTAAAACAGCTGCAGCAGAACATGGGATGTGACCCAGCTGCCTGCATTTCAGTTCAAGACATTTAGCTCAAGACAACTCTCTCCTTGCAGCTCTTGCCACAGCTGATGTGATCATGATGCACGGGATGAAGCAAGTATCTATAAAATGTAAGCACACAGTCAGAGCTGGTGCTGCAATTTTGGTGCTTCTACACTTTTAGGTGCTTTGGTTTACGAATGCTTATGCTCTTTACTGTTTTTTCTTTTCGTGTTATTTGCTAATTCAAGAAAAATGAGCCCTCAACAACAGTTCCAAAACTTCTGCCAATGTAATCCTACTGAATTTTTGAGATATCAACATAATCCCTGAAGTTTCCTGAATACTGGAGTTTTACTCAACTATTGTCATGTCATGACACTGCTCTCCTCTTGTGAAGCTGCCATTTCAAGGAGTAATGCAGCTTAACCATGACACATACAAGTGTTATTTCATGCAGGACAACATAAGAAAGTTCTTGAGCTCTGCTTCTGAGGCATGACACAGTATTACGGACTTGGGCAGAAACCCTTGGCATAGGTATTCTTGGAAGATACAGAAACTGTAGAGACTGCTATGCTTGAGTCCCAAGTTTTATTACCAGGTCAGCCAAAAGTGACCCTGTGTGCTACCTCACCTGCAGAAGAAGAAATTAAGACAGTCTGCCTACAGGATAAGAACGCAGGATCATGACTCATAACATCATTTCCTAATCTTTTATAATATAAAAAATGAATTAAGCAAAGAGAACAAAATTAAACCACAATATTTAGGTATTCTTTCTCCTTTGTCATTATTAAATACCACAATTAAGAAATAATTCTCATGTAACACATACATTTATTGTGAACACCTATTTTCATCAGCAGCCCAGCAGTCTGTAGAAACAAGCCAACGCACAGGAGTAAAAAGAAAGTCACTGAGGTACAGATTACTTTTTTTCCTTTCCAGATAGAATAAAAGCTAGTGTTATAAATGACTGAAAGTCTGAAGACACAACACTCATTTGAAGAACCCAGTTTTAGACTGGGCTTGGGGAGCAGTGAAATATGTCAGAAGTATAATCAAATTTCTGGTGGAGACATGCAAGACCAACAGCTTTACAAACTTATGCTAAGAGTATGCAGATTCTCCAGGGTCTTAGTCACTGCTGATTTAGCCATAGTTCAAGACATGCAACATCCCACAGCACCTGGTTTTTGTGTCTGAAATAAAGCAAATAAAGCAATGGAAGGGTGTGTCTGTGTGTATTTTACATTATGTAGTGGGGTGGCTATTGTGTTTCACTCAACAACAAAAAACAAACAAACAAAATCCAGAAGATCAGTAAAATCCGATGAGCTGGAAATTCTAAAAAATAAACCAGAATAACAATTCTCATATGTCTATATCCACTCTCACTTGAATACCAGAGTGTGTTTCTTAGGATTCCAGAGCACTTTGAAAAAAACAAAGCTGGGAAGTTCAGCATATTCTATAACCAAGATACAACATATTGTCAAATGTGCCCTAAATTAGCCCATTTTGTTCTGATACAACTATTTGTGGCAGACACACCATTGATGAAAATTAGCAGTGAACCAGTTCAGATAAGATTTGTTAACCAGTTTGACAAGAAAAGTCTATGTACCTTTGATTTGTCATTTTCTTTGATCATTTCAAAGTACAGACAAAAAGGTTAAAGGCTTAAACAAATACTTTTGTAATTTTTTGTTAATTTCATAAAATTTATGTCATAAAAATTCCTACTATAAGATTCTTGTCCTGATTAGGCACGGGAATTATCTAAAACCTAAAAGTTTTGTTCCTTTGCTTCTTCTTAATTAATACGGCAGATGCAGGGAGGTATAACAATTTAAAGACATTTGATCAAATTTGTCAAGACATGACAATGTATGCAAAAAATAAATATGATTTAGTCTCTTTGACAAAATTCTTAATTTCTCTGGGCCTGTTTCTTCTTCTGCAAAACAGAAATTCTGAAATTAAGTGGATGCTGTGAGGTTAATCTGATTTGTCTTTGTAAATATCTGTGAGCTCCTTAGACTGGAAAAACTGAAGAACAACAAATTTATTCCGTGCTTGCATCTCTGGTGCACAAGTGTGGATGAGATGTTGAACAATAATTCTGCATGAAGATACTCCTTCCTTTGTCTTTCTTGGAGCACCTGATTTGACAGAGTTTCAGATAATTTGTTTCACATGGGACAACAACCAAGCAATTATTTCTGATGATAGTGCTTGTATTCCTGAATACTTTGAAAACACAAAAATCCTTTTGAGTAACAGAAAGATATACCAAATAATTTTCTGTGTGCACGTCATGTTCCATTAAATTAACATAAGTTACATGAAATTAGCTTACAAAAGAGACAAAATCATTGGTATGGATGTAATTACACAAGTCTTTGTACACATTTCTGATTTGAGATGCCAAATGTATTATTTCTTAGGACAGGAAAGAAACATGCTCAATGCAAGTGTCAGAAAGGCCTAAACAGTCCAACGGATGCACAACATAAATGTTGGTCTCCAGAGACTGTATTTATTTAAATAGTTGTCAAACATAGAAGTGGAGAAGGCAGTAATAGTGAATCCCACTTATCTCTCTTAATACAATTTCCAAAAATTCAGAAGTCCTCATTCTTTCTTTAAGGAGAAAGGTCTGCCAGGTTGTGAACAGCTTAGTCAAGCACTCTACACTTTTTGCACATTCCGCAGTACCTGTTACAAAGTTCTTCCTGCAGAACTTCTATATAGTGACAACGAAATTCTGCTCCAAGGCCATTAGGGCCAATGGAAAATTTCAGGATCTACTCGTACAAACTGACATGCAGATGGACCAGCTGAAACTCTGCAGCACAGATACCCTATCTTCTCAATGAAAGCTGACAGAGAACATTTAGTCTTACTTCTGAAAAACAAATCACTATTTTTCTATTTTCAGGAGTATTATGTCAACACAGAGTTTTATGGATAAGAACTTTGCTTTCATAGTTGAAGAAGCACTGTCTGGCACAGGACTGCTTTTAACAGAAAGCTACCTGATGCTACCAGATATTATTAACACAAAAAAAAAGCAAATGTTTCATCATTAAACATTAATAGTTTAGCATTGGCAACAAATCGTATAGACATATCTTGTTTGATTAATATTTTACTGAAGATTTAAGATGTAAAAATGGAAGGATGCCAGAGAGTGAGACATAAGCAGTACCACCAGCAATCAGGGCCAGGCTTGAGTTAAGGATTGATATAGATAGAGCTGTAAGGATACCACATTCATTGCTAAGAGCATTGAGGTGAGAGGCATCACTGGCTAACGTCAGGGACTCCAAAGTAAATGCTGGAGTTGGGAGGAAAAAAAAGGTAGAAACAGTTCAGATGGTGGAAAAAAAAGGACCCTGTTTGGGCAGGCAGAAAAACAAGTCAGGAAGAAGGCCTGGGACACAACTATGAAGCACAAAAAAAAAAAAAAAGGACTCTGAGTTCCCTAATATAAGGAATTGGTACGACACTCCACAGATGGAGTTCGAGTGGGAGTCTTCACCAAGTGTGGATTATAAAGCCTTCACTCTCAAGGAGATGAATTAAGGCCATCTATGAAACTGGTTTTACCTTACTTAGGCATAAGCAAGGTTTAGTAGTAATAAATTGGCAAACTGATATATTTTCTAGAGGACTTCTTTTGGCGTGAATTTGCTCTGTATTTTACCCATTTTTTTTCTGAGAACACAAGTTGCTCATAAGAGAAATGCTCAAAACATCTGAATACTCAATAGTCTCTAGTTGACATGTATAAAATCATTCAATATCACATTGTGTATAAGAATTATAATATAAAATTATAATAACAGTATATGTTTGGAGGAAAATACATTTTCTAAAGCCTTAAATATATGATTAGATAAAAATTATACCAACTTAAGTAATTTGAAAAATAAATTGAGGGCTGGAAATAGGGATGGCTCAATGAGCCTGCAGAAAGAGACTGGGTTATGTGGGGACTGTCGAACAGTGAAACACAGGTAAGATATTACCAACTAAATACTCGTATCAATGCCTGGCTTACTTGAAACACTGAATGAAGACACTTTTGCTTCCTGCCCATCTCTGAAACGTGATGAAAACTGCTCTGCATTACAGTCATAATACAGAGGCACAGTAGCCATCTGAAGTCTTTCCAGAAGTTCAGGACTACTGGAGTGCAGTAATGTTTGGAAGCAGCAGAGGGGATCATAAGCAAGTGGCTTCCTTCACGTAGAATCAAGACCTCTGAGGATAATTAATTCATCTGAGAGGCTAGTCATAAGCATCCTCAGAAACAAGGGAATGTAAAAGGAATCCAAACGGAGGAGAATGATTAGGAATTGGTGAATGAAGTATTTTGTGAAACTTTGTGCTGGCAGAAGAGCACAAAGCCGCTAACTGGGGCAAAGATATGTTTTTGGCAACAAATATCTAAACCAGCTTCTTTTCTTCACACTTGTGTTACAAGTCAGATTGTGTTAATATCTGTAAAGCTCTTTGAGATCTTCCAATGGAAATTACTATTCAAGTTTTATAAAAATATTATATAAAGAAAAAGTTACAGTGCCAGAATATACACAATGAATCTTTGGGTAATCATTATTCTTCCATGTTTCAAGAATTGCTTGACAAGTTTTGAAATTATTTCTCTGGGAACTGGTCTGACTGAAATGTGTTTATCTTTTGCCTTTTGTTAGCTCATGTTTGCATTTACTGTCCATTAACAATAGATGAACACAACAGCCTAAGGTACTTGATTCTTTTATGAACTGATTATTCCACATTTCAGCTGTACATAACATCAACAGCATAGGGAAAACTGGAATGTGGCAAGAAGCCCAGGAAAAGGCAAGCCAAGTTGGATTGGGAATTAGCTGGAAGGATAATAATCCTGCAAGCCAATATTCATTAAGTAATTTTATGTGTGGTGGAAGAAAATCATGATACACACTTGGCACCTGAAGACTTTAAAATGCAAAGAGAAATATTTCAATAACTGTATACATTGGTTAACGATTGTGATACTAAACAATTATTTCTATGGTCCCTTGATCCAACATGATTCAGTTTTCATCAGCGCTATTCTAAAGCCTCAATACATAATCTAAAGAATTGCTTATCAGACAGCCTAGCTGCTTTCTGAGATGTTATACAATCCCTCCTACCATTTTCCCTCTTTCAGCCAACATTTAGCCTACATCCAAACAATGTTCACTTCAAAAATGTGGGATTAAGCTTCTGGAGGTGCTCTGGCATATACTGGGGCCTAGGCAAGGCCTATGATAGCATGCAAATACATCAAAACTGTAAAAAAAGAATTTTAAATGTTTAAAAACTGATAATAAAAGCAGATAAAACCCAGCATACTTAAACTGCATTTCTGGCCTAAATTAATGTCTGTTCTAAACTATTAAATATGATCCAAAATAACACTACCACCTTCTAAGGTAAGATGCTTCATTCCTTTTATAGCTAGTGATTTGCACCAAACTACATGTTTTACTTATGCAGCTCTTCTGATAAACCATTCAATGGACAAATAATATAATTGTAAGTTAATTATTAAATAATATAAGATCCATTGAAAAGCAAATGTTATATTACCAGTAACAACTTAGTTTAACTAGCCATGTAACTCACCTGGATGGACAGTTTCCTCTCAAGGGAGGCTATTGGAATATCCCCTTTGACAAAGATTGGTCCTACTCCATATATATGAATGTCTGTTCATTAGTGAAAAAGATATTATTTATGTGAATGTAGGCAGTAGACAGAGATTTGGGTTTGTTTCTTTTATTTTTCAAATAGCATTTTTCATTCATGCATCTCAGTGAATCAGACTCGTAAGATGTGTAAGGGAGTCCTTACACATGTTACTAGATTTATACGATGGAAAAAGTGTTTTTTTCTTAGCTCACAAAATCATAGCGTTTTCAATAACAATAACTGTTAACAATCTTTATCTGTTGTTTTGAAAGTGAGTATCTGTGTGCTATTCATTTGCAGGAAAAAAATGAATATATGTAATGCCTGAAACTTGCTATTCATGGAGGCAATCTGATATACATATTGACCTGTGTTTTCAGACATAATATCTAGTATTTCATGTTTATTAGCTTATGAAAAATCTGACTGGAGTGTGTACAAATCCCTGTCCCCACCTGCAGGTCACAGGCTAATGCGAACTTGAGAAAAATAGCTCCTGATTTTGTACAGGTCCCCAGCAGAAAGGATACTATTAGATTAATAATGACTTCACGTGAAAAATGCTGCTGGCATATATTTTTCTGTCAAATTACCTTCAAGGTCTTTGGAAGCTCACTTTCTGAAACAAGGATCCGAAATATGTAGAGTGTTGTTGAATTTATAACTCACCGTCTTGGTTATAAATTTGTGAAAAAATTAAAATTATTGACAATGCTTACAATAATACTTCAATTGGGAGAAGGAATAATGGATATAAAGTGCAGTGCAGTTATCAAGTTAGGAGAGAAGGATTATTCTATTTTCATATTTGGCACATTATCTCTGTGCTCTTCAGTCATACATAAAAAAGAAGTAAAACGCATATTGTTGCCTGTGCTTGTAATCTTAGAGTCTTAGATTCAGCTTTAATTTGAAGAGGATTTACTTCCAAGTGCAAGAGAATTGAAACTTGCTAGTTCATTACACGATTTGGTATTCTTAAGTGAAAGAACTTTAGAAATTCTAAACAATGACTAAATATACAATCCATGGCCAAGATAGAAGATCAACACTGGGTAAACGAACATTTTGTATTTTAATATACTGACTCAGACAGGAAGTCTGCATCTTCACATTGGCAAGTAACTGATGTCTGGAGTCCCTGGATACCAACCCTTACCCAGTTAAGATTTCTCAACTACTGATGCACAACATCAGCATGTGACAAAATCACGCAGCCTTAAATGCATCTGGCATTTGAGACTTAGAATCAGAATGGTTTGGGTTGGAAGGGACCTTAAAGATCCTCTAGTTACAACTCTCCTGCCATAGGCAGGGACACATTCCACTAGACCAAGGCTGAATCTGCAATAGTAGTCGAATGAATAATAGTAGTCGAATGAATAATAGTAGTTGGCTTATTTTAAACTAAAATCTGGATATTACAAAAACCCAACCCAACTAAACCTTTTTTTCCCTTTTATCTCTTAAAAACATGTAGTCTTGTTTAAAAAAAAAAAAAAAGGATTTTTAAAACCATTGAAATGTCCTTAAATGAGGGCTATTCTATTTGATTTCAAACAGTTCAAGAGTAGTTCTAAATTTCTTAATTTACAGAGTTGTATGGGGAAAAACAGTATTGTCCTGCTTGTCTCTCATTTACAACAATATGAAAACACATGGAAAACTCTAGTGGGAAGGTTGGTCTTGGTATTTTAAGGCATTTAGTCCCTTGCTACTGAAGAAACAATTTTGTCTGGCTTCACTGGAGGCTCTGCGTGCACAATTGGACACGTTGCTTAATTACTCCATGTCTTAATTTTCTTCTCTAAGAAAAAGGCATGTACCAACTCTAGGGCTAAACATGTTCATGTCTGGCACAGCTGGCTGGAGCCATTATTGTGTTGGCTGGCTGTACTATTACATCTAAGTTGAAGCACTTGTGAGCTTGTGCAAGTACTTATGAATGCTCTTTATGACAGTTTCCTGCGATCAGTGTACCTGGGGACTATAATTTCCTTTAGTTTTAGCTATGCTATTCTACTTAAATTATGACATAAGCCTTTGCTTGCTTACAGGAGGCCTTCTCTTCTTGTACCACTCAACCACCCTGTAGATACAAAGTTTCTCATCTGTTCACCTACTCAAGTAGTGGTCACCCTATCCTAATCCATCTTCTAATGAGATCAACTAATCTGCTTCTGTATTTTTCTTAATTACTAACTCATCTGTGTCTCTTCACTTTCTTCACACTAACTCCACACTTCCATCTTTTCCAACCAAATAAAGAAGCTGAAGAAAAAGCCCTCAAGGGGTCGGCTACCTTTGTTTCCCTTTACCTCTGAAGTAATACTTAATTCTCCTTCCTCATATTCATTTTTACATTACCTAAGCTATGACATTTATTTTTACTGGCTGGATTTCTCTTTTATACTTATATTCTAGAGCCTCCTTCACTATCGCTCCCTGAATTTTGCCTTCTATGTTCACTTAATGATAATTGTGAAATTGAGATCATGGCCCTTACCCTTTTCTTTATCCCTACTCTTTTGAAATACAAAATTTAATTTTGCTCCATGGCTTTAGTCACCTTCCATCACATTGTTGCATTTTCCTCATTCCTAGACTGAATGAATAAGAGCTTCTCTGCCGCCCCCTTCCACCCAATCCCACACACAGATCCTCAAAACACTGTTGCTAATATCCTCCTTTCAGTTATCACTGTTATTGCTGTAAGCAACTGTGCCTCCTCCAGCAACTCTCCTGTCTTTATTACATTATTTTATTTGTCTTTAAGGCCCATTCTGTAACATCTTAATCATGACCAAGTAGCAGATAGGTTTCTGTCTATGGTCAGTCAGGAGTATCAGCTTTCAAATCATTCAAATCATTTCAAATCTTTCTCTGCTTTCTGTGATGCGAGTTTTCATTCCTGAAAAGAGCTCTGCAAAAATCTGTAAAATTACATAGCAGTTTTTCTTTAAATCCTCTTTATAGTAATGTCTGTACAACAGCTTGATAGGAGAATTCTAGCCTCTATTATTGTGCTAATATTATCCACATTATTTCTGTTTATTTCCCTCTTTTTCAGCATTGCCACCTGTCCTAAACTTGTATAGCAGTAGCTGTTTGGTTCACCTCTAAGCTTATGCAGCATCCAACCAAACTTCTAATCCTTGGCTTCAATTTAAGATTTATTATAAATCAATGATATCTAATAATTGTGTTTCGTAATGTTTTGTTGAAGGTGCTGGGATTGTAAACCTCTTCAAACAGGAGCATACACAAACTAGTTATACAATGACTATACAAGGAATTATTCATTGAGCAGAACTGAACACAAGATTCTAAATTTCTCACCAGTTTTCAGGTCCACAAAACCCCAAACTCCACAGACTTTTCTACTCATGGTCACCTAGTATTTTGTCTGTCCTTAGTCAGAACAAGTCAACAACGGACTTTGGAAGGTTTAGTGACAAAATAACAAATAAGAAAAACTATAATGCTAAAGATAAATGTGGGAAGGAGGTAGTGAAAATTGTGCAGACAACATTTGAAACGCATTAGAAGTATGTTTATGTCTCCTGCTAACACTTTTTACACTGTAGTTTGCAACAAAAGATCCAGTTTGACATATAGAAGATGAAAAATAACCCCCAAAACCCAAATCAGAAAAAAAAGCGCCCAACAATTAAAGACAGATATTTACATAAGCCCTCAGGATGATATTTTAAGATTTTCTAGGTTGACTAAGTCTACCAAGACAGACATTTTTAGGGCACATATAAATATGTTTGGTGAGAACGTCAAAACAGTGAAATTTTAAGGTACTTTCCAAATCTGACTCTTACATACATGAAGATGTAGCCCGGTTTCCCAAGAAACAGATTGCAACAGTAGCCTAAAAGAGAAAAACATCCCTGCCCTTCTCACAGGGCTGGACTAGTAAAAGCTGAACAAAGCAGTTTTTGTCTAGATGAAAGCATTAACCATTTTAACACTGAACAGAAAAGTAGAAAAAAACAAAGGTTATGGGGCTTTGGGATGATACTTGCAATATCAAAAAATACTGCCTAAACTTTTCCACATTCCATTCAAATATAGAAACCTAAGTTTCTGTATTACCACACCTTTTACAAATAAAGGTTGTACTCTTTCTGGCAGACCTTATTTAACAAACTCAACAGATATTAAACATAAATTTAGGCCATGTTTCAAACTTTAAGTTCTGGTCATTTAAGAAGTGTTTCTGGTCATGTAGAAGATACATATTTGGCACTAATGTTTTCAGGAGTTGGATGATGAGACAAACTCAGACTTTGGCAAGAGTTTTGGCCCTTCATCCTGCCCAGTTGATCTGTGGAAAGATTTTAATGTTCTAACTTCTAATCATTATCTCAGCCAAATGGCATGATAGTTGCCAAGAATAAGTAAAGTCTATGAAAAGTAAAACTTTGGAAAAGAAAGAAAGGACTTAAAAGTTTGGGCTATTATAAAACTTACAAGGCTGTTTATTTGGAAGCATATTAAGTTGCTAGGTGACATAATGGAGCACAAGTCCTTGAACTGCCAGCCTCAGTATATATTATGACCCATATTATTTTTCTAATTGGAAGAAAACTATAATGGTAAAGGCAGACAATTAGTTGTGACGCTGTAACTATTACTTCAAAATGCAATGGCTGACCTTTTCAAAACATGTAATTGCCAGATCCTGTAACTCATACAGTCACCTAATTGTTTCAAGCCTATAGGGTTCTTGTGTTCTGTGGTACACTTTCTCTAATACTGGAGTTGAAGAAAGTTGACACATCTTTGAGGTTTAGCATAAATGCAAATGCTGAAAATTCTTCAAGTACAAGGTGATTTCCCAGGGAAAAGAGAAAGAAGATCTCAAACACAATAAATTTAAAGCAAACAAAAACTTTTCAGGCCTCCATCTTAAGATGCAACCCCTAGACCAGTGCATTACCTGGAACAGTCAGGTGTCACCTTCAGGTTCCATTTTCCAAGTCTTTCTTCAAAGTTCTAAGAAATACAAATTCTGAAAACAGATCTTTTTGTTTGGTAATAACAAAAAGATGTCCTACAATTCCTGCATCTTTGTAACCAGCTCTTTAGCACTAGTAACAATCCTCTTTTCCAAATCTTACGAAAATTTTAAAAGCAAAATTACTTCTTAAGCTAGGCCTCAAGAGAAGACTCCTGTTAATCAGCAATTCTGTACCTGTGGATTAAATTAAGTGGCCATTGTTCACCATGTTCCTCTGGTATCTTTTTATCTTTTATTTTCTCTTAGAGGTTGGAAATCTGCTGTTTGACAGAATCACAGAATCAGCTAGGCTGGAAAAGATGTCTACGATCATCGAGTCCAACCTAAGATCTAACACCACGTTTTCAACTAAACCACAGAACTAAATGCCATGTCCAGTCTTTTCTTAAACACCTCCAGGGACGGTGACTCCACCATCTCCCTGGTCAATCCATTACAATGCCCAAACACCCTTTCTGTGAAGAACTTGTTCCTCATGTCCAGCCTAGAGACTGAGTCCTCTTGTCCTGCCACTAGTTGCCCAGGAGAAGAGGCTGACCTCCACTTGGCTACAGACTCCTTTCAGGCAGCTGTAGAGAGTGGTAAGATCACCCCTGAGCCTCCTCTTCTTCAGGCTAAACAACCACAGCTCCCTCAGCCCTTCCTCACAGGACTTGTGATCCAGACCTTTCACCAGCCTTGTTGTCGTTCTTTGGACATGCTCCAACACCTTTCTTTTCTTTTTTTCTTTCTTTTCTTTTGTCTTCATTCTAGCAAGCACTGGATATAGTCCATAGACTCATCACAGTGGGGACTCCAATCAAATCCCTGTTCATATGAAAATTAAGTTATAACATGAAATAGTGAATGGAATAGTGAAGAGATTGAAATAGACACCTTAACCCTCTTTGCTAATGACAGTTTTGTCCTATTTTGGGGTTTTTGTTAATTTTTTGTTACCTGTGTTATTTTTATTGCTTCAAACAAAGTAAGTAGCTTAATTAGTCCTTCAATTAGCTTCTAAGTGTGCCTAATAGTTTCTGTCCTT
This sequence comes from Pseudotriccus pelzelni, assembly GCA_035584735.1. Classification (NCBI taxonomy): domain Eukaryota; kingdom Metazoa; phylum Chordata; class Aves; order Passeriformes; family Tyrannidae; genus Pseudotriccus; species Pseudotriccus pelzelni. The sequence goes on from JAWMRA010000113.1 coordinate 29,916,732, forward strand.
ATACATACCTGTGCATACCTCTTTGATCATTTACATAACTTTTCTGGGAAAAGAACCCCACTTTAGAGAAAAATTCCCTGGGACTAATGCCTATAAAAATGTAGCAGTCATATCAATACCCACATTTCTTAATAATAAAATACTAGGAGACAGTAAGCATTATTATAAGATATTAAGAGATTACATCACCATATGTCTTCATTCTTAAATGCATATCTCACAATGGCACAAATTTTCCTTTGCTTAACACATTTAAAATCCGATATGAAAATACTCACATATAAGCTAGTCATAACTCAGAGATATCAAAAAACTAGAGGTTATCTATTTTGAAATTGGAAGTGACTTTAAAGCTACAAAACCTCACCTCTTATATTAGACAACATAAAACTTTGTCCATTAGTTCCTAAAGCAAATTGATAATTCCTTATTGAACTAGAATCTCTCTTAAGATGAGCACTTCTTGAAACCACTTTGAACCTCATAAAGTATTTATCAGCACTTCTTGCTCTTAATCACAAATAAAGCTGCATTCAACCACTGCAATAAATGCAGACAACACCTGACCTTGTTTTTAAATTGCTGGAATAATTGAACCAAGTGAGGAAAAGTTTTTTCTTTTCTTTTCTTTCTTGACCATATCTGAGTGTATGAGTTTCCCCTAAAAGAATGACATAAAAGGCTGAACTTTAGATTCAAATATCTTAGGAACTGTATATGAAAACAAAACCATGATGATGAGATTTAAAAGAACCACAATCAGTTTCTTACTATCTTCTGTACTGGACAAGCTGAACTAGACACAGAACATAGGGACTAGGAAAATGAGAGTCAATAAAAGGAGAAATTTGATTTTTTATAGATGAAAAGAAGACTTCAAGATGCACAAGAAGATAAATAATCAAGCTGTGGAAGTTCTTTGACTTAGATTTTTATTTTATATTTTCTGTGAAGTGTGCAACTGTTGACCAATTTCATTAGGAGTAGTGTTGCCTTACAGCTTTTTCAAATTATGAAATGGACAGAAGGTTTTCTACAGCCTAAAAGTTATAACTGAGAGCATGGGGTTTTTTTCATGAACTCAAGATTACATGTTGACAGTGACCTTAAACAGAAGACAGGCACAGATTACACCTAGGAAGGGACATACTACAATGGTTAAGGTAACAAAAAATGGTTAAGATAACAAAATAAGGTGAAGTTGAGTCCCGTCAGGTGGCTTGGGAGAAGAGAAAGTGCTCTATCTTTTTCTTCTTGTTCATAATATGGTTCTAGAAAAATGCTTGAAAAAGACTTTTTGGAACAGTGGTTCTGGATTTATCCTTGTCCCTTATCCCTGCTAAGGTAAGTGACCATGTAGTACTCTTTCATAACTTCATCATGTTTTCTCCGGCACCCAAATTAAAGAATCAAGAACCTAATGCTTCTTCTGCTTTCCTGAAATTAACTCCTACAGGTTTGTTCTCCTACAGCAAAATCTCCATCAGGTTAATCATTCTAGTAGCCCCTGTATTCAAAAACTTGCAGAAATAAAAAGAACTGACCATAAACGCACGGGGAAAGTATGCTGAAGGTCTCACCAGGACTCTGTAAAATAGTGAGAATGCTTTCTTTCCTTTGTAGAACACATTCTTGATTCACTGAAGAACCATAGCTGTCTTTTTTCCATTGGCAGCTGTCATCTGGACGTCCACAAACAGAAAATCTTCTGATACTTCTAGCTGAATGGATTTCAGATTTTAGCAGAGTATGTTGTCATTAGTCTTCAGTCCCACATGCCTTCAGCATTTTGCAACTCGTACCACATTTAAACGTTATCCATATATACTACTCTAAACCTCATGGTCATTCATCTTTTCCCGTATATCTTTATCCTTTTCGGCACATATAACCCTCGGCCACATCATCATCAGAGTTTAATTCACACTCCCTTTTTTGGTGCGAAGTTATTAGCTAAAATATTACATAAGCTCTGTCTCACAAAAATTTCCTTACAGTCCAAGAACATTCTTTTTCTTAACAAACCATAACAGAGCACCTTTGACTAGGTTCTCACCCCTCTTATAATTCTTCCACTGATTTCCCATATTGTGCGGTCAGCATATTACATACTCCACCCAAGCAGAAAACCCTGGATAATTTTGATGCTCTCATTAACGATGCAGATCTTGTGTTGCAGAAGGACAACTAAACTTGGAGTACTAATTCTGATTTGGGTGCTACTGGGCTAACATGCCAGTCTTGAAGGCAATATATTGTGGAGTGCAGCACATAAGCACTCCAGCATTTCTGCAAGGACTGCTGTGTAACAGAAAGGGTATTTTAGAAGACAATTGTGTCCTTTCTGTTATCTTTGTTCTTCTCTTGCTATGCAAGTGACCATTCTGCAGGTGGCCCAGAATTCCTTCTCCCCTCTCAGAAATTCAGCATATGCTTTCATTCTGGAAGCAACTTGAGCCTGACTTGACTCACTGGCTTCTCTGTGCAGACCAGATCATACTCAGACTAGTCCTGAGAAAAACCAGTGTGTCTTTGCTGTGCCATTGGTTCAGACTTGACAGGTCAGATTTTGTGTTGAAGAGGGGCACCTAAACCATTTGCAGAGCAGACTTGATCCCACAAGCAGTACAGTCTCATCACCAACTCCATACTCCACCTACTGAAAACCAACAGACACAAAATGGCTTTCCTCACAGTTAACTGCAGAGTTACAATGTCTACTGCCCACTTAACTCAGAATCCAGCTAAGCTGCTAAATAACACAGTTAACTATTACATTTGTAGTTTTCAAACAATACTATAGGGTCATGCATCCGTTTTATTACAAAACAAAAAAATCCCAACAAATTAACCCAGTTCCCAGGCCTTCAATTAAACAGCCCAATTCTTTCAGAATTCTGGGACTGAAATTATTTACTCTTCCCTCCCAAAACCTGATCTTCCAATCCAAATTCATTGAACACTGTGATTTCTGCTTCCCTATTGGCTGCATTTTTTTCCCTCTCATATTTCCCCCTTTTAGTCACTTCTGTCTCTAACATCACTTTCAACATCCCAATCCCTACACTGACAAGAGTCAAATTTTTCTGTAGTTTGGGAGCAATGTTGAGAAGTTATTATTTATTCCATTATCCTATTCCAGTGTCCTGGGGTGGTTTTTTTCACTCTTTATTTAATCACCAAGTAATATTTTCCATTTGCTTTTATTTTTACCCTTTTGACTTTTGCACTTGACTTTGGATGGTGATTAGTCCTTTTCCATTTTATTCCCTGAAGGCTCACTACTTATGCCTCATATGCTTTCTGAGACAGTTATTTATTCAGTTGGGAGAGAAAAACCTTTTCCCTACTGTTTTTCTTGTTTGGAATACAAGTTCAACATACTTTTACCATATACGAGTAGAAGCAATTTCTATCCTCCTCCGTAATAATCTCCCTGATTTTCCACTTAATTTAAATTAGTTTACTCGTGATCAGTTGTAATCTGATCTCTACCACTATGTCTCACCAAAACGAAGGCCAAAATACTATCATGTTGTTCGACTCTTCAGTAACCAGAGAGTAATGGGGTCCTGTTGTTACTACTCTCTTAGCTCTTGTAACAAGACGCCACCCTCTACTTCCCACTAGCAGTTTTTCCCCAAACCTTCTTATATTAGAATTAAGGACTGTAATCTAGGTATTTTGCTTCAATTTCCCTTTTTGATGTTTCAACCGCGTCACTTCCTCGAGCCTTACACGCACGAGCTGAGCCCAAGCAGAGCGGTGCGGGCACACAGGTAAGGCACAACAGGTGAGGCGGAGATTTGCTGCCGTGCCCACGGAGCGCTCCACACGCCGCACCTCTGGGATGGGGCAGCCGCGTACAAGCTCCCCTCTCCTCACAGCCGCGACGCTGCGGCCTCGGGGAGCACCGCTGGCGGGGGGAATTGCCATTAAGGGCCAGGCAGGCTGTCACCCCTCGCAGGTGGAGCCCGCCCGCTCCCTCCTCCAAGCCCCTCCAAGGCCACCCGAGGGCGTCAGGCGTCTCGGGCCGCACCCCCCATCGCTGCCGGTGGCGGAGCGTGCGGGGTTGCGGTGCTCGGTCACGGTGCCGGGTCACGGCGCTCGGTCACGGTGCCGGGTCACGGCGCTCGGTCGCCGCGCCGCGCCGCCGTTGCCAGGGGCCCGGCGGGCAGCGATGGTGAAGGAAACCATCCGGGTGTACGCCCGGGTAAAGCCGCTGGGCAGGCGGCAGCAGGCGGGGGTAGGCCTGGAGGGGGTGCCGGGGTGGAGGGGCAGGGTGGGCTGCTGGGGAGAGCCCCGGGGGGGGAGTCCCGGGAGAGAGTCCCGGGGGGCCGCGTCCCCCCTGCCTGCGAGAAGCTCGGAGGGGGTGCCGGGGAAAGTCACAGCCCCGCCCTGCGCTCCGAAACCTTAGGAAGTTCGTAAAAGCACGAAGTAGGGCTTAGCCTGTAAACTGCGGGGGGAAGGGGCGAGGAACTTCTTCGCAGCCTGGTTTGTTAGAGAAAGGCTCCGTAAGAGAACGCTTGGCACCGGTCACCGGGTTTGCGCAGTTCAACCCTGTTCTGTGCATGGGAGGGGAAGGCGCAGCTCCCAGGCTGAAGCTGTACTTGCAAGGGATAATAAAGATAATGAAAGTGTTCCTCAGAAACCGTGCATTTAGGTCTCTTAATTGTCTTCTGGTTTTAAACCAGCTCAGTTCATTTTGTCGTAGCCTTTCCTAATGTATTCTTCCAGGGTTTTTTCTGAGAGGTTTGCACTTGGGGCTGTGTTTTGTTTTTCACAACACCACAGCTACTGAAGTGGTTTAGTAACCAAGTATGTCAAAGAGGCTACGCTTTTGTTTCAAGTATTGTTGTAGTGTTTACGTGGTGACCGGGTAATGTTGGTATGTGCTCATTTTTTTGTATAATAGCGGAAGGAGGATCTGATCAAATATTTAGTGAAATTTGTACAAATTTTTTCTTAAGGCAGTTTACAGGTGTGAGGCTTGCATAACTGTTATGTCTAAGGGCTGTGCTGTTCTATTGGTGAAATTATGCTGTGAATTCATATCCATGCTTATTAGAGTTATTCAGTGGATGATGAGGAGGATCCTCTCTCCAGTCTGGAGATTACTGTGCCACGTGACTTAGCAGATGGGTTCGTCAATAATAAGCAAGAGACCTACAAATTCAAGTGAGTAAAAGCATTATGTTTTCATCTGCTTCCTTTAGTGCTTGATAACTCTATGTGTAGTGATACAGATGTACAGAATCAGGAGAAGTCTAATCTGAAGTTTTGGTGTAGATAGGTTTATTTTTATACAGCTCCCTTAACAGGAGGAGTACTTTAGCATATGCTCTTCACCACGAGTTTGATAGCATTGGGTGAAGTTGTGGTACTGTTGTCTATCCTTGCAAGTCATTATACTTTTCTATGTCTCATCTCAAAGGTTGCATTTTCACTTATCAGTTCTTCCATTTTTACTGATTGTTTTGAATTTGTGTATAAAGAGTGAATGCAGGACTGCGTGTGCTCCTGTGATCTAATGAGTTGTCGTAGGCTGGCTAAAAGTTGTCTTGATGTACAACGCTCTGTTTAGAAACTATGTTTCAGACATTACCAAAACAAGGTAAAGAAAAACAGAAATAGTTGAAAGAAACAAAACCTTGTTTGTAGAATGTAAATGTTTATTAGGAACTTAAAATCACTACCAGCAATATCAATCAAATATTTTCATCACTTCAGCAGAAAACTTTGAGGCAACATTTTATAATTTTGTTGATAAATAAAGCTAGATATATAATCACCTCTAATGATGAGGTCAAAGCTGTCTTTTTCCAAGTGGAATATTATTTATTTTTTTGTAATAGTAAGTAAGTCAATTTGTTGCACTATGCTATTAAAAAAGAGAGCCCTAGATAAACATCTGCAGTTCAGACTGATGTCATTTTACATCAGCTAAGGAAACTTGCTTGGGAAGAGAGGAGCTGCCCTCTCCAAATAGATTAATATGCAGCATTAGGTTAGGTTGCAGATGGCTCAGCCTGACTTAATGAATGCTGATTTTTTTTCTGACTTTATAATTTGTTAATAAGTCTGTAGAGATGGATTTTGAGAAACACTGTGCCTTATAAGACAATGCAAAAATAATTCTATGGAGTAAGTATTTATTTTTCCTTCATAAAACTCATGCTTTCATGCAGTTTATCTATCCTGGTCACATCAAACATTGGTCTCTTTTGTTCTTGCTCTCTTGTATGGGAAGAAAACACAATTGTTTGTTACTTGGCTGATTAAGCATAGCAGGATAGAATGTATGCATTTATGTTTTGTCTGTTGCATTTGTCTGAGACACTGCACGCACTGCATGGGTCACCGTGGTGCTTTTCTGTATACCTGGTGTCTGCAATGCCTTTCTACATACATAGTTCTATGTGAGCGTACATTTCCAAACAGGGGGAACAACACAGCCAGACACCAGCAGTCCAGAGATTTCTGGAGTATATGGATCGCAACTTCCTAACATACGATTAAAAATCCGGTGAGGGGGGTAACTCTGCTATACCACATATTTGCAAAAATGGAAAATCTGATGAGAGATGTTAAACCTGGGGGTGGCCTAGGTTGCAGTGACGGTGAGATAGTGAAATTCAGGGTACTGAGAAAAGGGAGCAAGGCAAAAAGTAGGATCACAACCCTGGACATCATGAATGCAGATTTTGGCCTGTTCATGGACATGATTGAAAGAATTCCATGAGACACAGCCTTGGAGAGAAGTCCAGGAGAACTGGCTGATTTTCAAGGATCACCTCCTCCAAGCTCAGGAACAGGCCATCCAGATGAATAGCAAATGATGCAAAGGCAGCGGGATGATTGGATGAGGAAGCAGTTCTGACTAAATGGCAACATTAAAAGGAAGTGTGGAAGAGGTGGGAGCAGTGTCAGGTGACCCAGGAAGGCTGTGTGAGGAGAGGGATCAGCAAAGCCTAGATAAGCACACAGTGAGGGGTGCTGAAAACGAACTGAGCTGCTGGGCTGAGGGTTGCATCAGGAGCTCAGAGGGCTGTCATCCAGGACAGCAGGAGGCCAGTCACTGGTGTAGCCAATACGAGGATCCAGTACCATTTAGCAGTAAGGATCTGGGTGATGGGACCAAGTGTAGCTTCAGCAAGTTCACAGACAGTATGAAACTGGAAGGGATGGTTGATGCATCAGATAGTTGTGTTGCCATCCTTGCTGACCTCAAGGGACTGGAGAAATGAGTCCATAGGAATCTCATGAAATTCAACAAAATGAAATGCCAAGTCCTATTCCTGAGGAATAACCAGGACAGGCTCAAGGCTGACTGAAAGCAGGCTTGTAGGCCTGATAGACAAAACACTGAACATAGGTCAGCAATACACCATTTGCAGCAAAGGAGGCCAACAGCCTCTGGGCTGCATGGAGAAGAGCACTGCCACCATGTCAGGGAAGTTGATCCTTCCCCTTATCAACACCAGTGAGACCACATCTGGAATTCTCTGTCCAGTTCTGGGCTCCAGCAAAGGGACACAACTATGATTAAGGGACTGGAGAGTCTGACATGTGAGGAGAGGCTAAGAGACTTGGGACTCTTTACCCCAGGGAAGGCTCAAGGTGATCTTATCAATTATATAAACATGTGATGGGGAGAGGGGGAATAAAGAAGATGGAGCCAAATGCTTCTCAGTGGTGCCCATGGACAGGACAAGAGTTAATGGGCACAAACTGAAATACAGGAAATACCACAGATTCATAGAATGGCTTGGATTAAGGGACCTTAAATATCGTCTAGTTTTAACACCCCCTGCTATGGGCAGGAAGCCTTCCAGTAGACCAGGTTGCTCAGAGCTCCATGCAGCCTGGCCTTGAACACTCCCAGGTATGGATCACCCACGACTTCTCTGGGCAACCTGTTCCAGTGCCTTAACACCCTCACAGTAAAAAAAAAATTTCTTCCTAATATCTAATCTAAACCTATTCTCAGTTTGAAGCTGTTCCGTCTTGTCCTGTCACTACATGCCCTTGTAAAAGGTTTCTCTCCATCTTCTTTATAGGCTCCCTTTCAGTACTGGAAGGCCACAGCTGGGTTACCCCAAAGCCTTCTCTTTTCCAGGCTGAACAATCCCATTCTCTTCACCTTTCTTTGCAGGAGAGGTGTTCCATCCCTCCAGTCATCTTGGTGGCCTTCTGCTGAACTAACTCCAAAAGACTGATGTCCTTTCTGTGCTGGGGACTCCACTGTGAGGTGTTCAAATATTGGAAGAGGCTGCCCAGAAAGGGTGTGGAACCTCCCTGTGTGGAGATACTCAAAGCCTAACTGGACAGACTGCTGTTGTATCTGACTCTCCTTTGAGCAGGGGGATTGGCGCAGATGGTCCCTTGCAACCTCAAGAATTTCGATTCTGCGAGACAACTTCAGATATTTTATATAAAAAGTGACAAAACATATTGAATTAGATATCTCCTTGTGACCTATAGTAATAGTACAGCTGAGTGAAGGAAATAGCTAGGAAAAGAATGTGAGCCTGGCTGTACTGGTGGGATGCTGTATTTGGTTATAGTGTAATCTATTTATCCAGAATTCTGTGTGGTGCCAGTTACAAACACTGATTCTCTTGATAGATTTAAAATACGGTTTAGTTTTTTCTAAGCCACATCATTTTATCAGAGGATTTTATTGTACAGACCTTGTCAAAGCAGCTCTGTGTACAGACTATTTATGTACAATAGCACAACAGCAAGCTGTGGTTAAGACTACAGGGAAAACATTGTACGAAGTTATGTAAGCCTAATGATGTAAACATTGACTATTACAAACACAAACAAAAATGTATGAATCGAGTAGTGTTTTAGCATTCTAAGAAATTTTTATTTGCTTAATATTTTCAGATTTCAGAAGATTTTTGATCAAGAGGCAAAACAAGATGTGGTTTTTGACAGCATTGCCAAACCAGTAGCAGAATGGTATGTTTTGATCTTGCAAGTAATCAGGGTGAAGCTACTTTTGCTTTTGTTGTGTTACTCAGAGGACAGCTGGCAAGTCTTTGTTGTATGGATTGATATCTTAATTTTCTAAATGCTAACATATATGAATCTAGGAGATATACAATCCCCTGAGAACTTTATGTATTGAAAGGTTCCGCTTTTGACTCCTAAAATAGCACTGCAACGGTTACCTCTTATGTTCTATAGCCATAGAAATCCGTGTCTGATTCTTTTTTTATCTGTAATATAAGCTCATTTAATTGTCTTAGAAAAGTGTTCCCTATATAATTTCATGAAGAGGTAAAACCTAATGAAAATCTTATCCCCCTGTTTAGTTTTCATGAAGTTAGGGATGCTCGTTAATACCTGTGGAGATATTCCTAAATTTTGCCCTTATTACTTTTGTCTTAACATGTAAGGCAGTGCTTTCGGTACTGTTTTTGTTTTTCACCTCCATTTAATAATCAAACACTATTCATATCTCACAGTTTGCAAAGGCAGGCATTTAAGACTGATGAAGCTTTCTGCATTCATTGTGTGGATTGAGTGCCACTCTGAAATAGGTGGATTTCCCAATATACCGTTCTCTTTGTTCAGTTTATTGTCTGAATTGCTGAAGTTTGTACTGGTTTTAGAGGGGGAGAAAATGTCATGCTGCAGAAAGGAAAATTTCTGCATAATGTTTACTTATCAAACTTACTGCTCAGAATCCAAACTTGTAGTGAATTGGGAAGTATTACTTTAGATGGCAGCTCCTTTCTCATTCATTATCTGGAGTTTGTCTAAGCTATGATTCTGCAAGTTATTCCTCCATCTATTGCACTGTCCTGTGTTTAGCACTATAGGAAAACAGACATCCTCAGCTGGATAGTAAGCCTTTCTCAAGTTGTTACTTGGAAGAAAAAAATATCTCTCTCTTTATAGTTTAATTTTCTTTTTTTTTTTTTTGCCTGTTTTCTTCTTTGAAGTCCAACATATAGCAGAAGGGTAATTGACAGTAAAAATGAGGAGCCAGCGAATTTGAAACATTAGAATAAGTTAAAATAGACTTAAAAATAATATTTGTTATAATATTTTCTCACCCAAAAGAAATTTATTTGCTTATCTGACATCATGACTTATAGATTCAGATTAGCTCATACACTGGACTTTAGATATTTCTGGGTTCAATGGTGACTGTAGGGAAAAAAAGAATCTTTATCTCATTTGAGTTTGCTTGGAAAGAGAAGGGTTAAAAACCTCGTTGTTACATACTATGGGTTTAATTATCCTCAACAAAAGCTTGGAGTATCAAAATTAACTAGCAACAGACTGGCTAATTTTTTTCCCTTTGGAGTGTTTTGCTAGAATATGGAAAGGTTTTCCAGTCGAATAATTCATCTATACAGTGCTCTAATAAACAGGAAGTGGTATTCTTTTCCTTTATTTCTGTGCTGGCTGATACAAGGCTGTTATATATTAATTTTCTACATTATGTAGGCTTTAGTTTTGGGGTTTAGATATTTTTAAGTACTTAAAAGTATTTAAATGCTATTAAAATCAGTGTTGTTTAGGTATACAGTTATCTCCAAATAGCCAAGTCCTTATCTTTAATGCTAAAATTGATTTATAAATTCATTCTGAATGAAATCAAGATTTTGTCTCTGAGTGTTATAATGTGCTAAAGCTTATATTCTTATTGATGTTTGTGTTGTTACTGATAATACTGAAGGATAATTTTACTTGTGTTTTTATAATAGAGTGGGAAATAACTGAAGTACATTCATGTTTCTCATCCACTTCCTTAGTTTTTTTCCTTTTTTTAGGCAAAAATATGTATATTTCAAAATATATATCCGTGAGGTTCCTTGGTTAATGGAATCCTGAACTGGGCCTGAAAGTTATTTCACTGTGTAGTTAATGACTTGGTTTTCTTTTCCACTGTGGGACAATAAGAATGACCCTATTTCTCTGAGATACCACAGTTTTTATAGCAAAATGTTCTTCATTATTTGTTTCCTTCAAAGTCCACATTCTCTTGCATGAAAAAGCTGTTGAAAATACACACATTTCTGGTTTTGGAGTCCCTTTACTAAGGGAAGAGTTTTTGTGTGTGTATTGCCAGAGAAAAGAAAGTAGTGGGAAAGTATCAATGAAATAGTTCAGTAACGTTTTAAGTCTCTTTGCCATGCATACTTACAGTCCTGAGAAAATGCAGTTACAGACTTGAATGCTCAGAAAAAAAATTCTTGGGCATTGTTTAAACTAAAACCAGCAATGCAATGATCAGGATTCTAAAATCTTTCTAGTTTGTGTTTGGATGGATGGAACTTGGACACAACTTTCTTGTCTTCCCCCCACCCCCTTTTTGAATGTGTTTTCTTTGATGTTGGGCCACTACTTTTCCTTCTTTAAGTCCAGTTACATTGTCATCTTGCCTGTGGTTTGAGAGGCACCAGACATTAGTTTGTTTAATTTGCTTCTTCAGTCAAAAGTGCCTGCCTCTGCAAACCATTATAAGCATGTGATTTGTTTGAACTTTATTATTACTTTTTTTGAATCCTTGAGTCATCTCTTGCATGGTTTCTTTTTATCATTTGCTTGTGCTTTCCCCTCTTCCTTTCTATTTTAAATATATATTCTTGATATTTTTTTTTGGGCAGAGTCAACTTTATGTTTAAGAAGCAGCACTAATTCTGTTATTTTATCAGAAATAGAGAAGATAAATAACATCTTACTTTTACAGTCTGCTAATGATTAAGCACTGTGTTAGCCTCACAACAGAACAAGACTACTCTTAAGATGTTTCAAATACTAGTGTTATGATTATTAGTGCAATCAGAAATTAATTAAAAAGATTAACTGCTTTGAATTAGTTTTCAGTTCTAATATGGTCAATATTTTGGTATTAGATGTCTTGATTTATTAAAGAATAACATTTGAAAATACATTTTCTTCAGATGTCTCATGCAAATACCTCAGCTGTTTATAAACCTAATGACAATCACCTATGTTCTTTTGAAAGATCTGAGAGCCTCCAGGATAATATTCCCATTGTCTCAGGTTGTGGTTTCTTCCATTTTGTACCTGGATATGTTTGTCACTCAGTATTGGAAGTAGTGATTTGACTCATCTGCATCACAAAAGACCTGTAGAATCTATGTATAATAAAAGGACACGGTTTTTTGGATGTCAGCTAGAAACAAAATTGGCTTCAAAATTTCCCCTAAACTGAGAAATTGGATAGTAATGCCAGCAATTCTTTCTGAAAGTGAGTACAATTATAAGGCAATAAAAAGTGAAAAGTGTCATTAATGACTCATTTAAAATGACTACTAGTTGCTTGTGTTTCCTTTGACTTAAATTGCGCAGCTTAGAATTGTTCAAGAAGGCTGTTTATTATAAGTTCCAGTTTGACAGCTCTGATTCAGAGTGTCTTTGTGCCACTTGTCTCTTTATGATGGTTGTGGTGGAACTCTAGATATATGTAGAGATCTTAGTTAAAATAGGAAATTACGTTTCTTTTTCGTTCGGAAAGCCCTTTTGAAATTTCTAAGGAAACTTGCCTGCACTAAGGTCTCAGAAACAGTTACATTGGCTTTGTTTTTTAAAGATGAAGCATTACCAATTTAGATTCATTCCACAAATCTGGCAAAGACATAAAGAAAAAATGTCATACTGAGATACTTTGTTTATTTTAATTAAAAGAAACTTTAGTCTGAGTTCCTAGTGATAGAAGATACCTAAAAACTGAGTCTCCGAAGACAAATTCTCTGTGAAAAATTGTTTTCCAGATCCTGCAAATTAACTCCTTTTTATCTTCACTATCATTTGTGGGGGCTGGTTTTGCAAGTACTGTGTTGATTTTTTTGGTTTATATATAATATATAAATATTATATATATATATATATAAATAAGAATGAAAGTGAGGGACAGTGGTAGAATATTTCAGGTATGCAATAACTGAAATGAGGAGAGGGCTAATAGTGTCCCAAGATCAAACTACTGGTGTTTTCTGCTTTTTTCATCAGTCTAGTATTTTAATAGTCATTGAATATTTTTTTCCATCACATGCCTTTTTGTTACTACTCATTTAAAATGAAGATGGCAGAAATCAAATTAAAATAGTAATATGAAGCTGAAATAAACTAAGAAAATCAAAATAATTACATTTTAAAGTTGCAATTTGTTTCTGGTTCCCAGTATTTTCTCTTACCTATACACAAACACTTACAGAATTTAGTCCTTGATAAGGGGATTTTTTTGTTGTTTTATTTATTCATATTATAAATTTAGTAAAAAACTCTCACTTTGAACCTTTTCAGCAAATTGTACTAATTAGCTGAGAAGGAACCTCTGTAGGTCATCTGATCCAACCTCCTGAGCAAGCAGGTTTTATTAGATCACATTTCTTGGGCCCTCGTTCAGTAGAGTTTCAAAAATTTCCAAAGATGGAGATGACCCAATCCATCTAGGCACCTGTTCCAGGGCTTAATTACTCTTACTGTGAGTAATATTTTCATTATACCTATTTGGAGTTTCATCTCTTGCAACTTGTGATCACTGCTTGGTGTTCTACCACTGTGAGTCTCTGGGAAGAGTTTGAGTCCATCTCTGTAACAAGCCACTGCATGAGGTGGTAATTAGGTACATGAATGGCTTTTTCTTCTCTGGGTTGATAGGAAACAGTTCCCTTGCTGTCCCCTTGTGTGTGATTTGCTGCAACCTGAACTAGATTGATTCTATCAGGCTCACTCCAGTTTCTTTAGGGCATTTTTCATCTACTGGGGAGCCCAAAACTGGAGACAGAACACAAAGAGGGGAGTTTCTTTTCTTTTTTGCAAATTTTGATGGTAACTGTTCTGTTTGATTCAGGAAAACCAGTGCAGCAGCAGAGGAAAGAGAGCTCTTCGCTATACTTAGGCAAAAGCTTCCCTAAAGTCTCATTAACAATGAGCACAGAAGCAAATGAAAAGCTCTGTGTCCATAACTTTAAATAGCACAAATGATCTTCACTGGAAATTAAGCCAAAATGTAGTCAGAAAAACCAACCACAATAAAAAAACCTCAGTCTGCTTTCAGCCTCTGTCTGCTGTCACTGGGCTTTATACCACTATTTATATTGTCTCAGATACTCAAGGACAAAGTACCGAATGATATTTTAGACTACAGAAACGATCCATAAATTGTCTAGCTCTCACTTGAGGAATTTCTCACTTGAGGAACATTAGACAGTTGTAAACATAACATATCTATCAATTTAAGTGGAATTGCTTCTGTATCACACCCTGTATTTAGGAATTAGACATCTTTCAGGCATGAGACAAGGCAGTGGAGTGACTGGAAATGCCATAACTCTGTAACAACCATTCATTTACATAGGGGTCTGAAATGAGTTTTCAAATTAAAATCTCACTGTGCATGTTTTTAAATCACCGCTAATTAGGAGTAAGTTAGAACATGCAGATTAATTGATAAATTTGAAGGGAAAATCAGAATGATGTTACTCTCTTCTACATTCGTATATGAGTCCATACTAGAAAGAATTGTCCTATGCCTGATAATTGATACAAAGTTGTACTAACAGCTTCTGCTTAGCGATATAGTAAGGGAAGAGGCAGGGTTTTTCTAATGTCACCGGAAAAACCCAATAATCCACTGAAGCCCTGAGCCCCATCTTCTTTTTTGCCAATTGTTGGTGATTTTAATACAAGATGCTACCTTGCTCTAAATGCCTGTTTTTTTCCTACACTTTTAGAGTAACATAGTTACAGCTACAGTGTCGCAGCATATCTTATTCTTCTTCAGTGTTATTGACTAAGTCCTTATATGTAATGACCATTTCTTATTAACTCTCTTTCTTCTGGACTCTAAGGATTATTATTTTTAAATTGTCTTACCACTGATAAGGGAACTTTAAAATATTGATCCCTTGCAATTTCAATCAATTATTTATTTAATTTTCTTATCAGTTTCTCAAAGTCCAAAGTGCAGAAGAGAAAGCATGTTATATATTCACTTTCCATAAAGCCAAACCTGATTTTATTGAGCAAGGATAATTACATAAGCTTTTGTGTAACAGTACTCAGGTTATTAAGTAGTTTTAAGGTTGTACTGAAAGTGGAATATTTAAGGAACGTCTACTTCAAGAGATCTTACTGTTCACAGGTACAAAATTCCACATGTCAGAATTAGTGCTCATGTATATGGCAACTTAGGTTTTTCCTTTACACATTTAAGTTGATCCATATTTTCCAGCTATAAACATGACTTACCTGGTTGTAACGCAGACAAGCAAAGCTGAAACAAAAAATTATTTCTTAGAAATTGACTTTTTAGTATCTATTACTCTTCTTCTTATAAAAACTAGGTCTATCACAAAGTGTTACAAATATATGCCTGCATGTTTTAGTGAATAATGAAAAGCAACCCTCCAAATTTCATAATACAGTAAAATAAATATACAATTTTGGAGAAGTTTTTAGTCATCATACTTTAAAAAGGTATTTTTCTCTGTAATAGTCTTTAATTTTAGCTTGATATTAATAAAAAAGAACCCTCCAGGAACTCGGATAATCGGATGTTTGCTAAAATATGCTGGAGACAGATTTCTCCAGCAACATTTTAGCTAGGTTGACTGGAAGTATTCCATGAATTTCTGAACAAGGTGCTGTACAACTTTATAGAAGTGCATGAAAGATCTTTTCTGCAAAGCCTCTCCTTGGATTATGTGTCTTTTATGTGTTTGAAGTAGTAAAGGGACAAATTATTCAGCAAAATGTTTTCTTAACCATGCCAAAATTAAGATTTCAGAGAGAAAAAGAAAATATGCAAATTTCTGGATGTACTGATAACACCAAGGGGTCATCACTGAAAATATCCCTTTCATGTATGATTTTAAAGTCTTCCCGTGACTACCATCACTATCCATGTCAATCTGTGCAGTTTCAAATACTAAGTTTAACAAAAGTTTGGAATATTTATTTGCAGAATCTGAAGAGTAGAGGTGCAGACTTTGCCTGTGTCAACTGCTGTCTTGCAAAGTAGGTTTTGCTGAATAAGGAGGAAAGAGCTGCTGATTCTCTATCACCTTTACCAGCAAATAATCAGTTCCACTACTGTTGGGGACAGCTTTAATTTTCAAATGAGAATCTTCAAGGATGCTTTTGGTGGATGCTGTTTAGAAAATACACTCTTTTCTTAAAGATGTCATAACAGGTGTTGGCAACATTTTGTGGTAATTGCTGCAATTGTATTTCAGGATGAAAGGGAGAATGTATATTTTCTGCTCACTGTACTAACTTCTGGCATCTGAGGGACCCACCACTTTGCCAAGGGTAGTTATGCAGTATAGTTTGATGGTTTTTTAAACAACATTTTATGTGTGGCTAAAGGTTTATGAAACTTTCTGCTTTTTTATTTTCCTAAAGGAATTGTGCGTGTTGAGTTGAAAACACTAAGTACATATCTTAAGCTTCCTAAATATTTAGTAAATAGATACTGCTTTAATTGAGCTGTACTGATACACTGCAATAAATATAAGAAATACTGGGCAAAGAAAACTCACTGACTTTTGTAGTTGTTTTGACAGCATATGATATATGACATTTTATCCTGTGTTTGCATGTGAGGTGATTCTAATCTACATCTTTTTCTGAAGTACAGGGCTGTCAAGTTAATAGTCTGCAGGCACACCTTTACTACTTGTTACACAAATTAAAAAACACACCTTTAGTAACTCTGGAGAAGGGAAGGAGTAATGCTAGATCTGAAGATCCAGAGAGCTCTTCTGTAAAAGCAGAAGAGCAACTGTATTGCATCAGACCAAAGTTCCATCTAGTGCGTGTTATCTCTCACAGGGACTAACAGACAATGCTCAAAGGAAAAACATAAACAGAGTAAGCATATGGACCCGCTTTCCCATGCATCCTGTTGGTCTTTAGTAATTTGTAGGTTAGGGACTTTGTTTTCTCGGTGTTTGGTAGCCCTGAGAGAAAATTTTTCGTGTGATTTAATCCAATCTCTGCTGAAGCCTGTGTGAAATTTTAACATCCAAAACATGGCATGACAAAGAGTTGAACACCTTAACTATGTTCTGCATGAAGAATCATTTCCCTTTGCTTGTTTTGAATCTGCTGTCTCTGAACTTCTGTTGATACCCCCTACCTTTAGATTACTCATTACTTCAGCATTCAGGTACTGTAACAGTGGGCACTAGAAATTACTAAGGTAGATAAATTAGGTGTTTTATAATAATAATTATTTTGATTTTTAACATCTGGAATCTAAAATCTGTATAAACTCTGGGTGTTTTGGTTTTTGGGAGCAGATGTTCACTGTAGTTCTTTTCAATATGTTTCTGCTTTTCTCTCTGACATCCTACTGTAATGGATTAAAATAAGCAAATTGGCAACTACTCAGGCCTTTAAATAAACTTTAGTAAGTTGGAGAATCATTGCATCTCTTGTGGCGCCAGACCAGCAGCTATCTCTATATATGTTTCTTTTCCTCTTGTGCAAGAGTTGTTTGCTCTCTTTCTATTTATTAAAATCTTAGCTTATTTGTCACTTTTTCAATAAATAAAATGCACAAGAAAAATTTTAGCTTTTTATTTTGTTTAGCAGAAGGAGTATGTCCTTAAGCACAGTAAATCAAATCCAAAATTTAAGTTTATTAAGCTTATCTACTGTTTTGGTGGAAATCAGATGGAAGTCGATGGTGAGAGTGTAATGCATTAGAGAAAGATATTTGAACTAGACTTTTATTAGGCACGTCTGCAAGTAGAAGTAAGAGGTATGGAGAAAGATGATGAGTCTGAATGTTGTTTCATGCTATGGCATTGCATAGCTGTTATGGCTGTTCCACAGAAGTTTCTTGTATAGTCACAGTTGTAACAGAAAACTTTGCTATTACCAATGAGGTTTTGTGTGTTTTCACAGTAAATGAAGACTTTACTACACTGATTTAGGTACAGATTCTCCTGCACACCCTCATCCAAGAGTAGTCTAATAGTTTGGTATAGTCGTATTCTCAGAATAAAGATGACCCCTTGTATAACTATATCCTTACACGAGTTTCTAACCACAATATAGTTTTCTCTGTTTTCATTGAATGAAGTTGCGTGTGAAATATTTCTAGATTCTTGAGTGTGGTGTATCAATGGCACAATTCCTGACCTCTGCAGACTTTAAAGAGACTAAATATTATCCTTGCAAAAAATCATCAGCCAAAGAAAAAACTATAAAAAGGTAGTATAAATAGTAAAATGTATGATCAACTAATGATGATATTGAATAATGCGGTAAGTCAAGGCATCAAAAAGTCCTTCAGTTCTAGAGAATTTAAATTCTATAGAATCTAGAATACATATCTTGAAATGTATTCTTTATTTTCAAAGACAGCTGCTACATAATTAAGAGATGCTGTTAATTGTATTTTAATTCTATACAAAGTCGACTGTCAAAAATATGTTCTGGCTCAAATGTTAATTATCTTCTCTTTTCTTGATTATATAGTGTTTTGGCTGGTTATAATGGTACTATCTTTGCATATGGTCAGACAGGCAGTGGCAAAACTTTTACCATCACAGGAGGAGCAGAACGTTACAGCGATCGAGGCATTATTCCCAGGACTCTATCTTATATTTTTGATCAGTTGCAGAAGGTATGGAACATTATTTTCTGTTTATTTTAAATGTACAGTTTACAAATAGTTAACTATTGCAAGAGGCTTTTTTTGTAATAGTCTTAGAGGAAGCCATAAAAGTAATGCTGAAGAAAATAGCCAACTTGACAGAATACTATATGCAAGAATACATGTGTAATAGTTTTGATTACCTGGCTATTGCAAAAGACTGAAAATAATGGGCATCAATGGAGGGGTTTTTTTGTAGGTTTAAAAGCCATGCTATTTTTGATTGCTGCAGCGTACATTCAGATCACACAATTGGATATCCTTCTCTTAACACATATCAGCTCTACTCTGGTTTTGTATTGTATGCATTGCATTTCATTTTGACATTCCATGCAATAAATGAGTGAATAAGTGAAAGGATGTGCCAGAGTAAGCACACTGATTGTTCATTATGTTTATTATGTTTGCAAGAAATTTCATTTTCCTTTAGTGTCTGAGATACTTACATGGGTGAGCACAGTCAATCATTCTGGTGCTTTCATAATTATAGGAGACAAAAGTGAAGAGATGAGTCTTGTGTAATTTATGTTTTTGTCTTTTCATTTACTCCACCAGGCCTACGATTCATTAATCTTCACATTTTAACAAAGCTATTTAATTAAATCAATTTAAGTGTTATTTGGCATCAACATCAATCATTACATTGTACTTTTTTACTCTGTCATTCATGTAATACAGGGTACCAGTTCATATTCATAACGGTATATGTCTCAGTCACATTAATATGCCCTGTCTCAGTTAAGGGTTAACTATAGTAAGTAATTACTTTGGCTCTTTGAAGGTATGGCTTTGGCACGTAAAAGTGCACTTAATATTGCAGGTGCACAAAAGCTTGCTATTGTGGGAATGGAACTGAAATAAACCCCCACATGACCATTTTGCCTTAGACCTTGTGCTGCATTCACATGACCCCATGGAGGACTTTTGTGGCGGAAAGCGAACAGGTTGATTGTGCAATTGCTGGCAGTAACCAATGTCAACACACCAACCTTCTTTTCTAATGCTAATTATGTCATCCAAACAAAATAAGATGAAAGCTAACCAGTTTATTTGTCATCTTCTCAGCACATAGTTTCTGCAGAAATACAAAAGTTTCCCTCTTCAGGCTGGGTTTTGAATCAAAAGTCATACTTAATTATGCTTACAGGGATATTTCTGTTTTTCCTGCTTTCAAATCATTGTGTTTCATATATTTTCTTTCTTAGTGCATCGTAAAGAATCCCTTCTTGGTGTTTTGTCTTTCCACTTGCTTTTCTTTTCATATCTTTCACCTGTTTCTTTATATCTACAACTGTGCTTTGGAAGGTGCTGACAGAGTAGACAATACATCTGCCTTCTAACCCTAAGTAGGGTGAAACAGGAGAAAGTGAAATCAGGGACACAAAATAGAGAACTTGTGAAGCTCTTAGTTGGACAGAGACAGTGCAATTTGAAACCAAGGACACAAAGCTTTTTACCCTAAATGAGAAGCAAATCAAGCCCTTTGTTTTTAATAACATCTCCTTTTAATTTAGAAATTCTCCTATTTCCACAGTTTCCTGTTTGAACAGTTTCTTACTTCATTTTTTCCATCCATCTGTCGTGTATCTTTTTAAGTCACGTCCCTTGAAATAGTGAACTGTCATTATCAATAAAAAAAAACCGCAGGAAATAACTGTTCAATGAAAATGAAAAGTTATATCTTGAAGTATTTTGCAAAACAACAGTAATGGATTGGATTATTAAATTTCTACTGTGATATGAGTGCTTTCACAGTGGCTTCATCTGGCAAAAAGAAGTGACTGGTTTGGGGTTTTTTTTATTTTGGAAATCATAGCCCACTATTTTGAGGTTTGGGGCAGGAGAAAGTTCTTTCTGCAAAACCCACTTGTGTTAAATTACATTTTGGCAATCTAATATACAAAAAAAATTGTGATTGCAGAGAACAGCGACATCATATACAGTGTTTAAATGTTATAATAGAGTGAAAAGCAGTATATCACTGATGTTTCTAAATGGAGTAAATCTTATTTTTGTTATTCCTTGCTTTTTTTTTTAAAGCATAGTTTTTCTATCCATAATATGAGGGTTTACCTTTTTGTAATAGCATTCTTTTCTTGGTGTAGAAGTGAAAAATGTCATGTTGCATTGTTCTGTAAGCAGGCTCCCATGTTCTAAATATACACAGACTTTTCTAGGTATAAGGAATCAATTAAAAATCCCAGACTAAACTCATGGGAGTTTTGGAGGAGATTCTTGTAGTGGGTTTTATGTGTGTGTGTATCTGTTTTAGGTAGGGGTTTTTATTGTTTTCTTTTTTTTTCTTCTTGAGCCTTTATACATATGGTAACAGAAAATATGAAAATATAACAAATTGGTAATGTACACCATACCCAGGAAAAGAAAAAGAGACAGAGTGAGAAATTAATATAAAAGCCGTAGCAATAAATTTGTCATCTAATCTAATTCTGACTTCTCTTTATAGCAATCCTTTTTTTCTATTTTTTTTTCCTTTTCTAATCCAGGACAGCAGTAAAGTGTATACAACTCATGTTTCCTACTTAGAAATCTACAATGAATGTGGTTATGATCTGCTGGACCCAAGGCATGAGGCCTCCAGACTGGAAGATTTGCCGTAAGTAATAGGACCAGTTAAGAGAAACATCTTTTCATATATCCTGTTGCATTGTTTGGGGACTTTTTTGCAGCTGTGTTACTGATCTCAGTGTTAATTTAATCAAAAATTGTTTTCTAATTTTATCACCACTGCTTTAATTTTCTGTAATTTTGTATGTATAGCAGCTGGGGAGACTAGATGGGAGTAACTGAAGATGAAAGTATTAAAAGTGTATTTTGCAAAGGAGATCTCTTTCAGCCAAAGAGCAAACCAAGAGAAGATACTTGTTTTTCTCATGGCAGCCTGCCTCTGTATGGTATACATGACTGTGTGGGGCAGAGACATATGTAACAAGCATTATTTCCTTGCAACAGTAGTGAGAAACGCTCCCTGCTTCTACTTGGGCCTTTTCCTTCAAGGATATATTTTTCTAGAATATGCTATTAGGAAATAAAGTAAGTAACAACCAAATAAAAGGCTACAAGGAACTCCAAAGAACAGGATGTTTACTTCAGAATGGATGATTATTATGATAGTTTTCATTGATCAGACGCCAGCGCCTACTAATACTTAGAGAAGGGTAGTAAATAGAGGTTTGTAGGTCATGAACACTCCAGCCTGGTGAAATTAAAAATTGCTAATTTGTAGGAAATCCAAATCCTAATTTCCAAATCTGAAATAATAATTTATAGTCTATGCTATTCTTTAAATAACTAAGCAAACAGTAAATATGTATGAATAAGAGAGCTGTTGACTGGATTTGCAAATGTTTCAAAATAATGCTGGGCATCATAAACTTTATTACTCAACATAGTGGTAAGAGAAACATGTAAATAGCAATTAAATAATTGCTGATACAAGAGCAGGAAATGTACTGAAAATGTGCAATGGGGAAATGACTGAAAATCAGTTCAATTTTATATTGAAATATTGAATTATGTTATTTACATATTATTAAACCAATTTTATTTATTAAAAAAGTCTTCCAACACAATATTTTATTGTGTTAGAGTAGAGCTTTAGTTTTCTACACAATATGGGGTATCTAGGACACACTTACAAAAAAATTTTCAAGATTGATTTTTATAAAATGAACTCGTCTAGAGAGTAGGAAGGCGGAAGACAAATGCAAAGTATGAGACTGGGCTGTGAATTGGTCTCATTGTTTTGCTTTCTTCACGTGTAAAATGGAAGTAAATTTTAGCACCTTATGACACGTTGGTGCTGTAAAGACTCTGTGTATTTACCAGTGTCTTTCATAGCAACGTTTAGGATTTTAATTTAAGTTATTGTCTGCATCCTGTGCTACACGGACAAAAAATTTACATCAGAGGATAATTTGGGTAATAATTTAATTTTTTAGCCCATTTTTACAGTGCAGATTTTTTCAAGGTTTTATGTTAAAAAAACATATTACACTTTATTCAGCTTATTAAAGTTAATGCTATTATGTTATTCAAGTTTATTACATTATTAATATGATTTATTAAGTCATTTGAAATATTATAAGTAATTTCATTTGACATTTTATAAAACTGAATTTATTCAATTGAAATAAACTGAATTTGATTAAATTTAATTGAAACTTTGAAACAGATATTTGGGGGTCGTATACCCTGGCAAATATCTCACATTTTGAAACTAAGTACTGACTGTCTGCTAATAACTATGAATTTTAGAAAATGGTTTATGTACGCTGATTCAATTAAGCTTAAGAGTAACTCCTTGTTATGTATCAGGCTATGTTAAAAATAAAAGTTGATAATTTGGTTATAAATGAGGGATAAAGCACACTGAGATATCACAATTATCTGTAAACTTACATAGTGTATACTATTGCAGGATGGGTTTTAGTGAGATAATAGATTTTTCTGTGCAGAGTAATCATAACAAGTGCTTTAAGGTTTTACTGTACGTGGACATTATCATTTCCAGTACATCATTTGTCAATAAAATATATTCTGTACAGTAAAACTATACCTTGACCAGTCATATTTAACTCATAATGCAGTCAGGGGCAGGGGAGGGAGTATGCACCACCACATGCATAAAAGTATTTAATTAATACAATATTTCTTGTTTATTTTTTAATATTATAGTTTGACAATTTAAAATTTAAAAAAATGTAGTGTCATTTTGAGCTAGACAGGGATTGTGAATTGCAGGAATGGGTAATTGTATGATTAATTATTTTAATTACTCGATTAATTTTCATAAATGACAAAGAACAAGTTACATGTAAGTAGTAATCATATATTTTAAAATTTATCAGGGATTTATTACCTAATAGAATTTTATGTGCTTAAAACCTTGTAGCAAAATACATAATAACCTAACTTTCTCAAGTTCATTTGAAAGCCTGTATTTAATGAGAATATTAATAGGAACTAATGTTTTTTGTACTGTAAAAGGGTCACATTGTGCATAATTTTCTATTGAACTCTACAGCAGATCTGGGCTTTAAGGATCATACAAAGCCAAATGTAGGGTATTTACCCAATGTGCTTGGGTAAATATTAGCAGTCAGTCCTGATACTTTCCCAAGTATTTAAGATGGACAAGAAGAGTATTGAAGAAATGTGTCATTTTAGAAGAGTAAGCAAAAAGATTAGTTAACCTCATAAAGTATGCAGATTGCTTTGGAGGAATATTTTTTATCCATATTCCTGCAAAAGAAGGGGATGGAATTTGAATCAAATATATGTACTTCTGCCTAGCAAACTTTATGTTAATGGGTTTATGTTACCAGTTCAATGAAAAGAATAAACACAGATTGCACTCAGATAATACAAGTTACGAAAAGCTCACTACAGGCTTGTTGCTAGTACTTGAAAAATGAGACATAAAATTGTATTTAATGTTTAAGACAAAGTGAATAATAAACATTTTTAAAATTGTCCATTGCATCTAATCATTGCATGATTAGATTTGGAATCTCAGCTCCTGAAGTCAACGTTTTGTGTGTAGCCATACTTTGTATTTTCTGTAGACTGTGAAATTTTCATCTTTAACATTGCTTAATCCTTTCACTAGAGTCTGACAGATGAGTAGGGAAGAAACTCTTACCAAAAAATTGCTGGTTTTCTGGAAATAAATTCCTGACAAATGCATAAATGTAGTTTATATATCTGGACATTAAAGTTTTAATGGAAAAAAACCAGTTTTCTTGATCTTTTGTTGGATAATATTACATGTAGCCCATAGAAGATATCCTTTGATATACCCTAATGCTTCATCCAAAATGTGTCTTAGTTTACAATTCTAACTTATTTTGCTTATACAAAACTGACAGTGTTTTAATTTTGTGACATTGTAGCTGAAACCCAGCATATGCAGATGCAAAAAACATTGGAAGAATCTTACTTGTTAGAATGCAAAAATTGAATTTAATATTGACAATCTAATTCTATTTGTAGCTGTAGAGATTTCCATGTTTATGCAAGGAAATTATAATTGTTTTCAAACATGTAAAAAGTGTAAAAATTTTGCTATAAAATACAGCTGGTAGGAGACTATTTAAATACTTACTGCCACCTCATGTTTTAAAAAAATTTTGCCAGGCTGTTCAAATTAGGAATATTTTTCTGAAGCTCTGAATTTGTGCAATAATTTGTTCAATCTCCAACAGGTTCTCTGTTGTAGTTTATTTGTAACTTGTATAACTCAGTGTTACTGAATCTAACAAATTTCACTTTAGTTACAGCCTTACAAGTACTCTTCCTAACTAGTTTGTGTTATTTATTAAGAAGTAAGAATTTTCTTGACACTGAATAATTACAAAGAAGTAAAGAAGGAGGTTATAGAACCGTAAGTCGAGAATGACTTAAGTCATAGACAACTGATAAGTTACCTCTTTGCCTGTTGCATGGCAGGTGACTCTCTTGCATGTGAAGGCAGACTAATGCTGCTTTGCCTTAGAATGTTAGCCTTTAAACTGCAGTAGTTGAGGAGCTACTTCTCAGGGAGCTTGGACAACCATTAATCAGGAGTGATGTAGCCAAGGGAAAACGCAATCTGAACTTCAGACCAACATAAATGATTCCCCACTTTTGTGTGAAGATTCTCTTCGAGAGGGAGATGTGGAAGTTTAAGTATGATGCTGTCAGACCTTAAAAGAAAACCACACTTGAAGCTGAGAGTCAATTAGCTTCAAACATCAACAATGATGCCTATATCAATATATATTAGTAACATATATTAAAATTTTTATGTTTCATGGGACCAGTGTGAAATATTTTCACTTTAAAAAAAATCTGTAACTGAATATTGGTTAACTACTTCAAATGGGTTTGTACTCTTCTGTTTCTACTGCTCTCCAAGGACTTTAAGAGATACCAAACTACTGACATGGAAAACTAAAACAACTAGTATAATAATTCCTATGCTATTTACAAAGAAGGATAAAAGTAAAAAAAAGGCTAAAGGAATAATTTTCAACATACAGAAAATATATTTTTGTAAGGGTAAGCTTTTTTGTTTGTTAATGAGGAGACAGCTGAAAACTGTTCTGAATCATTTCTTCAAAGATTATGATTTTTTTTCATTACAATTCAAACAAATTACACTTTAAATGTATACAATAGCTTCAGCATACATTATGTATTGTTTATTCACATCCAGATTTTATGTTGATTTGTTTCCTGAAAAGCAGCAGGAAGTCAGTGAAACTTTTCTTAGATGACTTTTCTAACAGCATTTGATGAGTAAATTAATTAATTTTTTGCTTGTGAATGTCAAAGCTTATTTAACAATTTATTTTTTTTTTTGTGTAAGTGAGATTATTGCAGTTGCCTGCAGATTCTAACATATTTTGTATGTTTTTTTGTTACACAAACCACCAATCTCATTGTTTCAGTTTGCACTCCTTGTTCAGCATGATGGGATGAGGGGAGGGAGACAGTGCACAGCTCTTTCCAGATCTCAGTAAGAAAGGCCTGACAACGCATGGCTTACTAATGTAACCACTTTAATCAGACAGAATAAGAAGAGGAGTATAGGTGGCAAGTAAATCTTACATCCCATCAGATGCTGAGTGCCCTGCATTTGTGCAGCATTGGCCTGAATGGATTTCTCCATGGTGCACTGCACAGAGCAGTACAGTTCCGGTCTGTGGAGAGCTCTCCCATTTGGCCTCTTGAGCTGTTATATAGTTTGCTTACAAGAAAAGAACTCCATTCTAAAAGGTGTTCTTATGAGAACTTAGTGGATTTATTGTGCAGCCAAGGCAGTGCGACACAGGCCTGAATGCCCCTCCATGTCTGCAGCACATCCCAGGCTGTGCCTGCTCTGGGTCACTGTTGTGTGAATCACTAACTCCTGAATGTGTAAGTCTCCCAGTCATGCCCGTAATATGCAGAACAACTCGAGTCTGTTTTTGTTGTCTCGCAACGGAATCCACTGGAGACAGTGGGAAAAACTTCCTATCACAATATGACGTGTCAAGCAAACGGTCTGCATGAATACTTACTCATCTCATAGTTCTGCCATGTCTCATATGCCCAGGAGATTATACTCTAGGTCTATACTTCAATGGAAAATCAAATCTGTATGCTGCTGAAAGTTGTGTTGGTAGCTGATTAACTTTGTAGCCTCGCCTCTTGAGTCAGTGTTGACTTTGTCCTTTGTTGTGGTATTCAGGGAGCTGTACTTTTGGAAGATCATTTTTTTGGGGTGATCTATAAAATGATTATCTTGATCATTCTTTCTTCAAACCTAAATTTTTCAATTCATTAGCTATGCTTATCCGTGAATTTATTGTGTTCTTGTAGACAGCCTCCAAGGTGCATGCTTGCTGCTCGTCATTTTAATCTCTTCCTAAATTTGTTATTGGCTCTATACTCGCCTCTTCACATTGAAGTAGTGTCACTATAATCTCCTTATGTATTATTGTAGAAGGTGTGTATCTTCAAGTATTATTTATTTGTATCATTATGATTAATATTTAATTGTTTATAAAATTTTTAATATTGTTTTAGATTTCTTCAATTCTAAGCCCTAGAGACAGATATAATAATAGGAAACTTGATTTTTTAAATCGTAATTTTTTCCAATATATTTTAAGGATTTTTTTTATTATTTATATAACAGATGAGACGGTGTTAATTAATCAAAGGGAACTTTAACTTCATTGTGTGCCAGTAACAAGAATTTCATAAATTAAAGCATTTCAGTGTGCAAGGCTCTCCTGCGTTAGTGGCAGTTCAGCTGATGCAGGAAAGGGCCCGAGCTAATAACAGTATAAGAAAGCCTGATCCCATCCTACAGGCTTCCTAGTCAGCTACTAATTCCATCCATTAAGCCAAATGGAAAAGATTCTCTGTTTATAAAGGATACAAAACCTTGTCTCTGCCTTCTTTCAGTCATTATGGATAACTTAACAGAATTTTTCCCACCCAAGTTAGGGCCATGAAATTTAAAGATTTTACTAATATATCATACTGTATAGTAACTTTATAGAATTGTAAAAAATAATTTTGTTGTCATTTTGGAACATATCACTCTGAGGAAGTTTTGATAGATGCCTCTCCAGACGTACAAATGTAGGCTTCCATTTGGAAGTCTTCCTAATAGTTGCAAGGCCACTGTATAGGAGGCTTTTGGTGTTCTGTGAGTTAGGCACTATCTCCTTTCTGATACAATAATCCTCCAGAGCTTTTCATCGAAATTAACATCTTATTTCTCTGGAAATTATTTCCTAAAATCACAAATATTCTGAGCTGGAAGGATCTGTGATCAAAGTATAGACTCAAAAGATCCTTAAAATTTTAAATGCTATGCCAAATTTGCATAATAAAACAATACTGTTTTCCTAAATTATGTAGATGATGCTTACCATGCAATTTCAAAATATTAAAATTAGCCAGAGCATCATACCATAATCAGAACCATTCTGGGCTTTTTTGTGTAATGCATGCACAGGTGGACTTGCAGACAGAATACAACTTGACATTGTCAAAAATTCATTAAGCAAGAGCAGAATTATGCTTTGGGGTTTATGCTTTGAATAAGGGAGCTCAGTTTTGTGACTGTACTAGTAATGTCTTAAGCTACCACACAAAAATAAGGCTATAAGTGGGAGGCAATCACACTTGGAAAAGCAATTGTTATATACTAATATACTAATTGTTATGTACTGATATACACAATACTAAAGAAGCATTGTGTTTACTTTTATATGTGTTTATTCTTGAAAATAGTGAGTATAGTGTGATTGTTGAAATTATTTGTGTATATCCATTCAAATGTTTTGACCATCAGACTGTGAATTACTTCCCCAATATCTAAGAGCAACACTGTGGAATGCTGCTTAGGTGCTTGATTTGATTTGTGAGTTTTGGGGGAAAAAAAAGAACAAAACCATATCTTTCTGGTTTTGAAGCAACTTGGAGTAATTAATATGCAAGAACTATCTACTGATAGAAACTCAAGCCCCATACTCCCTCTTGTGGTTAACCTTGAAGAACATGAAAAAATATGTATACACATGTATATATATGTACAGGTGTATATGTATAGATGTAAATTATTATCTATACTTACACAGAAGAAAATGGGGTTTTTTTTAAGAAAAAAACCCCTCTAACGTCTAAAAACGTACTAATTTCCTTGTTTTAAATTGTGTCAGAATATGTAATTCACCCTGAAGCATAGGTTATTCATCCGCAGATTTAGTGTACTTCCATTTTTACAGATTCTTCACTCTGGAAGTTTTTCAAATCCAGTGAGGCAACTACTTGGCTTCCATGCTGGATACTAAAAAATGTTCCATATAAGGAGATCCTAATGTCTACTCAGTAATACCAATAAAGTTTAACTCTTGGTAACTGTTTCAAAAGAAAAAAAATCTTATGTCAAAGGACTATTTAAATAAATGAAAATTCGAGTTTTCAGTAATATTTAGGAGCTCTTTTGGAGCTTTTGCCATATCCTTGCTACTTGCATCTAACTTCCTTTCTGTAAACTTTACAGCTTACAGAAGTAGAGCTAAGAGTATTCCTGACGTCAGTGGAAATAAATAAAATCATTCTGTTGCCTTGCTTTTAATTTAAGAATGGGATAATTTACAGTTGTAGTTACTACCATTTAAGAAGAATGAAAAGAGAAATAATCTTTACAAATTCAAAGTTATTAGAAACATGTTGACTACAGATATGTTGATTCTGAAATATTCCATGCCTATTTGTACATCAAGATTATGGTATGTTTTATGTATCATCTGTGCTTGCTAATATAAAACAAACCCCCACTTATTATTTGTTTGTGATGATTCATCTAACCTCTTGCTTTTGAGATTTTACTGTATCTCACCAAAATAAAAATCCCAAAGCTTTCCCTAATACTTACAGATTTCATATTTTCCTTTTCTATGTGAAGGTTTATAATAAAGGAATAAAAAGATGACAGGTTCAAAAAAAATCAACGCTTCCTTTTAATGGGTATCATTTATTTTTCACTTCTTTAGTTCTTTCACTATGATTGGTTTGGGGGTTTAGATTTCACCTTTCAGGTGCATGCAAACAAAATAAAAGTATGGAAGAAATATTGCTTTAACACTATAGTTTTCATGTGGTGTTTTTTTTTATTTTCCATGTAGAAAAGTGACAATAATGGAAGACTCTGATCAAAACATTCATCTGAAAAACTTGTCTCTTCAGCAAGCAACCAATGAAGAGGAAGCCTTAAACCTACTCTTCTTGGGAGACACCAACAGAATGATTGCTGAGGTGAGAATTGCTGCTCCAAATCCTCCTTAACACCACCAGAGTTAAAATTGTCATAAACCTCCCCACATGAGATGTATATTTTGGAAATCCATGCAGATAAATTAGTATTTTCTTTCTGAGTTTATTTCCACAGTGAAAGTAAATAAGCATTTCTCTGATGACAGCTTTCACTTTAGGAAGAGCTTTCTGTTTTCCTGTAGTGAATCTGATTGGCGGTTGTTGATGTCATAACTTACTGAAATTCAAATAAGTAGAATACAAAAATTCTTGTAAACTATAGCCTGACTTTTGAATGTGGCATCTATCATCATACATACACATTTAAAGATTAGAAAACATGCCCTTACACAACGTTGTCAGCTACAGTTCCCACAGAAGTTTCTTCCTGGAAGTGTTCAACACCAATTTGGATGGGGCCCTGAGCAACCTGGTCTAGTGGAAGGTGTCCCTGCCCGTGGCAGGAGGAGTTGGAATTAGATGATCTTTAAGGCTCCTTCCATTCCAAATCATTCATGATTCTATGATTAAGTACTAAATTGCCTTTGAAGTGCTTACCATAAGCTATCAGTCCCCTCTTTTTTTTCTTCTTATTGCAGAAACGTGTGGTGTTACGTGTAAAAACAAAACAAAAAACCCCAAAAAACAAAAGCAACAACAAAACCAAATCAAAAGAAAAAAAACCCAGAAAAACTCTCAAAAACCCCAAATGGTAGTGCAAAGCAAATTCAAAATAAATATGTGCAAATAGGCAAAGACAAGCATGTTTTTGCTGATTCTGAAAAATTGAAATTAAGTGTTTCCGTATCCAGAATCTGTAGGGTTCTTTTTTTCCTTATCTTTGTGCTCTGAAGTGGAATGTAAATATAAGAAGTGTACAGTAAAATGTGAGCACTGTCAATGTGTCTTTACTACAATACACTTAATTCTGTTTTAGAGGTTTGTGGGTTTTCTTCCTCTGTATCACCAAAAAAATATATCATAAATCATTGACAAGGAAAATACTTAAAGCATATGAAATAGTTAAGTAGTTCTATGTTCTTGCTGGCTGACCATGTACACCTGAGCACAGGGGAAGAAATATTTGATTACAAAATGTAAACAGGCAAAATAAATACTTGTTCTCTCTTTCTCAGGAAGGACTGTTTCAACACTTACATTTTGAGAGGCAAGAAATAATAGGGGCTGTTAATAAATATGACTATTGAGGGGCAAGGAACTGCTTCATAATATTGAAATGGAAAAATTGTAGAGGAGAGAAACTTGAAACAGTGTAATATGAGAGACAAAAAGTTGACATTGATTTCAAAAGCTTGAAAACCTATCGTGATAGTGAGTAATCACAGAATATTCAGAGTTGGAAGGGACTCACAAGGTTCATCAAGTCCAACTCTTAACTGAATGGCCCGTAAAGGGATCAAACCCACAGCCTATACCATTATTAGCACCATGCTGTAACCAACTGGGCTAATCTCAGGGTCAACAGAAATTTAAAATTCATTGTATGGAGGAAGATCTACAGAAAATCTCTGATCAGTCTAGAGGACCTCTGTATGAAAATGAGACCAAATATTTAAAGAATGATACACTGCTGGGTAACAGGATCATAACTCAGCAATCGTAAAGGGCAATTTTGTTTTGTATTTGGAAAGAGAATATATATCCCAAACACTGAAAACTATGAACAAATAGCAAGACTAATAAATTTGGTAAGTCATTAAATGTCAAGATGAAGTAAGGGCCAATAGCAAAATATATAGAGACGAGTAAAAGATAAACCAAGTCAATAATGATACTTTTTTAAAAAAAATCTCCTAGTCTTCATTAGTCTGTGTTTCAGATGACAATCAGCTAATGACTTTTGCTGTACATTTTCTTTGCATGAATTTGCCCAGATGCCTTTTTTGACCCTGCCAGATTTTTATCATGAAACCTCATGTGACACAAGGTTCCATGTCTTAAGTGAATTGTGTGAGGAAAATGTTCTTTAGCTTGTTTTTAAATCTGCAACTTGTTAGTTTTATTTGGAGCATGCTAGTACTTACTAGAAAACAATATGAATAGTCATCAGATTGTATGGCATCCCAATAGTAGAGAATTCACTAATCTAAATAGCTTGGGTAAGCAAATGCTATGCCAACATCACTGTTGATGCTTTTGCAAGAGTTTTTTTAATGTAAATGCTATGAAGTTATTGTTTCATTGGTCTTAATGAAAAATGCTTCAAAATAAAAATGCTGAGAATACTTACTTGGAATAACTACCACATATTGCTGAATGTTAGTATGATTCTAAAAACTCCAACGGAGGTTGATTTCATTGTGGAAGTTTTTTTTATGTAGTTATGTCATACAGTTTTCCTTTATGATTGCAGACGGTATGTTACAGTACAGTTCAGTGAACTTACTGATTGCTGCTTCCTCTTCGCTTTACAGAATTTATCCCTGTTATTATATGGCATTTTGGGCTTAAGGTGACTGTGGTACTTTATATGATAACTTATCAGAATAAGAGAATAATGTTTGCAAAAATGATATATTAATGTAGACATCTAAGAAAGAGGACTTATGACATAAAACATAACTTCTTCTCCAGAGATCCAAGATTTTTAAATCTTAATTGAATTATGATAATGCTTTTTGACCTCTGAAGACTAGAACCTTCTTAAGTAAACTAAAG
The DNA here is from genome assembly GCA_035584735.1 of Pseudotriccus pelzelni. NCBI lineage: Eukaryota > Metazoa > Chordata > Aves > Passeriformes > Tyrannidae > Pseudotriccus > Pseudotriccus pelzelni. The sequence goes on from JAWMRA010000113.1 coordinate 29,949,391, forward strand.
AAAAAGACACAGGATTAATAAACCTAAATAGAAAAGAAAGTAAAAGAAATGCTTGATTCATCTTTTTTAATGATGATGACTTTGGCTGTGGAAAAACTCATGGATCACATATGAAATCTGTAGCCTCTAAAATTGCGGTCTGATGCTTTACCCCTGAAATAACCCTTCTTTGAAGAGTTGATTATTTTGAAAATAAGAATGACAATTTAATTTCTGTGTCGCCTGTGCTAGTGCAGTCTAACTTTTGATTTGAAGGCTGCATTTTTCCCTCATCACTGATTATGCTAAAAAGAAAGTGATCATAATGTTAGAAGTATTTCCAGGCTACATTCATTCATTCATTCGTTAAATGTCAGTACCCAAGGGAACATTTATAACCGAATACTTCTTTCCCACACATAACTATATAGCTGATGAGAAGGGAAAAAAAAGGATTACTTTATTAGTCAGTGTAGAACTGGTTCTTTCCTCTAGTTTTGACGTGTACTACAAGTTGTGGAGATAGTAAAATGGGAGGTATCTGTGCGCCAACAATTCATAATGTAAAAATCCAAATAGGAATTTTTTGTCTTTTATTTTTCCAGAGAGAAATAGGTAGAGATCAAACCCAAAAAATTGATTCTTTTGTTGGCAGCTCTGCCAAATGTAAGGGCTATATTTTGGTTTTCCCATAATGCCAAGTTTCTTGTTAAATTTGAATGCATGAGAATCTGCAGCAACAGGTTATAAGACCTGAACTCATTTTTTGTATTTTAATTTTGTAAACCAACTTTGATTTAGTTGTCTGATATACAGGCAAACAGGGGATTTCAAAATCTAATTTTCAGTATGACACAGGTCATAGCAGCAATGTCTAATAAAGCTCCTGTGCAGAAATAAGTGTTTGGCCATTTAGGTAGTGTTCAAAAACCATTTCGTTTTGGTTTACTGTTAATATATCTTCAACTGAATCTCTTATGATCTTTGTCCTTTGAAATAACATGTCTAAACCTCTGTGATTTTGAGAATTCTTGGTATTTTTTAGTATTTCTCTTAAAACAGCAGGATAAGGTAGTCTCCTAAAGAAATGCATCGATTTCCAAACTGTAAAATCTTTATCTGAGATTAATATGTCTGAGTGCTGCAGTTGCATGTACAGCTAGACGTTATTTTTCCTCTAATGAAAAAGTACTTCATTTTAATGAGGAAGGAAATGTTTTAGTATATAGTTTTATACCTATAGTGCTTCATTTTTTGAATTTGGAAGACCGTACATACTACACAGTATTTGTTCCATCATTTAAAATGTTCAAAGTACACATGGGGCAAGCAGTAAGATTTTGGCAATGTTTGAATATGTTTATTTCAAGAAAGAATGAAACTTCTAAAGACTTAAAGATAGCTGTGGGGACTGACTTATGACCTCTGAATTGGACTCATTCTGTTTGTATTTCTTGTCCATCACTATTCTCTTGAATATATTTAGAAAGCCCTTGTAGTGTTTGACAGCATTTTTTATTGGATACAGTATGAAAAATATGATTTGAATGTGTGAACGTATGAGATTAAGTGACACTTGACAAAAAATTCATGGTATACGTGTTAGCACTGTATTCCAGAAGGAATTACAATTTTCTGCTTTACTAGATTTCTCATTGGTATCAACTGTTAATTTATTTCCACTCCCAAAAACGTGTTCTATAGTATTAATAACACTAAATGGCATCGTCATTTCAGCACAGGTGCTTTCATTTCCGTGTATGGTAAAGAAATCACTAGTTGTACATACTACTTTGAATAGTCCTTAAAATGCTTTGGGATTTATATGGATAAAAGGCACTATATAATGTAAAGTTTAATAATATCCTCACCAGGGAATATTAATTACTTTTAAAGTTACCTGAGCTTCTGTGGTCTAACTGTGAAACTGTACTAGCATTAAATATGTAAAGATAAAGGATTGCTTTCAGGAAATGATTGCACATATTCTGATCCTTATATTTTCATAGCAAAAAATTTTCAGTTTCAACTATGTCAGGTGTACTTAGGTATACACGAAGAGCCCTTTCACTTGCACCATATTATGTAGAAAGGAAACTAAAGATATATAAAGGTCTCATTCATCTATCAAATATAAAGGTGAGAGCCTCCTATCATCAACTTATACTCTTCCATATAGCTCAGTTCTGTTGGAACTGCTGGAGTTTATATTCATTAGGTAGAGATACCCATCTGAACTGTGAAATGACTGTAGCTGTCAGAACTTCTTCCTACAGATATCCCTTTGAGTGTAGCATGAGATTGGAGAAAATCAATTTGATATCGGTCTTGGATGCTATCAGTGCTTTTCTCTTTTGACTTCAAAAAGTTCAAAAGTGAAAAAACCTTAAGAGGAAAAGAAAATTTTTCCTTTAAAGAAAATGTTGTACCTTTTCATTCTCAAAAAAATGCAAAATTTCACAATCCGACTTTCTTCACTTATGCATTGGCTAGTCACTAATTCACTCATTCTAAAATTCATGTTCTTCTAAATATTTCAATTTAATGATGAAAATGTTCCACTGGAATGGTATAAATTGCCATGAGGAGATGGTTTGCAATAAGAGCTGAACTGCATTTATCACTTGTAAAATGATTTTGTCCCAGCAGTCCTGAACTCTCTTATGTATTTTCTCTGTCAGAGTGTTTTGGCGGCCATAATCAACACGTTATTCTTCCAGATAGCAGCTTCTGTTAGTGTAATGGGGATTTTCAAGCAGCTTTTCACACGTCTTTCTCCTATTTAAGAAACTTTCTCTTAGGTCCTCAATTATTAAGAACTCTATTTAGACCAGTAGCATACATTTATAGCTATTCTTAGTGAAAACATTTATAATAGCTGTGGCAACAAATTAAATATTTGGGAAATACGTAAATTCTTGCGTAGGGAAGAATTCCTGCCATGTTTTGTTGACTTAAGATAGGTAAGAATTTGATTAAGATGGACAACTTGGGCTCCAGCAAATTTTTAGTTATTTCATGACATTTTCCTTGCCAAAAACATCCAACTCAGATGTTTCTTGCAGGATGACTGTGCTGTAGATTCTCATTTGAGTAGAAACCATCTTCTTGCAACCATTGTATGAATAGATGTAATAGTTAAAGTCACAAAGTTTCTATACAATTAATTTAATTTCAGCAAGCAGGTATATTTTGGTCCTGGAAAAAAGCAACTCTGTGTTGTATGGCTTGAAATATGCCTTATTCAGTTTTTCCAAAAGAAACACTGTTGCTTTAGCAAGTTGTGATCTTAAATGTTATTGAATTCCTCTTTTAGCCTGCCACAAATGGGCAGCAACAGATAACCTGGCATTAATTCCTTTGTAGTGCTCTTGTGATATCACAAGGCATCCAAAGTCTGCTTATGTGGTTTATGATGTCACAGAATTCCTGGAAAAAAACTATTTCTTTGTAAGGAGCTGCAGCTCATCAGTTGTTCTATATATAACTCTCACAATAGCAACCATCTGCTGAGAACCAGGCCACTCCCCTCTTTCTTTTTTTCCCTTCATCACATCAAATTAGTGTGAGGATGATTTCATATACATATGGTTTGAATACTGCTAACAAAGCCAAAACGAACTCTGAAAGCCACTAAAGGAACATTTTAGTAGGCTCTGAAACACTGTCCAGAAATTTTTGTTTGTTGGTTTTGAGTTTTCAAACTTTCTAAAAAGATAAATGGTGATTCTCAGAAGTTGCATATGTAAGATAGCAAATACCCAACCAAACAACAAAAAAAAAAGGCTTGGTTTTGGACTGAAGATGCTGACAAGTCATTATTTCTGTTGTATGGCTTTCATCTACTTGTGTGGTAAAAGAGCAAAGTGTGGGGGATTATGACTGCAATTAATGTTTCACGATCTCATCCCATTTAACAGTTTAAATTTTTATTGCTTTATGCTTCCTGCAAGAGTTCTTACAGAGCTTCCTGCATATTGGAACTGCAAAGCAGGGATAGCATCATATTGTAAAAAGGAGTATTGGTGTCTTATTAAATCATGATTCTACTCTAAAGAAGGACTTTACAAAAATATCAGTTTGGGATTCTAACTAATGACTCCCAAATCAGCTTCATTCATTTTTAGATCTACATGAAAAAAGGAAGCTGTGGAGAGAAAACCAGGAGAATTTCTAATGGCCACCCCAGCCAAATATGCTTGTAACACACAAAATAAAGTTGTTGCTAGTGTATTGCAGTAGACAGTAAGGACTTAATAGATGAAGTATTGCCCTGTTTTGGAATTCAGAGTCCTTAAACTATTTTCTTTTATACTTCAATTTATTTTTTTTTTGCCTCTGTTGGCATTAAACAGGTGTGCTAAAAGCACATTTTGAAATACATGAGGTTTTGCTGCATAGTGAAACTCAAGTTTGCTTAAGAATACTTAATCAGAAGTATGGTAATCTCTTCTGCTTCTTTCATAGCAACTTGTACTTTGTGCTTCCGCAGCTGAATGTGTATTGATATTTGATCTGACTTAGACTTGTCTGCAGTATAGTGTGACTGATACCATGTCTGTAGTGCAGAATTTCCTCAGCTATCAGTTCTGTTGAGGAAAATGTCCTTAAATATTAATTCTGTTGCAGAGTTTGAGCTGGAAAAAAAATAAAATATCCAGTCCTGCTTCACAGAGCTGCAAGTAATAAAATTATAGCTGTCCTAGTAAAATAAGTGAAGCTGGCTCTGATTATTCATGGAATCAGAATTGATGAATAAAGTACATTTTCACAGCGTATAACTTTTTCTTAGTATAACTGCATTTTAAGTAAGTTTTGGAGTATTTTCTTGCTTGACACCTTTTTCTGAGCCTGTTTATTTTCATTCCAACACTACAACTCACTTCCTCTTCATTTGCTCAGCATCACCTCTGAAGACAGCATAGCATGTAACTGCTCTCTGATGCTCTGATGCTCATTTCACAGGATTGGGAATTCTAAAATTCCTCATCTGTGTAAACTAAAGTTCAAAATTCTTCTCCCTTTCCCTTTGAGCTTGCCTTTATTAGATAAAGCAGCCCAAGAGAAAATTGTGCTAATGCTGTAATTTACATACGGAATTTTCACCACCAACTACAAACATACGCTGTTTTTGCACAGTACCTACTTGTTCACACCCTGTATGCTGCCATTTTCAGGTGTTTTACTAGAACTGTTGTCCATAGCTGTGCTTTGGCTGAATTGAGAACCCAATCCAGGTTAAATATCTATGGTTTGCAGACTTTATTTTTTTTTCCTTTGAACTGAATCAGTTCCCAAAAAACAGCTCAGTTGCTGGCACTATTAAGGCTGAAAAAAAATGTGGAGAAATTGAAGCTGAGACAATTGAACCAAGCAGTATAGTGTCCATATTATTCCTATTACAGGATCATTCAGCTTGTACTCGTTCTATTGAGAGCTGTCCTTTCTGTGTTCACAAGACAACATCTTCAGCACCTGCAATGGGCAGGGTATTTTAACATCTACAGTGTTTCATATCAAAGCAGACTATGTAAAAAAAAAAAAAGCAATATGTTGGTATTTCTATTCTGAATCACAAGGTATGCTTACATAAATAATTACTCCAGAATAACAGAGGAATAAAATGGAGACAAGAGATTAATGTAGACAGTATTACCAGGATTTTTTAATCAGCTTTTTCAGCAGCTATAAATATAGATTTAGTTGCTAAGTAAATAATATTAATTTGCTAATTCATTTCAGTCCCCTATTTTCCTGCATTTAAGTCCTGAAAAGAATTTTGTCATACTTGTTATAGTTCATAAATAAAAATACCATCTGTATGCTAACCTTTAATTTCCATATATAGTCTAAAGCTTTAGCTATTTCTAAAATGAGGATAATAAGGAATTCTTTTAAAGTTTCTAATAATATCTTCATACAACTAAATGAAAGGTGTTCTAGAAGATTAAAGACATTTTATATGCCTTTTTAAGAAAAAAAGTGCATGTGTGATGGCATACAGTCATTTGAAAAATTGTTGAGCTATAAAAAACTAAATTTATTTTTCCACTGAACATTGAGGATTCTTCCTTTCTTTTCACTGTAGACACCAATGAATCAAGCCTCCAGCCGATCTCACTGCATTTTCACTGTTCACATCTCCAGCAAGGAACCTGGATCTGCAACTGTCCGACGCTCCAAGTTGCACTTAGTAGACCTTGCTGGATCAGAGCGTGTTGCAAAGACTGGAGTTGGAGGTCACTTGCTGACAGAAGCCAAATATATCAACCTGTCATTACATTATTTGGAACAGGTAAAATAGAGTAAAATATTTCTCCCTTTACTACATCCCTGCTTAGCAATGTGCAATGTTTTGGGAAACTTGATATATTAGGATATTTATTGCAATTTTTAAAAATTTAATTGATAGCTCTTCCTTTAAATTGGCATATTTTAGTTCAGGAAAAGCTTAAAAATTAAGCTTAAAAGTTAAGCAGTAAGATTATAGTAGGTGTACAGGGTAGTATTTCCAAAATACTTTTCTTGTTTTATCTGCAGTATTAAAGATACTTGCAAGATTGCATCTGTATTTCTACAAAAAATGTTCTTTGTAATTTTCTTCCCCTTCCACAGCTATCAGGATGTATCACTCAAGGATCAGTGAACTAAAGTGTTTTGGTTTTATTTGGTTGAAGCACTGTAGTATGGTAAATTACTAGGCTCTTCTATCATGTGTTGTTTTATTCCTCTACCAATGAGAATCCTTGATCTCTTTTAGACAGGAATTACCTTTGGTAATGTATTTATGGAGTAACTACCATAATTAGTTATTACTACTCACAGATGTAACTACAATGATAATAATGATAGTAATAAATCTCCACAAATCTTTGTCATTCAGCTGTTGCTATTGGAAAAGAGTTAGCCTCTTGATTCAAGGTATGCTAAAATTCCTATCCTCCTTTCACTGTTGCTTTTTATTTTTCCTCTTTGGAAAGGGCAAATATTGAAAAAACAGACTACTCCCAACTAATCTTACTAATTTGAGAAAAAAACCCTCTTAATATAGCAGCAGTGAGTGGAAACTTTGGAGATGAAAGATTTTATTAGCTATGATGAGTATTATTGTATTTTTAATTAAATTATTTTTAATTTGTTAATATTTTAACTGATTATTCTATTGATAATAATTAATTGTAATTACTGTTAAGGTTTTGATATATTTCTCCCTGATCTACTGTACTGTTTTGTATGTTCGATGTTTAGAATGCTGTAAGACACCAAGTAAGGGTAAGAAACACTTGGCAATGAATGAAATCTCTTTTGTGAATGCTGTGCTATTAATTTGCAATCATTGAAGATTTTCAAATGTTGATTGCAGACTGCACACCCGTTAAAGAAATTAGGTTCTTCCTAAGACTTCCTAATACATAATATTGTTTTCACAGTACAGTAAACACTGTTCTTGTTGCCAGAAATTAATTATTTTGGAGGATTCTGATGGAAAATACAGTATTTTTTCCTAAGGCTTCTCTAAAAATTTTATGTACAACCATATCAGGTCTGTGAGGCTTTCATTTAGTGAGAGAAGTAAGGGGATAGAGGAAAGAAAAAATGCTTAACTCTGAAATTTAAATTTGTCCTTTTTAATTTGCATGTCAGTACTTGTGTTATTTAGTAAAATATACAGTTGAGGAAATCCATAAAACCAGAAAATTTTGTGGGTGTCTATATGTGACAATTCTTTAAAATTATGATTAGGAAATATAACTGTTTGTTTCATTTGCTGGGAAGAATATTTTTCATTTCTGTGTTATGTGTTTTTCTGTTAACAAGAACAAAACTCTTGCATTTCATTTAACCTGCGATGAGAGATATTTCATCTGTCAAAAGAACAAGCTTAAAGCACAGCAGGTGGCAGTCAGTCATTTACTATAAACCTGAATTTTTTCAGACCCCCCGTTTGTTTAAATTTTACCTCGGAAAAAAAAGTCCGTACTTCAGTTGTACTCAAGTGGAGTGATAAAGATTAGTGATTCTAAAATGGACTGCTGCAGAATCATAGAAATTATACCCAGGATCCTTCTTATTTACTGTATGATTTTTATGTGTTTATAATGCAACATTGCATGAGCTTATATGAGGTTGATTTTGATCATCTGTGTAGTGTGTTTTGAGATACTCAGATCTGAAGTGCTGTAGAAACGAAACTTTTTTTTTTCATACAACTCTTAATTCCTATTTCAGAAGAAATACAGTTGGAAATAAGCATGTTGGGTTTTGTCTAGGATTGTGTATCATTAATAAAAATGTTTTCTGATACTGAATAAAAGACCACTGAAGACTATAAAAAATATCTCTTTGTTCAGTGAGAATTAAACCATTCAATTCTGACATTTCAGTGATTAATATTATATAGATTCCTCCAAATCAGCTTTTTTACATTCTCAAATATTTAGTTGTCTACTGGTGGTTTAGTGTTGAGTTATGCCATTTTTAAACACTTTTCATAATAAAATAGTCATGTAAAATGATTTTTATTGAGATGACAGTGGGAACATAGCTCTATGTTACCACACTTGGTCTACTTTTTAAATATTCACAGTGTGTTAAAAAAATCTTCAAATAAATCAACTTCACTTTTTCTCCAACTGGCCTCTAGAGAAAAATGAAGATAGTGTCATGCAGCTGATCTAAAATGGCAGCAGGAACTTAAAAGTCCCTACTACCATGTCTGGGTAGCTTTTCTTTGTCTGAGAGATGTAGTAGCATGTTCTGGAATTACAACTGCATTGTAACTGTTTGTATGTAGATATTCCTTTCTGATGCACAACATACAGTATCTTGGACCAAACTTAGAGTTGCAAGTTGACAGTGATACTGCCACATGATTTGACCCTATAATTGAATTTTTTCTCCAAAATAATGGAGTACAATGTTCACACTGCTTTAATGAACATGCCTGTTAACTGTCATTTAACATGTGTTCCATTTAAGGAATGTTGAATGATTTTATTCATTAGTGAATGGTTGCTACTCATACCTACCAAAGGTTTTTTTAATAAAATTTGAAATTACTGCCAGTCATCAAATGCTGGATTTATTCACATCTTATATAAAAGATAATTTCCAGTTTGATGTTTCCTAATAAACACATACAGACACTAGAGTAACAGAAAAACCAGAAACTTTAAAATTATTTAAATTGAAATACATACATTTGTTTCTGAATCATGATTTTGGGCTGAATTATTTCCAGCAAGACCTGTAGTATATATTGCAAACAAGCATATGTCATCCAAAAAGCAAGAATGCTTGTAATTAACTACAAGACATCAGCAACAGAGTTTGATTATTTTTTTTGCTCTAAGGACCAGAGCTTAAGCTGCTAAACCCTCCTAGAAATGGGAGATAGGATGGCAGACATAAAAAAAGACCTCTTGAACAGGCGTATGGCTTCAGAGCATCTGATACACTAAACAGCAAGATACAGATGTACCTGATAGCTCTGTACCTGCAAGCATCTCTTGAGGATGCTCTGAGAACGTGTTCTGGCTGCCTGTTGGCATGAGGTACTGGTGCAAATCTATTCCTTGCATAAAGGATGTGGACCGGAACAGGGACCCTTGGGCGCACTTCATATCATGTCAGAACCACTTGTGAGTCTCAGACCTTCCTTTATGCTTAACAATATTTCCATACATTTCAGTCAAATCATTTGTGAGTGATTGTACGTGCTCTACGCTATAACGTGTCATATGGGATGTAAGTAATTATAGTTCTGACAGCCTCCACATTAAAAAATTAACTAGTCTTTAAAGAGGTTTGTTTGACCCACTCAAAATGAAACTTTATGCCTTAAATTATGTTGATTTCAATCAGCATATTGCATATTACAGCCCTGGTTTAGTAGTATTATTAAGCTCAGATTGACCAGTATTAAAAAAACAACAACAACAACAACAATAATCAACTCTTTTGTATATTAAAATGACAATAATGCCTTCTTAAATGAGACAATGTTCTGATTATCATATTTGGTGGCTGTTAAAGGACCCAGGTTCAGAGTCTACAGGTGGTTTCTTTCACTTTATGAAAGAATATTATTTCCCTCTCTTCAGATTCTCCACTTTCTATTCTAGATTCCTTGATTGGATTGTAAAGATTGATTTAGTGATTTATTTACTAAAGGGAATTAAGACCAAAATCTTCTGTCTTATGACAGTACAGTGGCTTTTGCATCATAAGAGTTGGTCATAAAGCTTTCGAGTGTTGGTGTGGGAGGGTTCAGATTCCACCTGGACTACAGACTTCCTGCATGAGCTTTAGAAAAAATGAACTTCTCTGTAACAAAGTTCCCATTTTTAATGGAAATAACATATCTTCCCTCTGGCTCTTTTCCCATCTTGTCTATTCAGATTATGGTCTCTGTGTGGCAGAGGCTGAGAGTGTGCTTAATAATGTATGCGCTAGACTACTATGAAGTTTCTATGCAATATTATAAACCAACAAAGTTTTAACGTGTTTCTATATAACAAGTTGTAATATATGAGATTTGAAAACCTTGATCCAGGAATGGCTTTCCAGATTCCTTTACAAGATAGTAATTTTCATATTATGCATTCATATCTCTCAGGGCTGCCAGTGTAAGATTTATAGTTTTAACTTTTAACTTTCTGACAACTGTTAAGAGGAACTAGTGCCACAAAAAAGTTGATACTAAATTTTCTAAAATAACACTTTTTGTAAATGCAGCATAAATTAAATATATACTGGAATGTAATATTTATTAAAGGAAAACCAACTCCTAAACGTTTAGGAGAGCTTGCACAACTCGTATAGCTACAGTTTTTCAGTACAGTCCTTGGCCAGATAACAGTACAAATCTTTTATATCACAGGAGATCGTGGGGTAATCTAGCCTTTTATTTAGTAATAATTAGGTCCCATAATGTAAACAGCTGAGAAGGGAAACTGAGAATAGGAGGTGTACAATTTCCTTTTTGGCCAAGGCATATATATTCTAAAGTGAATCATTCCTTTCCAGCAGTACACTGTAATCATGCACCCTTTTATTTGTGCTTTGCTTTCCAAGACATTTTCTCAGAAATAAAGGTATCAACCCATCTAAGAAGCACATGCTTTAAGAATGTATAATTTTTAAAGCATGCTGTAGCAAATATTGAGGAAGTTTTTGCTTGAATACTATCCGCACGTTATTGTTAAGATAAAAAAGTATGAGGAAGATTTTCAGTAAGGTCCTGTGTTTTAGGAAAATCTGTGGGTTTGAGTTTATCGTGTTCAGTTTCCATGTTGCTGAGAGACTGTAAGGCTGGGGTATGATAAAATTTAATTTATTTGGTCTTTCAGGTCCAACTCCTACAAAGACATATAAACACACTGAAATTTAAGTTGAAATTCATTCAATAAAACCAGTGGTTTTGCAGCTAAGGTGCATAAGTGTAGTTTTATTGTATCAGAAGTTCCTGAGCATATTGGTTTTGTTCTTTTATGTGTCAGTTATTAATAGGTATATAAATTTCCAAGTTTTTTCTATTTTTGCTATTGTTTTAGGTAATAATTGCCCTTGCAGAGAAAAACCGGTCCCACATTCCGTACCGAAACTCCATGATGACCTCAGTGCTAAGAGACAGCCTGGGAGGAAACTGCATGACTGCCATGATAGCAACACTCTCTATAGACAAAAGAAACATAGATGTATGTTATTTCTGTTTTGAACAAAAATATTTCCACTTTTTTAAGATCCTGCTCTTTTGAATGTTATTGTAGTTTACAATTCAAATGTGTATGCTTTAATTCTTATCCTTATAAAAAAAACAAAATTAACTTTTTTTCCAGGAGATAATTTTATCTGTGGAAATTGCACTAGGATATAGACATATCCTTTAGAAAGTGTCTGTTTCTCTAAGTAATCTCAAGTCAAGGAGCAGTTGGGAAATGATTTGCACCTAATAATGAACTGTTCTTTTTTTAAAAATTTACTGATTTCCTGATGAATAAATTTTTGAGTTATGAGAATGCATTTCCACTGAAAGCCTTGACAGAACTTCTATTAGAATTCTTTGGAGTCAAGACTTCATTGAGTATGGTAGACAACTGGAGAGTTCACTGGGTGAGAGAGGGAATTGGATGGGGTAGTTTGGGACTTAGGGAATTTTTTTACATACTTTTATGTCCCTTCTCTAATTTCCTGCCCTGGAATTATGTGTAGTGATGTTTTCTTCTCTTTGTTTACAAAAAGGACTGTATTTTTTACCAAAGGGTTGTAGAGAATGGGGCTACATCTGACTGGAGATTGGTCTCCAGCAATGTTCCTCCGGGTTCAGTTCTAGGGCGAGTTCTGTTCCAGTATATTCACCATTGATCTGAATGCAGGATTTGAATGGGCCACTACCAGGTTTGCTGATGATACCAAACTGGGAGCTGCTGTTCACTCTCTTGAGGGACAGGAGGCCATGCAGAGAGATCTAGATAGGTTGGAGCATCAGGCTGTGATTAATGGGATGGAATTTAACAAGTCAGAATGATGGATTCTGTACCTACAGTGGAGTAATGCGCAGCACAAACATAAACTGGGAGAGGAGTGGCTGGAAAGCAGCCATGCAGAAAGGGTTCTGGGGGTGCTGGTCAACAGCAGGGTCAGTGTGAGTCAGCAGTGAGCCCTGGCAGCCAAGAGGGCACCACATCGTGAAGCACATCAGAGACAGCACAACCAGCAGGTCCAAAGAGGTGATTATCCTGCTGTATGCCGTGTTAGTGTCTGCATACACTCTGAGCACTGTGTGCAGTTCTGGACCCCATGATTTAAGAAGGATGTGAAGGTCCTTGAATGCATCCAGGGAAGGGCAACAAAGCAGGTGAAAAGCTGTAAGGAAGGTCCTGTGCGGAGTGGCTGGGGAATTTGGGCTTGTCTAATTTGAAGGAAAGGAAGCTTCTTTGATCTCTACAACTCCCTGAGGAGGGAAAGTGGAGAGGGAGGTGCTGAGCTCTTTGCCCTGGTATCTGGCGATAGAATGAATGGCAGTGGTTCAAAGCTGTGCCAGGGGAGATTCAGGCTGGATTAGGAAGCGTTTCTTTATTGAGAGGATGGTCAAACATTGGACCAGGCTGGAGAGGTGGTTGACGTCCCAAGCCTGTCAGTATTTACAAGGTGTTTGGACAATGCCCTTAACAGCATGCCTTAACTTGGTCAGTCAGTCGTACTAGATGATCACTGTACGTCCCTTTCAACTGAAATAGTCTAGTCTATTTCATTCTAAAATATATAGTGACATGAGTACATGGAACCCCCACTCAAAGTCATTTATAATATATTTATTTCCTGATTTTATTAACATCAAAGCATTCTAATGTGAATAAACAAGAAAAAAATCTACTTAGCCTAAGATTGTTTTCTGAAATACAGTGGAAAGCATTATACTAAAACCATACTTCATCTAGTTGTAGACTTCTTTTTTCTTTAGAAAATGGACTTTGCAGTTAAATGAAAACAGAACGTTCAGACTTGCAAACATGTAATTATGTGAGCATATTGTCTTGTCAAAATGCAACTGGTTAAGTTTGTTAATTTTATTTTAGGCTCTGTGGGATTAGTACCCTTTTGTATATCAATTCATCAGGTATATGTATTCACGTTGTGTTCTAGATTTCTACTTTGGGAATATTTAGCCCAAGCACTTATGCAGAGTAAGCTACTGACAATTTTCATGTTCTTTCTTTAACATATACAATCCACACAACAGATCTTATTGTTCAGTCCTCCCAAAAATAAAAGAAAAAAACAAAATCTCTTCCTTGCTACCCACAATCTGATTTGTCCAAATAATGTAGATAGATGATAAGTTAATATTATGTGAATAATATGAGCAGATGATAAGTCAGTTACTATCAATTAAAGATAAGTCATTAGAAAATATCAGAATTAGGATAGGTGCATGAGTCATTATGTTTGGTTTGCATGTTTGCTTATTTTTTTCCATGGGATACACATTTCATTTACAAATGAAACACAAGACAGCTACCGCCCAGTGGGAATTGAAGTTGTATAATAAAAGACACTTTCTTAAAGATCTAGTGTTGTTTCTTGCAATGAAAGAAACAAAGCAGAGAACTCAAAGTAAGAAAGGGCCCTCATATGAAGAGGATAAATGGAATATTATCCTAGAGGACTAGATTGTATCCCTACTTCTACCAATGAGTTTATGTGGAATTTCTCAGACCGCTACATCACATTTTTTGTGTTAGTTTTGTGGAGTGCTTGAATGACGATGTTCATTCTGAATTATAGATATATTACTTATTATAGCTGTAGCTGAAGCTGAATGGAAGCTGTTTTGAACAAAAGATTGTATATTGATAGCAACTGCATATAGTTTTTTTGGTATTTCAGTTTCCTTTCTGTTAAATGCAGTCATTCCACACACTTGCAGCAAAGCAATAACTAGAGGTTACAGCCCTCAGGTGCTGTGATGATAAGCATGGTAGGAAAATGATTGGAAAATTAGATGTCAGGCTTGTTTACTGTTTTCATGGCACAGAATAAATAAATTGTAAGCATACATATTGAACATCGAGAACTGAATTAATTAGCTACTCATTAATTTAATGTATGCTTCACACTAAACAAGGCAAAGAGATCAGGTGGAAATGTGTGTATGTGTACTGTACATAAAACTGTACTCAATATATGTACAGAACTTAATTAAAATCACATTAGCTGGTCATCACTGTACAGGAACAGTGCAGCAGAGGCAAACATAGTGTCCAGCTAATGCTGCGTACAACTCTCTTAGTTGTAAGGCCTTCCTTTCCTTTGATTCTCTGTGTATGTTATGTTTAGGCAAGAAACACTAGTATTTTTCCTCATGTAACCCTAATTCAGATACCACCCCTTCAAGCACTGAAAGAGACAGAAGTCCTGCAGAAAAAGAACTATATGAACATACTTCAATTGGTATTTTCATATGTTGGAGGACTGAAACCTGCAAAATTACATTGATTCTGAAAATCAATTCTATTACAGTAGCAAAGTACATGTAAATTCCCTTTTAAATGCAGTATAGCACATCTCAGAAAATTTTATCATACAGTTCTGTAGCAGGGTTTGACATTCAAGTACCAGACAATTTCAAAGGAGGAACAATACATATAAGGATCTTTGATTTAGTTCTGTTCCCTGGATGGGAGTACACACTGGTTGTTACAGAGCTTCCTCCACAAACTCAGTCTTGTATTTTTTTTTTTCTGCCTTCCTTTCTCCTGCACCCCATCTTAGGTCATCAGACATTTTTTATCTGGTATCTCAGTTCCCCTGTATTGCTTCTAGTGCCAAGTCTCCCAGCTTGTTTCTCATTTTTCCTGGACCTTCACTCTTCCCTTCATCTCTTTTCCCACCATCTTTTACATAAAATGATCTAGTCCTGTTTTTAACCAAAAAAAAAAATAGTTTTAGGTAATTTTCTCTTTTTCTCATCATTCAAACCTTATTGCCTTCTGAGTAGCCTGGCTTTCTTATCCTATAATGCCAGTCAGGGACTTATCTGAAACAATGTTGGTCAGGAGATTAACTTGATCAATAAAATATGTATTATGATTTAACAATTTTATATGTCACTGTCATTAATATGCTAACCTAATTTCCTTTGAATATTATTATTTTGATAGAATATTTCTGTAAAATGCTCAAAAAATAGAAACATAGTTTAATGACTTCATTAGCAGTCTGGTCTACTTACAGTGCAAAGCTAACTGAAATTCTTCTCTTTCCTCTCTCTTTTATTTTTCTTTTCCTTCCAGGAATCTATATCAACCTGCAGATTTGCACAGCGAGTTGCTCTTATTAAGAACGAAGCAGTTCTTAATGAAGAAATTGACCCTAGATTGGTGAGAGTTGTCTGGGGGCAGAGAGAAGGAGATTGCTTGTTTTACATTTTAATAATCAATAGCAGTCAAACTGATGTTGAGAATTTTATAGTGAATCATCCCAATAAATTTTTTTAGATGCAAGTTCCAATTGTTTGCTATAAAATAACTACCATTCTGATTTTTTTGTTTGGGACATAACTGTAATTAAGTAAACCTTTATAAAACCTCTAAAGGCTTTAGCAGCTCTTAAAGAATCGGAGGAGTAATGGTCACTTTCATTATCGGTTTTGTGTTGTTTTTTTTCAGAGTGTTAATTTCTAAATCATAAACACACATAATTGGATGGCTCTATAACACTTTAAAAATATACTAAGATTACTACTCACTTGGTGAAAGCACACTGCTGCACTGAAACAATTTATGTATTATAAAGCTAAGAAACATACAGATGCAGTTCTTCCTTGAAACTGGTTCAAGGAATATTTTAGCTAGGAAGAGAGAATTCTGAGACGTTCCCATTAGGAAAAAAAATGAAGACAAGTAAAGAAGATAGAAATTGGATTTCTAGAATCTGCAGAATATTAGGTTATATAATGTAAGAAGCATCTGTAGTCTGAAACTTGGGGATTAGGTGATCAATGATTTCATGAACTGTTACTTGATGATAATTAGCATATTTCAGTTACTGTTAATGATTATGCTTTTTTGTTTTTGTTGTTGTCTCTTGTCCTTGAAATTCAGTGGGAATGGAAGATTCTTGCCAGGTTTTCTGCTGTTTTTTCTTTATTATTTATTTATTTATTTATTTATCTCTCCAAGCAATTTCTAGTAGTAACAGCATCACAATTTAAGAAGGAAGAAAAGCCAAAAAATAAACCCAGTAGACATTGAACAACTTCTTCATTTCTGCCTGTCTGTCCTCTTTTTTCTTTCCTACGTAGTCTTCATAGTAGCAAATTATGCAAAACATTTCTTCCATGGCCACAGAAGCCTTTGATTGAGGTGGAACACATGCAGGCTTCTGAGCATTTACTACATCCTGTGGAGCTATACTCCACAAGTTTGGTATGTCTTGCTCTGCAGGATCATTTAGCAAGTAATGCAAAGTGGACTCGTGAGAGTTAGAAAACCATCCCCCCTTGTGGAAAAGGCAGGGGTACAGAGGTACCTTGATTTTATATGGCTCTGTGCTCATTGTGGAATTTGTTGCCCATCTTAACTACCTTAAGTACATTCCCTGCATGCAACCTGATTATTCAGTAAATTGCTCAACTTAGAATTTATTTTTTTTCATAAAAATTCCAACACAATTTATTGACAGTTTTTATCATCTGTGAGTTGAATGCGTGCTTTATAAAGGGAGTTCATTATACTTCTTGATAGATCTGAGTTAAGTTTGACTGTAAACTCTATTCTTCATAATGGAGACTTCCTGACTTTTTATCTAACTGGAGAAGATGAATTTGTACACGTTGTACTTTTAAGCTACTCATCTTTGAACCTGTCTCACTCATGGCCAAAGATTTAAACTGAAAATAAAAGTCTTGAGCCTGAATTAAGCCTCCTCTCCTCTGGCATTCATGTAAAATAGAAATTGAATTGTTCTACTTCTGTAGATTTTTGCTTGTCTTAATAATACTTGAAAATCAATCTTTTATTCATATCCTGGAACTGGTATTTCTGTTGTTGTCAGATTGAAATTAATCATGCTAACAAATTTGAAAATTGAGCAGAGATGTTGCTATCATTCAGCTATCTACCATTTTATACTCCAGCCCCAAGTTTTATTTGCTTGACGCAGTAAGTGGCACAGACTACATCAGTGTGTGGCACCACAGTGGGGCAATATGGAATTAGGTTAAAACATTTTTCCTGCAATATTCTCTAAGAGTTCTTGCAACTTCTCTAATTAACAGTTCATCACTTTAATAGATTCTTAAATAAAATACTATAAGTTAGCCTTTCATACTTTTATTGTAAAAAATATGTTAAGAGTAGGTCTAGGGTTAAAAGAAATAATCGAATGCATATTTAGAATATTTCCATTTGTAAAATATGGTTTCATACAGACTTTTTTTCTCAAAGTAGTGTTCCAACAATGAACTATTAGAATTTAAAAATCAAGTTCAGTTCTTCAAGCAATTTTCTCACAATCATTACTATTCATTAATGCAATTTAATTTTGTTGCCTTATGATATCAGTTTGTTATTAGCAACTGATGCATCCTACAAGTATAGTATGGTATAATTCTAATAGAAGTGTTTTGGAACTTCTGTTTCTAAAGGGAAAGTAAAAAAAAAATAACTTCTGGTGTGTAGTTGCCCTTTCTCTAACAAAGATGTCAGTTCTTAAGTGTCCTTTCATTATTAACAGGGAAAACTATCAAGACAAAAAAGCTCTTTTTATTCCTATGTCAAATTATATTTCTCTTTTGCAAAAAATCTTTTGAACTCTTTCAGTACAGCCATGTCTTCTAACACAAGAATTTACTGAGTTTGGAAGACTTTTCTTTGTTTTATAAGCGGAAAAAAGAAAAAAAAAAGGTGTTTGATGTATTTAAGGCATTTAAACATTTTTTTAAAAAGAGACCTTGTTTAAAAAAAGATAAAACCAAAGTATAATATTTACCTAAACTCAGCCTTCTAATGCAAAAATCATAAACTAGCTATTACTTGTAGATGATGTTTGGTTTATGCCTTGCTGTTTACAGATGATTATCCAGCTGAAAAAGGAGATCCAGGATTTGAAGGATGAGTTGGAGCTGGTGACTGGCAAGCAAAGAACGTCAGAGCTTTCACAAGAAGAGCTACTTCAGTAATGGCTTACATTGTTTTCATTTTTTCTTTTATTATTATACTTCTCATCAGTTTACTTTTTTTTTAACTGGCATAAATATTTAAAATAATCTCAGAGTTTTAAACTTCCCTGAGTGAATAATGAAGTGAATTTAGGTGCCAGTTTAGAATGGCTGTTTTCCATGAAAAGCTCTATGAGGCTGCTGGCTGTGTTTTTGCAGTCTCAGCTTTGAGGAAGTGAAGTAAAGTAAACGCAAAGGATGGGAATGCCTGTCAAGTGCCAGGCAAAAAGAAGTGTTGTATAATAGTGCAGAATGAAAAACAGTCTCTCTCAAAATTGGATATGCGATCTGAGTAGAGTTCAAGGAATATTCTTGTGCTAAAAAGTATTCTGCTGCAGTGTTAGTTTGACATAAACCAAAAGAAATCTCACATTTGTGATCCACAATTAATCAATGTCTTAAAAGACAAATTTATTTTTTTTTTTTACTGAGCAAGCTATTGAAAATGCAGTATTAATTCATGTAAGTATCGTAACATGCTGCAGCTTTCTGTAACAGATCCGTACAGAGTGGAAGACCCTTCTATATATAATGTAGAAATATTTACTTAGGTCTAAGTGTTCAAAATAACTTAATTCAGTTTCCAATTTTGAAAAATTTATTTTGTAGGATGGACCTACTTAATCTCTGTACCTCATCTCTATAAAGAAAGTAGTAACTGCCTAATTTTGTTTGGTAATACATTAATGGTAACCAAAATGAAGCTGTGAGAATTTTTAGTCTTACTTTAATTTCTCTTGGGACTGGTTCAAAAGGCAACTGTCAGTATTATCATTTTCCTGAAATACAGAAAATTGTGGAGACATGAGGACAAGCTAGGTAGATTGTTGTCATTATTAATTCTTGTTTTGTTTTAGTTCAGAAACAAAATTACATCCATACCAAGGATGAGGAGCAAGGTAGCATTATATATATATATGCACATATATATTTTGTTTATACTGTTAATCTGAGTAATTTTCAACATGGGCAGTTACCGGCATATTCTTCTAACGAGAAATGTCCCCGCATTTCCTGCTGGTTTCATATATATTTATCATTCTGACCAAACATACAGGAGTCAAATACACAAATAACATTACAGAGTAGCACTAGATGTGACCCAGACTAGACATAGAAAGAAATTAAAGAAACAGCAAGAACTGAGAAGTATCTCTCCTATTTATTACATGAAGAATTAAATGCCCTTATTAGTTAGTTTCTTTTTGCCCTGTCAGAACAAGTCCTTCAGAAGATGACTGACTCAGTGACTCTATATATTCATTCAAAAATGTGGTTTGCTAACATTATTATTAAAGCCTGTCACATAGCTTGTCCATTGTGGTCTTGTTTGATGCTTAGTTTGTATAAGGAAAGTGGGATTTTGGAAATCATTTGGACTTTTTAAGACCACACTCACGAATCTTCGTTTCCTAAGATTTTTTAGCTGACTTTTTGCCACGAAAATGGCAGACTTATAAATGCGGCTGGGTTAGTGGGTGATTAAAGTTTTTACTATGAATATGTACAGAAAAACTAGGAAGTTACCATCAGCATATAGTTGAACAGTAGCATACAACTGGGAGACCTTCTTTCAGAAATTTGAGTAAAAAGTGTATTAGTTGTATGTTTTTCCTTTTTATCTACATAGTACAATAGTGCATTGCACTGTCAGAAAAGGTTTCTTCTGAGATCATAGCAAGGAATTTTGCACCTGATTACTTCAGAAAGAAGCAAGGAGATTTTACTGACTCTCCTGTAATAAGATACAAAATGAGAAATAACTTCCAAGGACCTCATCTATATTAGGTCAACACAAAATTCTAAATTTTGAATTTATCATTTATTTATGTTTACTCAGGCTCATGCACCACATGTGTTCATTGCTTTAAAAAAATAAGTTCTTTCCTGGGACAAACGCTGTGCAATTAAAATATAGAACAACATTTAAGTAATGATGACTGGGATATAATACTTTTCTTGAAGATCACTAGTAAACAAGAATGGCCTCAAACAATTAACCTCATCAGTTATTAATGCCATATAATGGCATTGTTCAAGGATCATTATTTTTGATATGATTTAAAGTGAAACAGAAAAATCAGATATACAGGGGTTTTTCAAGCAGAGAGCCAAAGATAGTGCTAGAGAATAACTATCATATACATGAGTCAAACTGGCTTATTAGTACTGTATGCTGTAGTTGAATGGAATGTCACAAGCTAAGTCAATCTTTTTAAAAACAGTTCAAGTGGAGAAAAACATCAAATGTCAGGGTTTATGAATTTTGCATTTGTATGTCTTGCAGAGTGCTCACATAAACAACTGATGTGGACTAAACACCCAAATGAAAGTATAATCAAATGATAGTTAAAAAAGCCACTACTTCAATGAAAATATCTTTCTATGTTTTTTCGAACATGTATACTTTTTGAGCTTGCTTTCATATGTCAATAACATTTGTGACCACACTGATTTTCTGTGTCTGAACTTGAGATCCATAAATGTTCTGAGCATTTCTGACAGTCAGCGGATAGCATCTAAGTGCTCTGTCTTCAGTTAGAGTCTATCAATACATAACATGACAAATGTTTATTGAGACTGGCCATCTGAGTTTGGAGCTACTCATTATCTGGAGAGTTCACATTAAAGAAAAAATATAAAAGTGAGTAGTCCAAACAGAAGTATTGACCTGGATGAAGGCTTATAAAATCATGATTGACTATTGCTAGAAAATGTCTGTTTTGTGATTTGCATCTAGTTTTTCATCTATAATGAAACCTGAATAATATTATTCATCAGGAAACATATAGATCAGTTTGTTATGACAGGAGAAAAGAAACATAGTGTAGGTGATAAGGCAGCATGCGGTGTTGTACTTTATTTCAAGTTGCCACCCAAGAATGGTTCTTAGGGGAGTAGTATTGTAGGGGATTTTTTATTATTATTATTGTTGCTTTTTTAATATGATAGGAATTTCTAATTAAGGTCATTATGGATTTCAAATAGTTCTTAGACATTTTTGCTTAGTTGGGATATCTTCTATTTAAACTTAAATGAACTGCACCTCAACATGTATGTATGTATATACATATATATCTATAAATAATTCAAGTTTGTATAGATCTTTTCAAAATTCCTAGACGTTAATGAAAGTCTTATTGTAGTTAATTTTATTGTAAATAATTAACTAATAAGGAGAAGTGTTACAAAGTATAGTCATGTAAAAAATGGATATGTTTTAATTCTTCTTCTTCTGATTTGTCATACATATTTTAGGGGAGGTCAGAGCAAAATTAATCTGCTGAAAGTATTCTGTGTCAGTTTTTTAATTTATTCTTTGATTCTGAACACAGTTAGTCAAAGGTACAAAACGTCAGTGAAAACTTCCACGCACTAAGTACGTCCTGCACGAGTCTTTATTTGGGGCACTTTTCAGTAGAAGACAGATGCCAAAATGAAACTAAGTCCAGTGGTACATGTGTAGATCCAATATAATTTTTTTAGTCTAATAAAATGCTTAGGTTTTTGCTCTCCACATATGTTGCAGGAGTTAAGTGTTGGTGACTGCTCAGGAAATAAGTACTAATAATATGTTAAAATTTTATTTTGTATGTTTCTTGACTTACTAAGTTAAGAAATGCCCAGCATCTCTTGCAGTAATGAGCTTCTTTCCACTTGTTTTTGTTCAGGGCATTCTAGATGAAATCGGAAGGCTACTCAATGCAGTTGAATTTGCTAAATGTTTGACATTGGTACATGAGTAAGCTGAGACTCCTTCATTGGTTTGTTTCCACACTTAAATCAAATGTGCATCTTCAGGGATTTTATTTTTTTTATTATTCATTTATTGGAAGGGAAAAAAGTGCCAAATAGGCTTTCCTAAGAATCACTGTTGTATTGTCATTCACTGTTTAAAACAAAATGGATAACAAACGCTCTTGACTTTTCTTGTGAATGATAAATTATAATACAACACAACTTAGTCATGTGTCTAAAGCTACAGCTGTCTGTAATTCTTATTTCAGAATTCTGTGTTAAATGGCAAGCATTTGAATTAGTACATAATATTTTTATTTTATTCTCATAAATTTTAAACATAAATGAATTCTGCTGCTCTCATTTTGTTTATTTAAAAAACAAAGCATAAAAAATTCAGCTAGACTACATAAGTGGTTCAGAATGTAGTTCATAAAATGCTTCCAAAATCTGAATTGCTTGCTTTGGATCTTACCATCTACTTCCTTAGCTGTGAAGGGCTGATCTAAATATTTTTTTGAGCTGGAGAATTAGTTTCTTATTTAGGAGAAAAAAACTAGAAAAGGGGATCTTTGGACTGTTTTTAAAAAATGGAAAATAACATCATACATCCCAAATATGACACAGGCTTCTGCGTTATGCTATAGAATAGAATTAAATTACCTTCAAATGAAGTTTTTTTTCTTTTATAAAATGTGTGCCAGAAGTAAAGAGGAGAGTCCTTTTTTTTTTTATTCATTTGGGATTTTTATTTTTTTTAATCATATAAATGAGCTCACTTGCAATTTACAATCTGTGCCCAGAAAGTCAGGATTTCAAATCAAGGCCCAATGTTCCAGAGCACCCACGCTTCCAGAAGTTTTGCCAGTTGGAATTCTCTAAGAACAGGACTGGAAGTACTGGCTTAGCACTTTAATTTATTAATAACTTTACCTTATTTCTTTCAGATACATATGGTATTACAGACGCTTCTATTTTTTACTTCAGCAGTCATATATTGTTCATCAGCCTTAAATCCTGGATATCTCATTACTTCTTTCTGTCTTTCATTTCTCTGTTTCACCATTGTGACATCTGTATGCTATCATGGTATTAACAATATTGCACTGTTGTACAATGTAAAGCTTTAAGAGTTACTCATACTTAAGCTGTTGAACAAATGGCTTCCTTTACGAAGCAGAGCAAATGTTCTTATTTGCTGATGTCAGTGTTGAATTTCAGTTGCAAGGTGGAAGAAATAAAGGCATATCACCTTGCCTTGTGTCAACACAGCTCTGCAGACTGTTGATTTGTGTAGAAGTTGGCAGGCTGACAGACATGAGCTGTGTAGGCAACATTCAAGAGAAAAGAAGCTATCGTAGCAATAAAGTAGTCTTAAAATAACTCACATTAACTGCTAGCTCAGATGCCCGATTTAGAATGCTATTAAACCAATGTATTTCTCTAGAGCTCATTTTTTCTCTTACATGTTATAGAATCTTTAGTGACAGCACAGAAAGTTCAGATTCCTGATGCAGGTGCCTAAGCTAGATGCTTAAAGTAAGCTTAAACACTTTTCTGTGATCTTGCATTTTGTTCCAAGGCCACTGAAAGTAGCAAAAAAAATCTTTTTTAAACTGGTCATCTTTTACATTCAAACTATTAAGAGATAATAAACTGTAGAATTCTTTTCAAAGGTTAGTGAGTTTGTTTTAATATGGGGGTGGGAGGAAGATGGACGGTATCCTGTTCTCTAGTGTTCAAAATTATACCAGTCATCTAATGTCATATGATTCCAAGAATCATAATTAAATATAGTAACATTCATATAGTGAGATGTATGGGAAAACATAACATAGCTTTAGTTGATTATGTAGATGCTTGAAAAAATCTTGGAGGCAATTTTCAAATATATGTGGTCAAAAGTGATCATAGAAGCTTTTGAATCTCACTGAAATTCATTGAACGTTTGGTCAGTGGAGTTCTTCTGAAAGTGCTACTAAGTACCTGTTTGCATCCTATGGCACTATAAATATGCTTTAAAAATCTTTTTCTTTTGAATCTATACATCTAATTAATAACCTGTAAGTTATACTTTACTGAATCTTTTCAAAATTACTTCTCCCATCTCTACTGTAGGAATATCCTGATGTTCACCCATATGAGTAGTTTTGGCATCTTTGAATAGTTGTTATGCTTGTCCTGTGTCCTTTCATTTTATTTCAAGTTCTTTCTACCTTAGAGATATTTTGATTTTTTAAGTTTTAAACTGAAGGTTAATTTTCTCTTGCTGCTTTTACATATACTCCAGCAATTAGAATAGGACTACTGTTGTGGCCACAAATATTAGCTGGCAGAGAGTAGCATTTCTTTATGTACATGCTTGTGGCTTGTTTTTATAAAATGCTGTTGAAGAAGGAAATTTCATCTCCTCAAGCTACTTGACATGTTTCTTCTCTGCAAAAAAATTGCATGTTTAGAATTACTGTAGGCACTTTTTTCCTGTATGAGCTAGTCTTGGTCTTTTTATCATCCATTCAAAATCACCCCTACTTTTACTGATACAAAGAACATCATTGAAATTAATGATTTTCAACTGTGTAGAAACTCATCTTAATCTGTTTGTCACATGGCAGCCATCTGATTCAGAAGAATCTTCTGTAATAGGCAGTTGTCAGAGCACTGTATATATATTTTAAAAAGCATAAAAATCTTCCAAACTGTAGAAATGGAAGACACTCAGGAACTTACTGCTCTTACTTCCCTGCTCTAAGACTACACCAAATCAACGCAGCCTATACCAGGGCTTATGTAACTGGTTCCACTCTTTAGCTAATACAAGTATTATTATTTCATCCAGGAGTTAACACACTTTTGTTAAATTAGAGGTTAAGCAGTTATTTCTGGATAAAGCATACAGCATTATCCTCTATATGTGTCTATGTCCACTACCTGTCAGTAATGTGTTACAGCTCTTCCCAGGGCCAGCTCAAATGTGTTCTGTGTACTTTTATCTTCTGTCATTCCATTGACAACAATGCCTGGAAAAACCTTCCTTTTTTCTCTCCTGTCTTCCATAGCACTATTCATAAAATCGACTACTTAGAAACTCCATGGTCTTCCCATAGTGATGCACACTTGAAACTAACTTAGCTTCAAGTTAGCTGTTGCTAAATACAATAGTAATTCTGCCCCAACTATCATGCATTTCTTTAGATCAATAGAGTCATGACATTTGTAGAGATGTGGAATTACTTTTTTTTAATAATATAGAAATAATTATTAAACTTAAATATAGTTTTCAGAACTAATATGTGAAGGAAAAATTGATAACTATTACAAAATCAAGCTAAACAAACTTCTTTAATTAAAGCAACCTCTTTGATTACCACAAGTGTTTTGGTAGCTGCCTTGTTAGCAGCCTATTTTTCATAAACTTGGATTTCCATTTTGCTTGTCACAGACTTCACAGCTGACACACAAAATTAATTGTTCTTTAAGTTAACTTAGTTTCAATATATAATATACAGTGGATCAGGGGTTAAAAGGCAAGCTCTCCCAGAAATTAATCATGGCACATAAAGCAGGGTCAAAACAAGTCCTTCCAAATCTGTGATTTGAGACCATGCATCCTGCAAGCTATTGAGAGCTCCAGACTTTAAAAACATACTCGTAGTTGGCTGGGAGTGCTTTTCTGATGCATTTCAGCTGTGTAATTTGCATCCTGGTTCATCCAAACATATGACTGATTCAGAAGCGGATTTTTTAAAAAAATATGGAAGTCTGTTATTTAATGATTGTGAAATAGCACAGTGCTCATTTAATCATTTTGCAGTTGTGCTATCAGAAAAACTGAGTGGAATCTGCAATAATGTGGATAGAAAGCTTCTGTGATTTTTGCATGGTCTAAATGGTAAGCAGTCTACATTAAAGACGAATTTCTGAAGGGTGGAAAGCAACAGAAGATAAATAAAGTTGATAACGTAAAAGTTGTCTCCAAGCTGCAGTACAGTGTGTGTTTACATTATTTGAAAAAAAAAAAAAAAGATATAAAGAGGGAAATACTAGAGCAAGAATTTGGGACTGATTCACAGTGACTAACAAGGGACTGCTGTTATTCTAACACGTTTCTATCCCAACTGTTTACGACTGTTTTACTGTGAGTTTTTTTCCAATCATCAACATAAGAACTTGTGCTTGACACAGCTTGTGGTTTCAGATTCTGGTTTCATGATTCAAATTTGACTGGATCAGCACTGCAATATTTTTGTACTATGTTAATATGTAAGAGACCACTATCAAAATTAATTTTAAATTAGTCTCTTAACTCACATTGTACTGTTCTCTTCATATTGACTTAGAAAGCTTTTGTGTGTGTATGTGTATAATCTTTTTTCTTTTTTTTTCTTTTTTTTTTTTCTGATGAGCACTGAGAAAGAAAACCCCATTCTTTGTTTACTGCTGTTTTTCACAGAAAATGGGTCTTTGTTTGATTCTTTCATATTCTTTCTCCTTTGGGGAATTTCTGTTGGGAAAGCTATTCTTTCTGGTACAGCAGGGTTCTGGCAATAGGCCTCAGCACACGCTTACTCTTATTAGTATAAGTTAGGCCTGCTGTTCTCAGGGCAGAACCTTGTAGTCCTAAAAGTAAAAATGGAAATGTATGAAAAATTGCCTCTTGAGGCTTCATCTATTGTAATAACATTAAATAATTTAATAATTTAATAATTTAATGCTCTATAACTTCCTTTCCTTTACAACATACAAGAGAAAAGGGGGAAAATGAAACGATTTTGGATCTCTGTGAGACATCTTCATATGACGCTGATTTTGCTGTTGTGTGAAATTAGCTGTGATTATCCATGCTCCAATTTTGATTAGCATAAATTCTGCATGGCAGCCTTATTGAGAGCCTCAGTAAGCTGTAATTAATGAAGAATGCAGCAGCTGGCTTGTTAATGCTATTAACTACAACAAATGAGAGACTAGTATTTTAATATTTGTTTCTACACAAAAATAGAGGGTTTAGGATTGCTAAAATGTATTTTTAGGGGGGGTTATGTTAGTTTAGTACTTTCAGTGCAAGTATCTTGTGATTAGTTACTTGTATTTCAGATTAATGTAGCGTTTTCTGATGTAACTCACCAGTATAACAAAATGCCCTCAAATTTAAGTAAGTTAAAATGACCATCTTACCTTAAAAGAGTATCAAATTCTGAAATACAGATACATACTGCATATTTCCACTGTAGCAGTTAAGTGTAACAAGTAAGCAATTCAGTAATTTTCAATTCAGTCTTTCCACCGAACCTTATAATTAGGTTTCCATTGAATTTCAGTTAATTAAACAGTTTCCATCATGGCTTTTTTTGAATCAAGTTGAGTGCACTTTGACTTTTTAAGCAGAGCGGTATGAAGTCTTGGGGCTATGTATTTTTTATTAAAATATCTCCAGTGTGAAGTGAAATTCCTGGTGTTGTGAAATTGCTGGTGTTGATCTTCAGATGATAGTGTAGAGACCATCTCTTTATTCAGTTTTCTTCTCCAGTGAGTGGTTTTTGGTGTTATTTTATTTCTAGGTCTTTGGGTTGATTATATTGAAGTCAATTTAGTTAGAGGATGATTCTTTCTGCTACTGACTGATGTCTTGCAAAGCTCATTTTTTAAGTTATAATAAAGAAATAGTATGTTGAAACAGGAATTTATTTCTTCTGCAGTCAATCTCTTGTATAACAATAAGATCCATCACTGCTGTAGTGCTAGTCTTCATAAATACAGTCAAGGACGGAAAAAACCCCATACTGAAAGCAGCAGTGTTCATATACATATTTGATACTCTGGAAAGAAGTTTTGATAAGTTTCTTGGTTGATTTGTTTTTTCATCTTAATTTTAGCTGATTTTCGTTATAAGTTTTTAAAAAAATGTTTGGGTTTTTTTCCTCTCCTCTGTGAGTTACCTTGGCACCTTCAGTCACATGGTAAAACCAATGTATTTGAATATTTCTGATTTTTCCAAATTATTTTCTCATTGACTTTTGGCAATATGCCATGGGGAAATTAAGCTTCAGCCTAGGTTGTTCTGGGAGAAGAAAATCTCGGTCACGAACTTAGATATTTATCAAATATAGTATGCATTCTGTGCCAAGCATGCTCTTTCCTTTAGCAAGTTCATTATCAAAGTAACATTCCTTGGGCAATTTCCTAATTTCTCTTTTGAGAGGACGTGCAAATGTTAACCATTATCCTTGGTGTAATAGCAGAAGCTGGTCATCAGTAAATGTACAGTTTGATAGCTCTGTTTTTTTCAAAGAAATGATAGTTCACAACTCTTCCAGGCAATACTGACTGACTGACTAAGAGAGATTTAGGTGTATATCTCAGGGCTGAGCCACAATAACTGACTAAAAATACTGTATTTCCTATGATTTCTTGTTACTCTCCTATGACTGAGTTGAGAAAAGGTCCTTTAGAAAAAGAACAGTGTTACTTTACCTCATGATTTACCTTTGCTCTGCTACATACACGTGCCTCTGAGTAGGCAAGTAAAGGCAAGATTTGCTTGGGAGTTCTCTGGAATTCTTGTTGTCCATGGGTTTCTTGTTCCTCTTGAACACCTAGACCCAACTTTGTTCAGTGCTGGGCTGTTTTATGTGTTTTTCCGGTTCAGTTCTTGCTGATGTATACTCTTGCAACAGTCATTGGTTGGAGGAAAACAGCTTAATACGCATTCTTCTGGTAGAGAACTAAGAATCAGAGGTAGGTGACTACCTCCAAAGATAGTGTTATTGCTGAGAAGAAGGGTATTACCCATCTCTTGAAAGAAATGAGATGAAAACCAAAAGCCAGTTTGGCTCTCCTTTACTTCCGGAAGGGTTTTTCTCACTTTGTCTCTTTAGCTAGGAGGGCAACTGCACCCTGTGTGCAATGTTTAGATTAGGAAGAATGGGTTGGAGTTTTAACTGTAGATGTCCTATATGAATTCCGTAAATCTTTTACAGCCCTATTTTACATAATTCTGTGCTTGAGTTTTCATATATTCCATATATTTAATTTCATTTTTATGGATATTTGTAGAGATAAATGTAATAAACTGTTTGAGTCAGGAATAGGATAAGTAAAAAAATATTCATCTTGTAAATTCTGTTGTCATTTGTTTCTGTGCCACCTAGCAAGCAGATGTACCTTGTCTAATCTGTATTAGGAAAAAGAAAATGTATAGTCAGTATTCTTTTTCTTGTGCTTATTCTAAGGTGTGTTTTTTCTCCTCCTCCTGTGATTCTTTATCATCCCCTTGATTTGTTTTGCTAACATCTCTGCAAATGAAGTAGCACTGTTAGGTTTTTTCATTTGTAAAAATTAAAATCTTGCTACTGTATAAATCCATATGTTGTTTTCACAATCCTTGAACTGCTAAATCACTTAAATTACTATGAAGTGACATTCAGAAGGCTTGCATATTAAGTGAGGAGCTGAACCAAACTCATCCAAAAGAAACACTAGGCACAGAGATGGTTCTGAACTCTTGGCCTTCTCAGGCAGTTGGGTGCTAGCTGCAGCTACCTTAGATACCTTGGCTCAGGTTCAGAACTCAAGTTTGTCTTCTGAGGATAAGAACCTAATAAGCATTTAGAATGATAACATTGTGCTTTACAGGGTATATGCCTGTCATTGTTTCCCACCATTTGCCTACTAAATAATTACGATAGCATCTGTCAGGAACCAGGAAGCCATAAATCTGAAAGCAGTTGGTGGAGTTTGAACTTGCACTTGCTGTTTTCCAGAAATGTGCTGTAGTAAGTGGGTTAAGGGACTAGTGTGGGATTAGAAATCCTCTTCCCTTTGTCCTGAGAATGGTCAGCAATGCATCCTGGAATGCAAAACCTGGAAAGATGGTGAGAGCATGCAAGAGGAAGTCTGACTCTATCAGTATAGCAGTGACATCCAGCTTAGAAGCATGGTATATTATGCCTGTATAGCTTTCCAGGTTTTAATTTGGTTTTGAAAAGTGAAGAGGAGGCTACAATTGTCTTATGAAGACTGAATTACTGAAATAAGAATAGTTTCTCCCTAAGGAAGATTTTTTCAGTTGTTTGTAAAGAACACATTGCAAGAGAATAAAATACTTACTGCATTTCATTATTCAGAGGAAGAGCAGTAGGTCTTTGAGAAATCTGTAAATATCCATTAAAAGACAGTTTGCTTTGCTTGGTGGTTGGAGTGGGTAATTTTATGTATGAAAGCTATGCTGTCTGCTGACTATTGTAATAGAAAATGACTTTTCTTTTGCACTAATAATCGTATATACCAGCAAATTCTATGTCCAAAGCCTCTAAAAATCTAGTCTTCTGAGAGGGCAGGCTTTAGGTTTTGTCAATTATGAGATAACAGAAGAAGAAAAGGTTGTAAAATAAATGAGGAAAAAAAAAAGATTACTTTTTAGATGCTGTTAGTTCTAGAACTATTCCTTAGCAGGTGCAAGTATGTTCGAATATGCAGTTGTAGGATCTCCAGTATCAAATCCAGCTTTTAGTAATCAAGACAAAAGTACCTTTCAAATGCACAGACCTTGAAGGAAAATAGCCTACTAATATCTGGCAGCTTGGTACATTTTGCATTGTATTTGACACACCACTTTGCAGAGTTGTCCTCTTGTTTGTGATTTTTTTTTTTGTCCTTCTCTTAAAAAATGTTATGTATTTTCAGGTTGGATGAGTTAATTGAAACATTTCTCAAAGATAATGATCCTGATAGCACTCTGGACGTCGATGCTGACATGCGCAAGATCAAGTATTGCTTCTTTCGTATGAAGGTATTTTTTTTAAACATAGATGGAAGTGCATGTGGCACTCTGAAAATAACTTGAAGACATTCATGCTTGAAGAGTGTTAAAAGAAATGCAATACAGTTGAGAGGTGCTGGCAAAGGGTAAAAAACCCTGAACTTTGAAGTGGCTGGAGGACTGATAGAAATTTTAAATTTCATTGGAAAAGTTCACCAGCGTTTTGTGAAAACTTCAGCGAGGATCTCAGCTTGCATTAAATTTTAATAGAGCACTTGTATTTATTGGAATCAACACAGACTAATTATTTGTATGTGGCTTGATGTTCCCATCTGTATTTCCAGCACTATGGAGGCTTTATTTTGGACAAATTATGTTGAAAGATAAAAAAATTTAGATTAAAACCACTAAATCCCTGAATCTGTTACACTAACTCTCCTGAAGGTGTTGCAAGCCGTTCTAAATCATTGAGCAAACAAGATATGCTTGTTAATTGTGAAATTAGTGGGGAAAGGAATAGAAGGTAATACTTCTCTGTATTTTGGGATATAGTTTTTCCAATAAGACAAAGTATGCATTCCTGATCTTAATTTTTTGTCTTTAAGTAATTATTTTTAGTTATATTGTTAATATTGAAAGTTCTGTGATACCAGAGAACATTGGAATTTATGTCTAGAAAGAGTAAACTGTATACTTGGCAATGAAGATTAACAAATACAATTTGTTCCCTACTTGACACAACAGATATAAATTGACAATCAACTGGTGGCATGATTTTGTTCTGTCAAGCGCGTAGAAAGGCTTCACCTTTCTTACTATAGCTCGACCATCTCAGAGTAGAATAATACTGATCTGGAGGTAAAGTTAAAAGAGTTTGCTTTTTTTGTTTCTCCTAATAGCAATTAGTGAATCATCCCACAACTTCTGATAAAAAACTGTTCTCACGAGACATCTCTGCAGAAAAAGACATTAACAAAGAATCAGGAGAAGAACTGGAAAAACTTAAAGACCTTCTGCAGCAAAGGGACAATGAAATCAGTATCCTTTGTGAGGAAAAAAGATATTTTGTTTTGAGATGATCTGGCTTACAATGGGTTTTGTGTATGAGAGATAGGCTATATGAAGGCTGACCCCACTGTATTAAAGCAAATACTCCATTCCCAACTTCTGTGTGACAGGCCTTCGGCTTTGCACCTACATCTCTTTCAGTCATTACCCAAATCAAAATCCTGGATCTAAGCACCACTTAGCTTTAGAGTCGTCCACTCAATATCCAAATACTGTGAGTCAGGTCACACCTAAAACACTCTTCTCAAGCAAATTAAACCAGTTTTTAGAAGGGGAAACTCTCATGCAGCATAAAAACCAATTTATTGCCTTACAAAGAATAGAATTTCCTGTATGTGTTATTTTTAGCCAAATGAAGTGCTACTTTGGGGACTGTTGGGCTATATGCCTTTAGAACAAATATGAAAGCCGTACTTTTTACGTTTAACTTTAAAATTTAAAGCTAAAGCTTTCTGGACATAAAAATACTAAACTGCTCAGATGTGCTTTGTCCATTTCACTGCCTCACAAGAAACATGAGTAGCTGCGCTGTAGCGCAGTGGGTGGGAGTTATTTTTATCAGGGTGACAGAACTGTGGGCAAAATGCAACACTACTATGTCCCTAACTTTGTGGCTGCTAGTGGGTAAAATTTGAATATGGCAGAGAAAAGAAAATATGGGTTTGCTAAGTTTGAAGATAACAGTTTTGAAGATAACAGAGACTCTCTTACAGATACTAGTAAAGAGCAAACTCAGTTGCGTTCTTTGTGCTCAGCAGTTCCTGATCAATTTTAAATGTCAAATGAAAATAGCATTTTTCATTGGGGTGTAACATGTTACCAGTCTGAATTGGAGGTGGCGGGAAAGCTTTTCTAAATCTGCTCTGTCACAGTTGATAATATTTTCATTTTTCAAGGTGTGAGTTCAAATAACTTTACCTAAAACACTGACTCATTCCTTTCAAAAAAGACTTCAATTTTAATATCTGAATTCCCAGAAGCATTTCTTCCTGAAATGAATTATTTCATTAGTATGAGAAAAAAAGAAAAAGATCTCTAACAAATGCACTTGTGCTTAATAGATTTACACAGCTTTGTTTGTACAAGGAAGAAACCTGTGGAAATCCATGTTAGAATTATACAGGAAGAATATAAGAATTAAGACTTTGAAGACAAGACTGATTTAGAGAGTCACTAAGTGACTGTACATCATCACATTAATGACATGTCTAATGTGATGAAGTGGTGAGAAGTATGGAAGCTGTTTAGTTAATAAACTAAAGTTCCTTCTTGCCTACAGTAACTAGAAGCTATCATAACAACTGAAATGGAAAGTATTTTACTATTACTACCTAGTCAAGTTAATAATATTCCCTAAAGACTACTTAGATTTTCCGCTATTCATTTAGAAGATTAATTAGGATTAACATGAATAACATATCAAAAACATATCACAGGGACTTCTGTGGTTTCATCTGAACAGCCACATGATTTCTATTGTTATGAGCTGTTAGGCAAAATGTATTTATAACAAATTTACTTCCAGTAAATGCATAGTGTAATTGCAAGAAATTTCTTTAAGACCTTTCTGCATTTTAATAAACCTTCTTACTGTGAAAAGCCTAAACATGGGATGCACTTGTGAGGCTACCTATAAGTTAAGAGGTTTTTTCCTTTTGTTTGGAAGTCTTGTTTATTACAAAATTTTAAACATAAAAAGGGAGTGTCACACAATGGCAGATCCTAAACTTTTCCTTCCTGTTTGTATGTAAATGCTTTTATCAGGAGTTGATTGAATGGGATCAACAATTTGTGGTCAACATGTGAATTTGTTAGTGTTTAGTAAAAATGAATCTGGGGTTTGGAAAAAGTAAGGTGGATTATTGGCTTTTTATATATATTAAAAAAAATAAATTCTTAATTATTTCCTTAATGTGTCTTGCAGATATTCTGGTAAATATGCTAAAAAAGGAAAAAAAGAAAGCACAGGATGCTCTTTTCCAGCTTAATGCCACCTCTGCTTGTTCTACAGTCTTGGAGCAGTCTCTTTCTATAAACTTGGAAGATAGGCAGAGCCCATCTAGGTGTTTTAGTTTGAAAGAGGCAAAAGATTTCAGCTCTTCTGTTCACAGACTACCTTTTCTTTCTAAACAAACAGGTTAGTGTAATTAATTAAAGAACATTTATTGGATTATTCCAGTATGATTTACAGCATATCATTCAAATGTGAACCAAAACAGGAAAGTTTTATTTTCAGTATCTGTCATATTATGCTAATTCTGTATCCACAAATACAGGGTTTTAAATTTAAAGCTCTCTCAAGGTGCTGATGGCTTTTACAAACTGATATGGATACTCTGTGGGACAGCCCTACAAAATCAGAGTATAAATTCAGTTGCAGGCCCTTGAATCTCTTAGTAAAGTCTCAGAAAATATATCCTTTTGAGCATAACTCATTAAAAAACGAACTGTTTTAGGTGGGCATATGTTTCTGCATTCCTTCAGAGTGGCCGGACTTTCTGCTACAAGTTGAATAATGCTGGCAGCATTTGCACTTGCAATCTTTTATAATGTATAGCTTATAGCTACTATAATGATAATGCCTTATAATGTTATGTCTTAAAATGCTTGCATTATTGTGCTCAGGGAATACTTAGAATGGCAGACCTAAAAACGTAGAAGAAACACTTAGTAATACTACACATAGAGCCTTGCCAGTGTGCCTTAAACCCAACTTCAGGAGACTGATTGTCTCTACAAGAGTATAACTGAGTGTTCGAGCTCTTTCATGTCTTTGTGTCTCTGAAAATGACAGTATTTTCTCCCTAATATAGAAGTAATTTTATTTTTCACTTTCTATTTTTTTAATTCTTAAAGTTCTGAAATATTTATCTTCATATTGTAACTAGCATTTATATTTAAAAGTTCTTGTAGACAGAAGATTAAGTATTTTTGCATTCAGCTTTTTTAGTTTGATTCTTCATGGTACCAAGAGACATAAGTGAGAAAAATTTGCTGTGTAACACTTGTAAACGTATGCAGATAGTTCAGTGTTGAAAAAAGTCTTACTGTGTACATGTACATAGTATGCATAAAGCCATCATATGTAATGTTAAGTTATGCTCGGAGAGGAATTTTAATGACACCTAAATAAATTCTTTCTTAGAAGTCTTAGAGCTTTTATGTAGTTTTTAAATTACATTTGAATATTATTATTATTATTATTAATAATAATAACCAGAATAGATCATGACCCAAAAATTATCAAATATAAAAGAAGTATTTAAGAACAAGAACTAATAGGTAAAATAAGGCCAGAAGGCTCACATAAAAGAAAAAGAAAAAAAGGAAGAGAAAAGTTCTGTGAGTTAGTATAAAGGAAGTCCATACTAGGACAAGCAGTGTATCTGGTGACTAAAAAAAAAAAAAAAAGGTACAGATCAATATCACATGAAAAAAAAGTCTGTAATCAAGAAGCATTCAATTTTCTTGCAGGCAAGTTACTGCTTTGAGACCCTTAGCTGAAAAATATCATAAGCCTCAAGCTGTTATTACTATTTTTCTCTTTTATTATAAAGCTTCGACAGTGCAAAGATACATTGGTACATTCCTTGGCAGACCAAAACTCTTTTTTCTGTCTGCTAATGGCTAGGATGTAGCTCTCTTTCCTGTTGAACTCAGACCTGAACACATTTGTATGCCTCAGACTTGATTAATCCCATTTGTTCTAAGAATGAAGCACAATGTCTTGAAAGAACACCATCTGGTGAAAAACATGGTTGTCAACTTATGTAGCAAAATAAGTTATTTGCAAATATGTAATTTTAATACTCTGGTGTCCACCAGATGGATATTCTGAC
Source organism: Pseudotriccus pelzelni (assembly GCA_035584735.1). Classification (NCBI taxonomy): domain Eukaryota; kingdom Metazoa; phylum Chordata; class Aves; order Passeriformes; family Tyrannidae; genus Pseudotriccus; species Pseudotriccus pelzelni. Next base: position 29,985,497 of record JAWMRA010000113.1, read on the forward strand.
TTCAGCTTTTCCTTTTAACCTTCAAATTTCTGTATGAGTTTGAAAAGCTTTCTCATCATCGTTTTTGACAGGCTACTGCAATGATGAAATGGTCAACTGGCTGGGGAGGCTTGTGAAAAAGTGGGAAAGAAGTCTGAGAGGGACAATTGCCAAAGCATTAAACGTTCTTCTCAGGAGTCAGGTTTTACCACAGGCCTCATCAGAACCCATAACTAATTTTCCTAATATTGTCTTGCACACTTCAATTAATATGGCTATGAATTCAACACATTCCAGAAGCTTATATATTCAACCCCAGAAGTTTTAAGTACTAAATCCTGGGATTGAATATTCAAATCACTAGTTTCCAGAACAGCAAGTTTTAAAAGATATGCAGGTGTAAGTCATATTTCCTGATAATTTCTTTTAAAATATGTTCTTCTGCGTACTAAATTTTCAGAACTACCTGCAGCTGTTCCCAGAACCTGATTTTACAAGATTTCAGGGATCTATTTCACCTCATTTGTAGAAGTGATACCGCAGGATTTAAGTATGTAGTTAAATCATTGTGGAAGCAGCTCAAACAATGGAAATAATATTAAACAGTTAGCATGGATTGCATACATAGAGCAGTTTTATAGGGGTTATTTGAAAAGGGTTAAATGCTAACTGTTGCAGTTTTCTTTCTTTACATCACCTGAGCGGGTTAATTTATGACAATAAGTAACAATATTCTTGCAAGTAATTCATTTCAACATCCACTTAAAACAACTTCCAGTAACTGTAGACAGATTTTTTTCTTCATAGTTGCATGTTGTCTTTATTTTCTGGTTGAATTGTTCAAATAAAAAGGTTTTTTGGTGTCAGTAGATTCTAGAAGTGCTTATGTATTTGTTAGCAAAGAACATGCCTCATCCTAGATTATCACGTATAACTATTAGATGTTCATGATTTGCATTTCTGTTTACTTTTTTATGCATTTTGTGAGGGGGTTTTAAACTGAAAGAAGAGCGAATCTTCAGCTTGAAATCCAGACATGACAGCTGACAAGTAGAAACTTAGATTTTGCTAGTGTACTAGTGGGAATGCTTTTCTTAAACTAGTTAAGGTTGCCAGTTATACTCTAAAATTGCTTTGCAATTGAATTAGGAGTCAGTTGTCACACTTGCTATTGTTTCAGTTGCTCAGCCACTGAGGAAATCCCTTTGCCTTCAGCTTTTCCTATTTCTAATGCTCCTCCTTATTTTTTAGGAAGATTTATTTGATTTGGTGTCATAGTAGTATTAGCTAAATATAATCATGACATAAAGCGTTTTATTGCCTCAGAAATATGTTCGCAAAAAGTAGCTATGTTTTATCAACAAATGACTAATATAGTTGCATCTTTTATATAGTGCCATTTGTTCTTTAGCCTTTAAAGCGCAATTTGCAAGCAGTAGCAAATTCTCAGTTTTGATCGATGCTTTCTCTTTTTGCAAACATTTCTGTGTGCGTGTATGTTCAGCCAGCACGTCCGCTCAGACTGACTGGATTGTTGAACTGTATCTCCTGCACTCTGCATTAGTGAGGCCAAGCTGGATGGGGCCCTGAGCAACCTGCTCTAGTGGAAGGTGTCCACGCCTGTGGCAGTGGGATTGGAACAAGATGATCTTCAAGGTCCTTTTCAACCTAAACCATTCTGCGATTCTAAGATGAGGCATCACTCTCACTCAAGCACAGAGCCTCATTTTTCATATAATGAAAACCTGAAAATAATATTCATCATTATAAAGTTATCCATTCATTTCAAAATCCATCTGAACTGTGTACATATGCCTTTTTGTCTGTAGTCATTAAGGGTTCACTAAAGATGTGTGAAAGGGCTTGGGCCTGAGCCAGGGTCAAACTCCCTATTAGAAGCTTTAGCGTAACATTAGTGTACATAATAGTGTAATATTAAAGCTATTCTTCATCATTTAAACTTTCTGCATACCTTACATTATTTATAAAGATTTCAATTTTCAATAGCATGAAGGCTTATGTGATGTTACCTGTATTAATGGTATAGCTTTCTTTATTTAATTCTGTAGTCTCAAAGCTGTCATTAGCCTGATTTAGTGCAATATAATTCAATGTTATTTCTAGTGTCTCTAATGTATTTTCCATTTTCCTATCTCATTTCCTTATCCTGAAAACAATTAAATTAGGAAATCAGCAGAAAGCATAGAAAAAAATTAGTTAGTTTAGTGAAACAGTTGTTAGAAAATCTATCTAATTATTAGATAGACTTTCATTTATTTTCTTGTTGATCTGTTGTGTGGCTTCAACATTCTTTTGCCCAGAAACAGATCTTTTCCATTCTGCGTTAGAAAATAGAGTAATTTCATTCTGTTACTTTCATGTTAGATTTACTGCTGCTTTTACATTGTAAAATCTCCAGACTTATTGACTTATTACTGAGTCCACCCAAAAAAAAATTATTTCTGCTGCTAAATTTCTGAAAAGTAAATTAATTATAAGAACACAGACAGCCCTTTGTAGGCAAAGTTTGTTTCTCGGTGTGGTAAAAAAAGGTATTATCTCAGAGAAATGCTCTTTCTCTATGGTAAAGCATATTTTTATCATTTTCCCCGTATGATCTAGGACCACATCTGCATTGGAAGATATGTGTAATGATGTTTCTAGCCCATCCTATCCAGATATTGCTTTGAGTAGGAGAAATGCAGTCATACTATTTTACTGCTGTGCTTGATGTAATAATCTGTGTTAACAGGAAAATTTTTATCTCATCACAGCAGTAAAACAATTCCTGGTCCAAATTTGTCCCACAACAAGCTGACTTTGAAGGTGAATGAGTATTGACTTCTACAACTGTACATGTTGTGTAGGCACAGCTGTAATTTATCTCTTTTTTAAGTCCATCCTGCATTGAATGTGCATGCTCTTTGAAAAGACACTGAGTGAACATAATATATCTTCAAAGGTTTGACATATGGTAGTATTTACCTTCCTGTACATTCTGTCTTTTCCCCACTGCTTGTATGCCTGCAACTCCAAACAGAAGCCTTTAATGGTAATGGCTGTACAAACTGAAGGATCGATAAAGCCTACCACCCCACATTTGGTCTGACATTAGATTGGCTCAGTTGGTGAGGACACCATCAAGGTAGTGGGCTCAATGCCCATATGGATCACTGACTTAGGAGTTGGACTTGATCCTCGTGGGTCCCTTCCAATTTGGAATATTCTGTGGTTTCCAAGTAGGTTTTTGGGCACCACTACAGCATATATATGCTGTAATAAATTAGACTGCTAATAAATACTAAGTGGCAAAGAGTTGATTTCATAGAATCATAGAATAGTTTGGGTTGTAAGGGTCCTTTAAGATCATCTAGTTCCAGTCCACCTGCAAGGGGCAGGGATGCCACTCACTAGATCAGGTTACTCAGGACCCCATCCAACCTGGCCTTGAACACTTCCAGGGATGGGGCATCCACAACCTCTTTGGGTAACCTGTTCTGGTGTCTCACCACCTCCACAGTAAAGAATATTTTCATAACATCTCATTTAAACACACTCTCTTTCAATTTAAAACCATTACCTCTTTCCTCTCACTATCTGCCTGTATAAAAAGTCCCTCTCCCTCCATTTTATAAGCCCCCTTTAAGTACTGGAAGGCCACAATGAGATCTCCCTGGAGTCTTCTCCATGCTGAGCAATGGCACCTCTCTCTCCACCTGTCTTTGATTTAATATGAAATGGCATTTTTTCTGAACAGGTATGTCTTTAACTGCTTGTTTGAATATCGTATCCAAAATAATGTCATTAGTAAAATATTGTTGAACATGAGGTTTGATACCGGTGGCAGACCTAATTAAGCACAACTGAAATTGGACACATGGATCATTGTCATGTTCTGTATTGTTCTTTTTTCAGTGTATATTAGGGTCTGTATCAGCATGTTCTTCTTGATGGTTGGAGCAGAGCAATATGCAAGTGCAGTGTCCTAGTAACATCCTAGGTTTCACTGATGGTACTGGGTTACGTAGCATTGAATTCTTCAGTTAAAAATAATACCGGTTTGCATACTGTCACATTTGTTTTCCTTGGATCCCAAAGACTTCTTTCAGGAGAGAGTTGTAGGTAGGGTGTCTGGAAACAGTGGAAGGCAGCCTGCTGCTCTCATTTTGGCAAGTCAGCTGCCATCACTGGGGAGGTTTTACAGATTGCATAAGACAGCGAACTTAGAGTGAACAGATCAGAACTTGTTATCTTAGTCCAAGTGTTATACCATGAAAGGGGAGATCTTACTTTTCAATACCCATCTTTAATCACAGAGCACTCAAAATTATAAACCCGTAACTGCATGAGTGAGAGTGAGTAGAACACTGCAGTAGCAGCTTTATTTATTGCATCAGAATATCTTTTATAAATCTGAAGCAGACGTAACTAGCTATGAATTTACTTTATATTTCAGATGACCATTCCAGAAAATGCAAAGATAAATTACTGGCCTAATAACCTGAGTTTTACAAATGCGTCAGCTGTTTTATTTTTAATATAATCATTCAGTTCATCATAAAGTGTCTACTGCAGCTTTAGCTGTACTAATAATTCATATCTTGTAGAGATATAAATGTGGAACTACACAGTCTTTCTCAGGAGATGGTGTCAATTATTATAAATTAGTAATTTTGGGATAATTCAAAGAATGAAGGAACCTAGCAAAACAAGAAAAAATCAGACTTTATCATCCATTGTAGTGGAGTGATAAACATTCATTGTATTATACTTTTACTGCATTATATCACTTCTTCTGTACAGAGAAGTCTTATTTTGAAATCATTCTCACACTGCAACTTGCCTCTTAGCATAATTCTGTCAGCGTAAGAGATGTATGATACCATTTTTCCTCCTCCTAGATTTGTTTTTCTCTTGAAATATAAACAGCCTGGTTACCAGACAATAGTGTGACTATGGTGACATTCAAAGAACACGGTAAATCTTAGTAAGAGCTTCAAATCATTGTATATGCTGATGGACTTCAGAGGAATTATTTTGCTCTCACAAAAGATTTTGTCAGGATCATGCTTTGACCAGTTTGAGCCACTTCCTTTATCTTTCTTTGAGAAGCTGTGAGGGTTTTTTGAGAAGCTGGTGAAGAACTGACCTCCTGTGGACCCCCTTCATGGTTTAAGATCCATTTTTGCTCAACACTGTGCAAACACCTATACAAAAGAGTGTTCCTGCTGAAGGGCTGACAAACTGACTTTGAAATGTAAGGTGAGAGAGAGTTTCTATAAACAGATGATGATTATGAATAGCATGAAAGTAGTGATGATAATACACCAACGGCTCATTTCTGAAAGCTAAATATTTTTGTGTTGTATTAAAATTTCTCAAAATATTTCTCTTGTCAATTCTATATATTTATGTAATAATTCAGGGAAAAATACTTCCTTCCATTGTTGAAAACCCACAGAAAGTTCCCTAATGGAAAGGATTGACTGAGGTTTTCCTTTAGAATCTCTTCTGTGCCCTTCAGTTCAGAAAAAAGTCAGGTCTCAACCCTCCAGAAAAATTAAATGCTTAGCAAACCTATTTGTATCTTGGAGTCTTTTCTGTGTCCGGTAGTGCTTTGAGATATCTGGTGACAGACTCTTGGCACTGTGCCCATGACAGATCTTTTGTCAACAAACACATGTAGCCATTTTATTGCTATTTGACCAGCAAAAGAGCTCATTGGTGCATTTAGGGCAGTGTTCAGACTTACTGTTGATCTTTCTCCTTAGTCAGAAAAGAAAGTATGTGCTCCATTTTCTATTACAGGTCCGGGAAAAAGATTTTATTCCATTTGCTCTCCAGCTGAACTTCTGCTGATGTTGTGCCTATTTCATTGCTACTGTTAAACCTTCATAACAACTATTTAAAACAAGATGTGTTGTTTTGCTAACTTCTGAAGCATTAAATGTTTTCTATAATGTAGAGTGATTATTTGCTACAATAATTTTTTTATTATTGCCAAGTTTAAGGATGAAGCAGGAAGTATCAGACTTCCCTGCTTAAGATTTAGTTATTTTAAAAAGCCTTCAAAATAAATTCAGCAAATGTTAATAGTCAGCATAAACTTTTGAATAATTTTATTGAACTTTACTACTGATAAGCTTAACAAAGGTATTTTCTATATTTCAAGTTACCAGATAAAACATGTATTGCTAAGGCTCCGGTTTCTGTAATAAATATGAATGAATGTCTATCTTCAGACACATGTTTGTAGCATGTAGTTGTGGAAATTTTTTACTTTGTCATGTCCTTTTATACATTTTGGTATCTCTCATTGCGTTAGAGATCACACTTTTATTTTGGAAGGAACATAAAGAAAAAATTAAAATTCAAAGTAGTTTCTAGAAAAAATTACTGTCTTTAAATGTACACTGAGTGCAGTAAATACCAAGTAGACTACCTCTGTGAATTTATAGAATACTCGACTAACTTTTGGGGGTTGGGGGTTTTGTTTGTTTGCTTTTTTTTTTTCAAAATCTAGTCTTCTGTCTGTATCACTTCCAATATCTTCTTTTTGTCAGACTTCACAGTGAATCCACTGTGAGTTTTGCTTGAGTGAGGACTTTGAACTGAACTCACTGAGATTAGTGAACAGCAAAAAAACAAATGTGTTAAGTTTGAGACTGTAACATATTTGTAAGGAACAACAGAAGACTATTCTTTGTGACAAAGAAATATAAATACATGTTGTAAGATTTAAAGTTAAGTGAGCCTTTGCATTTAGTATTCCATGATAAAGCACTGTGTGTTACAATCCTTGTCATCTTAACTGTTTATAAATATGAACAGGCTGGCTTTTCGTTTTTGGAGCTTGGTCCCCATTTGCAACATCAAAGGCAGATTTTGTAAGTTGTAAGGATTTAATGAGAGTGAGGAGCAGATCATTACAGGACTTTCATTAGTTTCTCAGAGACCTTGAAATTTATATATTGAAAATGTTATGTAAAGACACTTACTGCTTATATCAACAGCTTTTTCTTTTTCCATATTTATTTGGTTTTACAAAATATTTCTGTTTTTTCTAAGATGCCCATCATGTCTGTCTTTCCACTTCTCAGATGGGAATGTCTTCTAATATGGAACGTATGTTTGGAAGCTTGTTAAAGATGCTTTTGGCAGTTTTTACTGCCTTCCTCTTGAGTCTGTTTAGATGGGGAAACTTTCCAGTATTTTTATGCTAGTTTACTGTTCTCTGATTCAGATTAGTCTGCTAAATGTAACCTATTGTTCCTTGGAAGTTCTCTACTATTTCAAATCTTTTTGGCATCCTCTTTCATTAGTCACATTTTGGCTATTGGATCCTTCAAACTAACTCCTTGAAGTAGTTTTTGGGGGTTTTTTGGTGACTGAAGCTCTGCAACTCTTGATATTTTAGAGGTAAAAATAGGCTTCCTAAAGTTTCTGTGTACTTGAAAGGTAATCAAATTCCTTTATATATTGATTGTCAGATTTGGCAAATACCTTTGTAAAACCTCTTCCATATTATTGTTGTTATGAACATCAATCCTGCGAGACTACAGTATCTTTTAACAGAGCCACTACATGCACATTATATATGGATATGTGTAATCAAAAGACTAGAAAGTCCTCTTATAAGCTTAGATTTATGTATTTCTCTACAGATACTGCTAATTCTGCTAAATAATGGTCTAGAGTTCTGTTTCTCCTTTTTTTGTGTATTTTAACTAAAAAATGCTCTTTTCAGTTCTGTCCCTAACAAAAACAGATATTGTCTTGAGAGACTAATCTCAGCATATTTGAATGTAGAAATTATTGGAAATATCCCACAAATCCCTAGTTTTTTCTGATGTTTGCAATACATTTAACTGGTTAAGATAAGTTTCATCCAAATGATTCAGGCCAGTTTCATACTGCTGTTATTGTACAATTTTTCCATTGAATTTGGTGGATTAATATGTCTTTTTGCCTCAGTGACAGTTGGCTCCTAAATTTTGGATGCTTTTGGTGAAAAAATCATGGCATGGTTCAACTACCTCTCATGCATCATCTTTTTGACTCTTACAATTTTAACTCTGGAATACTTATTTAGTAACCGTGCCTTTGTTTCATTCATTTTCAGTCCCTGTTGAAAGTTCAGAAGGATACTTTTGAAAGAGTAGCATTATGTTAGCAGGAGGTTATGTAATATTTAGGTTAATCTGAGAAAAATTAGACTATTACTGACTTCTGTGTGAAAGAAAAGAGTAAACAAATTATTGGAAATTAACTAACTACTAGAGCTGAGGTGATATTTGATTTTCCACAATGTCATGCAGTAAGTTTGGAAGATTTTACTTCTAGGTCAGGTAAAAGGATTTATTGATTTTCATTGAAGGGCTGATCTTACAAATCTGTGGCTGAGATGCACTGCTGTATCTATCTACCAAGCTACACTGAAAACAGTCTTTGATCTTTTTGTTCATAGAGTCAGGTAGGAGCTAGTCTAGGACTTCCTTAAGTTAAGGCAATTTTGCAAATTGAAATGATTTCACAGTTATACAAAGAGCTGAACTGGTTCTTTGTAAACTTGTGTGCATCAAAGATCCTTCACAGGTAGGTAATTATGGCCAGTTTCTGTAGCAGAAGTGAAGTGATTAGCTAACGTTTGCAGGCATTTAGCAGTAATTCCAGTTCTTCTTCAAACCACTTGTATCTGACTGATGCAGTGAATGGTGAAGCCAGTCATGACAAAGTTCTACACTGTCTACTTTTACACTGCAGTGCTTTTGATTAATCTACTTTCCCTTAACAGTTTCTATTTTCCCATTTTTCCTGACAATATTAATTATTCTATAGGTGAGTCATTTGGTGATGGCTGAGCAAAACACTTTCTGAAAGATTTTTTTGTTTTTGTTGTTGCTATTGTTAATGATATCATGCCAAATATTAGTACAAATAGTCCTAGTGTGAGCCCCCTATCCGATTTTCAACATTCAAATAAAATTACATTTCATCTTTTGCTGTCTTTTCTATTTCCCTAATCATCCAACTAGTTTCCAATAATTTCCTATAATCAGGATTCTCAGTCTTTTATTTTACTGTGTTTTGAATGTAATAATCTCAAGCCTTTTCATTTTGGTCAACTCATGGCCCTCGAACTGTTGCTATGTGTTCATGTTACTGAACTTGCTTATTGTTACTATCTTAGTTTTTTTAATGTTTGTTGTAATTCTGTAATTCCTTCAAATAATGATCGTCTCAAAAACGATCATTATTTGTTCAGAGTTCAGAGTTCAGCTCTAAGCATAACTAATATAGAAATTTAACCTGAAATCTGGTGCTGTTATTATTGGATGCCGTATTTGAAACCTTCTGCAATTTTTTATTATGCCTATTACAATGTCACTATTGCTTTCTGCTGCCATTTTAGACTTTCTATTACCTAAATATAGAAGCCTTTAAGAGCATCAGTTTATCACGCTGTAACTCACAATAAACTTTCCCAAAAATATGAATGGAGAGATTAACTTCTTTAATATTTATATTATACATTTGAAGCACAAGTCCTGTGAGGAGAGGCTGAGAGAGCTGGGGTTGTTCAGCCTGGAGAACAGGAGGCTCGGGGGTGACCTCATCGCTCTCTACAACTGCTTTGAAGGAGGTTGTAGCCAGGTGCGAGTCGGTCCCTTCTCCAAGGCAGCAAATGACAGGATGAGACGAAACGGCCTCAAGTTGTTCCAGCAGAGGTTTAGATAGAATATTAGGAAAGATTTCTCCTCAGAAAGGGTTGTCAGGCATCAGAATAGGCTGCCCAGGGAAGTGGTGTAGTCACCATCCCTGGAAGTGTGGATATGGCATTTGAGGACATGGTTTAATGGTGACCATAGTGGCGGTGCTGGGTTGACAGTTATACCTGGTGATCTTAGAGGTATTTTCCAGCCTCAGAAATTCTATGTATCTATGATTTACATGATATTTTGGGAAGATATTGTCACTCTTTTCCTTATTCCTCCACAGAAATCAAACCAGTTTCTCCATATGCACGCCTTAATAATTAATATAGAGAATACATCAGTATTCTTATATCTTTGCCTTTGAAATATTTTACTAAAATTTTCACTAGAAGTGAGACTGGTAAGTAAAGGCAGACTCATCCAGGATTTTTTAAATGAAAATCTGGAGCATTTCAACTGCCATTTTCTCTTTGCATTGGTATATACTTTTTAACATTATGTTTAGCTCACATTTTAAGGCTTTTTTTTTTTTCTTTTGCACTTGTGAGCATCCACTGATCATTTAAAAAGAAAATCCTCGCAAACTGTATCATATGAAATACATCTAAAACTAGATGAATCTGAAATGTTAGTGAAAGAGGTATAAAAATAAAGTTTGAATTGGTAGCTTTTATTCTCTCTCAAAATCACTGTCTTTAAAACAGTAATGTGCAAACTAACCTTTTGTAATACAGAAGGAAAGTAGATTTTTACTTTTGAAAGTGGTTGTTTCACCTTTTTTCCCCAAGAATAAAAAGTAAATGTATTTTCCAATGCTAGTTTAGGATTTAATTGTGTTCAGAGGACAGGCAGTAAGAGAACATACCCTAAGATGATATTTGTGACTTTATGTTAATATCAATTGATGAGTTTTCTCATGTATTCTGCAAATTTGTAAGTCTATTTTCAGGAGATCTCAGTGAAGCACTGTGTATTTAAATCACTATAGCAGCTTGTGTCATTTTTTGATACTATTTTTGATTCTTTTTAAGAATTTCTAAACCTTTTCTTGTAGTAAATCCAGCACAGAGAAAGCTGTACTGTGCTAGATAATTGTTTGGGGTTATTTTCCACATGATATTCTTATTGCTTCTGAATGCTAAACTTCTGAAATCACTAAATTTACATGTGAGGCTTGTATTCCTAAAATAAACAGTTAAACAAACAAATGAACAAATTATAGCATTGCATCCACATAGTATCTAGGCATGAGTGTTGTAAGGACATGTTCCTGTGTCATTTCCAAAACAAACAGCAGCACCACCTCCTGGGCATAAAACTGCTGGAAATACCTGCATCTGTTACAAAACCAGACGCTTCACAGGCAGGTATAAAACCCCAGCATAAATTGCTGTTTATAGCCTGTGGTTCAGTTGGGTTTTTTCTTGATGTCTATTACTTAGTGTTTAGGTGAAGTGCAAAAGCACAAGATTTAACATTCCAGTTTGAGTTGCCGTCATAATTCTGTATGTGTATGTGGCCAATCTCTTTCTGCTTTCTGATGTTGCATATTTAAAATGTTGAGTACTTTGATATTTATAGCTAAATCTTTTGCATGCTTGTTTTCTGGGCACAACTTCTGCCCCATCAAGGCCTGATGATCAAAACATCCAGATGACTGAAAGAGTATAGCTCAAAGTATCTTACCTCCCACTCTCCTGGGGGCGCTCAAGTTTGGAGACCTAGCCTGTAAAGCTAAGAAAGTTAATCAGAAAAAAGATAAATGCTTAGAAGAATAGGTCCAAGGCAGCCACAAGGTTCATTGTATCACTGCACCACCAAGCAGGATTTATTTATTATCAGGGCTTTTGTAAAAAAAATTAATGGCATTTTCGTCTCTGAAGAAGTACATATAAGCATGTTGTTATTTCCCGATGGTGTCAGTTGGACCTAATCACATGTCAAACATTCATGTAATGTTTTGATACTTTGTGAATTACAACTTTCATCCATTTATCCTTACCGTTTGAAGAGGCAAGGTTAAGTGAAAGGAATTTCTTTCCCATGCCTAACTTCCCTCGTAAATTTTTGCAGATTGCTATCATGTCTTGTTCTTAGGTGTGTCTTTGAGTGATTTAATGATTAATAATGATTTAAATACAGATGGATATAAAACTTAAGGTCTTTTTCAAAGTTAAAAAAGCGCCCTGATATGGTTTTCTGAACTTTATGATTACCTGTAGAATGGATTTCAGTCAGGACTATATATTGGAATGTTTTCTATTTGATTTTGATTAAAAAATGTGATATATGCTTCTTTGAGATGGGGATATAAATGAAGATTGTTGTATCCACTTCAGTCCGCAAAATTATTATCCAGCATTATGGGAACAATGGGAAGAACTACTCAGAACTTACAGTACCACTCTTGAAGAGAAAGTTTATTTGTAGTATGTAACATGACTTTGAAGTGTTTTAGACTCCAATAAATAAATGCGATAAGCATGTTTTAATCTCTGACTGACAGGCACTGAATGAATAGCGCTTTTTCCAAATAAAGGATTTTGCTACACCCTCCCATGCATTTGTTGCCCTAGGTTTGATTCCTGCAGTGTTCTCTGTATAGGGCTACAACTTTAAACTAGTTTGAATCTGGTGTAAAAAGTAGCTGCTTGTCTGTTAAATAGAAATGTTCTCTGCATATCTGCAATGGCACAGTTCTACAGTATTTCTCAAATTAAGCCTTTGGCATAGAAGTGTCAGTTTTTTGGAACCTGTCTTTTTAAGAAACCCTGCTAGATGTTGCATCAATTACAAAAGGGAAGATCTGTGGTCAGGCCATTGTTTCTGAAGTGTCTTCACTCTTGACTTCCTCATGAGGTGCCCCAGAGCTTTCTAGTACTTGTTTTCCACATTGTTCCAAGTCTGATTTTCTCTGGATTTTTAGAAGGAAGGAATACACTGAAGGGTGCCAGGAGGAGAGGAGATATGTGTTTCTATATTTCTATGGCTGTAGTTTTTGATATTAAATAATTGAATTTGTACTTAGGAGAAGAAAGCTTGGGTAAATTTAATCTTATCTTGAACTTTTGAGTAAAATAACTTTAATGCTGGGTTGAAAATTTTCATGATAATGTCTAAAACTTTGGAAAGGGACTCAAAAAAAAAAAAAGGAAGAAATCAAAAAGGCAATCAGCATTTTATTTTTTCTCTCACACTCTGTTTCTGGGCTTTTTTTATTCAAATGTCAGGAATCTGTTTGATGTGTTTGATGGAATACATTCAGAGACCATGTGCTGGTTACAAATAGCAAATGTGTTTCTGAATACTATTTTTTGTCTTTCTTGTGAAAATACTGTGACTGCCAGGAAACTGTAGAAGGAATAGACAGTAGAAACAATTGGTATTAAACAGTCTTTGTGAGACACACTTGACTGCCTAAACTGTGGAAGGAGAAAATTGATTTGGAAGGGAAAAAAAGAGAAGGGCAGGTAGGGATTGGAGTTCTCTTTTGTAAATGGGGTAGAAAAGGGCAAAGAGATTTGTGCTTAGGATGTGTTCCTAATGAAGATGGGAATGATATGAGGAATAAGACTGTAGGTTGGAGGGAAGCAAGAGCTAAGTTACCAGGGAATGAAAAGTGAACTCAAGAGAGATATTGGATGGAAAATGTCTAGAGAGACAAGACAGTGTTTTGAAATTATATGTGCAATAAAATGGAAACAGTAGTTGGAAGTTCCTGCTTGTCACCCTTAATTTAGCTGTTACTCCCAAAAAGAACTGAAAGCTCAAAGACAGGCACCTCAGCTGAGGCATATTTTAGCTTTAATGGAGCTTCATTAAATCAGGGGAGCTGTAGGGAGAACAGGTACAGTTTTAAACTGCTGCATATCTAATTGTGATCCCTTAGGCAAATTTGTTAATCTTTAAGATAAAGAGATTGATCTGGAGTCAAAGCAACTAGATTTTCTTTTTTTGTTTATAGATACTTTTAAGCACTTGGTTTGAAAAAAATGTGTTGTTACAGTTAAAGACTTAACTTTATCATAAAAGAGATTGTGCAGGACAAGATGTGGTAAAACCTGTTAGCAAAGTCCAAGAAAATATGATTCAGTCATTTACAGCCTGTTCACTTCATCTGATGAGTGTAATGTATTTGATGCTTTTACGTTATAGCAGCCCGTGGGTTTGTTATAGAGGCTTTCTTATTGAAATTTTCTTTTCTATCTGCCACTGAATGAGGCATAAATAGTGTCAATTTCCAAAAATAACAAAGACTGTGTTATGTCATGTTCCAATGAATGGTGTCTCTGCAGAATTTTCATAAGTTACTCTTTAGAGTGCATTCATGTGTGAAGCTGCACAGAGAGAAGAGAGGAAGAACAGAAAAATACAAAAAAATGGGATAATATCAGGTCATGGATGAAGCAGTCCATGTGTTTGCTGTTTGGCACCTGTTTGATACTATTTTTCCTGACAAATGTAAAATTGGATTTATTATTACTGGACTGCAATACTTTGAACGGTCAAATATATAATACTGGCGTACAGTTCTGGGGCTAAACTGAGTTTTTGTGTGGCTGAATGGAATGCCCATCTTGGTTGGATTGAAAAATGTCATAAGGCTTTTTTTCCCCGAGCATTTCTGCCAACTGCGTCCAGGAAGTGGCTTTGGCAGTTGTAACCAAACAAGTAACTTCATTTCCTGGAATCTGCTTTTTCGCAAAATGTGGACTTTAGGAAAGAAAGTGTAAAGAGGTTTGTTAAGCGGCAGAGGAAAAAATCACCCCTAAAAGCCTCTGAGAAGAAGTTTGAACAATTTATCAAACTCCATTTTTTTCCAGATATAGTTGCAACACTGTTATATAATTTCTTTTTTCAAATTGATAGTTTCTTTATATAGTAAAAATAGTATTAAAAATCTATTGATCATAACTGCACATGATTACTAGAACCATTATCTTTATTCAGATCCATTTCACCATGGTGGTGTCTGAAAAAAAAGAAAGGAGACAGCATTTACTTTTTTACTGGCAAGGCAGCCATAAAGTTGTTGAGATATAAGAGAATGCATTGTATGACCACTCAGATTGTAAGGGCCTATTAGCAACCTGAAGATTAGTAAAGCCTCTGTTTATTGACATTAAAAAAAAGAAAAGAGAAAATTAGAAAGACAATAGATGTTGTCAGGTATAATTTTCAGACAAAGAGAAGATATTAATTGATGTAATATTAAACATATTCTGCTCAAAAAATGAATATTTTATCTGAACTAGTGAGGTGCTATTTTTTATACTGTTGCAATTTCATCTTTTTCCAGTCTAACTAGCTGGCTTTGAATATAAATTTATTTTTTCCTTTGTTTTTGGGGGGGTTTTGCCTTCTTCTCTTAAGGTTCCCAACCTGAGTATTTCAATAACAGTGACTGCAACTTTCCTGAGAGTGCTGGATAGCTGCCAATTATATAAGCAAAGCCTTCCTCTTCTTTCATCTTCCTAAATCCTTAATCTCAGGGTCAAATCACAGATATTTTTCAGGTGCTTGAAAAGCAGTAGTCAAAAGCTATTTTGTATCAAATAATTTTTTAAAAGGATTATTGCAAATGTGGAGCTATTTCAGAATTGCTACTAGGGAAAACTGGAACATTGAAAAATGCAGTAGCAATGAGTCACACTGTGATGCATCAGATAGGAATCTTGAAAAAATTGCCATCTTCTTATAAATAATATTGCAAAATCCTAAATTTTAGAGAGAAAAATAAATATTTCTGGCAGAAGAAAGGCTGCAAATGGTAGAAAAAATGCTACAAAGCTCACAGATAAACAAGAAATCAGAATATATATATATTTAGTAATAGATTTAGTTGTGTACTACACAATTACAACGTATGAAATGACTTAGTATAACTATTGATTTATACAGAATCTTTATCCAGTCATTAAACATTCTATTAGTGGATGAAGAGTTGGAAGCAGTTCAGTGCAATAATTGAAGCATAAGTAAAGGTAAGCAGTTGTTGTGTACCTTTCCAAAGTGGCAAAGGCCATGCTTCTTATGTTGTAAATGGCAGCTGCTGTAAATTTTGAGGGGGGTGGAAGCTTTACATTTCCCTTTTTATTTTTGGTACCTCTTTTTATATTTTATTCTTCATGTGATCATCTGTTCTTTGGATTTGTAATGTTCACTTTTTCATTACTTAAGCAGAGGAGCTTCAGACAGTTGTCTTGTTTGCAGTTGTACCTGTTGACTACTTACACCACTCCTGCTATTCCTAAAGAAATGAAACTTCTTAGTAAGAATATTTCCTGAATAACGTGCGAGCTTCCGTTAACATTTGCCTTTGTATGTTTCTGATTTTTTCACTGAATGCTTGTGATAAAGAATATTGTCTGACTGAGGTTGTTAGCTGGCTTGGAATCTTATTTTTGTTGTTTGTCATATTTTTTGTTCATGTTCGCTATTATTTGCATGACTCTACTACTGTGTGGATTCAAATTATAAATAAAACAACCTAGCTTTCAACTGCATTATAGAAGCAATACATTGCATTGAATAAGATACTACACTGAGATGCAGAGCATCTGTTTTTTATTTCAGTCTTTATTTTTTACTAAGTTTGTGAACTTATACAAGTGATCTCATCTCTCTGAACTAGTTTCTTCAACTGTGAAATAAATTAGACTGGGTTATCTTCCTTGATCGCTTTGAGATTTCATGTTCAAAGGCCATCTGTAAGTGCAAAGTCTTGTTTTTCCAACATTGAGGAGCAGATGAAATGATTTGTGAAAATAAGGCAGTGAATTAGAAGCAGAAACCAATATAAAACCTTGGAAGTCTTGGCTCTTCAGTCAGCATAACTGTTGCAACACAGTTCTTGAAATTGTTTCTCTTCATTGATAGCTAATCAGTTTGGGAAACTGTGTTGAAAATCTGGGCTATGCTGGCTACTTAAAATTCTATGCAAGCGTGGACAAACCTTTCTATTATTAGTATGTTTGATATTTATTGTAAACTCTGAGAGTAAGCTGCATACAAGTATAATTCACGCAAAGCTGTGTCTACTTATTCAGTAAAAGGAAAGAGTAAAGCACTTGAAGTGGGCTGGGAAAGTTCTGAGTGTTAAAATGGTTGTATATTTTATTATGAATCTTTTCTTCTGCAATACCTCCCCACTTTGATCAGCTCTCTTTATTTATGCCATTTACAGCCAGCTATAACTCTTGGGAGAAATAATTCTAAATATTTCAGAAATTTCCTTTAATCTTGAAATGTGCAGAGAGATAGTGACATCAGTTTGAGCAATGACCAATGTTTGGAAACAGGAGAACGTCTTAGTTTTGTATCAGGAGTGTTAAAATAACTTTGCATAAGGGAATTCCAGAAGAAAAAGAGTTCCAGGAAGACATCCTTTTGATTTTTAAGCAGGTTTATTTAATTAACTAAAGCCTGGTACAAGAGCTCATGATTCCAAGATACAGCACATTTAATATTTTAGTAAGCCTGTATGACAAGGAATTTCCATAATATATTGTCCTCGTTTGATCTTCAGGAAAACAAGCAGTTTAAAGCCATCAAAGAAACATAGTGTACTTGGCATTCAGAAAGAATTATGCTATTTTCCTAGTGATAGTCACTTATTTCAACAGATTTCCAAGGGGCAAAACCACTTTTAATTCTATGTCCTGACATAAGCAGATTTAGAGCTACAGAGGTCATTGGTGCAAAAATTGTCTTTTGATCCTTTGCTGCATATTAGTCATACAGTTCAGTTGGTTACAAATTTTGTTTAAAAAAGAATGGGAAGAAGTTGCTTTTCACATTGGGAATTGTGCCAATACGAAATAGAATTTCACCCAAATACTTTACATTACATGACTGGGGCTTTTTTGTAAGGGAAGTTCCTAACATAGCGTCTGTGACCATTGAATTTTCATCAGAAAACCTTTGTGGTATAATGAGCCAGAGAAACAACAGGGGACTCTTGTCTTTGTGAGCAATCCGTTTTGCCTTTAATATCTCTGGGTCAAGAATGCCATCAGTTTTGATTAAACTGGGAGTTTTTTGAATCACATTAATAAAAGGCAATAAATCAGATTCAGAAGAATGCATATTGATTTATTATTATTATTATTATCAATTTTAATATAATAGACAGGCATCATCATAATAATTACAGTTTTCCTTTTCTCTTTTTATTCACTGTGGGATCTACAGACAGAATAAATAAAGCTGACGATAAATTAGTAGGAGTAGACTGTGAAGAGAACATTTTTATGTTACGTGAAATGTGTTGCATGCTATTTTGCAATTGTATACATGTTGTATAAAAGAAAAATAATTTGTATTTTAGGTGATTAGGATAGCCTTCTAATATTAGAAATTTTTTTTACTTGTTCTTTGGAATGAGAAAGATTTTGCATCTCTGTGTATGGATACATCCATATGTATCCATAAAAAAATTAATATATGTTTACATACATATTAGTAAATAATGTTAACTCTCTCTCTGATTTCTGTGAGTACTTGGGGAAAAAATGCCTGTGCATGTTCATTTACAGGAGCAGGAATTTAGCTTCTGAATTAATTTGCTTTCCATCATCACTGCTGAGGATGGCAAAAAAATGTGTAATCATGTAGTGCAGATATGCATCTAATAGTAAGTGACTTGGAACCACTATAACCTTTCCTAGGCTAATGGATTTTAAATGATAATATATATTTCTACAAAACAGGCACCTTCAAGAAATTTCTAAAGATGCACTGATAGTTTTCTGGAAGACAAACATTCTGTGAATTATTATAAGCAAATACGTGTTGCCAAATCGTAGGTTTATTTTACCACACTCCATTATTGAACTGCGCTCTGACTTGTATTTCATGGGGAATGGTTGCTGTACAAATTATCAAACTCCATGAAGACAAGGAATGGTTATTTTACTAAATGTGGTTATTTACTGTTATGGAAGCAAGACTGTGTATTAACAGGAGAGACCACACTAACCTACAGCTACAGGGTAGAAGGCACTTCCTGCCTTTAGGGGCAATTTAAGATGGAAGTTTCACCAAAAATTTAATAAATTTTAGCATGGTGAGGTTTCAGGGTTTGGGTTAGGAGTTGATATGTGCACTTCTGTTTCAAAACTATATTTATAAACCCTGACATGATTATTTCTGTTTTCTCCGAGGACAGTAAATAAAAAACACAGATCTTTTGGCAACTTAACAACAATTACGAGGTCTTAGCAGTTTCTGGCTATTCATTCTCCCTCTGGTAAGACAGAAATTCATTCTCTGCAGTGGATCTGCCCTCAAAGAAGGTTTCTTAGTCAATTCAATGGCCCAATATGCTGGGATTTCACCTGCAGAATATGTGAGAGTGAGAATTAATTGTCCAGTAATTTTACAGTGCTCATAGTTTTTTGACTCTAAGCTCAAAATAGAAGTTTCCTATCATTAAGTAGTAGTTCTTTAATAAAATGCATTAATGTAGATTTAACAAAAAAGCACCTCACTTCAGCTTTTTGCAGCAGCAATAGTATAAACACTGTTCATGGCCACTGTCATCCCTGTTGCTGCTTCCAACAGGTAGTGAGCCTGAGGTTGTCAGGTGGATAATTAATTGTTAATGAATATGTTCCCCCTCTGTTTTCCTTCTTGGTTCTGGGAGCAGTACTGCAGTTAGACATAAAAGGTGTTCTTCATTCATCATCCTAGAATGGATGAACCATGCCCCAAAAATGGATGTGCAAAAAGGGAAAGGCCAGATGAATCCCTGGATTGAAGGGAATAGGCTTTGAGATCTGACTGCAAAGGTTTAGACATACAATGTAGTAAAGAATAATCCAGTTTTGGCTATTTGAAAACAGCAGAACCAGCAGTGGGGGACTCTCACATTCAGTCTTATTAATTCAAAACCTAGAGATATTTTTATATTTGAGTGTCAGTTTTCTCTATGATAATGGATATTAACGACGGTATTTCAAGTAAGGTTTGTTTTGTGTAATGTAAATTTACTTTTTCTTTTGCAATGATGTGCTTTAAAATGCACAGCAGTGAAGTTTGGGAAAATGACAGGCAGTAATTGCACCAATGTTGAATTAAATAAGTTTACAAGCTCATCAAATTATAGTACTAGTTGGGGAGCTTAACATTCCTGGTCCTAATTATATCTTTTATTTAAAACAAAGAGTTTAAGCATTGCTTGTAAATCAGATGGGTTATTAAAATCCTATTGGTTGGGTTTTTTCAAATGTTTCATGTTCTTCTAAGAGGAGTGCCTGAGCCAAGAGGAATAAACAGGGATATTTATTTGAATTCCAGAGATATTTCTGTAACATTAATGCAATTTCTCATGCATTTTTATTTTCTTCAAGTGTTCTAAACTAGAGACACTTATTACCGCTTATTACTTTCATTTTTGATATGAGCAATGAGGTTTTTGCTTGTATCATTTTGTCATACGTAGAAAGTCCCAAATTTATGACACACAAGTTTTTAGAGGGTTTTAGCTGATATGTAGGATTGGGTGGAGCAATACTAACTTTCATTGGTCCTGATAACACTTTAGCCCAGCTTCCTTCCATCCTCCATTTCTCAAACATGTGCAAACATTTAGGTGGTGGTTTTTTTTGAACTGCACTGAATTATAACTTACATATTTTGAGTATTCAATTTAGTATATAGCCACACTAAGACCATAATCCACATAGTTAACCTTCTGCAGTTGTCCTGTGGCTTTACAGTGACAATTTTTAATCTTGTTGTTGTGAAATTGCCAGAGTAAAAGTAATGTTATACCTAAAGTAACTGAAGAGGGATATCAGTGAATGCAATCAGATGATAGGAACTCTGTTGCCACATTAGAAATGTGGAAAAGTGTAAGTAGATATTCAGTAACTATAATTAATGTCTTATTAATTTATAACCAGAAAAAAAATCACTTCACAATGGCCTTGCTGTTGTAGAGTTTGTTGTCAGTTACATTTTTGTTGATAAAAGCAGTATTTTTATTCAGGATATGTGATTTTTTTCCCATGTATATGTTGATATAGTAGTAGAGTCTGAATGCATTTTTATTTAGATGCAATATTTCAAATTTATCTGTCAACCGTTAAGTAAAGAAAGACAGCGATTTATCTTAGAATTTCTTAAGCCTGAGCTGTATTAGAAGAATGGCAAAAGAAGCATTCAAATGCAGTTTATGGCTCTACCTTTATACAGACTTTTCCCCTAGTCTCTGGGACCTGGGATAACTGAAGGCTGCTCGTGCCAGTAATGACTGAGGCAAAGAAGGCATTCAGAGCCACAGCCTTTTCCATGGCCTGTGTAACCAGGTCCCCCTCCTCAGTCAGCAGGGGACCCACATTTTACCTAGCTTTCCTTTTGTCACCTGTGTATGTACAGAAGCCCTTCTTGTTATCTTTGACATTAAACCATTTCTTTCCATTTTCCACTTTATGTAACCCAGTACAAGAGCGCAAGTTACACAACATAACATCAGTACATATGTGCTTACTATACAGCTTACATAAAATCAACAGGAATATACAATGGCACTGGGAACAACCAATGGCTTGAGTCTTGGCAGACAAAATAATTTTAATAAGAACAAAGGAGAGATACCTCATTCTGTACTTTTCCCTGTAGAATGAAATTACTGGGGGTGGAAGCGAAACTCTTTTTAATAGGTTCTGACAGCATTGCAAAAGGTCTTGATATCAGTGCATTTTGATATCCTAAAAATTTGACCAGCTGTTCATATATTTTTTCATACCAAGGACAGTTGCTACTTAAAACCTTTTCCATTTTGATTAATTTATCAGTGTTTCCATACAGGCAGGATTTCTCATGTTGCTAACAATGATTGCTAAGGACTGTAGCTCAAAACCACGTGAACTTAAGTAAACTTTCTATTGTATTTTAAGAATGTTCATGGAATGTCTTTCTGAAGGTTTTATTCTTAGAATACTGAAACTAAATAGTATTAATGTGTTGCATAATTTTGTTTCTTAAAAATGCATTTTTAATAAAACGTTTCAATGACCGTCTCTGCGCAAAATGTTTTATTAAAAATGAAAATTACAGCTTTACTTAAACCTCCTTAGCCTTCTAGACTATGTTAACACTGATTCAGAAGACAAGTATACATTGGTTTGGCAAAACTTGTTTTTATAAAGGATGTATACGGCATTCAGAATAATTTTTCTTTATTCTACAGTGTACAAAGTCTTAGTGGTTCCTTTACAATTCAGTTCTTCCAGATACATTTTTTCCATTCAAAATAAAATAAGTGTGATCAAAAGAGTTTTTTAAAGCAGTAAAAAGCTTTTAACAGCTGAGGAAAGTCCAAAATAGAAGTTTTAAGTACAGTAAGCCAAAAGTTTTGTAAAAACAATATGATAACGTTTGAAAAGCTGAAGTGAAAGTTCCAGAAAGAAACTAGCCAGTTTGTTTTTATGAATAAGTCCAGGCCTGATTATTATCTCCTCCTTTTCTACTTTGGCTGCTATTTCAGAACTACTACAGATAAAAATGGAATTTATAAATATACCTGGACTGGCAATAACTGTTGTCTTTCTACATGCACAGTTCTCTCCTTAGTCTTGCTGAAATGCATCCTTTGTGTAACACAAGAGGCACAATGTGTTTCATTCCAATGTGAATTCAACAACTTCGGGTAGGTGTTTAAGAGCATGCAGGTACCTGAACAAAAGTGTTCTCTAAACCTCTGCTGATTTATGTGCCCAGGACTCCCATTTTGACTTCACTGACCTTCTGAAGCTTGTCACATGCCTAAAAGTCCTCAGTTGTGACAAGATTAGTTAAAACTTCTGAAGGCTCAGTTTTGTGTGTATATTTAGAGTACAGTTAGGACACATTAATGCTGTTCTGTAATGTAGCAGTAACAGGACTTCCTCAGTAGGTGAATGCTTGAAATTTAGTGTAGTCACTGCTGAGGTATAACACACCTAATTATTTTTTCAAATCTGGGCGTTAGTACAAAACAGGTTACTGTTTTGAGAGACAAACCCCAACAAAGCTTCAACAGAGAGAGAATCAAAGTTTATTCTTTTAAAAAGGAGTTTCACTCATTTTCTAATTGCTAATTTTTAGCTTCCAAAGAGCTAAGTGCTGAGTAATAGAAGTGGTAAAACTGTTCATCTTGAGGGTAAATAGTAAATTTTAAAGTTAGTTAATCTAGATTACTGACTGAAGGAAAGAAATAGTTTACGATGGAGTTTATCTCATTTCTTTTCTCAACTCTCTACCTCAGCATACCCCATTCTTTCGGTGCTGAAGTTCCTGCTGTTAAAAACAAAACAAAAGAAAACAAAAAATAAAAAACCCGACCAAACAAAACCAAGAAAAACCAAAACCAAAACAAAAGAACAAACCGACACACCCCCTCCAAACCCAGAACAAAAAAAACCAAACCAAAAAAGACCAATTTCTCATTAAGTGGCTCCTGCGCTCCCATAGTTTATAATCTGAAATACTAAGATAGCCCCAAGCTGCTACTAATTAATGATGTACCCACTACGGAGGATTTTTTCTTTTTCTTGTCTACCTAAGGTGTAGTATATTTGGGCTTCTACTTAGAAAACCTCAGTGTTTCAATAAAGAAAAAGCTGAAATGTAATACAAAATTAAAAGCAAAGTAAGTTTCCAAAACCAGATTGATGTTTATAACAAGTTCTTTTTCCTTTGCTAAACTGTTCTGAAAATGAAATATGCGTCTATTGTGGTTTATGGTGTTACTGGCAAGATTGGTGGTAGAAATTATTCTTCAGACACCAAAAATACATGCAGATGTCTGCAGATGTCCCTAGCAAAAAACTTCACTTGCATTTGGTCCAAGCTGTCATGACTCCATTGATGTAGGCTGTGATTTTGTAGAGCTCTTAAGATACTCTTATCCACCATTCAGAGTAATTTTTCTAAAACTGAGAAAGATATATTGAAAGGGAGAATCTATCACTCAAAACAACATAGAACATGCAAATGAGGAAAATTTTGTTGAGAGTACTCTACCTTTTTTGAAATGTGTTGGTCTAGTTAGAAAAGGTAGAAAAGTTTTTGAATCATAGAATCATAGAATCATAGAATAGATTGGGTTGGAAAAGACTCCAAGATCATCGAGTCCAACCCCTGATCCAACTCTAATTACTATATCATGGCACTAAGGGCCCCGTCCAATCTCTGTTTAAAAACCTCCAGGGATGGTGAATCCACCACCTCTCCGGGCAGGCCGTTCCAATGCCTGATC
>JAWMRA010000113.1:30009536-30050455 GCA_035584735.1 Pseudotriccus pelzelni
GGGAAGTGGTCACAGCACCAAGCCTGACAGAGTTCAAGAAGCATTTGGACAATGCTCTCAGGCACGTGGTGTGACTCCTGGGGATGGTCCTATGCAGGGTTAGGAGCTGGACTCAATGGCACTTATGGGTCCCTTCCAACTCAGCATATTCTGTGATTCTGTGATGTTTGGCATCTGGTTTCAGATTGTTCAATGCCAAAAATCACCTATAGATATATTCAACCCCAAACTAGAGCTTATCTGATTCTCCTAGCAGCCTTTGATATGTTCCTAGTTGATTTCTGAGTTCTGTTGATTCCAAGCCTGGAGTTTGTTTTCTTAAAACTGGATATCCAGGCTCTCTGTCAGATGTGAAACAGTTTTTTTAATCCATCCCTGAAGTTCTTGGAGATCAGGTTCATGTCCTTCCATATTCACACCTTCAGGTGTACCATGTCTCTTCAACCTTCCAAATACAGGCTGTGAGGGACCAGATTTAAAGGTACTCTGGCATCCAGGAAAAGTGGTATAGACCTTGCACTCCTTCCTCCTATCTCCTTCCTCTTTGGGTGGCACCTGCACAGACGTGGACAAAGAAGTCATTGTCATCACTTCATGTCTTACAACAGCAGTTGACTTTAGGGAAGGAACAGAAATCTCACAGCACAGCTGACAAGTGCTCTGTACTTACACCATAGCCATGATTATATTCTCTGTGGTCATGAATGATAACTACTGCCAGATTCCCCTCCCAGTCACCTTCGGGTACACCACAAGTCCCTCAGTGACCTTTTGCAGTATATTTAAAGTTATGCCAGATATGTGGAAACCCTCAGCCATGTTGGCATGTGTTTTCAAACCACAGCACAAATGATGTTTGGAAGGGATCCAGAAGCAGAGACATCAGGTGCTGAGTGCTGCTGCAGCAGTGCTGTGAACAATAGGTTATTTCTGTAAGACATGATACTTGAATTCACCTGTCTTCTCTCAGTTGATTAATTTGTCTCCATCAAACTGGACAGAACATAAATGTCAGTACAGAACCTGTGCATGGATATCCACACATTGGCCCATGCAAATAGAATTTCAATGTCTATTTTGCAACAGTAGGTCTCTGCAGTGCCTATATAAGCTCACTTAACTCCTGCCAATGGGCCTTTTCCCCTGGTAAACTTGGAAAAGCAGGTTACACCTACTGAAGAGGATTCATTTTTCTCTGCTGCTATCTTGAAGTCCACATTGTCCTGCATTCCTTCTGTCTCCTAGATTTGCTCATCTGTGTTAAGCCCAATAGATTTCTTGGCCTAAATGAGGTAGAGCCAAAGCTAACACTTGACTGTCAGACTTCTTTCTCTTGCTCAAGTTGAAATGCATTTTGAGGCAGGAATACTGCCAGCAATAAGCAGCCACACACAAGCACATCTTTCTCAGTATTTGCAACTGTGCTGGTTAAAGACAGGAGCCTAGCAGCCACCCTTAAATGTGCATTTTATCTGATGCAGATATCTTAGGGGAGAACAAATGTTTGAAGGGTGTGAGACAGTACAAGAAGCAGTGGGGCACTTGCCTGTCCTGAAGGTACCACTTGTATTGTCATGCTTGGACAAGACTTGTGTGGTCTGTAAGTGCCTTGAGATTTGTAGAAGTCTACTGTGGCAGCTCTCAGAAATAATGCAACAATGCAAAGTAGATGTAGTCTCTCCAGACTCTGTTTCCGTGGGTCGCAGCAAAATCTAAAACAAATCCATGGCTTGGACGGAATCACTGTGGGTTTTTCCTCAGTAAGTTAGGCAAAATTCTGATAGCTATAGTGCAGTAGAGTATAGGTTTTGCTGTAATTAAAAACATCTGGTTTAAAACTTGTTTTTGGTTAAAATTCTCCAGTGTTAGAAGTGAAACAGTGAGGTGTATCTGGGATACAAGCAATACAAAAATCTAAGTGCATATTCATATGTATATGTAACATAAAAACCCAAACTGATCCCACAAACAAAACAAACAGCCATGTAACAAATTAGTAGTATTGCACTGAACTTGACAATACTTACATGCCTCATATAGGAAATTGTAATAAGTTGTAGACCACATGAATGTTGAAAAGTTACTTTAAGAATCAGGCTAGAAATGACTCCAAAGTTCTAAGAAAAATTGCACAAAACACATTTTGGTTTTGTTTTGGTGTATAAAGTGTAGTTACAAGGGAAGTGTTTCCAAATTGAAAATTAATTTCATTACACTCTTTTTTTTTAAACTTTGGTAGTAAAATGGAGAAGCAGTATTTTCATTTAGTTTAAAGTGTAATCCTACTGTATATGGAAGAAACTCCATACGTGTTGTATCTATCTATAGCTCTCCAGGTTCTGATCTATGCAGGTGTACACTACTTTGTGTATGGTTTTTTAAACATTGATGTCTGAGGCCTGAGAATGATCATATTGCACAGTCTTTTCTTCAGTTCTTTCTGTGTAACATTATGCAGCATGTGAAAATTTGCACTCTGGCTAATACAAACACTACATTTTATTCATCTGTCCTTTTGGCCTGTCCAGCTTTGTTTTGAACATAGTTGTTTATGTATCTGCCTATAAGCACTTCCTAAAAATTATTAAATTTTTGCATCCAGCAGGACAATTTCTGGCTTATTCTTCTCAGTCAATGCAATTACACTATTTTATATAGTTTAGCAGCCTGAAACAATTTTTCATTTAAGCCTGCTTCATCACAGTGTACATACTCAGAAGGCCATTAAAGATGCTAAGTTTACTAACCTGCCAAATCTTTACTGAATATGTGGTAGGAGAAATAAGAGTCATCTGCGGCCTGCAACTAGATCTTTAATTTATTTTTATTATTGTTTCAGTTTCCTTAAGCATTCCTGGCTGCCTTGTTGTGCACAATCAAGAACAGATCCCATCAATATCAGTTTCCGTTGTTTCTAAGCTGCTCTTAATAGTATAAAACTATGCACCACAGAGGCCATAGACCCCATTTCATGCAGTCTGATTATATTTTGAGATACTGATAGCAGCAGTTGGCTGTAATTTTTATGTCATAAATACCCCTTCATCCTGACTTTGGAAATATTAGTGTTTTGCAGTGAAAAGTACACAGAATACTCCAACCCCTTCTCAATTACACTTACATTTCAAAAACATCAGGAAGTTAGGACTGTAAAAAGAAATCTGCAATAAGATTTTCATGGTAGGCTTTTGCTGATGTTGCTGCTTGCATAAAAAGATTAAGGAAAACAATGTCTAGATGTAAGGTGGATTTCAAGTCTAGAGTGATTATAATATCAGAAATGAGACATTGTGGCTAGCATACCTTTTGCTACTCTACCACATAGTCCTGGATTCTGTCTCCTTTTATGTTTAATAGCACTACAGAGAATACAGCAATTTTAAAATTATTTTTATGGAAAACAAAATATATGTCTTAGATTTGTCATTATGCTTACTTTTCACAATGACCTCTTAGAAGTAAGGGAGTGAATTTCATTGTAGGATAAAAAAGTTTCTTTTACTGATAAATGAACATAAAAGAAGGAGAAGAAGGAAGTTTTTCTTAGTCAGGGTCATTGTAGTGACCCTATTTGCTGCATTATCACACAAACTTCTGCATAGGCCGAAAGGAAGGAGCAGAGCATTTTGGTGAAAGCATTGAGGGGCAATTATTTTTGCAACTCAATATATTGCATAAATACACCATAAAAAGACAGAGAAATTGTATGGAGTTTGAAGATGTAGACATGTCTGAATTTGTTTGAGTGAACTATTCAGTATTGTTTACGTATGACTGGAGAATGTACCCAAGGACTAGACTTTAAAAGACAAATGGAGAAAACCAACACGAGTGAAACTGGAAAAATAACTGAGATATCAAAAAATAATGAGAACTCTAGAACTAGCACAGAAGAAGTGGAAAGTGGGCCAGCTCTGACACAAAGTATATTTTTGCCTTTCTCCAACATTTAGAGCTTTAAAAGTCTGTATTTCGCTGGCTAAAGAAGAAAAAAGAATAGGTTTCTTTTCTTGGGAAAAACTGCTGTGCACCACAGCATGTGTTTTTCTATTGTAGCATTTTCAGATAATTAGGATTTCTAACAAGAACTCTAGATCCTTTTGGTATTACTGAAAGAGACTCAGTGAAGGAAATTTGATGCTGAAGCCAAGGATTTTATTTCAGAATTGTGAAGGTATAGAATTTCTCCTTGCAAAATCTTGAGTGATTGTGCCTAGCACATTGTGATGGGTCAACCTCATCTGACTATCCAGTCATGTCCTCTCTCATGTCCTTTCCTCAACAGAACAGGGGAAAAAAGTAAGAAGAAAAAGCTTGTGGGTTGAGATAAAGATGAGGAGATCACTTGCAGGTGAAACAGACTCAAGTTGCAGAAAATTAGTTTAATATATTGCCAATTTGAATGGAGCTGGATGGTGAAAAGCATCAAGACAGAAATCAAAACTTCTTCCCTTACCGGGTTAGCAGGAGGGTTTTTT
This sequence comes from Pseudotriccus pelzelni, assembly GCA_035584735.1. Taxonomy (NCBI): domain Eukaryota; kingdom Metazoa; phylum Chordata; class Aves; order Passeriformes; family Tyrannidae; genus Pseudotriccus; species Pseudotriccus pelzelni. Next base: position 30,014,015 of record JAWMRA010000113.1, read on the forward strand.
TTCTAGGGTGCTGTTATCACCAGGTGGTTTTACTGGAAACATTCTATGTGAAAAGACTGACAGTAAGAACTAGTCTTCATCTGAACAAACTGCAAAACGTTATGTAACAGAAAAAAAATGCCCAACTACTACTACCCTGATCACAGAGTGAGTTGGTGGAATTAAATCTACTATTTTCAGTGTAAATTAAACTGATATATTAATTCTGAATTTTGCCACTAAAAAAGTTGCTTGTATACAAGAATGTGCTATGTGTTAGGTGCATTTAAGAGTAGTAAAAATTTCCAAGTTCGTTCCTATAATTGTCTGACTATTTTGGGGTATTTTTACCACTATTAAATTTAGTTATTTGCTAAAGGAAAAAAACATACTAAATGGTATTTAATGCCAAAGGGAAGCAGTTGTTGTTTCTAGTCTGTCCAGAAATCAGCTAACACTATGATTGAAGCTGGGAGAGGAAGGGCAAACTCATGTGGGAGTAATAACTGTGTGAGGAAACAGGCACTTTTGGAATGAAAAAGAGTAGGTGGATGGATTATGTGCACATGATGTTGATGGTGCATCTACACCCACAGGAATGCTGAGCTGTTTGCGCTGCTCTGCCTCATTTCAGGCTTTTAGTGCACAAGATCATAGAATACCAAAGCCAATTTGGCAGGATGTCTGAGAATTGCAAAGCAAGGTTACTGAACAGTGTTCATTTAATTTTCTTGCAAGTTATTCAAATAATTTTCATATATATATCACAGTTAATGGGGTGCTACACTGAAATGGTGAGGACTGGAGGAGAGCGAGGACAAGACATTGCAGTGCTCAAGGATAATATTGATTCTGATTCAATATCTTGTATGTCACGTTGTTATCTCTGTGAATGTACAGTAGATGTTAAACCTAATTCAAATCTAATTAACCCGGAATTTTTAATCACTCTTTTCTCTATAGGCAAGATGCTCTGTATATATACATAAAAATTAATTTTTTACCGTCACCTTACCTCCCCATGGAGAGAAGCCAAGTAAACCTACGTTTAAACTCCAGAGTAAGAGTCTTTCTTGCAAAGGTTTTGTTTATACCTGCACAACTTTATGAAGGGAACTGATAGCAACGTTTTTGCACAGATAATAAAAAAAATAAGACGAAGTTAGGTTTTTTAGGCAGAGGTGGTCTAAGAGCACTCTGTTGGCTATGTTGTATATCTACATTGTTTTAGCTTCACATGCAGGCAATAAATTACTTTGAAAAAGGAGAATCTGTTGGTTAAGAACTAGAATCCTGAGGCTGATATTAGGAATGTTACGCATATTTTAAGCCATGATTATATAGGCTGAAAGAACTGAGGGAAGTCATGCATGAGCAAATAGCATTTTAAAAAGTTTTGCTGGAGAAGTATCTATATTTTAGAAGGATGGCATTTCTCTGTTGAAGAAAAGTTCCGTGCTTTACATATAATCTAAATGAAATTAAAATCTCAAAATTATTTGCTCTATGAAAAGAAAATCCCTCAAAATCAATATGTTGCTTTCTTAAAGCTCATTAATATTGGTAGTATTATCTATTGCTTTATATTAATATAAATGTTCTGAATCAGAGACATTAGCTTCAACCATGAATAAAGTGAGGCTATAATAAGAGAGAAATTACTGTACTTTGAAATGAATTCCATTCTATATTGTAATATTCTGAGATACTTATTCTTTTATGGAAATAAACATTGCCACTTCATAGCTGCTGATCTAATTCACTGTTCTAGTTTAATTCCAGAAAGTATCCAGTACTTAGGCAGACTTATATCTGATTTATATGCTCAGTGAATTTTACTGGAAATGACTAGTGTAGAAGAAAAATGGCAAGATGAGGTTTGAAAAGGGATTGAGAAACTTCAAGAAGAAGGGTTACATGCCATAGAAAAATACGGTTCAAATGAGGTGCAAACAACTCATAAATAAATGAATTCAGTATGCAGATATAATGAGCAGATAACTCAATAATGTTATTCCACAGCATTTCATTCTTCAGGTAGCTTTTGTGAATTGTTGTTCTCAGCAGAGATCTTTAAAATCCATGGAATTTGAAATCTTGAAATCCTCACTAAAGAGAAACTCTAGCTGAGGTCAGTTTGAGTTCTACTTGTGTACAGATTGAAAAGAAAATTCTGAAAATATTTCCATATTTGTCTTTATTATTGTTTTAGTTGATAAAGGGCAGCAAGCGTTAGACAAAGAATCATAGACTCATTGAGTATTTTTGGTTGGAAGAGACCTTAAAGATCATCTTGTTTCAACCCCCTTGCCACAAGCAGGTACACCTTTCAGTAGAACAGGTTGCTCAAAACCTGGCTAGCCTGACCTTAAACACTTGCTGGGATGGAACATCCACATCTTCTCTGGGCAACCTGTTCCAGTGCCTTAACACCCTCACGGTAAAGAATTTCTTCACAATATCTATTCAAAACCTACTCTCTTTCAGTTTGAAGCCATTCCTCCTTGTTCTGTCACTACATGCTCTTTGTCCCTCTCTGTCTTTCTTGTAGGTTCCCTTCACGCATGGGAAGGCCACAGTTGGAACACCCCTAAGCTGTCTCTTTTCCAGGCTGAACAATCCAAATTCTCTCAGCCTTTCCTCCTAGGAGAGGTGCTCCATCCTTCTAATCGTGTCCCCTGGACTGACTCCAAAATGCCGATGTCCTTCCTGTGCAGGGACCCCAGAGGTGGATGCAGTGCTCCAAGTGGGATCTTACAAGGGCAGAGTAGAGGGGCAGAATCACCTCCTTTGATCTGCTGGCCACACTGCTTTGGATGCAGCCAAGGGTGCAATTGGCTTTCTGAGCTGCAAGTGCACATTGCTGGGTCGTGTCCAGCCTCTTATTCACCAGCACTCCTAAGTCCTTCTCAGCAGGGCTGCTCTTGATCTGTTCATCCCCCAGCCTGTATTGATACCGGGGAGTTGCCCTGACCCTGGTGCGGCACCTTGCACTTGGTCCTGCTAAACCTATAACCTATAGTAGTAATTATTTTAAACAGACAAATAATATCACTTATAGTGTGAAATATATTGCAATATTGTTCACCTCTGGGGTCTCCAAAGCTGCATCCTTGAACTCCATTCACAATTTCACCTGTCTTTATACCACTCAGGCTGCTCAGCTTCCTTTTGATTTTGAGAGTAATCCATTGTTGTGCACTCAAGCAGTCACTTTAGGACTGCCCTATATTTCAGTGTGTTTACCTTTACATGTTTTCTCATTCATTGTCTTCAGGAATGACACAAGAGGTATGATGTGGTCTTTCAAGTGATTTTTCTTATTTAATAAGCAAGTATTTCACCCTATTGAAATGTTATATACTACCTTTAAATACTATACTAAATTTTGTGTCATGAGAGACATAAAAACTGCAAGAACAGCAAGAGAGTTTGCTATTTATCTTGTTCTTTGATCAGAAGGTTTTTTTATGTGTGTATTTTTGTGGTTTTTTTTTTTTTTTTTAATGTGGAAAGAACTCTGAGAACTGAGCACTTTCACATCCATCACTTTGGCATCAAAAAAACTGAAGGTCCCAGAATTTTTTTCACAGACAGAAGTCTGAGCGGTGTAGTGAATCTAACATGCTCAGGATATGCTGAGGATTTGCAACTGGGCAGTCGGTGCAGCTCAAGCTGTGCAATTCATCAGGCACATTCTGTAGGTGTCAAACATACTGTGTGGGCCTTCTACAAGGCATGCTCAGTGTCAGTCTGCATGCATGCTGCATGTACGAAGATTTATGTGTCCAGGATCCCTGTCTGGACTGTTTAGTACCCAAGAAGGTCCATATGAACAGCCAGATCAGCAATCTAGAACAGGCTGAAACAGTAGTTTAGTATGAGAAGTAGGATATTTGACAAGAACACATCAGTGTAGACTGGAAGCTCTCTGAGGAAAAAAAATTTCCTGCCTGCTTCATCACTTCTGTCCTGCACTGGGATATATAGAAAAATAAAGCCTCAATACAATTAGCCTCCTCTGATTTCTTATCTCATGGGAGTCTGCCTATATGTTGCATCTGTCCTCTGTCACTTGACAGAGTCAGTCTTGGTCTCAGAACACAAGTTGTATCAGAAAATGGAACAGAAACAGTATTTGCTCCATATTTCATCTCGGCTGTGTAACTATGTTGTTTACTTCTGAGGGATGTCACTTATGACTAATATAACAAAGCACATTTGCTCTGGAAAACCTGCAGCCATCTGTCAGAAAAACAGAAGAGAAAACAGGCTATTGGGACAAACAGTCCCCCAGATGTAATTTCCCAGCTGGGATGTTTTTCAGTGTGGCCCAGTGCCTAGAAGCCTCAGTCTGTTTCTGATCTCCAGGTCAGTTTCAAAGCAGTTTTGTAATAAATGGAATGTTTATGTGTCCACCAAAAATAGCAGTAGCTGTTAAAGCTGAAGCCATTCAGCATGGCTGACACAGTCTTCAGATTCTTTCTCCTTAATTTCTTGGCCCAATTGTTTTGCAACCTAATGCTGAAAAAACACTGTTCCTATGTGTATTTGTTTTGGATAAATGTCTGATCACCATGCCATCATGACTGCAGTTTTGGAATCTATTTTTTAAATGTTACATTTTGATTTTTGGAAGTACGGAATTGAAAATACAGAAAAACAACTGAGTTTCTGCAAATTTTATTTTCTTAACCACTCCGTCACCATCTGCAGTTTGTCCATTGTAGAAATGTGATTTACTTTGCTTTGCAGGGTGCTACATCTTATTTTTCTGTTTGATTATAACTCTTTCCATTTTAACTTATTTCCTTCTTTCCATGATGAAAAGGAGCTTACTTTCATCTTGATTCTGTTAAGATTCTTTTTCTACTGCTTCAGGTGTGAATTCTATGGCCCAGTCTAGCCAGAGATCTGTAGAGTACAATGTAAAAATGTGCTCTCTCTCACAGCATCTTTTGGAAGACCTCTCTTAAGGTGCTGTAATGCAGAATAGATGTTATGTATTTTACACAGGCCTGGCAGACAGCTACAACATGGTAGCTGGTGGCTACCCTCTTGGGGCAGACTTGTGATGCAAGCTTTCACAACCTATTTTCTTATCCTAGAAGCAGCCAGTTTTCTCATAATATAAAGCAGAGTGATGGGAATATATTTTTCTTTCTTGTTAGCAGTTCAGTGGAAGTTCAGTTAATGACTTTTTTTTTGTTTCTTCAGAGTGTTCATAGTGAGTCAGAGTAATCAATTAACTGCCTTTTTTGTAATTACCAGATTGTATTTTTGATTCTCATGAGAATTTTTCTTAGAATTTCGGAAGTCACTGCCATGTGAGCAAGGCTCACATGTCTTGGAGTAGTGCAGTTGTATTTGCTGAGTGTAAATTTTAACACCCTATGATGAGGCAATGTATAATAAAATAATATTTTTAGCTGAATGAGAGTCCCCAGAAAACTGATAATAAGATGTGCAAATAAGGAGGAAAGACTGTATTACAATAGCCTGTAAAGCATTACTATGCCTTTCTAAAACTAAGAGAGATAATTCATCTGCTGTACTTACTGTATGCAGTGTAAACGTCTAGGTCTAGTGCTTGTCTCACTTCAGAGGTAGACCTAGATTGATGGAGCTGTGACAGAGCTGTCTGTTCTGCTACTGCTCCAGTGTGGATCATGCCGGGGCAATTGTCAGAAAAGACAGAAGGAAAGACAACATTGCTCTGTCACCATCAGTCCTTGGCTGCTGTAGGATTTGTCTTACCTGATCTTTTAGAGATCAGACTGGCAAGAGAACCATTAGCAGCTTTCTGGCAGCCTTTTTGCTTTTTCTGCTCCTCAATATAAGAAGAGAATACCATCTTTGGTAATATAACATAGTTTTGCAGCAGCTCTCAGGAAACTTAATTCAGAAGGTACAAGGCTTTTGGCTTCAGGGGGCAATGCATATGTTAATGCCAATGCTAAATATTGTCTATTGTTTCAGAGTAGCTTGCATATGTTTGTTTTTACTTTCAAACAATAGGCAATGCCCCAGGGTGACAGTGCATAGGCTGAATGGGTCCTTAGAATGAGAAAACACAATTTGTCAAATGACTTATTCAGAAAATACCAAACTAAATGAATTCATTTGAACAGCTCTATTATGCTCCCCTGGTGTGCTATTCTTTAAACAGAGGAACCTTATTAGTGTAACAGTCACTGCAGGCCTAAGATGTTAATGTTTTCTTTGGATCTGTATTGGAATCTACATATGTAGGAAACGTTTTCATTTTCTAATTATTACAAATGATGTTCTGTTCTTTAGAAACAGAAGTATTTTCAGGGGAAAAAGTTATGCTCAGGAAGACACCAAGTAAACACTTTTTACTTAAGGTTTTCACTAGAATAACTAATACAACTTGACCAAGCTCTTTGGATTTAATCAAGCTATGAACTGCTATGACTATAAACTTTGGAAAATGCTGCTCAGTAACAAATTTTCTGCCTATAAACTGTCTTCAGACTGCAAATATGTAGTTATTGCTGGATTGCTACACTACATTTTGCTGTTTTATTAGGGGGTGTGTTCTTAAGTCAATCTGTGAAATTTGTTCTTTTAAAGAAAAGATGCTAGATGATAGTTCATTCTGTATTAGGGGGCAAGTGTTTAAATCCTACAGTCTTTAGTACAAAAAGTTTTTCTTGATCATAGAATCGTAGACCATGCTGAGTAGGAAGGAACCCATCAAGATCATAGGGTCCAACTCCTGGTCTGTGCAGGACATCCCAAGAGTAACACCGTGTCCCTGAGGGTGTCTTTAAGTCATACAGGCTTGGTGCTGTGACCACTTCCCTGGGGAGGCTGTTCCAGCGCACAACCATCCTCTGGATGCAAAATGTTTTCCTGATATCCAACCTAAACCTCCCCTGACTCAGCTTCATGCCACTTCCTCAGCTCTTGTCACTGGTCACTAGAGTGAAGAGTTGTGTACGTGCCCCTCTGCTTCCCCTTGTGAGGATGTTGAAGATCACAATGAGGTCTCCCCTCAGTCTCCTCTTCTCCAGGCTGAACAGACCAAGTGACTCGGCCACTCATACGGCTTCCCCTCAAGGCCCTTCACCATCTTTGTTGCCCTCCTTTGGACATTCTCTAGAGCACTGAGGTGCCCAAAACTGCACACAATATTCAGGGTGAGGCTGCCCCAGTGCAGAGCAGAGTGAGACAATTGCCTCCCTCACCTGGCTGGCGATGCTTTGCCTGAAGCCCCCCAGGACACGGTTGGCCCTCCTGGCTGCCAGGGCACTGCTGACTCATATTCAACTTGCCATAGATCAAGACCCCCAGGTCCCTTTTCACAGTGCTGCTCTCCAGTCTGTCATTCCCCAGTCTATACATGAAACCAGGATTGCCCCATTTTAGGTGCATAATCCGGCTCTTGTCCTTGTTAAACTTCAGTGGTTGTCCATCTCTCTGATTTGTCAAGATCTCTCTGCAGGGCCTCTCTTCTCTTGAGGGAGCCGATAGCTCCTCCCAATTTAGTGTCATCAGCAAATTTAGTATTCCTTTGAGCCATGCATTTAAGTCATGTATGTCTTTAGTACTGGATGGCCAGAGATTTTAAGAGTGAAAAATCAAACCTTCAGACTCTAGAGAAGTAGACCTCAGCTTATTCAGAGTAGTGCTGTTAAAGAGTGATACATCTTCAAGAGCACAGAAATACAAATTTGTTTTTCATAGCATCTACACATAGCATTTACACATCTGGGCAGCATTCATGCAGACTTGCAGTATAGGCATACAAACCTACATCTACTAAAATACAATAGCTGTTTTTTTCTAATCAAACTAGTTCCTAAATCATGTAGGACTAGTGATGTCACCACAGATGGATGTTGCAGAAGGAGTGCAATCAACAGAGAATAGCTGTATTATGAAGATTTTCTCATGTGCTTTTGTTAAGACTGAGGGACAATGTCTGTTCAGAGCTGATGACATCATTGTGCCAGTTACATAGAATCAGGTTGCATTTTAAATTGCTGAGCAATTCAAGAAGCAGATTTAGACTTCTCCACAGCAGTAAATATATGCTATCTTTACAGGAACCTATTTCAGATTTTACTAGGATGTTAATATGTGTCTAACATATTTTCCCAAGTAATTTCTCAAAGGTTTGGTACATATATTACAAGTAAATGAGCATTAAAAAATGTATCATACACCCATTCTTACTCTGATCTTGTTTCTGTCATCCTGAAACCTTTACATACATACCCTCAAAATATGGTAACATATCTAATGAGCTTGAGCATTAGAATGTTTTTTATTTATTTTATTTTTAATTTTGTGTCGTATCATATATGTCATATATGATTTTTAACATCAGTCTGTCTCATCTGACCAGAAGTTTACACAGCAGTATGACCTAAATTGCAGGACAATTTCTTGGTTAAGATAGAAAAATTTTAGAAGTTTGTGAAACTGAAATATATAGTGAGGCCTGCAACTCTATACTCAATTTCATGTTGAACAACTCTGGCCAGAAAAAATGTCACAGTGTTAAACTGGACTGGATTGTTGAATAGAAATTACAAAGCCATACAGGCAGTATTAATAACAGGAAATAACTGTGTTCATCTCATACTTGGATATAGTCACTCTCTGTTTAAAACTTGAGGGGTTAAAATTCTTTGGTTTTGACTTTGCTTGTTTGTGCTTTTAAGACCCTTTATTTATTTTTTAAGCTTCTTATATTTGGACATTAAAAAAACAAAAGAAAAGCAAAGAGCTGTATACAAAGCTTTTTCTCTATTTTCCTTATTCTTTCTCTTCACATTAATTCCTCAGAAATAATCAAGAGATAAGCTACATTTAGTCATATGAGCATCCAAAACACTAAATTCAGAGATTAGGGCTCTTTATCCATATGGCATTGCTTTTCAGTCATGCTTTTTGGACCAGCTTAATATTTAATTCATGAACAAATACATGTGATAAACAACAGAACAACAGTTTCCAGATGTGCATTATTTCTGTCTCTTTCCTAGCATATGAAGACAGATACACAGAATATTTGTTAACTTTGGACAATATCTAAAATAGTACTCTGGCACCTAAGGTACAGCTTAAATGAAATTTAGGTACCTAAGTTCAGAAGAGCTATCCAGGAAAAAGAAAAAAAAATAATAATCTCTTCGCTTTAATTCCTGAAATACAACTAACTGCCATTGCTAGTGCATACAGAAGCATTACTTTATTGACTGAGCTACCTACACTCTCCCTACTGAGAATCCAGAAATGATGTGTCCTTCTGCTGAAGTGTCCTGGAATATGCTTGCTGCTGTATATTCATGCCTGGCTAAAATTGCCTGGGCAGTAATAAGTAGTGACAGCCAACCTTGGGACAATAGGATAAAGGTCCAAGCATTTGTTTCTAAAGATTCAAAAAGCATCCAGATTCTGAGTTCCAGTTTCAAGGAGATATTGAACTGCGGTCCAGACCCCTTAGTGTTTTCTGTTGGTTATCCTAGATATCCCGATGGTCAGTGTCTAGTTTGTTAGGAATTTGTGTGCACTAGCCACTTGCCATGTTCTGCTTCCTATGGAAGGAAGTCCTGTGCCTTTGGGTGAATGGGAGTTGTGGAACATGCTAGCATTTCCCTCATTTAAATGAATGGGATCTTGGGGAATATCCCAACAATTAAGGCCTATGCAGCTTATGATAGGTCTGTACTTAGAGGAAGAGAGAGGTCCTGAATGATATCATCAGGAAAATAAATTCAGTTTCTCTACAGCTATGCTGTTTAACCCTGTCAGAGTATTTTTTTTTGTTCTGTAACAGCCAGAGTGTATGAAAGGCTAGCAAAAAAAAAAGTGGTATGAAGGGTGCTGTGGAAATGCAGGCCAAACAATAAACAGTTAGAGGAATGACCATCAATCAGAAAGTGTAAATAATCATCTTGTGAGAAAAAAAAAAAAGTAATCTGGCCAGAACTAACAAGAACATGTAGGAAAATGGAAGGAGACTTAATATGGAGATTAGAAATAAATACATAGAAATGGATACAGAGTTTGGAGGAGTGTATATTGAGTAGCTCAAGGAATAATCAGTGAATCACAGAATCACTTAGGTTGCAAAAGATCTCTAAGATCATTGAGTCCAACCTTTCACCAACCACCATCTCTTTAACTAGACCGTGGCACTAAGTGCCACATTCAGCTGTTTCTTGAAGACTTCCAGGGATGGTGACTCCACCACCTCCCTGGGTAGCCCATCCCAATGCCTGACCACCCTTTCAGTGAAGAAATTCTTCCTGAGAAGTCCAGTGTTATCCTATAGAAATGACTGACAGAGGCTGCTATCTCATAAGCTTTCTGTCTGGTCATGCTTGAAGGTAATTATTGTGTCAATAAAAATTGTTATTGTCTCAACTGAGTATTGCAAGGAAGGAAACATGTCCCATTCAGATATTTTAAATAGTAATCTCAAAATGTGCAGTATCCTACATTATAGTAAAATATATGCATTTGAATCTGTGATAGTTAAACTTCAAGGAAGATTAAGTTGGGAAAGTTGTGTGGTTTTCCATGTGTGTTTGTTAATGTGCTGAGCTTAAGCTATGGTTTGCAACTATGAAATTGGTGTGGAAGTCAGGGTTGCGCTTCCAATTCTTAACCTGTTGTCTTTTCTGGGATCTCCCATTGATAAATTCTACTAAATACTATCAGCTTCCTTGCTCCCAATGGTCTGCCCCATCTCTTTGCTGATAGTTACTGTCTCCAATCCTTTCTTCCCAGCTGGCAAACGAGAGTGTTTACTACATTGTAGTTGACCCCATGATAGTGTCTCAGCTTAAATTACTGGTATGCTTGTGCTGAGATTCCAAACTGTGCTAGAGCAGGCAGAACACAGGCAGACATTTGCTTCTACCCCCTCTGCTGTGAGGTAGTGACCTTTGACAGCAAACTTTGGGATGAAGGGATGGGAGAGTTAAAAGGAGAGCCAGTAAAATCTTAAACCACTGGAGATGGTTCTTCAGTGAAGAAAAGGCAGAAATCTGCTGCAGCAGGTCATAGTTAACAATGTGTTACCTCATGTTACGTATGGTCACTAATTTATTCTTAATGCTGATGAGAGTTGTATTTTATACCTTTAAAAACGCATGTGCTATAATTAGGAGGCCTTGAGTGCTGCGATACTGTGTTTTCTCCCCTTATGCCACCAAGGACTTCCTGAAAATGAGGAGTTATCAGATCACATGGGGACTTGGCCAACCATGTATTCCAAAATAGAGCATTTTCATCAGAAATAGTGTTGCTAATGCAGACTAATTTGCCTCCTCACATTGTCCTAAGAGAGCCAATTGACATGTTTTTGCCATCGGAGAGGGACTAAGTTTGAAAAACAGTAAGAATTTCTCCCAAATATTTCTCTGGGTCAGAGAAAAGCTGGTTTATCTGATCTTAATGCTGCAGGATTTTGAGTTAGAACAGAATGTGTTGGGTTTTTTTATTCCATGATTTTTCTTGTCAATACTTTTTGTCATAGATTGTGTTCTCATACAATTTCAGCATCAGATTTTAAAAAGTATCTAACACATCTGGTTATTCAGTATTCACATCTGGACATTCAATAACTGTCTGTGTTTGATATTCTTCATTTGAGAAATTATTCCACTTGAATATCTCCATTTGGGTTCAATGTCCCCTACTTTCAGGAATACTTTGTAAACTGTTACAACTGTGACCTCAAGCGCAATTAAAAATTTACCTCTACAAGGCTCATGGAATTTATGTGACTGCTGCCCTCTTTGTCTGTAAAAGCCTGCCTCAGTGCTTATTTGCTGAATATGCAGCTTTAATTTGTGCTCATTCAGCAGGACTTCTTATCTGATTCAAGTGGAGGCACTCAACTTTATGAATCAGATTTAATAGATCCAGAGTCTTAATTAGGTCTTCATAGTTGGGTCCAGCTGCAAATGTAGGGGCATTGCATTACAAACAAAACCCCCACATATTTCCTGTCATGGTTTAACCCCAGCTGGCAACTAAGCATCACACAGCCACTTGCTCATTCTCCTCTGGTGAGGTTGGGGGAAAGAATCAGAAGGATAAAAGTGAGAAAACTTGAAGGTTGCAGCAAGGACAGTTTAATATGTAAAGCAAAAGCCATGTGTGCAATCAAAGCAAAATAAAGAATTCCTTCACTCCTTCCCATCAACAGCCAGGTGTTCGGCCATGTCCAGGAAAGCAGGGCTCCATCACTCCTAACAGTGACTTGGGAAAACAAGTAGCATCATTCCAAATGCCCCTGCTTCAGTCTTCTTCCCCCCAGTTTTTTCTAAGCAAGGATGGTATTGAAATACCCCTTTGGACCATTGGGATCAGCTGTCCTGGCTACTTGTGCATGCCCAGCTTATTGACTGTTGTGGCAATGTGAGAAACAGACGAAAAAAAAAAAAAGAAACAACTGACACCATATAGCTCAATTAGAGACTCAAAATTCCCTGGAGGGTGAATTCCAGGAATCAGAGGTTCCCAGGATGCATAAGAGGTTGTTCAGCTTAAGATTTTATGGAACACCAAAACCAATTTCACAGTGAAGAAAGAAAGAGTGACAACATCCTAGTTGAGGTTTAAAGGTTCCAGGATCTCCAGGATGGAAGGACTTAGGATAAACACAGACTTGGAAAATGTAAAATAATAGAAAAATACTAAAAGATAGCAGGAGATGAAAAGTTATTGATAGAGGCTTTAGCCTATCAATAACTGAGTCAGAAGAGACCCTGTGCCAAGTTAAAGGTCTACCAATACCAGTAGCAACAAATATTCTCAAACGGAGGTAGTTAAGGTTGTAAGTGTACTCTTAACTTGACCAACACTTCTGTCTTTTAAGTTAGCAGCCTCTGAAACATTATAATAAGCATTATATGGAGGATCTGATAAAACATAAGAGAAGTTTCAAAACCTGTCATATGGGCCCAAATAAAATGAAAACACTTTTTTTAATCAGTGTTTTTTTAATTGTAATATACTTATTGTTCTGAAGCATATGTGGTATGGTCAAAGCATTCATTCTCTGTAGTAAATTGGAAGATAATTTCAGATCCTTGAAACAGTCTGGAACAACACAAAGACAAGAAGTTAAAGCCATATTATTCAAGTTATGTATTCTGTCATATTTAGTTACCATATGGGATACTTTCCTCTGCTTTACATCAGTCTTAATTAGATTTCTCTAATCCATTTTGTCTTCTCTGTTTCCCTCCTTGCTTTTGTGTCCTGTCACAAAGCTGAATTTCTGTGTTACCAGTTCATCTCTTTTCCATACCTCAGGATGGTACATGTGTCCAGAAACACAGGCCAAAACCAACAGATTTATCACAGCCTTAATGACAGCTGGCTGCATGCTGAGTGAATTCTTAAATTCCCAAAAACTACTTTTTTGCCAAACCGTGTGGAGTTGCAGCATTCAACATTTTCTTGGGACCGTTATCTCCAAATGAAGAATGACTCCACTGGAAAAAATTTGGTATCAGCTATAGACCTATTTTTAACTTCTTGTTTGGTGAAACTTCAGAAAACATAATTAGCCATATGTTGAGAGATGTTCTCCAAGTCTTAAATTCAATTTTTGCAAACCACATTTAAGCACTACCTTGTCCACAACTTTATACTGTTGGAATCAGAAGACGTGGGTTTTTTTAATGAGAATGTGATTCTTCATATTTCTTTGGGTAAATATTTGTGTTTATGAAGATTGTAGAACTGGCAGTACTAAAGACTGAAATCTTCCATTTGTTTATATGGGAAGATCTGTGCAGGCAACAGTACTGGAATCACCCCCTACTTCTGACACTTATGAACTTCAAGCCTTGCATTGGTGTTCTCAGAGGCAGAAAAGTAGAGCAGTTCAGAAAAATTCATTCTCCCCCACAAGTATTTATCCTGAAAACAAAACAAGATTACTTTAATCAAAAACACGCACAGAAAATCTTAAGGTTATGTCAAAAATAAGAGTTTCTACGTGAAAACCAATTTTTTTCCAAATTAAATTTAAATAAACTGTCAGATTTCAAATTTGATTAAAACAAATTGAAAGATTAAATCATATCTGACTAAGTCTAGGTATGGAATTATAGTCAGGTGCCTCATGATACCACCATGTCCCCTGAATGAGAATTCCTATTTGGGCTACTTTTCCCATTACAGTTACAATTTCTCCTCAGGAAGTTTTCTGCAAAATGAAGTTCAGCTTTTGCTGCCTTGAACAGGCAGTTTGAACTATGTGAATCGGAAAAATGTCACCTTTCTGTTTCTATTTAAAGAATAAAAACTCTTGTTGGAAGAGTGCTGACACTGGATTTTTGTTTTTCTGGCCAAAGGAGAAGTTTTCTTTGGTTCTTCTCTCACTAGGGGTGGTCTGGTTCCAGCTTCTCATTCTTTCACAAAGCTGCCAAATTGAAGAAGGACAAGGTTTCTTCCAGCATCATGGTCCATGTCATGGATGAAGCAGAAGCGTACAAAGGCTAGAATGAAAGGGGAGAGGAGCATTTGGGGCAGTTTCACGCTGCTGACTGGTGTGACAAAGCTTGCAGTAGAAGTGAACATTGCAGCCTCTGTGGTTTCTATCCCAACTGTGTTGAGAGTGAATTCTACATAATTAAAAGTCAAGCCTCTTGGCTATAATCATTTAAAAACAGTCCCCATGTTCTTGTGTTTCCACATATTTGCACTGATGGCAAGCTGTTATCTCTCTGTTCGATCTTACTTTCATTGACTTGTTTGCCTTGCTTTTTTCAGTTGACCTCATTGCCACTTGAAATGCAAAACATTTAGATTGCTGATGATCTGTTTCTAGCAAGGTTAAAGAAGGAGAAATAACACCATATATTGACAGGATTGAGAACTGTATGCCACCCTTATTTTCAGCTGGCTCTTGATGAACAGCGTATTCTCACTACTGGAACCGCTTTTATCAAATGACAGTGGCAGCTGCCTTTTGCAGCTCACAGTGCATAAGAAAGTTTCTATGCTCTTACATGAAGATAAATGTATAGATAGTTTTCTGAGGCACCTCAGTTGATGGTAATCCATTGAGATGAATCTCAAGATTACTACAAATTGTTTCATTACTGTCTCATGGCTCAATATTGAGTGAGTAACATCACACCGTGTGATGCAGTGCAACAGAATACAAGAATCTAAATATCCAGAGCAGCAAAAAGCAATTTGAGGGACAAAATAGCACATTTAATCACATTTTACTGAGTATTGACATCAACTGTGTTGCTTGATAAGGCTTTCAAAGTACAAATATGGTGAGCATTGATCATTTAACAGGGCTTTTATTGGTAAAAATTATTAATCGGGGGGTTGAGATGGAGGATTTATTTGTTTGCTATAGCAGGGGTAGATGAAGTTAGTTATGTCACTTAATCTGTTTCTCAGTAGCTTTTAAGGCTTTTAATTTTACAGCTAACTTTAAGTACAGAAGAATTCATTGGTTTAATTAAAAATAATTCAGAAGAATAAAACTTCCTCTGCAGTATCTATTTTATAGTCAAGGAGTAGGTAGGGTGCTTTGGTTTGTTTGTTTCCCTATAAATATTCCAAACAACAAAACTTTACTGTTACACTGTAATGTATTGCATACAATACCATTTCTACAAAACTACTAAATACTTTACAATTATTTTCATAATTCCAAAAAAAGTTTAATTTGTCATGGTTCTTTTGTGCTCACAGAGAAGTCTAATTCTCATGACCTGTGAATGCTAATTTTTTTTTACATTCTCTGGTTAAGCATTTGACAACTTTTAATGAGTTAATTTGCTCTGATTAGCTTACTCTCTCTGTAGGTCTTCTCTTGTAAACAAAAGGATATTTTTAATTCAGAATGCATGCTAATATGGTGTAGATAATCAGAGGTCTGGGGAGAAAAAAAAGTGAATCCAGTGGATTTTTTTTCTTTCCCTGGTATCCAGATGTACAACTTTGGAAAGACTATGAATAAGCCTCTGCTTAGAAATGGTTTTAATTTGAAAACTTGAAAGGCATAATTCCATCCTCCCTCAGAACACATACACTGCTGAAATTGCACATTTAGCATTATGTTTTTCCTTTATTGGTTCCATTAAACATCTATGAATAATGGCTTCCCATGTCATAAACTAATTATGGTTTGGAATAATTGGTAAACTGAAACTGTGTCATAGAACAGGGAGGAAATTGATAAAAGAAGGGTAAAGGTGAATTATATGAGGCATGGGAGCCTAACTAGACATAATGAGATATTAAAATTTTAGTTAATTTTTGGTTGAAAATCTACTACCTCTACACTGTGACTTATGTTGAGTAATTGTCATGGTTTAGGAATTATACTCCCCAATTTAGTGCCCCCACCAAGACTCTCTAAACCACGCAACACTTTTTCTTTCACTCCCCCACTTTCCCTCCTTTCCATAGTGGGTGGAGAAGAGAATTGGAGGCACAAAAGGCAAAGATCACAGGTTGAGATAAGGACAATTTACTGGAAACAGCAGTGAGATAAGAAACTACTGAACACTAACAGCAACCATACTAATGACAAAGCATACAAGAAAGGGCAGGATTCGTGATAACAGGCAATACTGGACATCTTCCATCTCCCTCTATGAGTTTTCTCAACTGGAAGGAACCTCTTCTCGCTGGAATAGAGTCCTTATCCCACAATCCCCAGCAACTACATGAGGTGGTATAGAATAACTTCTGTGTCGTAGGTCATGCCCCCTCCCAGCTACTGCAAAAATTAACCCTGTCCTGTCTGGAACCAGTACACTAGTAGAACTTGCAGAAGCTCTAGCATATGGGATATTTGAAACTGGGCTGGACAAACAGGAAAAATGGACTGTAGGGAATCAATTTTTCACTGGCAAAGATGTGGACTAGTGACCCAATATCTCCTTTACACTGTTAGCACCTTTAAGTCTGTTTGAAAAAATACTTAGAATTATGTATGTCTTTAGTCTCACTTGGATTTTCTTTTGTAAGATCATTATTCTTTGAAAGTGCTTGACAGTAAAGAGCTTCATTTTCAGTTTTTCTTAGTGTACAAAGTTAAATGTTAGGATGTGTAGAGTCACATTGTGCCTACTTGTTTACTTGCAGAAGAGAGAAGAACCGAACTCAGAAAACTTCCTGTCCCATGGGTCACAAAAAAACCTCCTAAAATTTGCCAGCAGCACAGGGCATTTCAAATGGTGGGAAACAATGACTTCATTGATTTTTGACATTTTGAATTCTAACTATTTGCATTTTGTGTCTTTTACAGACCATCTGAAAGGAGAGATAACCCAGAGGCACATTCAGAGAGCAGCTCTAGGTAAGAGCATAACATTTCAGGTACAGATAGGGTGAATCTGCTTGTGAGGTAGGTTGTATTTTCTATGAAGCTTTTGCCACAGTATTTCTGCACTATCCATGCCATAAAGAACGTGGACTCTGTGAACTTTGCCTGAAATTTGACTCTAAAGGCATCATATTTTATATGCGATGAGAAAAATAGTACAAAATTCTTATAGGTTTTGGAGTTTGATTTCTGAGGAGTCTAATTTGGATTCCTATTAACAGACATTGGTATGTCCTGAGACTGAGCTAGCCATGTTGCCACAATCTGTCTAACATCCTTTTTAATTTTTCTCATTCTGAGAGGGGCTGAAGGCATATACAGGTCATTTCTCTCACATCTAGTTATAGAAGTTGAGAAGTTATTTCTTGCAGTTTCTGTTGACACAGCTGTGAAGCTAAAAGTGACTGTGTAAGTTGTTCACATAAATGTAAAGTCATCCAAATTTGTTTTAAGATGCTTAAAGCTGACTCCACTGACTTTGTACTGAAGCAGCCTAGAAGCGTTCATATGAGAATTCCACTTTTGGGACAATAAACTTCAGCTAAAATTTGACGGAAAACTGCTGTCGCAATAACAGTTTAGATCCCACTTCATTTAAATGCATAAAATAATCCCAAAATGTGCCTTTGTAGACCTTCTTCACATAAAAGATGGAGCTAATTCAGACCAGATTGTGGTTGGTGCATTTATTTCTGTGTGTACATAATACAGAAAGTATTATTTGTCTCTTAGTAAGAGGGAGAGAATTTAGGGACTTTCTTAATCCCAAAAGTCAGGCAAGTAAGTTACTGCAGAAAAAAAGGTAGTTTCTCTTTCTAATTTACTCATGCATCTCAAGCTTTGTTGATGATGTTATTATTTTGTACCTCTATCCCTTTTTATTTTGATAATCAACACTGAAAATTAATGTTATCCATGTCAATAAAGCCCAGGAGCTAAACTCAATCTATTTTGATCAGTATGAGAAGGAGAAATAATGGAGTTGCTGATCTTTTCCCCAATATCCAGTGACAGGACACATGGGAATGGTTCAAAGCTGCATCAGGGGAAGTTCAGACTTGATGTTAGGAAAGGTTTCTTTATCAAGAACTCTTCTTCAGTCTGAAGGTGGAATCTTCAGTACAACATGGATTTTTTTTTCTTTAATTCACTCCAGGTTTTAATACTGTCTGTTTACTAATTTTTTGCCACTTTAAGAAGTTACATCAAGTTGAATCATAGCAATGCTGTTTATGAGAATCCCTTATTCAGTGTTTTGAAAAATTAAGTCATATATTCTGAATGCATGTTTCAGTTTGAATGATAATATCTGGGTTTGTATATTTTTTTTTACTATATAGAGAATTGTGTTTCAAATGCTGTTCTCAATAACTAAACTGTTTTTCATAACATAGGTAAGCATAATTTTTTCATGTCCTTAGGAAATGCCATAGTAGTGACTTTACCAGCTATACATTTACATTGTAAATATTCTATTAGTATTCCAAAAGGTAGCAGGCAACCCATGTGCTTTTGCCTTTTGTTTTAAGCCACTGCTGTCTGCCTATCATCACAAAGTCTGGACCGCACAAATTATTTTCCAGTATTTTCATTATTCTTTTAAATACTCTGCATATTTAGACTTAATATTTATTCTGTGAGTTGGGGAGTATTATTTGCCTGCCTGCCTTTTTGAATGAATGTTCTTCCAAGGAGTAACAGGTGTCAAGTCTCCCAGGAACTTCTCGACGACCAGAATGTCGTTGAGATATTTTTACTGAAAACTGCATGGTAAAAGTTCTAATTAAGAGTCTGTTGAAATCCCAACATGAAATAAAACACACCATTGTTTCAATTAGAAACCAAGTTAATATCTTCCAGCTGCCTTTTTTTGTTTTTCCTTAAAGCATTTTATGGTTAAAACTCTTGAAGAAGCTATTCTAGTTGGATTTTAAACAGTGTCGTTTTGTTTCCCTCATGGCTGTGCTTAAGATGTGGATTTCTTATTGAAGGAAAACTCCACTACTTAGCCCGTTGCTCTTAGCTCTCTCTTTTAAAACACCATATGCTGGAAGTTCATAAAGGACACAAATAGATAGGAAGTTTCATCAGAGACAAGGGATTGCTCCATGTTTGTCAGTACACATCAGAAACATTGAATATTGTATGCAAAATTGCAAGGATTCATTCTCAGTGTGACTTTCATCTTTATTAATTGTAAAAATACTTTATTATACAAAAAACTTCTAGTTTTCTTCAGTGAGATCTTTCAGAGTAACATGCTTTAAAGCATTTTTAGGCAAGATTTAAAATTCTCTTTGCATGCATAACTGCATTTTTAGGCAGGATTTAAAATAAAATAATGTACACACTGCTTAAGTATTCACAGAGCGAAAACATTGGGTCATCAGAATGTTTCTGGGTGGAAAAGATAGGAGGAAAGAGAGGAAAAAATGGCGTTTCCTGGAGTTTGCAGTGTTGTGGAAGAAAAGTAGGGTTCTTATTTGAATGTAGTGGTATATTAAGATTCTTTAAACTAGCATTTCTGTAAAATACAGGACCTGATTATCCATTTTCTTATTCCAGTTTTGCATAGATAGAGCATGATAGAAAGCAGGCTAGTGTAACATTATTTGCCAGCACTGGGGGGAGACTGAATCCTCAGCTGGCCCTGCCTGATGACATAGGAAATCCTATCATGTATTGTAAAGGGAGGATGCTTCTAGGGGATGTAGTTATGTTAGCAAAGGTGTGTTTTGTACAATTGCTTTCCATAACAGAAGTAACTGTGCCATGACTTGCACAGTTTTGCCTATTCAACTACATCTTGAGTAGAGGCCTTTGTTGGGTCAGCTCTGGAAGTTAGGAAGGACCCTTGAACGTTCTCTTGACTGATCTGTCCATATCAGCATAAATGTCTAGTAATTCTACAAGTCCCCCAAGCTGTTCAGTCAGCTTCAAGCAGACTGGGACAAAGCTTCATGCACAGAAGGATCACCCATTATGTGCAGTCTGAAACATGTTTCCTAAGTTAACATGAATGTTAATCTGTGGCCAGTGGTGCAGAATCTTCAGCATAGCATGCCCCTCATTACTGATAATTACAGGTAGTTAATCAGTTTAGTTGAAATGCTGTTTTGGAATTTTCCATTTCAAATACTTTCCTTGTCATCACATTCTCCATGAGACTCCCTTCTCTTTTCGTGTAAGTTTTGAAATCTGGGCTAGTAGCAATTCTTTTGGAATTCTCCTGAAAACATCAAGAGATGGCACAAGCTTTCTGCTTCTGGGGAGCTTTGTACTACATTACTATCCAACTCCACTTTCTCTGTAGAGCTATTTGAAATGCAAAAAAAGTAGGACAAATGTGGGTCTTTGTAAGGAATCTGCGTCCTTTGTACAGATTTCAGCATTAAGGTGCAGTTTTATCAATATTTTATTAAAAACAAAATAAATAAAAAAAAACTCCGTTTGTTTTTCCAGGTTTTGTAACTTGAGTTTTAGAAACAAGATTCTGTATTTCCGCTGTTATTCAAAGAGCTCTTCCAAAGTTCTTTTTTAAGCAAAATTCCTTTGTTAACGCCCATTCCTCATAAAAAATAAAATGACTAGGTGAGTCAGAAATAACAGATATATTTGAATCCTTGAAAATGCATACCAGCATTTGATTTATTGTGGCAAATGCCTGAGAGCCAGGCTTTTGGCAAGTTATTTTTATATTTGGATTTGTAACACGTATTTGTTTTAAGCAAAAATAGAAAAATTTCTCCTTATCTCTGTGCTCTCTACAACCTTGTCTGCATCATCTTCTCCTACGTTTTCAAAGCTAGATAACTGTTCTAAAGGTATTAGTATCAGTTTATGTCCTTTTTCTTACCGTGATGGGTGTTTCTTTATAGCATGTTTCATTCTGCTTATTCACCTTTTCTTGATTAGAAGTGAAAGAACATGATCAATACCAGAATAAAGCAGGGACAAACAGTGCTGTATAATTAATGTATCAGAGTACTCCTGCAGGAGTATTCTAGCCAGAGTTAGGAAAGAATTTCAAGAAACAATTCCACCATTATTTGTGGTGCTTCCACTACCATATATCCCATCTATACCCGATGGGAAGAAAATATGTTGTTTGACACATTTCTGCATATCTGAAGAGTTAGAATAGGGAACTGTTGCTCCTAGTTTTCCAGAGTGTTAGATCATAGAATCACAGAATGATTTGGGTTGGAAGGGATGTTTAAATATCATCCAGACCAACCTTCCAGCCATGGGCTGGGACATCTTTTCACTAAATCGGGTTGCTCAGGACTCCATCCAATCTGACCTTCCAGTGTGGCCCATGCCACTAGAAAAGCTGATCCACCAGGATTTGTATCTGGTATATAAGCGTGTGATAGTTCTCTACAAGCATCGCAGCATCTTACAGACATATATAACATTAATTAGACTAATTATTGTAACTGTCTTGAACTCATCTGCTGTGATCTGTGTCAATGGAAAGCACATCGCACTTCCAAACTGCTGGTTTGCATCAGAGTTGGTCTGTTATTTAAATAAATCCATATTTAAACAAAATGAGCTTGGTTTCTTTCACTTCTTTGCATCTTGTAACTGAGATGACATTTAACATTTTTCATATGAAGCAGAAGATTCTTGATCTGTACTAATGCCTTGAAATGAAGAGACACAAGTGTTTCCAATCACAAAATGACAGAAGCTGACCAAACTGGCAGTTTGTGTTTTCCCACACAAATCCAGCACAGTCCATGGAGAATAATAGATGGCCTGTTTCAAGACCATCATTCTTGGTGCTGAAAAATGATATCTTATGTATGGGCTAAATAAAGCACTTTAGAGAAATAATCCCTTTGAAGTCCAGAATTTTAAGGGGGTTTTTTTTGTTGATTTTTTTCTGTGGGTTTTTTGGGGTTTTTTTGTGGGTTTTCGTTGATTGGTTGGTTGGGTTGGGTTTTTTGGGGGTTTTTTGTGGGAGATAAAGCAACATGTCCTCAGTATTACTAATCATCCAAGAGCTAAAGTATGCCAAAGAGCAGTGTAGTCAGTTTGCAATAGCCTCAGAATAAGGGCAAGATTTCTGTTAGGAAATCATAATTTTGATATGCACAATGTTTCTATGTGTTATGTTCTTCTATACATTTGTGCTTCAAATGTCAAGCAACAGTGGTGGGTTTTTTGTAAAAGTTCCCTGTTCTTGTGCATCCAGGGAACTAATTTTATTCCTAGGGTGACCTCTAGTGGTATCAAGGCCACTGTTTTTTAGTGATAGGTTTGATTTCTTTAGTGTATTTCAAAGAAAATTGAAATTCTGAGAGTGACAGAAAGCTGGTAAGATTGTGCTTGTTAAAAAGGATACTGATTTTTCACTGTTGTTAAGACAAGGATACCAATAGCAAAACTTGATGAAAATTCAGAAACCAGTACCTCTTGACCTTTTTTTAAAAGAAAAGCTTTACTCTGACAAATATAAAGCTACTTTTGAATTTGCTTTGTAGAATTATTGTAGCATATTAAGTCCTTTTAGAAATATTTACCAAATCAGTATTTAAGCAAGTGCTTGAAGTATAAATAGTTATATAGGACATTACAAGTAGATTAGAGAAGCTTGTTACTGCAGTGTATTTCAGTCTTTCAGATTTGTCTTGGTGGGAAAAAGCACAGACTGTAGCCTGTGGTAACTGTGAAGTTAGACACCATAACAAACTTTCTTGGTTTTGCATGCTGTTTTGTGCTTCAAGTCAGCACAGTTTATGGCTGTGACTGTGAGCTCTTGAAGAGCTTTTGTATTTCTGTATCTACCAAGCCCTTCTGTAAAGATGTTCACAATCAGGAAAAAGAACCATGGATTGGAAGCAGCAGCTAAACAAGCAGCAATGATTTCTTTCCCACAGTACCTGAGGTTTCTTCTTGAGGTAATATATTTTGGGGGGTTCCCAGTATTACATTGGAATTAAGTTTAAAACAGTTAAGAGCATGTCCTAATAGGAAGACATTTCTTACACCTGTAATCTTACACCAATCTCACACAGACCTTTCTTTCCATAGGTTTCTCTTCAGCCTTTCTAGGATATTTTGTAGGTTTGTTTGTTGCTACGTTTTTATGTTACTTTTATTAGCAGTTTTTTCTAGATTCAATGCTAAATTCTAGAGACAGGTATGAGTTTTCCCTTTCATCCCGTCTTCAAGATAGAGAATATTGCATCTTTACTGGAAGTCTTTGCAAATATCTCCTCTTGAACTGTCAGAGAAAATTCTGAGATTACTTGTGTGTTCCTATTAAGCTTCCCATGGGACCCACTCAACTTCAGCTATGGTATCTCAGAAAAGTGCAAAGACATCTTTGGATCAAGCGATATTTTTATTAGGAGTCATGAACTTGTAGCACAGCTATTCAGTTCTCAGTTTTATTGACACTGACTTTGGCATTTCACTGTTGTTGGAACAGCTTGCAGTCTCAGCTTTCTTGCAATAAGTATTTCTTCTGAAATACTGAAAAGTTCAGTGCAAATTGCATTATTATTTAGAGACTCCTTCTGGTGTCTAGCAAGTAAGCAAGACAGAATCTGGATATGAAGCTTTCAGCTCTCTAGCTTGATCTACTAAATTAAGATATTAAGATTCTATGAGGATAATTACACGTTGAAAGAGGTCTCAAGAGAAGTTTGCAGGATCTCTGTCCATGGAGTTTTTCATGACATGTCTGGACAACCTAGTCTGATTCAGTTTCCACTAAACTTTGAGCAGTAGTTTGGACCATGCAGCCTTCCAAGGTCCCTTCCACCCACAATGATTCTATAATTCTAAAACAGGACTTGAAGTGGAGTAAGCAAAAAATCAACTTGGTTCTATGCACACAGGCTACTGATTCTAGGCCTAAGCTTGTTTGCTTTAGCTTCAGTATATCTTTGAGTAGCCTCTCTCTCTTGGCTCTGAAAAGTTTGTAGAAAGTTTAACTAAGATGCTGTAAACTTCTTTCTTTTGGCCATGTCCAGTGGGTGTGATGGGCGGCTTGACTAGTTCTGTGTCAGTCAACATTTTCTCTGTGAAAGCTCTCTGAAAGAAACAAAAGTTCTATAATCTAATGAACTGTAAAGAACAAATGGAGCTCTTTCACATCTATATTTCTTTGAGTTTTTCAAGGTAGTGGTCAAAACTATAATAGCAATTTCTATGTATCTGATCATATAAAGGATAGAGTGAATGAGAAATAGCATGTCTAATGCGACATCCAGTGTTTCAGAATCTGTTGAAAAACTTCTCCCATTTTACTTTTTGCTGAAAGAGCCAAAGGGAATTAAATCACTGCTTTTTTGCTCAAAAATTTTTGCATATTTAAGATCACATAGAATAATGTCTTCAAATAAGTAGCTATTAATAATATCGTACAAATGTGGAGAGGTTGGATATCATTCATTCATGGCTAGGCTTCACGAACGAAGATTTGGGAAGGCCACTACCCACGCTTGCTCCAAGCGCGCTGATGGCTAAAAAGGCCAATGCGGGACAGACAAGTCCGGTCGCAAAAGGCACAGCAGAAAGACTCCCCAGGTGATACCGACAAGACAGGATTCTTTCTGCGCTGTCTCTTCTCCTCAAGAGTGATCCTTCTCAAAAGAAGCAGCGGCGTTATAGATCATGTGTCTCCAGGCCTCCCGATTGGAGGCCAGAGTAGACCAGTGGTGATAATCAATGTTGCCGAGTTTGAGGGATTATTTCAGGAAGTCCTTGTATCTCCTCTTCAGAGCTCCTCTCTTATGGCAGCCAGTGGCGAGTTCACCATAGAGCACAAGGTTGGATATACTTCTCCAGATAAGAATCTTGTGCATAAGTTATAATCGTTTCTGCATATATCAGGATTGTCTCTTCTCAGTATATGGCACAAAGTAATTCATCCAACAGCTGCCAGAACATCAAGCTCAATGTTCTTTCCTTCACAAGTCATAGAAGAGACCTGAGTTATAAGAAATCCCTAAATCCCTCTTTATTTCTTGTACCTTCTTGAGCTGGTAGCCAGCACAGACAGCCCAGCTGTTCTGCAGCTGCAGCTGATAGGTGTGTGCATGGGAAGACCAGCAAAAGTGCAGCGCTTGATGTGGGATATAAGTGTGGCCAGAAGGGATAGGGGGTCCCAAAACCATAACCTGGCCCCTAGAACTGCCCAAGCTGTACATGTTCCTAATCAAACATATGTGCTAGAACACTGAACCACATCAAAATGGATCTTAAAGAATAACATTCCTGGTGACATGAAAACCTATATTGGAGCTTCAGAAATTTTCTGGAAAACTAATACAATATTTTTAAAAGCATTCAGGAAACTCTTTCAGAGGACCAATGGAGTAGCCATTTGTGAGAGTGGAAACAAAAATTTCTGTAGTACTTCTGTCTTTATCATATGCTTAATACATATCTCTGCTGTTTGCACCAAAAAACCCACCAGATCCATGATAAAGGGGCTTCAGGCCTAACACCTTTTGTCTTCTTTGAGCCAAGTTAAACTAAACACTTTACAGTGCAACCCCATGCTCATAATATTGATTTCACCAATAATAGTGTGTATTTTTTTTCTGTTTTCCATCTCATCTACTTTTCTTTTGCAGATGAAAGGACTTTTACTAATGCCTTGTAACAGAAAGGTCAAAGTTGTTTGGACTGATACTGCCACATACATTTATTTGGTTGGTATTCACTTCTTGAATCAAGGTCAAAACCTCCTTTATTTTCTAACTTGAAGTCACACATCAATTTCAGGACCCACCTATATACAGCTGAAACAGAAGCAGTGAAGTGTAAAAATGTATGTTTATTTTTCTTTAATATTCTTGCAAATGAGGTAGCTATAAATTTAGCATACTGTCCAAAATAAATGCTTCTGTGCATTGTCATGAGCATTTGTACTGACAGCCACAGACAGAGTTCTACAGAGAATGCAGCTAAAACACTCCTTATTTTTAGAAAACACTAGGCCTATTGAATTGATCCCACAGATGCTGCATGCACTGAATTCCTAAATGTGACCTGCAAGCACAGGATTTACTGTGCATGGCTGTGTATATTCATGCACAGTAAGGCTGGCACTTCTCAGAACTGAGAATCCCCAGCAAGAAATATGGATGCCCTAAGCCTCAGTACTGCTTCTGTGCTCTGTGACACTCAGTGTGACTGCACCTAAGTATTTCTTATTCTTAGGAAAGTTGTGCTATATCATTCTCAGATAAGTTCTTATCTTGACCAGGCATTACTTTACAAAAATTGTGGTGGTGTCTTATTGCAACTGCAATCTGCATATTGGTGGTAGAGTATTGTCTCGGGTTTGTGATAAAGAACTGACTTCAGAAGTATTTTCCATCCTTTTCTTTCAAGAAGAGCATGACAAAGGTTAGCAAAGAGATTTTTTTTTCCCGTGAAAGCTCTTGGATGTCGTAAAAATTAATGCTTACAAAGCCTCAAAGTTTATGGGTGACAAACGACACCCCTTCTTGGGAGGCAGAGAAAGATCATTCAGATATATCAGGTATGATTTAATCTAATATTATGAACAAGATAAATGATGCAACAGTAATCTCATGTAATCAAACGGTACAATGTATTTATTAAGTGTACGCAAGAACCTGAATTAGTAGGGGATTCCTGGCTATGACCCAGCTATGTTACCATTCCATTAGATTAACTGGCATGTATGGAACATATTAAACTTGAAGCTGCTTTCCCTCCCCGCCACCCCCAGTATATTTTACTTGTATATTTGAAAACCAACAGAGAATTTTTAGCCACGATGGTTTCAGAAACTTTTATGGCTTAAGTGTAGCTGATGTGGAGGTAACACCTTCTATTGTGTATGCCATGTATTTTGAGAAGAAAATATACAGATGACTAGTTTTGAAGAAAAAACTTGAGGGAATTGAAGTGTGAGTCCGTATTTAGCAAAAACAGGTCACTGAGATGGAAAAAATAGCTCTACTTTCCGGGTGTACATTGGAAGTTAGTTAGTTTGAGCCAATATTAAGCCAGTAAAACAATAAAAAATGAAAAAAACCCAAACCATAACATCAAACAAACAAACAAACCCCCAAACAAATCCAGAACAAAACAAAAAAATACTAATGGACTCTTTTACTAAATTCAGTGATTAAAATCAAAATCAACAAAATACACGTCCCCAGTCCCCTGTACATCCCTTAACTTGTAAAATGCTGGAAATGGGACAGTTTGTTTCAGTGTATTCTCATGACAAATTGGCTGGAACTTTAAAAAATCTTTTATGTTAGGGTTAGGTAAATTGCTCTAAAACCCTCAATATAAACTCATCCAGGCACTAGGACATTTTCCTCTCCTCTTGGATTGGATGTGCCTACTCATCTTTGATTTTGTATAAGGTACACAGGGGGTGCCCAGTGACAAACATAGGCTGACAAGGCCCAGAGGAGGAATAAAAAAGAAAAGGGGGGGAATTACTTGTAAGTTGATCCTTAACGATGGATGGGTAATTGTTTTAAAAAAACAAATGACAACATATGTTCCAGTTTGAAAGCACTAAAGCCCGAGTTTGCCAAAAGCTCCAAGGCTGATAAATAAAGCAGTAAGTAAGTTAATGGGATACTAAAGTCAATTCTAAATTTGGTCACTTCAAGTGACTATAAATTTAAGCAGATAAACACAAGACTATCTAGTGAAAAAATGAAAATATTTGACTGCAAAAGTACAGCTGGAGGGCAGGGCACAATGTTATTTGAGGCACAAGACAATAAATCCCTAGGAGTTTGACTTCTGGGGTACACTCAGGTCGAGAAATATACGAGTGCCCCAGAGAGTATAAAGTTCAGGGTCACAGAGAGTTTCTTGCAAAATTTTTTTACTCTAGACAAGAATCTGCCAGAATATTTCGAGTTGTTGCCAGCTTGCAGTAAACCATGGTGATAACACTTGGTATCTCATGCTAGAAATAGTGTTTTTCATCCATGCTTTTCATATTGCTTTGAAACACTGATCCAGCTAGCAGGTGCTGTAATTTCTTTCTGGTACTCTGTGTTTTGGTGATGTGGAATGTGCTCTAAAATTCACTACTTCCTGTGCTCCAAAACTGGCCCTTCCGTTAGAATAAAGTAATTATATCTTAGAATGCCCCTTAGAAACTTCTTTATGGGAAAAAAGCCAAAAATCACAAACCTTTATGATATGAACTGTCAACTCATGCAGAGCTCACCTTCCTATGTAAGCAGGCAGCTGGTATCAGTTGTATCCTGTTCCTCACTTTACCAAATGGGTTGTATGTGAAGATGAAACAAAACCAGTTATCCTGAAAGTAAGCATAAAAGTTGCTAGCTATTTCACTTCCCAGCATAGCACTGTCAAAGTCTCTTCTTTACATCTTGTGACCTCAGTGTTCTTAAAAAAGACTTCACAACTCAGGATTCATAATTTTTGACACTCAGCTGTATGTGCAGTTATGCTAATGTAAAGAAACTTATACTCCTTATCAGTACATTGCTGACTACTGACAAAATAACTCTGCTGTATAGAACTGGGTGGAGGTATGCCAACAGAAACCCCCAGTATATGCAAAGCCAATGTTTTCCTAAACATGCACATCATACCTCCCCTGCACCCCTGAAACCTGGGTCTGCGTTATCCAGGATTAAATTGCAGTAACTCCATTTGTTTCCCGGGAGAAGTCACTGGGGCACTAAAAGTGCATGTGGTATTACACATCTGTTGAATGGCTCATCTCAGCTGATGCACTAAAAGCGTAGAGTGAGACTGTACAATCAAGTTTCATATGACAAACTGTCAATCAATTAATTAAAAGTCAACCTTGAGTGAACAAGGAGGTACCATTTTGTGTTCTTCTGTGCAGTTGCAGAAAAGATATCTGATAATTAATATTTCAGCAGTAACATCTCTACTACATCTTGTAATTTACTGCAGAATTTTTTAATGTATAAGGGCAAAAGTTGATGTGATTTTTCAGTGTTTTGCAATTTGCATGTACTTCCTAGATATGTGGTTAATAAAGGCTTTCTGTTTCTGCATAGAAAGGCAGAAATATACAGTAAAAAGAAACTCTTTAGAGGAATAAAAACCTGTAGCAAAAAGAAAGTATTTCTTCTCAGGTATCTGAATTAAATTTTTTGAGTAAATATTATACTTTTTATGTTTTACAGTCTATTCACTCAGTTGTCCCTCTCGTGTTATTTTAAAATAACTGAGCCTACGTACTGAAGAACATTATCATTAGACATGAGCCAGTAACCTCTGCCTTACCTTCCTCACGTCAGCTGTAGCTGAAATTGCCTGGACTGGTAAGAGGAGAGGGGTGTGAGGCAGCAGCAGGAGCCCAAGGGCAGAAAGAGGCCACTGAATGGATTCAGGGAAGGTAAAGAGGAGAGGGGAGAAAAGAAGTAGAAGGGAATGAGGAGAAAGCAGAAGCAGCAGGAAACATAGGAGTTGAAATACAGTCCAGCCATATATGTTTGTATATATTACAGGAGGTAGATTCAAAAAGGTCTTTAGAGCAGAAAGTTAATCAGTTAACAAACACATTGTTGCAATGAGCAGGCATAACAAAAAGCTGAAATGGATACTGCAGCAGCTTGGGAAAACGCACTGGACACCTTACAAAGGAGTGCCCCTGTAGGCATGTCCTGGACTTAATTTACCGCTGGACTTCATCAGATACTGTGATCAGATCTCTTCTGCTTTTGTGACCTGAGAACAGTGATGGATGTCTAAGTTACAGCCATTTATCTAATGCTGGTTTTGCTGCTGGGGCCCCATCAGCTTGCAGTATAGTCATTTCTTTCCGTTCATGAAACTGTGCTGCTCACCTTGCCCATAGCTGTGTTTCTGCCTTTCATCACTAGCTGGACATAATGTGTGTAATTTTATTCAGGGGTGAAGATGATGGGACCTGTTTATGATAAAGGTTCTCATCTCATATAAAAGGTTTTATTGTTATTTCTGAAGGTAACTTGCAACCAAATAATCCATTCTACAGCATGTAATCAGCAGAAGAAAAACATTTTTCATGGTGGTTTTATGTATAAGTGACAAAATTCTGCCTAAGTTTGGCTGACCTTTCAGAGCTAACATGTAAACATTTTTCCAAGTACTAGATGTTCCTAATAAATCAAGGAAGGAAAGCTATATTATGGCCTTACATCACTCTGTAATGACTAGCAGAATTTGGTGATGTTTTCATGTAGGGAAGTTCTCACTTCAGAAACAGTATTAGCATTTTAAGATGATACTGTCTTCCACTCTGTATTATTTCCGTTCCTTACAAGGGGCTGGAGCTGCTACCTCCTGAACTCGAACACTGTTACAGATTGTGCAAATAGGACAAAGGCACTTCAGTGTTCTCAGAAGAGTCCCCTTTTAACCACTGCTGAAGTTGGCTCACACTGGGTCTGGCTGGAATATTCATAGAAACATATTAAGGATTCTCACATGGTCTGTGAGCATGGCTCACTTAGGAGGCAGTAACTCCCTAAATCATTTCAGTTTATTTCCACAAGAGCACGTTTCTCTCAAGCCTGGATTCTGTGTATTCCTGAAGGTCAGAACAAGTGTGAAGCCTAAGAAGCTCTGCACTGCGTGTCTCCTCACAAGTTCCCTGCATAGCTCTGTGCTCTCCCACATTATGCCTTCTCTGGGGATGAAATCTGAGAAATCAGAAAGTCCTCATACACTGCAGTCATGGAAATGTTTACTGCTTTCCATAGAGGTTCTGACATGATTATGATGGCCTTCTTATTATCTGTTGTGTTCAGGTATAACTTGTTATACAATGCCACTGTTATAGCATCTCCCCTGCCGTGATGTTTTTACTTAGTGCGTTCACTTTAACATTCCAAGAAGTTTATATTTTTATCTTTTCAGGGGTACCCTCTCCACCACAAATGTCTTCACCCTATTCTTCTTTTGTAATCACGTGCAGCAAAGCCTTTCAATGTACGAAATGAGAATTCTGCATGGCCTTTTTCCACCTTGACTGTCTGCTTCACTTAAGTATTCTAATGAAATAAAATGCCTTTCAACTTAATCTGTATTAAGCTATAGGGTGCTACAACAAAAGATTAATGGTTTTCAGCTGGTGTGCTCGGAGGCAGAGAGGGTCATTACTGCCCTCTTGTTCCAGACAGAATTCCTCTCCTTGAAGACAGGGTGCATTCCTCAGGCCTTGTGGCAGGTTGACATAGAATTTATTTTCTTGGCAGAAATAACAGTCGGGGTGGAAACTTGCATGTATTGTACAGCAAATCTTTTGTTTCTTTCATTTTTCTTGAGTTAAAAAGGTTAAAAATGTTTTCTTGGGAACCTAAAGCTATTCTCATTCATCCTAGACACAAAAATTGTTGTAATACTAGTAGGTAACTTTACATTTCCTTTTACAGATGAACCTATAAACCCTGATGGAAACACTGTTTTATCATCTCTCATAATAAGCATATTCTCTATTGCATGTTCACTAGCTCTGTTACAGGAGAGGGAAATCCTAAATTGATTTCTTACATTGACTTAGGCTACTCTTAAGGTATTTCCTCAGTTCTCCTTTACCTCGAAAATTTTCTCTTAGTTTCAGGATGTTTTCCATATTTGTCTCAATTTATTTATAATTGTCTCAATTTATGGCTTACCAAAGTTAATTTTCCCTTCAAGATTTGTGTTTTACTCGTCCTTCTTTTACTTTATTTCCAAACACTAACACAGGTACTGCTGTCTCTTCTTTTTGAAACGACTTCTGGTCTTTCTTTGTGGCCCAAATTGCCAGGTCAAATGCATTTGATAGGGTTTTATGCCAAAGATGAACCTTTAAACTGACAACTTGCTTTTATTCATATCTAAAATCAGTATTCCAGTCTTTACTGGAAAAAAAATTAAAAACAATTCAAATCCCTAGTTATCAAGTGTCTCTTCTACTAAGTAAGACCTAAAAAAGTAATTTGAAGAAACATTTCCAGAAGAGAGAAATGGTTAATGACCCCCCTTTTGTTAACTACCTCTTAAAAAGTAGGTCTTATTCTATTTAGAAGTTGTTTCCTTTGGCATCATATGGTCATTGCTTACATCTGAACATTTCTCCTATAGCTGTTACAAGTCCTTCTGAAGAGTTAAATATGTTTGATCCAGTAGAAGAGAAACTTAGAAGGCAAATTGAAGAAGAAAAAAAAAGGTATTACTTCTGCCTCAGACTTCTGCTATCCTTCAGAGGATAAATTATACTGATAGTATATTCCAATTACAATTCTGCACACACAGTTACCCTCAGGGTTTTCTCTGACATTTAAAAAATGTCAGCTTTGTGGTTCACTAATAGTTTTTAAATTTGTGTATATACTGTTGGCTTGTCTGTAAGATGCCACAGTAGATGACTGGGGAAAATTTATGCTTGGGATAAAAGCTAAAAATAAATAAAAACAGCTTAATATCCTCCCTGAGGCTTAGTGTTCGAAACTTGTTCTTTGAATCCAAATGTATTGTGAACATTTGGGTTGATTCAGAAAAGTCTTGCCTTTTTTGACCTAAGGAAAATCTTTAGGTTATGCAGGATTGACCAAGTGTAAATAACATGCAGATTACACATTTGTTAACCAGTCCTTGTTCTAATGTTGCTGTAGCCTGGAGTATAAAAGGAAATAGAAGCATGGATTTCAGTTCTAAGTATTTTTGCTAGCATTTGTCTTATGCGCAATCTCTGAGGAAACTTCTGGTTCTTTCATACTCCTGGTAAATCTCCAAGGATATGTTAGCCAAGAGGCCTGGTTAATGAAGCTTCCATCCAAAAGGGGAATCCGTCTCAGCTCCTATCTGAATCCAAGCTCTGATGACCAGTTCTTTATTAATGGTAACATGCTGAGCATTCAACAGAAATAATTTACATAGTTGATTGAGCCTGTATTTTAATTGTTAATCAATATTGATCACACCTGAATTTCAGTAACCTTTTTATGAAATAAAATGGTTTTGAGATAAGTTCCTTGTACTTAATGTCTACTGAAGCTTTTATAAAACATGACATGCTTCCTTCTACCATCTCTCTGTGTCCCCTGCATCTCTGATTATCATTTATTATTTCATAGTTTAAATCTGTAACTGTTCTAGGTAGGATAAACATTTCTTCAGATATATGTTGGAAGATCTGTAATACACTTTCTTCTTCTCATATTAGTTATAAAACAATGTTCAGTCGCTTCAAAGGGCTGAAGGTAGAGATTGAGCATCTGCAGCTTCTTGTGGAAAAAGTGAAGATGAAGATGCAAAAAGACTTTGAAGTCTGGTGGTCTGAAGAGGCAAAAAATTTACAGGTATGAAATTGCTTTGTATTTCCTCCATTTTCATATAAATATAACATCTTCAATCATTTCTTAAAGTTGTTAATTGACTGTACAGAAATGAGTATGGATTCTGGGTCTGGCTCACCTGTGGTTATGCCAATGTAAATTGGACAAAGAATGGGCCCAAAATACCAACAATTCTGAAGGAATGTTAAACAAATAGATGAGATTGGGAAAAATAATCTTTTTTACTGCTAGCAGAACTATGATTTCACCAGATTTACTCCAGCAAATGTAGTTGCTTTTAACCTTCCTTTGTTTCAAAGACTCCAGTAACCTTTCAGCTTCTCTAAGCTCCCAGAGGGTCAGCAGCTCTCAGCACAGACTGTGTTCCCTCGCTCTCTAGCTGAAGTCCACCAGTGTTTAAGAACCCAGCAGAAACAGAGTGCTCTAATTCAATGACCTGTGTAAAAATGAACTAAAGAGGTATTATTTTAAACAGTGTATATCAAATTCTTATACAGTCTGAAGACTACACTCAACTGAAACAACAACACAGCTTTCTTATGCGTCTCTTCTGACGCTTTTTTAATGACTTACAAGTAGTGACATGGCATCTCACAATGAAACATACATCAGCCTCATGAAAAGAGTACAGTCCATCCCATATCATTTATTATTCACTGGAAGAGAAGATTTACCCCTTGAGGAAAAAATTGTTATAAACAAAGAACTGTTTAGCCCATTTTTTTTTGTTAATTCTTGTGAGTATAAATTAAGCTGTTTTTTTAAGAAAACAGCCTAAAGTAAATACAGAACTTATCATGAGAAACTTAGTTATCCGTACAATGCCAGCTAACTAGCTTAACTTCAAGTTATCCTTGCAAAATACTTTTCACATTAAAATCCCTAACTATATTAGTGGCAAAGAGGATAATGTTTTAGTTGCCCTCCTGCCTAAATATTTAGGTTTTTCAAAGCACTGCAAGTAATATTCTTGAATCCACTGGAACACATTTTTCGGTACTCCTTAAAAAGAGAGCTCCACAATGCAGTCTCTCATGATTCATCAGTAGATGACTAGAAAATTGGAAAAAGTAATTGGGATTGATTTCTTGGATCTTGACCTATCTATATATCTGAGCTCCCTACAAAACTGAAATTGGTAAACACATGCTGTTACATATTAAAAAACTGTAACTTGAGCTTAAAAATACTTGAACCAAATCTAAATACTTTTCTCTTTGTTCAGAAGTGTTTGTGCAAGTGGAGAAAATACTGTATGATTCAAACTCTGTGTTTTCTGAATGAGTCATTGCCTACCTTGTTATTGCTGAAAACTACAGGCCAGTATTAAGCACTCTAGAAAAATCCTTTCCTACCTAATTTTGTTTTTGATCTAAAACCAACAGGAAAAGCCAGAGATGGTTACATCACCAAATACTGTGACTGTTTATCCCCAGTTTATCAAATCCTTACAGTATCTATCAGCTAACAGGTAAATTGGTTATTTTCCTCTTCCTTACTTACATGGGAAAAATGTGCAGTTCCCCAGAATGCTTATACAGGTATCACACTGAAACACTGTATTTACAGTTACAACAGAAACAACTGTGTAGAAAACGAATTTTTATCATTCAGTCATTTTGCAGTCATATGGAAGGTAACTTATTGTACATCAGTTCTTTTGACTTGTTGCTCTTGAGACTCTGGAAAACCTGTCCCTAGGGACCCCATGACAGATAAGAAAGGCAAGCTTGTTATTAATCAACTCTGCTGTATGAGGAGACTATATCTTCTTTGGAATGTATTCAGGGGACTGAAAACCAAAGATAAAAAAATTATTTAATATATAGCCTAGATAGATTTGCTGTTGAAAAATGTCATGGTGTTATATTTATGCAGCATATTATTACACAGTGACATTACATTTGATATTATAGAATCCTGGTGAACCGTCTACAGTAGAAAAATGTAATCATCTTTTTAGTTTTATCATCAGTCACTTCTCATTTCAAAATGACTATTTTAAATTTGCAGTAATAAATCTTACATAGCTATCAAGGAAAGTAGAGTGCAAGAAACCACATACATGACTGTAGTTTCCGTATTCATGGACAATAAATTTCCTCTCTTCTTCCCCACCTTTCTCTTGCTCTCTTTTTCTCCCTTTCTCTCCCTGCTTCTCCTTATACCGTTACCATTTTTCTGATGATTGGCTTTAAGAGTTGAACTTGATGATCCTTGTGGGTCCCTTCCAACCCCGAGTACTCTGTGACTCAACCTACGTTTTCTGTTTTGCAGCAAACACAATATATTCTCCATACCATTAAATACTGAATACTGAATTTTCTTAAAACTGTAAAATATATTCTGAGTTTCATTCTAAACTTTCCTGTATCTGTAGCAAATGCTACATAGATCGGTACAGAAAATGATAGACATAGTCCTCTAAAGTTGTCTAAGACATTTTCAGATGTCTCAAATTGATGAAAACCAACTCTAGTCACCTCTACTTTGCTTCAGTTCTTACTCTGTGTTCTCTCAAGACTTAAGCACTATTTACGTTGCAAGTTGCTGTCAGGTTTTAGGCCTAATTTGAGCTATTCATTTCTGGTGTTGAGCTGAAGGTTATTTGTCCCACAGAAAAGCTGATGGAACAAAATGTGAGAGCATTTTTGGTCTGTCTTAGCACAAAGTATCAGGAATAGTGTGGCCAGCAGGACTAGGGAAAAGATCCTTCCCCTGTACCCAGTGCTGGTGAGGCCACACCTGGAGTGCTGTGTCCAGTTCTGGGCCCCTCAGTTCAGGAAGGATATTGAGGTGCTG